>JAYKKT010000016.1:3485000-4185892 GCA_036023115.1 Brasenia schreberi
CACTAATACAATGCCATCTGCAAATAACATACACCAAGGTACTTCATCTTGAATATGTTTTGTTAACTCATCCATCACCATTATAAATAAGTATGGACTTAAAGTTGATCCTTGATGTAACCCAATATTAACTTCAAAGAACTTTGTCGTTCCTTCATGAGTACTCACACATATTTTTTCACCATCATACGTGTCTCTTATAAGGTTAATATATGTCAATGGGATACCACTTTTTTCCAAAGTTTTCCAAAGAACCTCCCTCGGTATCCTATCATAAGCTTTTTCTAGATCAATAAATATCATGTGAAGGTTTTTCTTTTTTGCTCTAAAATGTTTCATAAGACGTTTCAAAAGGTGAATTGCTTCAATTGTAGATCTGCCTGGCATGAATCCAAATTGGTTCTTTATTGTACTTGATACTTGTCTTAACCTACGTTCGATAATTCTTTCCCATAATTTCATAGTATGACTCATTAACTTGATACCTCGATAATTCACACAATTTGAATGTCTCCCTTCTTCTTATATATGGGTATAAGTGTATTTGCTCTCCATTCCTCGGGCATCTTTTGGTTTTTCCATATTTCATTAAATAATCTTGTGAGCCAAGTGATTCCTATTTCTCCTATTATTTTTCAAACTTCTATAGGAATATTATCTGGTCCTACAAATTTACCGCCCTTCATATGTTTAAGAGCCTCTTTGACTTCATTCTTTTGAATACATCGATAGAAATTGTGGTTTATATACTTTTCTGACTTGGCTAAATCTCCTAAACTAATACTAACATCTTTATTTTCATTAAAAAGATTATAAAAATAGTTTTTCCATCTATTTTTTATATAATCATTTGCCACTAAATTTTTTTCATCCTCGCCTTTTATGTAACATCCAAGGACACGTAAAATTCTTGTGTACCGGATCATAACATTTATATTCCTTTTGGGAATTGGAATACCCAACAAATATATACTTGGTGGCGTGAGGATAAAGTTTATCTCGGGCATTCGAGTAGACATGAACATAGCAGGTATATCTAAGGACACAAGGTGAAATATTGAACAACTTAGAATCATGAGTAATAATCTTCCATGGAGACTTAACATGAAGTATACTGTTTGGCATTCTATTAATATAAACAAATGTTAGTATTGCTTCACTCTACAAATACCTAATAGCATTACATAGCGTATGAGCTACTTCAAGAATGTATCTATTCTTCGTTTCTGTTACACCGTTTTGTTAAGAGATATTTGTGCACGATGTTTGATGCATAATCTCATGTTTATGAAGGTATTCCCTATGTACTCACCACCATTAGCAGACAAAAGAATCTTTAACGAAAAATAAAACTGAGTTTCAATAAATTTATGATCTATGAAAGAGATATAAAGTACTTAGTTAGAAGTAGAACCATTAAGAGAGGTAACTGGACTAGGACACCAAATATTAGAATTAATTAATTCAAAAAGATGTGACATTCTAGACTCAAACAATAACAACAACAACAACTAAGCCTTTTCCCATACACGTGACATTCTGGACTCACTATTATATATATAGTTTTTTTATTATATATGTGTGTATGTTTGTATATATATATATATATATATATATATATATATATATATATGTATATACTACATATATATAGCACGATGATGTTTTGTTTTTTGGAAAACATATACGGAATAGTAACAATATTAAACTCAACGAGAATGCTGGGAATCAATAGAATGATCTTTGATAAAGGTAGATATCCTAAACGTTGGTGCCATAACTGGAGTTCTGCTTCTGTTGTAGTCATAGGTGAAAGAGTGTTAGTAGAAGGTTTAGTCATTAAATCTTTAATGATGTATAGTCCCTTATTCAAGCTATCCCTTTTTCAAGCTACCATGACCAAAGATTTTTCCCGTCTTTAGATCCTTGAAGACACAACCAAAAGGCGAAAATGTAACTAAGCAGTTGAAACCCTTGGTGAGAGCTAACATATAATAGGTTTACAAGGAAACTAGGAACATGAAATACTGAAGATAAATGGAACAATGAGGTTTGTGCACTTTCCTTTCCCATCATGTAAGTATGAGTCATCAGCCAATCTAATGAACTCCTTGTTATGAAGAGGTTGATAATGGGATGGACAAGTAATATCTGTTGGAAACGTGGTTGCGCAGTGGAAAAGAAAAAGATCATACACAATGAAGAGGAAATTTGGAGATCGGAATGGAGCCCCCCCCTTTTTCTCTCTTTCTTAATCCCAGCAACTTAAACCCTAATACAACCTATCATCCCTTATATAAGGTGCTATAAAACATAAAATGACCAAAATGCTCTTAGTAGAGAAAATTACCAAAATGCCCTTACGAGTTTGGATAATTACAATAATACCTAAAACATCAAATTTACTATCCTAAAACATCAAATGTACTAAAAATGACTCTAAACTCATATTCTTCAACACCCCCCTCAAGTTGGGAATGAGATACTACGAACTCCAAATTTGCAAAAGAACTGGTTCTTTCTTCACCACATATGCACGAACGATCTCTTTGAGGCTTCTGTAAAACAACTTGAACAATCAAGAACATATGGGTAGCACACGACCTTCTATGGGTGTCGGTTACTTCCTCTCTCTTTCTTCTTTTCTATAAAGTAATTCGGCAGCTACACTTCAAAAGTTATGTTTTTCTACTCTTGAGAAAGATGATCTTTTGTGGTAGGAGGCAGTGTTGTCTAACGCGTATCGTTGGGCTCCACGATACGGGTGTATCATATCGTATCATACTTTAATATTAAAATAATGTAAAAATTAATTAAAAATTAATAAAAATTAGTAAAAAAAAATCAAAACAATTCTGAAAAAATTCTGGAAAAATCTGGTAATTGCTTTAAATTCATATAATGTAAGTTTAGTACAGATTAAGCATTCAACATTGAATAATTGAATCCAAATTTACATATTTTGAATCCAAAAAATGAAATACAGACACAGTTACATTTTACAAATTGTAATCGGGATCATCAACTAAATAATCTTCATCTTCTCCTTGTTGCAGATCCTCCTCATCATCATCAATGACACCTTCTTGAAAATCAAATTCTTCATCTCCTTGATGATGTTGCTGTGTTTCTTCCAAATTAATCCAGGCAATGTGGAGGGCATTTTCTTCAGTGTCTTCCATAACCCAATCTTCTAATATATCAAAATTATCCAAACTTATTTGATCGAATTAGCTTTTTTCTCTATTTACTTTTTTTAATTGCCTACGACAAACAAAGATAAACAATTAGTAAATAATATTAACAATTGAAGACTGAAGTTAAACAATATTGAATTGAAAGTAATACAACATTACCTTTCATGAAGGCGTATGTTACAACGAATATAAACTAAATCATTTAGTCTTTTGTGTTCCAACCTGTTACGCTTCTTTGTATGGATGTGTTAAAAAACACTTCAATTTCTTTCATAACCTGTTACACTACAGGTTTTTAAGACTCTCACTGCAAAATCTTTAAGGTTTGGGCAATCACTTCCAAACCTTTTCCACCAAACATCTGTAAAAAAAGACAAACATTAGAGACATACAACAACAACAATAACTAAGCCTTTTCCCATACTAGATGGGGTCGGCTACATGGATTCTTTGTTTCCACAGATCCCTATCGTGTGCCATGTTAGCAGTTAACTCCCAATAAGCTAGATCATTCTTTATTGTTTCTTTTCAACACTTTTGTGGTCGTCCTCTACCTCTTTTAATACTTTCTAAATATAGTTTTTCTAACCTTCTTATAGGTTCTTCTTTTGATCTTCTTTCTATATGTCCAAACCATCTTAAACGATGTTCTCTCATTTTATCCTCTATTTGTGCCACTCCTAATTTCTTTCTAATAACCTCATTATGTATACGGTATTTTCTTGTATGACCACTCATCCATCTCAACATCTTCATTTCTGTCACAGACATCTTTTGTACATGTTGATGATTAACTGCCCAACACTCAGAACCATAAAACATGGCAGGCCTAATTGCTGCTCTATAATATTTACCTTTTAATTTTAATGGTATCTTCTTATCACAAAGAATAACTGATGCTCCTCTCCATTTTAACCAACCAGCATTAATTCTATGTGTAACATCTCCATCAATTCTTCCATCACTTTGAAAAATTGACCCTAGGTATTTAAAACTTTCCTTTTGGGGAATGCAATGTGTGCCAATTTTAATTTCTATGTCCTCTGAAGTAGCCAAATGATCAAACTTACATTCCATATATTCTGTCTTTGTTCTACTAAGTCGGAGGCCTTTGTGTTCTAATGTTTTTCTCTATAGTTCCAATTTTCTATTAACTTTTTCCTTAGACTCCTCCACTAATACAATGTCATCTGCAAATAACATACACCAAGGTACTTCATCTTGAATATGTTTTGTTAACTCATCCATCACCATTATAAATAAGTATGGACTTAAAGTTGATCCTTGATGTAACCCAATATTAACTTCAAAGAAGTCTGTCGTTCCTTCATGAGTCCTCACACATGTTTTTGCACCATCATACATGTCTCTTATAAGGTTAATATATGTCAATGGGATACCTCTTTCTTCCAAAGTTCTCCAAAGAACCTCCCTCGGTACCCTATCATAAGCTTTTTCTAGATCAATAAAGATCATGTGAAGGTCTTTCTTTTTTGCTCTAAAATGTTCCATAAGACGTCTCAAAAGGTGAATCGCTTCAATAGTAGATCTACCTGGCATAAATCCAAATTGGTTCTCTGTTGTACTTGATACTTGTCTTAACCTACGTTCGATAATTCTTTCCCATAATTTCATAGTCTGACTCATTAACTTGATACCTTGATAATTCACACAATTTTGAATGTCTCCCTTGTTCTTATATACGGGTATAAGTGTACTTGCTCTCCATTCCTCGGGCATCTTTTGGTTTTTCCATATTTCATTAAATAGTCTTGTGAGCCAAGTGATTCCTATTTCTCCTAGTATTTTCCAAACTTCTATAGGAATATTATCTGGTCCTACCGATTTACTACTCTTCATATGTTTAAGAGCCTCTTTGACTTCATCCTTTTGAATACGTCGGTAGAAATTGTGGTTTATATACTTTTTTGACTTGGCTAAATCTCCTAAACTAATACTAACATCTTTATTTTCATTAAAAAGATTATAAAAATAGTTTTTCCATCTATGTCTTATATCATCATCTGCCACTAGAATTTTTTCATCCTCGTCTTTTATGCATCTAACATAATTAAGATCTTTAGTTTTCTTATCTCTAGCCCTAGCTATCCTAAAAATATTTCTTTCACCCTCTTTTGAGTTGAGTTTTTTATATAAGTCATCCCAAATCTTAGCTTTTGCTTCACTAACGGCCTTTTTTGCTTTCTTCTTTGCTTTCTTATAAGCTTCTAAAGTTTCACTAGTTTTCTTAGCATAATGTAATTTGTAACATGCCCTCTTTGCCTTGATTTTATTTTGTACTACTTCACTCTACCACCAAGCTTCTTTTTGTGTCGGTACACCTCCCTTAGATACACCTAACACATCTTTCGCCACTTTCCTAATATGTATAGCCATATTGTTCCACATATCAGAGGGTGTGCCAACATAATTCCAAACATCTCCTTGAAGGACTTTCTGTTTAAATATATCTTCTTTCTCGCTTTTGAGGTTCCATCATTTAGTCCGAATAGCTCGATGCACTCTTTTCTTCTTTGTCCATTTTTTTATTTATAAATCTATAACTAAAAGTCGATGTTGGGTGGTTAAGCTTTCTCCTGGAATTACCTTACAATCTTTACAACACGCTCTATCTTTTTTTCTACAAATAAAGTAATCAATTTGTGTTTGTGATAAGCCACTCTTATAAGTAATTAAATGTTCATCTCGTTTTTTGAAGATTGTATTGACTATAAAGAGATCAAATGAGATAGCAAAATTTAAAATCTCCCTACCTTCCTCATTTATATGCCCATAACCAAAGTTTCCATGAATCCCTTGATATCCTAATGCCTCTTTACCGACATGTCCATTTAAATCTCCTCCTAAACAAATCATCTCCCTTTGTGGAATCTTTTGAAACACCTTTTCTAACTCTTCCCAAAAAACTGTCTTTATACTATCTTCTAGTCCTACTTGGGGTGCGTAAGCACAAACTATATTCAAAACCTCTGCTCCTAACACTAATTTCAATGTCATGATTCGGTCACCATATCGTTGTATGTCTACTACACTCTCCTTTAAATCTTTATTTATGATAATACCAACTCCGTTTCGGGCCTTTTCTTTACCTGAGTACCATAATTTAAAACCTGTATCCTCTATCTCCTTTGCTTTTTCTCCAACCCATTTTGTCTCTTGTAAACATAGAATATGAATCTTTCTCCGAATCATAGTATCTACCATCTCCATTTGCTTACCCGATAATGTTCTGATATTCCAAGAACCAATACGAATCTTATTATCTAGGACTAGCTTCCTTACCCCCCGCATCCGTCCATAATCAAAATGCGGAGACCCTCTCTGAAAATTTTTCACTACATAATCCACAATAATGTATGATGCAACTTAAATATGAAAATAAACAATTTACCTAGACGCATAGTAGTGCAATTGCGAATTACAACAGACAAACTCATCAAGTGAAGAGCATTATCATATATCTCCATCTCTCGATGTATAGCATCTGCTGTACTCTTATCAGGGACTAATCTGTCGATACAATCAATGATGCCTCGATTAACCTCACTGTCCCTTTTGAAGCTTGCTGAATACCTAAATGATGGGTTTAGATAATATGTTGCTACATGAATAGGCTGATGCAATCGTTTATTCCATCTACTATCAATTATTTTTTATACGGGTACATAATCTCTATTTTTTCTATTAAAGTTATTTCTAATTGCTTCTTTTGCCCTATCCATAGCTTCATAAAGATAGCCCATAGATGGTTTCTCCTCGCTATCTGCGAATCTCAAAACCTTTATTAAAGGACAGGTAATTCTCAACAATCTAACATATGCATTCCAAAATGTACTGAAAACTGTCTCTGCAATCTCATTAAACTTTCTGTTTCTTCTATTTTGAGGCAACTCTGCAAATTGTTGTCACTCATCTGAGGAAAACATTCTCTTCAATGCTTGCTTCTGTCTCACAATACTCTATACAGATAAGAAGTTAGTTACAAATCGAGTTGCAGTTGTACGAAGAAGCTCTGCATCAGTTGTATATCTCCTCATCATACATAGTACAAATGCATGGTTATAGATGAATTTGGTGATATCTTGGCAACACTCAGTTGTTGTCTTTATCTCATCCATCTCACCAATATCCTCAAGGATGAGATCTAAACAATGGGCTGCGCATGGTGTCCAATAGAAAATCCCATAAGTATCAGCTAACTCCTTCCCAACTGTTTTGTAGTTAGTTGCATTATCCGTAATCAACTGGACTACATTCTCTAGCCCAACCTCACGTATAACCTTATCAAATTCTTGTCGTAGGATCTCTACATTGTGCCTCTCCTCTGACATATCTAGAGATTTCAAAAACATGAGTCCTTTAGGACAGTATATAAGAAAGTTTAGCAATGTCCTTCCTCGCCTATCTGTCCATCCATCTGCCATGATAGTGCATCCCGGTTCCTTCCACGACTGTCTCAAAGTCGAACAGTATTACACTTTAATGACGGTCTGATCTAATATCTTCCCTCTCAACTTTTGATAAGAGGGCATCCTGTATCCTGGACCAGTGTTAGCAATTTCATTTACCATTGCTTGAAAATGAAAACTGTTTGCTGCATTAAATGGAATGCATGCATCATAAAATCTCCCCACTACAAGGTCTGCCTGATCATGTAGTTGTTCTGAAGCTATAGCAATACGAATTCCAAGTTGAACACCAGGTGTAGTGGAAGGAGGAAAGAATGAATGTATGCTAGAAGAAGCTCTTCCTCTACTCTTTATTGAACTTCCTCTTTTACCACCGCCAAAGTCATCAGCAACCCTCTTTCCCCTGCTAGGTGCTCGTGAACTGCTACTACCAGCCTCTATTCTACCATATGAAGGCAAAGTATCAGTGAATCTAAATCCAGTGGCAGTAGCATCATCAGCTTCTTCAAACATCTCAAAATCATAATTTTGTTGTCTCCTTTTCTGTATACTCTCAATCATCTGCAGGTATTGCCATTTAATACCTTCTGGCAAACTTATAACTCTGCCTGTGCATGGAGTAACTTCTTTCCTGGTCCCTGGTCCCTGCTAGTTGTTGTTTCAACCTTGAAATTCCACCACTAAGCACCTTTTTATAAAATAAGCATCTGATCTTTAACCTAGAACCCTCAATTGGTATACCCTGCTATGCCACATCATTAGACCGATAATGGGATTCTCTACCACCCCTTCCTGCCATCTCAATGTTGTACTTTAATTCAAAAAAAAACCTTGAAAATAATAGCACTTCGTAAATCTCCAATCTTCAAATAACACTCAAATGGAGTGTCTTCTACTTCATGAATGCAATAAAAATCGTATACACACACTTAATAACTTCATATTTTGTCATTCAAAAAAGTAAAATACAAAATAACACAAAAAAAACAAATAAAAAGGAAAAAATGAAGAAAAACATTAAAAATATACCAAAATTCGAGTTAAGAGGCTTGCACGGATACCGTAGGGCACGATTTTGAAGCTTTGAATACCAAGAAGGCGAAAACCGGCTCTTAGAGAGCTTAAGACACTCAAAAGGATAAAGGAAACCAACGAAAAACATGGGTTTTCGTTCGGTCGGGGACCCTTTATAAGGGTCCCTGGCCGTATCGTACGATACGTATCGCACCGTATCATACGATACAATGCGATACGAATAACACTGGTAGGAGGTACTATTCCACCATACACACTTCATACGGCTTTTCCTGCGCCCCTTCACATGGTGGCTGCAACCGGTGTATTGGTTGGGTGCCCCCTCTCTACCACTCAAATAGCAGAATACAGACATCTGTTCATATTAGTTGGTGTGCGCCCCTTCATATGGTAACTGCAGTCGCTTTTCCAGCCCTCCTGACTGTTTACTTAAGCAACTCAAAGTTTTAACTTTCATGTTTCTTGGTGATACTGCTACATTCTATACCAACAAATTTCTCTGGTCTCTTCTACGTTTTGATTTGGGATGCATATATAGTGAAAAAGATTGATTTTTCTGCATTCTATCTTTCCTTCTATGTGCCTTGAACTTTTTTTTTTCTTCAATAAGGATAATCATCCCGTACTACTTTATATCTTCTGTAATTTTATTTCTGAATTTTCAGTCCTCTTGAAGATTTCCTTAAATACTTGATGCGTAGATAAATATCTCTCTTGGGTATTTCATCAACCACTTGATGTGCACGTGAACATTTCTCTTGGACATTTCATCAAACAATTGTCGTGCATCATGAAGAGTAGGGCAGATTCGAGTAGCTTCATAAGTAATCCCCACATAAGCATTTACCCTCCTTGAAATAATAAAACCTATAAGTATCTTGCACAGTTATCTCTCTGCCAATAATCTCCGACATGAACTTAATGGCGTTATGACAACTACACAAGAATAGGCACACCAGCATCTGTGCTCATGAGCCCAAATGCAACTTCCAATTTCTCATTGTGATCTCATCTATCTTTAACTAATGCCCATCTCATATCTAGCATGTACCTCAGAAAATCAATTATCTCTTTGATTTTTGGATGAGAACAGTCATCTGCTACAAAGACATGAATCTTTTTCTTTATCCCCAGTGGAGTCGCCAAAGCATGATGACTTTGAACCTGTAGCACACCTGAACAAGCATTGATTACTCTTGAGAAAGTGAAATTATCCATCGCAATTCTCCTTTCAAACATCACAAAAAACAAATCCAGCGTGCTCTTGGTGTCTCTTACAACAGCGTCCCAAAATCAAGGTGTTCCAAGAAACTGTATCTCTATGAGGCATTCCGTCGAACAATTTGCGGGCAGCCATTGTCTGCATTTCTTTTATGTAACCTCCTATCATAGTATTCCATGAAAAGACGTTGGGATCCAAGATAGAGTAGCAAGATTACATGGCGTACCCCAAATATGTTGTCCCATGCTGGGCTAAATCTTCTATAGGGATATCTTAAAATGACAGGGAGAATTGGAGCTTTTGGCAAGAAGGCACCTGTTTTGAACGGAAGAAGATAATCACCATTTGTTGTTGTTCCTTCTGAAAAAAACTAGCATGACTGGAGCAGATTCATTTTGTTGTGCAGTCTGGATTCTCTCGGTCACAACA
Source organism: Brasenia schreberi (assembly GCA_036023115.1). Classification (NCBI taxonomy): domain Eukaryota; kingdom Viridiplantae; phylum Streptophyta; class Magnoliopsida; order Nymphaeales; family Cabombaceae; genus Brasenia; species Brasenia schreberi. Next base: position 3,495,314 of record JAYKKT010000016.1, read on the forward strand.
CCTGAGACACCTTTGGAATCCAATGACTTTGACTCTCGCTGAACATATACACAGCCAAGGCATTTACTTATAAGACCAACTAGGGGAAGTCTGGCCACAGATCTCTTTGCAACAAAGCTCGGGAAGGAAGATGACATGTGATACAAAATATCGAGGTACGACATATGGTTGAACACAATAGCTCCCAATTGTCCTGAGCCCTTGTGAAGCTTGATCGTTTTATCATACAATTCCACGGCCAGGAACTCAAATGCAGACAACAACCCTAGGGAGCACGACCAAGACCACAAAGAGAGAAATACGTTCATAACCATTTTTTTCAGCGATCGGAGGCTTTGATACCATGTTTCCACATAGCGAAAAAGAAAAAGATCATACACAATGAAGAGGAAATTGGAGATCGGAAGAGGGGGTGGACCTCCAATGGAGGCCGCCCTTCCTTTTTCTCTCTCTTTCTTAATCCCAGCTATAAAATGTAAAATGACCAAAATGCCTTAGTACAAAAAATGACCAAAATACTCTTATGAGTTCGGGTAATTACAATAATACCTAAAACATCAAATGTACCAAAACTGACTCTAAACTCATATTCTTCAACAATATCTTCAACCATATAATCTCTTGCACCATAATCTACAACCCATATTCTAGACATAAAAGCAAAAGAATTACCCTTTGACATATATTATGTTTGAGCCATCGTAGCTTGAGACTATGAGGCAAAGGGCTGATCACTTAGTCATGACTCCAGGCCCTCTATACGTTTCAGTAATTTAGTAATGGTTCCAATATTTGTACTTTTTGTTGAGGTCTCTGACATATTAGCATAATGTTTCTTAACAAACTCGAGCTTACCAATCAAATCCTAGCATTGATCTTTTGTGTGGTGATTCTTATCACAATGAGAGCATTTCAACTTTTCTTTTTCTTGTGAAGATAGGTGTCCACGACCTCTTCCACACAGACTGTATCCTCCGCTTCCATGGTTTGGATGGTACGAGTTTTTACTTAGGTATGTAGTTTTATTGTCTTCTTTTTCAAGTCCCCTCCTATTAAACATCTGAACTGCTAAAACTTAGGAAGGAAAAGAAACTAAATTTTTTAAACAATACCATGTAAACCATTCTTCCTTGAAAATAGTACAAAGGATGAATTAAAAGAAAACGTATCTGTCAAAAGAATCCTAAATAACTGATATGCAGAAAAGATAGAAGTGACCAATCCAGCATTTTCTTGAACTTTCCAATAGAATCATAACGCAATTTTCTGATCCCTTCATCTGGTGAAGAAGATATACTAACAAAAGAAATTGCAAGCAGACCAAGTCTGGCAAATTCAATGGCCTCAAAGAAGCCTCTTGACAAGCCATGAATTGAGAACCGCAAGATAAAATCTGGGTCGGAGCTATTTTCTGTTTCCGCTGGATGTCTAAAATGCCATTAGCACAAAATAACCATTAGAACAAAAAGGATATAGAAAAAGAAAGAGCTACTATACAGTTCCTGGCTTAACTTGTGAGTCGTGCGGCGATTCAGAAAGAAAAGGTCCAAACTAAAATGGTCTCAAAACTTGCAGAGAACGTATCTGTCATGCTATCATGTAAGAGTTTTTTCACGGTAGTTGGTTGAGCCCTTGCATTCTGTTGTAAGGAAAGTTCAGAACAGTCATTATTGAGAACCTAGAATCAACAGCAAGATTTTCTAGAAATCTCCTCCTGCGACATTCATCCATCTCACTGTTACCTTCATTGTCGAAGGCCAGGAGCTTATCAAGCGTCTGCTCTGTTCTTATTTTTGAGGCAGAAGAACCCCAAAGAAAATCCATGCCAGCAATGTACTGGCAATATGAACCTTCCATCAACTCAATCGCATGCATAAGATGATATACTTCCAAGTCTATTTCATTCATAGTGGCACCATAACCTGATAAAAGTAGAGATAAGAAATCTCTGGAGTTGAAGCTAACATTTTGAGAGTCACCAACACATATTTTGAGTTGTGAGAGCAACCAAGGCTCACAATAGTTTAACCATTTCCAATTTTATTTGGTGCATATCACGGACGGTTCCGAATGCATCTTTCACATTCATTCTGTCAAGAACTGTGCTCTCTTCAGGCTCAGGAAATTGCAAATGTTGCAGAATGCTGGATGGTGGACGCATTGATACAGCATCATGAGAATCCAAAGAGGGAACATTATTACTCTCAATCCACAGAATGGTGGGGACAAATAGTGAATGTGCAAGTAAATAAGTACATCACCGAAGTTAAAGTGGCACGTTGAGTAGAAATGCAAAGTTGAACGGATGACCCGTAAAGTGAGAGGATCTTCAAATTTATGGAGTAGTGAAGATCGGATGAAAGGTTCTAAAAATCTCATGTACTTTGCAGGCACTGGATCACTTCCCAGCTCTGCAGACAATTCAACTAGATTAGTCAAAATGGTGACCTCCAGAAATCTTACAAGTAAAGGATGCTGAGCACCATTTGAAGATTCAGAATGTATTAAAGACAAAGGATATGATTACACAATATTATTGAGGTTAAAAACTAAGCAACTCATAAGCCTCAAATATGCCTTTGGTTTAAGTTTTTCTTCACTAGTAAATTTCCTTCCAGAAAACATCTCCTTAGATTGAACATCCCCTTCATTTACTGGAACACACACTGAATGTTTACGTGGACATAGGAGCATCCTTAACAGTGATAGTTTTGCAACTGTCTTGTTCATAAGATTGAGTAGTTTTTCGTATGAACACGAAGAAATTTCATTCACATTGCATAGTAGTTCATCATGAGCAGCTGGACTTGCACAGATAGAATTGAATATGGCATTCCCCTGCTTTTTACTACCTAGGCTTCCATTAATGTAGTGATGCAACATATGGACAGCTTTTCCAAGTGTGCTCAAGCTGAAAAAATTAATAAGTTCATCACTGGATGTGAAAATTTCACTAGTGTTTACCCGGAAGATGCTGTTACCAGTGACAAAGTTCTCCCAATTCAAAAAACCATCCAAAAGAACTTCTGAGTAAAACTCAAGGATGGTTTCAGCATAATCCATCCTCAAATTAGAAAGGAAATACGGAACTGCAGTAGGCAACAGCAAGATATAACCTTCATAACCTGAATCAGAGTACTCTTCCATTATCTGCTTCACACTGACATAATTCAGGTTATCCACCTCAGAAACTCCCTTCCTTAGGATTGATAAAAGTATCTTCCCGAAAAAGTCTAAATGAAGAGGACTCATCTCTGTTATCAGCAACAACAGTTTTGACTTTACCTTGTTAGTCTTGTGGATGCAGTGCACAACTACTTCCATGGGACTGGCACTAACCGTTCCTAACATTGTATTACTTTAGGGGAGGTGAATAGCTGGTGGTTGAGATGTCCAATTAATGAACTTTGCAGCACTTACTGCTTGCAATAAACATGTCTCAACATTCTCCAGTGGGTGGTTCACGAAAAAATCAAGAATCCTACTATAAACTTTTTCAAGCAGGTTAACATCTAAGCTTTCCTCGGAAACTTCCCAAAACAAAATTTGTCTGAGCTTTCTTCCTTCCACGGACAAGGTGACATGGTAGCATCTTGAAAGCTGCTTCAGCAACATAAATTCCAACAGACATGGGAGAGAAACCTTTCAATGTGGGTATGCAGTTCCCTCCAATTGTGCAAAAACTCCAATCAACTAGTTCCAGCAAAACAAATGGTGATATATATTGCATTAAAACAGATAGCATATACCAACTAGGGGAACATGGCATTTGATTTTTGTTTACAAGCACAAAGCGTCCAAATTCTTCCATAAAGGCTGAAATGAAATAACAACTTCATACTCAGAGTAAACTCCCCATAATAAATCAAATACCTTTCACTTTTCAGCTTCTTTCTGTCTTTCTTTGAAACATGTAAGACACTTAGATATTTGTATAAAATTGTAATTCATTCCACAAACGATGCAAGTCAGCATAATACCCGCTAATAGTCTAATTCCTTTGTCTTATTTTTTGATTTTATCTAAGACTTCATATTTCTTGACAATATTTTCCTTCTAAAGTAAGCCTCAGAAACAGCCCCCATATATCGGATGCTGAATCTAAATACATAAAAATTCTGCCTATTGATGGGATCATGGACCACAAAAGCCAATAGGATACCAACACATCATCCTTTCTCCATCTTAGATAGGTGGGACTCTTGTCATCAGGTTTTGGCTGAGTTCCTAGAAAAACCTGATTTCCTAGAAGGTATTCCCATCGACCTCTTGAGAGAACAGTCAGGTCTATAGATCTAGCCCATTCTAGATAATTTTTTCCATCACATTTAACATTCGTAACTTGAAAGGGTTTCAATTTATCACCTAAATGTCCTTTGAAATTTGAATGTATAGTTTCCATGCAATTACTAGTGTCTGCCATCTTCATAGTCACTGAAATTTGTTTGGCCACAAGAGAGCTGATAAGAAAGTTGCTTCGTCGTGTCCTTCACTGAACCCAATAGTGTTTGCACTTTGCAGCCCTTTTCAGTTTTGATGGGCTGCGACTTCTGATCTCCAATGTGACAGGCAACAACACATCTTATCCGCATATGCTTGGCAGCAACACGTCGCTTCGCTGCAACTTACTTCCAGTTGTAACGAAGCCTATGGATCGCTGCAAGAATTCCCTGTGTACAGAAACAAAAACTGTTTCTACATAACTGCTTCAACCATTCTGCTCTTCACTCTAACAACAACGATTTCTTCTCCAACGAGTCTGCTCCACTACCAACGGTCGATAGTGGCGATTGTATGCTCAATAATGCTCTAATACCATGTTATAATCTGATCTCTTTTGATAATACAAAGAAAAATTATAAGATAAGATTTTCTGATCTTCTTCACAATTCTGTGGGGCACACACCTCCAGTTCTTCTCTTTTCTTTTTCTGCTTTTTCTCAAAACTTTAGGGTTTCTTGATCACAGATTATATAAGAGTGTTTTAACTTGAAAGACTAATCTACCCTTACACTGAAAACATAATTAACAAGTTTCACAAAAATGACAGACAATAGGATCAGAGATGTATGAACCTATCCACAACTACTTCTCAACATATATATGTTCGCCAAGATATAATGACAACTTTAGTTTAGTCCTGTATCCATTACAAAGGGTGGTGTATGCCTGTATGGGCTCTACATGAGTAATAAAAGAGAGTGCCTTTTAGGTTTAGGTTACAGTGCACACCCTAGTTCTTGAGGTTATGGTGCCACTACTGTATACTGCATCATACGCAGTGTGCAATCTGCTATAGTAGCTTTATGCCTGACATGTGATAACACATGAAATTAGTTAGTTTTTATGAAGTCAGGAGTACAGTAGGCTGTAGCTTACCTAAAACATTGAGCCGTCAACATGGCAACTCTGATGCATTAAGCCCGCTCCAGTCTTTGATGCATCAAGTCCTCTGTTGCTCGTTTAGAGCCTAAGGGAGCTCGAGCTCCAGTGGATCTTGAGCCTTGAACTTGGAACTTGAAGACTAATTCTTGAACGAACTTGAGTCGAGCTTGCTTGTACTCGGGCTTGGCTTGAGTTGATTACAACTGTAGTCTGAAAGTGGCTTTTGATCTTTCATTGGGGTTTACATAAATTTGATGATTTCTTGTGATTTGCAATATCAACCGCATTGGACTTTGTGAAGTTGGTCAACAGAAATTTTGGAACAACAGGGTTTGCTGGCTGAATTAGCTATGGTGCATTATGTTGCACGGAAAAGGTTGGGAACAACTGTTTAAAGTTTTGAAATGACGTGGACATGTGAAAATGTGTTCGAAACATGTCCAAAACTGCTGGTGCATGCATTAACACTTTCATAGCTTGGTTTGAAGGGCCTGCATTGCAAGAGGAAGGTCTTAAGTTTGACTCTCCATGTGACCAACGTGCTATTATTCTTTTCATGATTTGTTTTCCATTTTTTTTACACAAGCATATATACTATTTCTCCATTTGTTAATTTTTGGAGATTTGCCGTTTCCTAAGGTCTGTTTTGTATATGTATCCATTTCCATGCAACATAAATGGTGCCTATTCGAGCTAACTGCATCTGTCTTTGCCAATTTACAAGTCCAAGCGTCTTGGACTTGAACTCAATTTACATTTTATGTTGCCAAAGTCTACAGTTATGGTCTTGGTTCTGAGCTGCATTGTTCTTAGTGGCTAGTTTCTAATATCTATCTGTTGGGACTTATATGTACCTTGTGGATTTGTAATTCTAGTCTCTTCATCGCACTCTACAGATGAGACTATAGTAGAGGACTCTGATCCGGAGGTGGAAAGCGTGGTATCTCGTGGAAATGGCGTAGCTCAATCAGGAACCTTGAAATGTGAAGACAAAATGGCTGCAGCCTGTGATATCAACTCCCAGAGTGAAACTATGCAGCACTTTGTAGGTGGCCGTACCATAGAAAGGGCTGGTAGAGGGTTTGATACTGAGGTACCGGAGTATCAGAACACAGACATTATTTATAGTCAAGATCTGGTTGTGAGAAATGATCAACCAAGACCTGACAATTCGTCAAACAAAAAGGTGGTCAACTTTAAATGCTTTAGAAAGGTAATTTCCTTTCAATGGAAAGAAAGAAAACATATAGTCCCTTATACACTATTACTTCCAGTTAGTTTCATCTGTTTACAACTTTTGATTGTTTTCTGATTTTTTATGCCCCATATGTGCACTGGCTCATGGTCAACATACAGCTTCAAGGATCTTATTCCATTCGCAAAGGATCCATACATGTAAGCTTTCACTTGTTTCTTTTTTGTTGTGTCAAATATTTTCTTCTAGTTAAATGACTCACATTGTTGAAGTCATCATCATCATTATCTTGATTTATAGCTCCTTACAGTGAATCTGAAGGTCAATCAGAAAGACAGCAGTTTGTTAGAGAGGAGAGGAAGCAGAAGCAAGCTGAAGCCATTGCGGAAGACTTGTTCAATGCTGAAAGGGTATGCTTGACTTCACATGGTTTGGCTGAGTTGCTACCCTGGCAAACGTTGAAAATAAGATTTGCACCATGGCTAGCTGACTTTGGATCTTAAATCAGATGGAACGGTTCCTCTTTTTGTTATTTTACCTTTCCTGTCGGGTCTACAATCTGTTTAACATGCATCAGTAGGTTAACAAGTTTTCAGATTTAACTGTTAATTTGACTTGGTCAGTCTTTTTCAAGTATTGTGGCCTAATCCTTCTTAAGTCAGTGCTGTAGATATATATTGTTTACTGCATATCGGTGACTGTTATTTAACCTGTAAACCTTTGACATTCTCTTCATATAAAGGACAGGTTGTGATGTTCCATATCCTTACCGTTGTGGCATGCTGCAAACGATATTAAAACTTAGCCATCTAACACGGTTTGAAACCTTTCCTTGAAAAGTGTTGAGATGAAACTCTGGTTTAAAACCACCAGTGGAGGAAGGGATGTTCTAATTGAGATCTCTTTCATTGTCTTCTATTTCAGGTTAAGAGACAAAAGGGAATATTTGGTTCCTCATTGCAAGGGATTATGGGTCGTCGTGAAGGACAATAGGTGGGTAAATTGAAAGGGTAATAAAACCCACCTAATGATAACTGTGAAAACTGTATTGCTTCAATGTAATTGTACTTGGATTTATCTGTCTGCCCAGGTTGGTTTTGATCAATATCTGAATGGACATATCCTGGTAGGGATGGCAATGGGGCTTGGGCATCAAACCCCGTACCTGCCCTGCATTGGAAACTAACACTTAGACCCTGCCCTTCCCCACCCCACTTCAACCTATAAAAGTATTTGTTTAAAAATTGTTTATATCATATATACTTTACATATAACATAAAATCTACTCAATAATATTTGATATTTTTAAATCAGAAGTGATTATATATAGATGTATTTATAAAATATATATGGATCTAAAATACATACTTAGTATATGTATATATATGTATATATATATATATATATATATGTATATGTATATATATACATATACATATATATATATATATACATATATATATACATATACATATATATATATACATATATATATACATATACATATATATATATACATATATATATATATATATACATATATATATATATATATATATATATATATATATATATATATATATATATATATATATATATACATATATATATATATATATACCATATATATATATATATATACATACATATATATATATATACATACATATATATATATATATATATATATATATATATATATATATATATATAAACTCCACCCATGTGAGGGACCACCCCCAATAAAGGAGGAGGGTTGCGTCAGGCTTCCGACGGCCAGCGTAAAACTTTGTCGGACTTATCTACCATGGATTTCCCATGAGAAAAGGCTTAGTTGTTGTTGCTGTATATATGATACACATTTTATATAAACACACACACACACACACACACACACACACACATATATATATATATATATATATATATATATATATATATATATATGGGTGCAGGGCGGGTTTACCTTAAAAACTACCCCACCCTTCTTGCAGGTCTTCCTCACTTCGCCTTGCCCTGCAGCAGGGTGGGGCTTTTCCCTCGAGAATCTGTGGTTGGGTACCTGTGGGCTGGGTAAAGATTGCCATCCTCAGATCCTAGGCTTCATCTAATATGTTCCTACAATTTAACACTGGCTTGTAGCTGAGTCCACAACCAAAGTTTTCTCAATATTTAACCTGGTCCAGTGAATGGAGGCTCTCATCCGGGCCAAGAGGTGCATCTTCTCGGTAACCCAACGTTTGCATAGTGCATCCTCATGGACGGTTTAGGTTCTTTGCTTCAACTATTTCATGCGTCAGATACTATCGTATTGGCACAATTGGTTAAATAGAACAATATTGATTTGTAATGTTTATAAAGGTTTTGTTCTTGTAGTGTCTGACTGCTTGGAAACTAGTCTATGTGGAGCATTAAAACTGCGAATGGAATAAGTGGCTCTTCTGCTGAGAAAGGTGGATTTGATCTGGAAGTAAGAATTTGGAGGTAGATACAAAGTCTTTGACCTCTGTGAGCTCAGAGATACATTTGTGAAGGGAATCTGCAACAGATGGTGCGTTGTTTTCTGTATTCCGTTAGCAATTTGATGCTGATGATGCAATCAACACAATTCACAAGGAAAACGATCAACGTAAGCACCTGGATTTTGACATGGCTCACTCACTGGCGAACGAGTTCTCCGCGTGAAGGCCAAAAGCTCCACAAAATCGTTTTCTGCTTCTGTTTTTGCTTGTTCCTGCTGTATTTCAGTGCTTCGATGACTAGATAGCCACGCAAAAATGTGTTCATGGGCATGCACATTTGCGCATCAGTGTATACCTTGGGATATGGCTAATCACAAACTAGAATTCTGGCTATGCCTGTATGTAGTGATGTTCTTAGTGTACAGGATTTGCCATGTTTGGTTAGGTTTTAGTTTGGCTGGTTCATCCAAGTTGTTATGATCCTTCTATTTGCAAGGTCAGAGGAGAAGTAAATATTATCTTTATTCTTTTTCCAAACTTGTACATGTTGGTTCGGGGTCTACTATATTATATTGGCCGGTTTCGATGTATTGACTGACTGGCTGAAAGTTGTATGGCTGGTCCCTGTCGATTCAGTTGCTAATATTCAGGCAAGGCATTCCTCATCTGGTAAGCATGTATAATGGATCTTCTACTAGGATCCATATTTTACGGGCATTTCATGTGTTCGATTCGGCATCAATTATTTGAAAATGTTAGTTTATTATGGACTTTATAAGGCTATAATTTCAACAATGCTTGTAAAAACAGGCCTTATTTTCAAACTTTCGTCCATCTGTTTGAGATCATGCAGTTATATATTACCTCATGGAGAAATGAGCTGTTACAATCCTTCTAGTCCCACTTGATGAGCTGAACGAATGGGCGTGTGAAACGAACTTTAGCTGTTATCGTCTTATCATTCATAACTCGTAAAAGCTAACAAACTCCACCTTACAATTACACGCATGCGCACACATGAATGCATACCATTACACACATAAGAAGCTAAGTCAAGATTCAGCTCATCAAATTTGATCATCTCCCATGTGAAGATCTATACAAGCTTAGCTTGTTCTTTTATCATCTTGTGAAACAAGACAAAGCAAGTTGCTACTTATATCTTGTGATTCATGGGTTTAGCCGAGAATGCTTGCTACAAGCAGAGCAAATTGGTCACACGGGCTTGCTTACAACTTCAATTGGACGTTACGCCTTAATCAATAAAATGATACGTGACAAAAGATCAAAAGTTGACTTTGTATGAAGTCCATCGCAGGGATGGCCTCTATTATTTTTGACGGCACGTGTAGTAGGTCGGGAGTCAACATTAGAGTGCATGAAGTCATCAAAATGCTGGCTTCAATGGATAGGTGTCCTAAATCAATCGATAGTGGGTCACAAGATTCGTCCTCCTTCCTAGTTCCTTCCTCAATTCACAGTATTAGTATAGCATTTGTAATTTGGGATAGAAATGATCTCTGACATCTTGAAATGGTATAATCAAAAGGAACCCTTTTTTCTCTCTCGTGGTTTTTTACTTTCATGCACACATTTGCACGTGCGCACGAATGCACACTCCATCTTCTGGCAAGCCCAATGTTAAGGAATGTGTGAATAAAAAAGTTCATCTTGGTGAATTGGGCATTGTGAAACCTTTTCTTCGTAAGAAAATATTTGCACCTAAATAGCAAACTGCAAGAACAAATGTCCTTGACAACACAATGCATCTTAAGATTTTACGTGCACATTTTCTTGACTAAATCTGCTTACACCGGGATTACATGTTAAACTAATGCCTGGACAAGCTTGTTGAATCTCAGCTGCTCATGTGATCGTCCACTAACTTGGACTAGAGTGGGATCCACTGAAGCCTCCATTTATTACAGAGAAGCAAGATGTTATAAATCACAAACGTGCAAAGGAAACCAGAAGACAAGGGATTAATCTGAAAGAAAAATAAGTCTTATCTTCTTTTCAGAACAAGAAGAAAAGAAGTTGTTGCAATCGATGTCATGTATTGATCTTGAGTGTAATGTGATGGAAAAAATTGTTTCGCTACAGATGCTTCTAGTGTGAAACTGAACAAGATATCAATTTTTTTTTAAAAAGTCATCTTCTTGTATATCTTTTAATTTTTCCCATTATTTCTATAATTCACACATTTTTGGTTCTATTTGTTGCTATGTTTCACGTATAAGTTGTTCGCAACGTACCATTAAGCACTGAATACAACCGCCTGAATGTTGACATTGGGTATTTGACATTCTCCGGATGCTTAGATTTAGCCTCCACCAATATGTTAAATATTGACATTTGGCTTTTCTCCTGAAGTGCGTCTTCGTTTTGTTCATTTATACTTCAAATCTCAACATTCATTAATGTCGGATATAGTCATATGTCCTTTATCCACAAGTTAATAATTGACTGTTGAAAATCCTCTATTTTTTTTCGTGCCTTCCATCTTTTAGCGTTTAAATTGGTTTTATAGAAAGTTAAAAGTAGTGATTTAACAAAAATATTTCAATTAAATATTCTCTAAAATTGATATTTTGGCAACCTATTGCTGGTGATTGAGTGAAAATATTTCCGCTTTTATCTTCTTTTTCTTTAATTTTGGAGTTTGAAATAAATATTCTGTCAGGTAATACATATTTGCTGCTTTTTTACTAACCGTACCCTATTAACCGAAACACCAGTTACCTTTTTGATGTTACGAGATAAATGTCACCATTAAGTTCTTCAAGCCCATCATAAAAGAACAGGGTCAATCCTCATTCGGTTGAGAGAAACTCAAGCATAACTTGAGTGCCGAATGTTGTACATTTTACCACGTAACCGTGGGGATATTTGATTGATGAAGGGCCTTTCAGACTCACCTTTCCAGGGTATACATCGAATACCAACATTCGGCGACTAGTTGGAGATTTGAATACATCAGTAGATTTATTTGGCAGATACTCGAAAAAACTAAGAACGTTATCATATTTTATGGATGCCCCATTCATTCAAATAAAGATAGAAAAGGAACAAAGGGCTATAGCTCTTCTGGCTAGGGGGTTGACTCAAAAGAACCTCGACTAGCAGGTCGTGATTTAGGTACCCTCGTGGTGATCCTTAAATCGAAATACAACAGACTATAAGCTTTGATCTCCACAAGGGTGTCGGGTCTGACTCAATGATCTGCTGCTCGGTGGTGGATCAAGAAACTTTTTAAGGGTGCGGTGGTTAGCCTATGGAAATGGAACTGTTTAGGGGGCACGAACTATGTATGTATTGTGGCCCCCATATTCAAACTTGTTATTTTTTTTGTGGTGAGGTTTCAAAATAGGGGTTGATCGATGCCTCATTTTGGCTCAAAGTAGATCTTATTGGTCAATTATATGCTTTCATGTGGCTTAAGCAGAATATACAGATCCCAAATAAGATACAATTCGATATTTTGTGTTCTTCTTGACCTCTCTTAATTTCTTGAATCAGATTGAAAATCATGTTCTTATAGGGGTCTTCCAAGAGGTGAGTGAATAGTCTTTTATCCTTATCAGGCACGCAAAAATCAGAACCAAAAGAAAGCTTTATCCTACATAAGCGAGGCGAGTAATATTGATTCTAAATAGCCATTGTGATGCATCTTCTATCATATTAGTATTTAGTAATGGAGTAGCAATCGTGATCACATTAATATCAGTTTTTTTCTTCTTCTTTTTTGTGATTTATATGGATCAGTTTGCAAGGAGTATGACTTCGTATTGAAATGGCTAGAATGCCCCCGCAAGATCCACCCATTGAGATGTAGCAGCTTGCATTTTGGGCTTGCCTGGTTTCTTTTTTTATCCAAAAACAGAGTAGGGAAGGACGATTATGTTTACGTGTTGAACTCTTCAGGTTCAGGTAAAAAAAGGTCGACCATGACCCGACATTTTTTCTGCAGTTATCATTGACAACATTAACCTAACCTGATCAGGTTCAGGTCCACCCAGCTGCAAATAAAGAGAAGCTTTTATGTTAACGTAAAAAAAGAAGTAAAGAAAATTAAGGAAACCAAAGAAGAAACCTTGGACACAACAAAAATGGAAGAAACGAATTTAAAGACTGAAATATGCTAAGTAGCTGAGCTAGTTACGGCCAATATAATATAATTGGTTGGGTTTGGATCAACTAAGACCCAACCCGACTTCTATTGCATTGATTCAGGTCAAATTGCACCGGCTTGGGTGTGTTGAACTTCGACAACCTGGATTTTTCTGGGTTGGATTTAGGTTCACTTAAACTCGAGCTGGGTCTCTTCAGGTCAATCTGGACCCAACCTCTCTCTCTCTCTCTCACACACACACGTACATACACACACGGAGGAGCTGTTACGTCCAACCATATCTTTTTAATGCATTGGAACAATTTTGCTGAAGCCGCATTACGTAAGTCGCCGTTCACATCGATCTATCCTTGGGATTGCTCGGCGGCTCGGGCCCAATGGGCCACTCCCTTGCTTTCGTCAACCACTGACATGGACAAATGGAACCCAGCCGCATTAACAACACCGTTGTGGAAGGCAGATCATAGCAAAGTCCTTATCCTCTCTCTCTCTCTCTCTCTCACACACACACACACACTTGAATAGAACGCCCCCTAACGCAGTATCATAGCATTTCTAGAGAGGATGCGTGTAAATATGTGAGTTCATACTCAAGAACAACCTTATTGAATGTTATTTTATTGATTTCTATAGGGGTTTAATCGATGATCCTTTTCTGTTGACTCAAGAAAATCTGATTACACATAAAAAGAAGATACACACGTACGTATATATACAAATGTATGTATTTTATGACTCTTCTAAGTCAGAAGTGGGCTTGTCTGTCTAAGAGACGAGAATGAACAACCTTACCTCATGCTAAATTGCCTTGCTTAACAGCCCCATGATTTAGTAATTTAAATAGTAGTAAACTCGCACCGATTAATTGACAAAAACTGAATAAAAGAGTTCGAGTCAAAGTCGTAGCGTTCACATCACAGTCAGGTTACTTATAAAGACACTGCACTGCCCTCCCTCTCGGACCATGCCTAATCATAGTGCGGAAGCCATGGGCAGCCAGCTGAGACTAGTGTCCATATTGCTCGCAGCAGTTTCGTTGATCACCGGTATCGTGGCGGAGGAGTTGATGTTCAGCGGCGAGAGCCTGAACACAGGCCAGTATCTGGAGAACGGCATATACAAGTTCATCATGCAGACTGATTGCAACCTGGTTCTGTACAAGAACCAAAACCAGCCACTCTGGGCTTCCGGCACAGACCGGAAGGGGACCAACTGCAGGGCCACCCTGCAGAACAACGGTAACCTCGTCGTCTTCTCCGGTACCGATGTTCTGTGGACCAGTAACAGCGCCCGTGGACCCAATTCGTATCGCCTGATCGTCCAGAGTGATGGGAACGTCGTCATCTATGGCGCGGCCTTGTGGGCTACCAACACGGTCCAGGGCAGGAAGCGTTTGCTTTAATTCCTCTGGATTTTATCTGTAAATCAATACTGACAGCTTTAAAGAGATACTGTCGGTAAAAAGATGGACAATGAACCAGTTATAGACAGCCCTGTTCAGTTCTTCAGATAGATCCTTAAACTTGAGGTTCATGATATATATGATCTAGTTCAACTACTTGTTTCATTTCTATATCTATTTATTTTCCTTTTTTTTTCGTTTCCGCATAATTATCGAATTCAACGCACTCCCATCCAAGCCTTCTCATCGTTTACAGTCAAGCATCTGTAGCATCTTAATCTTCTCATCTTTCTGTGGTCACCGAGTTCCGGCCCTCAGCTGGGAAAGACAATTCATTGTAAACAATGGTCCATCTGCTTAAAGCCGCCAAGCCAAATTTGCTTTGGGAGTGCTTGAGGCGTGTGTAGACTATGTGGATCAAGTCAAGCTCAATTCGCAAAATGATATCTTTAAAGAAAAAGGTATTCCTTGCCAGTATTCTTCTCCCAATTAGCGTGCTAGAGACGATGTAAAGCTTGGTAAAGAACTTGATCACCTTGGACAATTGCAATTGGGATTTACTACCCAAGAACCACCTTTTGTTTCGTCTTGATTTCGATCTCGGCACGGTGGGGTTAGGTCAGACCCTTATTAGATTTACACCATAGGCATCGAAGTTATAACCTACGATCCATCGGTTAAGAGCGGTTCACCTAAACCAGGTATGGTAGGAGGAGGATTTGGTTCAATTAGCACGAATTCAAGTCCGCACCTAAAAAACACAGACGTATATCGAAAAGTAAAGATGCATAGCTCATTGACAAAAGGTCAGTAGTTCAATAACTGAGCGTGTAAGAGAGTTTTAAAATAAGTCGGTGAAACAACTGAGTTGAAGTATGGCTGTTAAATCACCACATAGACCACGCAATGTAAGAACGAGTAAGTTAACTAAAAGCAACTTCTGTAAGTGACTGAGAATAAGCCACATCCCTTACGTTCATACCAAGAATGTCTCTGAGTTTCGTGTAAGTCCCAAAAGTATGGTTATCACATTGGCATATTTGCTCTATAAATAGGGCAATAAACTATTAAGAGTAAGACTCTCTCTCGAATTATCCTTACTTTTTCCCTATCTTGACATATTTATTAGCACAAAATTCTTAAACTCATCATCAACCCATCGCATTAGTGCACTGGATTATGTAGGACTTTGACTGCACTAGTGCAAGGCGAGTAAATGGGTCTTCATTGTATCTTATAGGAATTCACCGATACCCTTTGAACTCAGTCCTTTCATACCAGAGATGGTAAATAAGCAGTCTACATCCTGAAGACATCTGTCATCAACATCTTTTTGAAGAAGCCAACGTCCTTAGAAGCCTTTGACTTAACATTCTTTAGGCTTATTCTTGCTCTTTTGGATAATATGACTTCTTTGAGAGAAATAATGTCAAATTTCATTAAGCTAGAATGGTTTGATGACAACAACTTCCTTCACTTGCAATAAAAGATGCATATTATTCTCACCACTTTGAGAATTATAGATGCCTTCATAAGATTATCTTGCAAACTCACAAAAGGCAAAAGTAGAGCAATAATGACTACACCTACAAGGGTGACATCCTCAACAACACGTCACATGCTTTATTCAACACCTACCTAATTGCGTCACATGCTTTATTCAACACCTACCTAATTGCAGTAAGTGTAAAGGAAATCATATAAGCTAGAAGCCATGTACATGATCAAAGACTAGACAAGTAAGAAATTTTTAGTTTTTTTGCTTTAACAATTATAAGATGATAGATAACAAATTCGTTGTGAAACAGTTTCAAAAACTAGAATAGATCTTAAATAGTTTTAAGTGGTATAATATAATTGCTATGTTCTCCATCGTAAACAAACTTCTTCCTCCTTGAAAAAAGATATTTCTCTTAAGTATTTAGAAAATCATATTAAGCTTGAGGAGAAATCCCCAAAATAAGATGGTTCTAATGATTTAATCAATCAAGAAAAAGTTCAAGTTATGTGGAAGGCATGCCAATGGTACCTTGAAAGAGTAAAAATCAAGATTTTGTTAATTCTTGGAGACACAATGGTGAAATCACAAAAAATATGAAAAAGAAAGAAAAATACTGTCATTGTGGAAAACATGGGTATTAGTAAAGTGAGTGCCAATATTACAAAAAGTTAGTAAAAGAAAAGAGTTCTAACATTTAAGATAATCTTGTGGTGATTGTGAAAGTAAACTTAGTTGAAGACATTAGTTGATGGTGGGTTGACAGTAGAACACCTCACCATGTGTGCGAAAACAAAAGTCTCTTCAAGTTCATGGATAAAAAAGACGTACCCATGTTATATATGGAAATATTTCATAAGTTCAAGTTAAAGGGAAAGGATGTCTGAAATTAAAGTTTACATCACATAAAATTTTTACTCTTATAAATGTTTTGTATGCATAAGATGTAAGAAAGAAGTTGGTTTTGCCTTATTTATTGAATAATAATGGCTTTAAATGCATTTTTGAGGAGGATGAGTCTATCTTATAAAAAAGAGACATGTTTGTTAGGAAAAGCTATCTTTGTAATGACATGTTGAAGTTGAATATTACAATGAATAAGAGTGATATTTCTACTAATGTTACTCATTCTTGTGATGTTTGACATTATCTTTGAGGCATGTTAATTTTAGGAAGTTAAATGCTATGATAAAATATGATTTGATTATTAAAATAAATAAAACAAAACAATCATGTATAACTTGCATGATTACCTACTATTGGTGGTAAGAAATACTTTATTAAACTTATAGATGATTGCACTGAATATTGCTTTGTGTTCATGATGCATTCTAAAGATGAGACTTTAGAAAATTCAAGAATCACTAGAAGAGTTGCAACATGAAAATTTCATTAAATGCTTAATATCATATATGGGAGGTGAATACTATAATTCAAATTATTTTGATTTCATACATATTATGCACTAAGTAACAACTTCTTTCTTTACCACAATAAGATGGTGTAGTTGAAAAGAAAAATGGAATATCAGTAGAAATGGTGAATGAAATGTTCACTTATTTTCATATTTCTAATAGTTATGGGATGATGCCCTATTAACGACTTGTTATAATTTTAAATAGAGTTCCAAAAAGAGCTTTGGAAGAAAAGAAAAGCTAATTTAAACTACTTAAAAGTTTGGAGTTGTCAAGCTATAGTAAAAGCCCAAGGGACCTTAAGAAAGAATTAGGAGAAAAAATAGAACATGATTAAGAACATAATAGAACAAATACTAGTACCCCATAGAATAAAAAACTTAAACAAAATAAAAGGTAAAGAAAAAAAAGGCCTTTAAACTAGAGTTTATCATGTTTCTTATTGAAGGGTGTGCCTCTATAATGAGTCATGTACCTTTTTGCTACAATACTTAAAGTGATCCTCAAACTTATAAAACAATATAAAGTCTTTGAATGTAGTTATATGGAAAGAAGCAATAAAAGATGAAATTAACTCAATAATAAGTAATAAGATTTGAAAATTAGTAGATCCCCCTCCTAGATCCAAAGAAATTGATTGGAAGTGGATATTTAAAAATTAAAAATTGATGAAGCTATTGATAAATTTATATTTGAAAACATATATACTAGTAGCAAGCATAACTATAATTAGAGTACTATCGATACTAGCTTCCATTAATAAGCTTATCATTCACTATATGGATGTTAAATTTATATTCTTAAATGATCATTTAGATGAGAAAGTGTATATGAAACAATCCAAAGGATTTGTTGTACATGGACAAAAATATAAAGTTTTCAAATTAATCAAATCACTTTATGGTCTAAAGACAATACCTAAGCAATGATATAAAAAATTTGACTAGGCTATTCTTACTATTTGTTTCAAAATTCATGAATCAAATAAATGCGTGTATAACAAATTTCATAATGGAAAACACATTTTGATATGTTTATATGTTGATGCTATGCTTATTTTTAATATTTATCTAGATGAGATTAATAATACAAATAAATCTTTGTCTAGTAATTTTGATATAAAAGATATGAGAATATGTGGTGTTATTTTAGGAATTAGAATAACTAAAGAAGGAGGTAATTGTTGACGCCATACTTGTTTTGAATACTTTAGATGAGATTAATAATACAAAGGAATTTTGGTCTAGTAATTTTGATATAAAAGATATGAGAGTAGCTTGTGTTATTTTATGAATTAGAATAACTAAAGAAGGAGGTAATATAAGACTTTTCTAGTCACATTATACAAAAAAGTATTTAAGAAATTTGATACCTTTGATTGTTCTCCAATTTATATTCCTTTTTATTAGAATATTAGAATTATACCAAATGAAGGATATCAGTTAAACACTTGGAGTATGTCAAAGATATTAGTTGCTTAATGTAAGTGATGACATGTACTCAACTTGATATTGCATATATAGTGGGTCGATTGAGTTGGTATACAAGCAATCCAAGTAATAATGGTTGATAGGCTGTTGAACGAGTATTTAAATACTTAAAGGGAACAATGAAATGTTGCTTAAGCTATAATGAAAATTTTTCAGTATTATAAGGATATTCAAATGTTAGTTGAGTCAATTATTTAGAAGACTACACTTCTAAGCAATTGTGACTCCATGATTAGTGGGGGTATTTCTTGGGCTTCAAAGAAACAAACTTGTATTTCTAACTCCACTATAGATACTGAGTTTGTTGCATTAGCTGTGATAGCAAAGAAAGTAAAATGGCTAAGAAACCTGCTTCATGTTGAGATAATGACATGGCCAAAGCCCATGGTGACAATATCGATGAGTTGTGACAATCAAAATACTCTATCAAAGGTTGTCAAGGGCATATTGCCAAGTAACATATTGGTCAAGCTATGTGAGAGATCTAATGCGAAATGAAGTTATTTTCATTGTTTATATAAGACCAAATTGAATCTTATAGTACCTATTTAGATGAAAAGTTTGATCCTTTAATGACTTGATTCATACTTGGACAAGTTATAGGTTTTGAGTACCTCGAGCCAAATTACATTATGAGTATGATTGCAAGTACTTACTAATTAAGTAAAGGTAAAAGTACTTAGTCTCATAAAAGTGATAAGACAAGATTGAGCTTTTCTCTTAATAGACCTTATAAGAGACTTATGATAGAGTCTACCTATATGAGTGTGAGTGGGCCCACTTCATAGAATCTTAGACTTGAATCTTAAAGCACTCATGAAAGGGTTATCAAGACATGAGGCCATTTACAATGTGTCAACTAAATTATGGGCATGACTAGTGTCATGATCTTATATATAGATTATGCACACACTTTTTCAGATGGATTGGATGGCTCCAAACTTGTCAATCGTTCTAGTCCGGATGAGTGAAACCTGCATCTTTTTAGATAAATCTTCAAATCCTTGAGATACAATATAAGATTTGGTATAATGATAATTTTTGACTTATTTAAAAATGGTGAGGGATTGTAAGAGAGATTTAAAACAAGTAGTGAAACAATCGGCTTGAAAGTATGGCTATTAAATGGCCACATAGGCCATGCAATGCAAGAATGAGTCGGTTAACTGAAACTAACTTAAATGGCTGAAAATAGGCCACATCCTTTACATCAAAATCGAGAATGTCTTGAGTTTTGTGCAAGGCCAAGGTATGGTTATCACACTGTTATGTTTGCTCTATAAATAGGACAATAGACTATTAACAGTACGACTCTCTCTCAAATTATCCTTGCTTTCTCCTATCTTGCCCTATTTATTCATAAGGATTTCTCAAACTCATTCTTGATGTTTAACCACACAACTAAAATAATAATCCATCATACTACTACACTATTCTATCTAGGACTTGATTGCTCTAGTGCAAGGTGAGTCAATGGGTTTTTGTTGTATCTTGCAATAATTAGTCGACACCTTTTGATACCGGAAGTAGTGAATATATCTAATGATTATCGTAACCCATGCCTTTAAGACATCTATGCATCAACATTCTTTTGCAGAAAGCCAACATCTCCGAGAAGAGACTCCGACTCCAATAGACGTGCACGTAGTGGTTTGTCCTACCCCACCTTAACGTTTAGAAAAGAGAAGGGTTCTTGTTTTTATTAATTTAACAGTTGCAGACCGACCACTAGTTTCTTAAAAAAATTAAAAATTCATTGAGTTTAGCTGATCCTTTAGGGTGGAGGTAATGTCCAACGGATACTTTTAGGGCGAGGCGAATGGCTTATTATATAGCTCATGCATTCCAACGTGACTTGTACATTTTATTTTTCTGTCAATGTGCTGAACATTAGCTGCTCCAATTCAAACTCTATGTATATTGCACAAGCAGTACACTAAATTACATAAGCCTTTCTCCAGGACAGGTGAGGCTGGCTAGAGGGTGTAACTCGTGGACTTCGTCCAAAGATTAACCATCGTAGTACGATGCCTAACATTGGCTAGAAACTTGCACCCATAAAGTTTCACATTGACTCTTCACTGTCTAACGCTATCCTTCTCCTTTATCAGGACTCCACAATGATCATGTGAGAGTAATCTCTTGCATGATCGGAGTTATTGCACGAAAGATCTTAAAGATTTTCAGAATGCATGACGGTTTTGGATATCACATTGAATCAACTGGGCTTTTGATTCCTCTCTTATGTTAATCTCTCCTCTACCAATTTATTCATAAAAGCTTTGTTCTCTTTTTCTATTTTGGACAAGATGATCTTAACTAGAAAAGTTTCACATTGACTCTTAACTAGATATACATGATCTTAGGTATCAACAAGGTTCTTTTAGATTGACCCGTAGCTAAGAGAAGTCCCAACCTGGTTGTCAAGGCTTTGCTTTCATCCAATTAAATTCTATTTTTGAATTCCTGAAGAAAAGGAAAATCAGTTGGCCTAGCTTAATGTATCTACTTTTTGAAATTGAACCAAATCCGCTGGTTGAACTAATTGAATTGGGAATCAGACCCTGGTCCAGTTTGGTCCAGGAAAAGAACCAGCTTTCCGCTAGTGGACCCACCGATTGAATCAGTCAACCAAAACTGGAAACTGGCTAATCAATTACTTTTGGTTTTTCTATTTTTATTTTTGCTTAATATTTTTTTCAAAATAATAAATTTAGTAATATTTTTTTATTGATTTAATGGCTTTTAAAGTCTATGCCTTTTTGAAGGTGGTTAACTGAAAAAAATCTATCAAAGCAGTGTCCTTTCATGCTTCTTGGGTTCTCTATTTTCTTAATTTTTTAGTAAATAATATATGACATACATTAGAACTATATATAGTTTTAATATCCATAAATATATCTATATATCTATATATTGATAGAGGTAGTGGTAAATGTATAATATCTTTTGGTGTATTATCTTGCATAAATATTTCTATCGTTTGATTGACATAATCAATGACGGAGATTTTAATTAAAATTTTGGTTTTACTTTTATACTTTGTATTTAAATGCACCATGTGCATGAGGTAGTGATAAATGTTTGTTGTTTTATCACCTCAATCGAATGATAAAGATGTTTATGCAAGATTTTGCACCGAAAGATATTATGCATTTACATTATCCCTGCTCTCTCTCTCTCTCTATATATATATATATATATATATATATATATAGAGAGAGAGAGAGAGAGAGGGGGGGAGTCTTAGTTGCATAAATCATTTTGGTACATAATCTTTCATCAATATTTTGGCTATTTGATTTTTGAGATTGATAGTGAAAATTTGATTCAAATGTACCATTATACGTTTGTACTTGCATGCATTAAATGTAAAATGATTCAAACCTCCTTGAGATCAATGGTAAAAATGTTGGTACAAGATTATGCACCAAAATGCAACTAAGATACCCTCTCTGTCCAGTGTTCAACAGAAATTTGACCCAGTTAAACCTCTTTTTATGGATTTAAGTGAAAAAGTTAGTCCATACAACTGCAATCATTGACTTTGTTTGTCTAAAACATCTAGGTCCACAAATCCTTCAATTTTCTACATGTATTTCATTGTTCAATTCCATCATCTCCATCACAAAGATGACCAGTATCAAATCCTTCCCCATTTCCTACTCTCCTACCCCCAACTACTAAAATGTAATGCCATACATGTATATTTGTAATCTATCCTGTTTCAACTCAAGTGTTTCATAAATGCGTATGTTTAGTATTTCGGAATCAGTTAAAGCAAAGGAGTTAGGTCAAGACCTACCTGTACATCATTAACAAACGATATTAATAGATGCAGATGAGTTTTCCTTTAGTGCCTATGGAAAATATTGGTGTATATTGAGATGAAAGTAGATAAAGAAAATATGATACATCATTATTTGTTTTTATTACTTGAAAATTTAATGAAAATTTCATCTGGTTTAACATATTTTGATTTTTTTGGTACATCTTGTTTTTCTATTTACAACTGGACCTCTGAAACCAATATAGAGTATTAAAATCTAGGGCAAGGTGCACTTAATTAAAGATGATGAATGTTGTGGTGGCTCAACACAAACGCTAGACATGAGGCCTGACCCAAATTTTGGAAAAATAGCCCATAAAAGCTAAACAAGGCCGTTTTGAGGCTTTGCTTCACGCCAAAAGGGCCACAGTCATACATAACCTACAACAAGTCCATAGATACATACATATGTACAAACATATATTAATCTTTTCTTTGGCTCCCACCTCCCACCTCCACCGATTGAAGCATCACGTCATTAGACTCACCTCTTTGAAAGAGATTCCTTCTTGTTGGGCTCCTCACCAGTGTGAGAGAACTCCCACCTCGTGCGTTGAATAACATCTCTTAAAACTATGTCGTCGAGCCTCTATTAGGTCCCACACACATTCCACGTATAGCCCTGCAAACCTTCTTCTAGTTGGTCACTAGCCACTTGAGCCTCTGAATCAACTTTGATTCCAAGCCTTTCTCTTCGTTTTCCAATGTTGGGTTGTAGGTCTCATATCTCACATTCTTCTTAAAAAATCATCTCTAGTAGGATTTCAAAGGGTTTATAACTGATAGTTAAGGATCATTAGTTTTTAATCGGCCCAACCGTTCCAACCGAAATGGGATTGGGCCAGGATGAGCTTGCAAAAGGCTATGCACGCTTCATCCACAATCAGGAAAGATCCAACAAGAGAATCAATTTCTTTTGTCAGGTTTTGTTATGCCATTTTCTAGCAGCTTTACTCAAGGTTTCAAGGTTCACGAACATTTTACACAATTAAATAAAAAAATAGTTCAGCCACACAATATGCACATAAATTATTAGACATAACACAATAATTAAAAACCAATTAATCACCATGATGTAAAGCTAAGTTCATATGAGTGGCAGTCATGCCCAGGCTTATGACAAGAGTGACACATTTTAGCTCTTAGCTCTTTATCAAAAGCAAATGAGAAACTTTTACTACTCTTCTTTGGTTGTATTGGTAAGCTATCCTTCATAACCATACAATGTATATGAGTACCAGTAGATTGCAATACATTTATGTAGAAGTGAAAATTTTATTCCAAAGTCTATGTAGAGACTTGAAACGAAATTCTCAAACTACGCCGTGTGCGTGAGCATGCCAGCTAGTTTACTTAAACTAGTAAAGTATATTTTGTGACTTCGTATAGCGATTATGGGAAAGTGAGATCATTTTGTCTTAGGCTTTCTTAAACCAGCACTCAAAGGTTAGCCTAGACGCTTTGAGGATTGATTTGAACAAGGTGTGTGTTTGCAAAATTCACTTTAGAATCAAATTGAATCAATCCAAAACGTTCACTTGGTCTAAAAAAGAAAAACTTCCCAAGTTTTGAAAAACAGAAACTGGTTTTGTTTTGAGAGCTTGTTTTCAGATTTTTTTAAACAGATTCACAATCTCTAAAATTCATGAACATTTTATAGTATATAAACAAGAATATGAAGATCCTGAAAATATTTTTATTTTATTTTTGTGTATTGTGATTGTACAAAATTAAATCTAAGAAGTGCCTCTTCTCAGGCGTTTGAAACTGATCTGTTACAAAAATATAGAGGTTTAAAGAAACGTCTATATTTTGGTGCACAAAGCTCTAATTTTTATAAATTTAGTCTTGTTGGAAAGTTATGGATGTTAAATTTCCAATGAAACTAGTTTCAATAGATTTGGTTTACTGCAGA
Organism: Brasenia schreberi; assembly: GCA_036023115.1. Classification (NCBI taxonomy): domain Eukaryota; kingdom Viridiplantae; phylum Streptophyta; class Magnoliopsida; order Nymphaeales; family Cabombaceae; genus Brasenia; species Brasenia schreberi. Next base: position 3,520,037 of record JAYKKT010000016.1, read on the forward strand.
CAAAGTTATGGTATGATTACCCAACCTTTGTTACAGGAAACACAGACTTGGATCTGAATTTGTCTAATTTTCTCCTATTTTATTTACGTGGCTGCACGACCCTAAAATTCTTGAAAATTTTATTATATGTGGGCTTGTGTGTGAGGATTTGGTGTACCATTATTTGGAGCAGAGATACAGAAATGAAAAATACAATATCAGACCTGTGTAGGATGCTGAAAACAAAATTTCTGTGTTTAAAGCATACGTGAATGCATTCATCCAAAAATTAAAGACTAATCACAACAAGTTTAAAGTAAATGAGTGAAGGAAAATGAATTGAAATATGTTTATAGCTTAAGCATAGAGGGGATTACAAGATATAAGAGGATATATCATATAAAGAGGTAGGAGAAACTTGAAATCAAACATGTAGAATGAGTAAATGTAAATAAATAAAATGGACAACATTACTACTTTATTACATCATGAGGGGAGACAAATGCTTCATTAATACAAACCCTTTAAATTGAATGAAAATAAGGAGAGATTTAGGCAAGTAAAGGATGATAATTAACCTTACAATCAGACCTCAATGGGTGCTGGCCTTGGATGGGGTAGGAAGGGATCGGTTCCCTCCTTCCTTCTCTCCTCTTCTTCCTCTCTCTCTCTCTCTCATTCTTTCCCTCTCTTCTTCTCTCTCTCTTGCTGCAACTCTCACTCTCTCTCCTAGGCTCTCTACACTCTTCCTTCAATAATGGAAAACAACCCCCAAGAGTCCCTTTTATAGGCCTCAAGGGGAAGGCCTAGAGCCATCCACAATTTGGATTGGGCAGGTCTTTGGAGCCCAACACCTGATCCGGTCCTTGGATGGCCACATGGCCTTCACGTGGTCTCTTGGTGGTCCTCCCTTGGTCAATGCTAGACCAGCCACATGGTATGGAGCAGCCTTGGATGCAACCCTTGACTTAAGTTGGTGTCGTCGGGTGCAACCCTTGGCTCGAGTTGGTACAACCAGGTGCAATCTTTAGCTAGGTGTGATTCTTCATTGCTCCTTAGCTAAGTGAGCTTCCCTTGGTCCAGCTGGGTACCCTCCTTTATGGCTCCGATCAATGCAAGTCTCTATTGGTCCGACTGAATGTTGTCCTTCATGGGTCCGATCAAGGTAAGTTTGGTCTAGTATAAGGTAGTCGAGTGCCTTTGAATGTGATCAACTAGGCTTGCTTTGGTGAATGTAAATGGATGTGGACCGATTAAGTTTAACTTGGAGCAGCCTTGTACCATGTTTGATAAATGAGCTCGGTTATTGCTTTCTTGTTGTCGCTTCGAGATCGGATTGGGATGCTTTGATTCCGTTCTTGGTCCTGAAATCGTGCCTTCTTCCAAGATCTTCGGCGGGCTCCATCCTTATCCTCTTTCGAACCAATCCAAATCCCATCTTTGTTTACCTTTTTAACACTTTATTTTGAAACTTAAAACTTTAAATTTCAAAATGTTTGTTTTTGATATTTTATGAAATTCGTAGGCTGTAAGAATTTTTTAAAATAGCCTACTCTTTTTAAAGCATGGTTGAATATGATTTTGCAAAATATTTTGGGTGTTTACAGATGCCCCCCTTTGGCATTATTCTAAATTTATTTGGATAATGGCAAAGAAGAAACACACCCTTTTCGATTGTTCTTCCCAAAATTTGACTTGAGGGTATGGATCTTCCTTCATTTCATAGCATCCGTTTTCTCAAAGTTTTGTGAAGGAAGGGGATTTGTGCCAAAGGGAACTTAACTTAAACAAAGCTCTAGTTCTAGTATGATCATGCATGATCGACCTTTTGATGAATGCATGCATGATGTGTGATGTAAATGGAGTGTAGTGTTTAGAGACTTACTCATGAGATGTATGAGCTTGAGGAGAAGCCTATGAAGGCCAGCTGCCACAAGTGAGATAATCCCATATTGTTTCTTTTGATGTTTCGGGTTTTCAAAATTTCTTTTCAAATGGGAACTCCTTTTTAGTTTCTATCAAAAGGACTTCTAATTTCTCACACTTCTCCTCATTTGGGTTTCGATACCCACTACTTAGCAGAGGTTTTGTAACAATTTCTCACACAACAAAGTCTAATTCTCAAACAAAATAAGATCTAAATAAGTAAGTCCTATTCCAACTCTGGGATTTTATTGGAGAACCCTTTTCCATCGGGATAAGCTATAGGGGATTTGGGGAAGAGTTGCCATGGTCCCTTCTGAAGCGTCCCGTGGTTCAAGGCCCAAAGATGGAAAATTGCTCTTTTTGAGCTTTGGCTTTTTCTTTTTCTTTTCTTTTAAAGGGAAGACCTCTATTTTGGAGGTTTTTGTTTTTGTTTTTTCTTTTTGAAAGACACCTATATTAAAAGTTTTTATTTTCTTCCTTTTCTTTTAATTTTGGAAGACCTCCATATTGGAGGTTTCTATTTTTTTTTTTTTATTTTGCCAATTTTCTTTTTTGGAGAGAAATGAAGTGGGGAAAACTCATCCCTTAGGATACTCGATTCAGCAAGAACATCCCATTTCCTAATAGCATATACCATTTGAAAATATTTTGCTATTTTGAACTAGGCCTCATTTTGTAAGTCAAATATTTTTGAAATGTTACTAAATGATTTTGAAAATTTCACTTTTCGTAAAGCATCAATTCCCTCATTTAGTGTCACATAATCCATTTTGATCATTCTTTCAAAAAGTTTAAAGGAGACCCATTTAAAAATCTTTTCGAAAGAATTTCACATAGACCCTATACATAATATTTTTTCAAGTATTGGGCATTTATAGGATCTACTAAATTTATTACCTTAACATCAATCAACCAATATGCATTATTTGTGGTTATCCCTCTCACAACATAGGGACCATTCCACTTGGGCCACCACTTACCAAGTGGATGTGGGCCACGATGGTGGATGGTTTTAAGACAAGGTCTCCCACTTTGAAGTGGTGAGCCTTCATATGCTTTTCATAATGTCGGGCTATTATTTGTCGGTATGCGTGTGCATGATCAATGGCAAGGAGCCTCTTCTCATCAAGTAGGTCAAACTCAACCATCCTAGCTTGTTGTAGGTCTCTATGGCAACTCGAGTGCAAGAGATGTATAAAATGAATGCAATTTAGTATGAATGGGCAGTATGACATTTGTGCTATAGACCAACTCAAATGGTGTGGCATTTGTGAGCATACGGATGGAAGTCCTATAAGCCCATAAGGCTTCATCTAACTTCTCATGCAATGTCCTACCATTCTCTAAAGTTTTCTCAATGATGATTATGAGAGTTTTGTTTGTGGCTTCGGCTTGGCTGTTGCCTTGAGGGTAGTAGGGTGATGAGAAGTGTTGAGTAATGCCATAGGTGTTACATAACTTTTCCATCTTCTCATTTTTGAATGGGGTGCCATTATGCGACACTAAGTCTCTTGGAACTCCAAATCGAGCCAAGATATTTTTCTTAATGAATGACACTACATATTGTCCTTGGACATTAGCCAATGAGGTAGCTTCAACCCATTTAGAAAATTATTCAGTAGCTCCTAAGATAAACCTATGTCCATTTGATGCAGTTGGTGAGATTGGTCCTATGATGTCAAATGCCCACATGGTGAAGGGCCACGGACTCACGATGGAATGCAAGGTGAACGATGGAATATGAATGACATTTCCATGCACTTAACATTGATGACATTTCCTAACATGATCATGACAATCATGCTTCAAAGTAGACCAAAAATAACTCGCTCTAAGTATTTTCATGACCATCATATTTGCATTGACATGACCTCCACATTCTCCATCGTGGAATTCATGCATAATGATCCTAACCTCATCAAGATCGACACATCTCAACAAGATGTCGATAAAACTTTTTTTGTAAAAAGCCCTCCCAAAATCACATATCGGGTTGAAATTTTTCGAATAAAAGCTTTATCTTTAAAGGAAACAAATTCGGGAAATCTTTCATTTTCTAAAAAGCTTTTAATGTCTTGAAACCAAGGTTTTTCAATTGAATTTTGGTCATTTTGGCAAATCTCTAAATCCTGGGTGGATGGAGTGGGCAAATGTAGGATCTCTAGGGATCGAGTGCCCATGGTAGGGTCGATCCTTAGAGATGACCTTAAAGAGGAGAGGGCATCAGCTATGGTGTTGTCCTCTCTACCTATGTGAGTGAGTGTGCATGATTTGAAATAATCGACCAATTGGGTGGCCAATTCGTGGTATGGAATGAGTTTTTCACTTTTGACTTTCCAAATTTTTGAAACTTGGTTTATAACAAGCATAGAATCTCCAATGACTTTAACACATGATGTCTCTAGATTTTTCAAAACTTTTAGGCCTTGTATGAGTGCTTCATATTCAGCCATATTATTTGAACATGAAAAATCTAATCGAAATGCCATTGAGATTTCTCCTCTCTCAGGGGATATGAGAATGATTCTCACGTTTGTCTCTTGTTGAATCTTTGCCCCATCAAAGTACATTTTCCATACTTGATCTTTATTACAACAATTTGATAAAATATGGTTTTGAAATTCATTTGCAAAGATGCCTTCATCGGGCATTTTATCAAGTATGGGATATGTATCTTCAAGGGGTAGTTCAACCACATGATCGGCTAAGTCTTGTCCCTTAATGGAGTTTTGGTGATGAAATTTCAGATCATACTCCATTAAGAGGAGTTGCCATTTACCTAGCTTACACATTAGGATAGGTTTTTCAAAGAGGTGCTTGATTGGGTCAAGTTTGGATACTATTCAAATTTCATGATCTAGGAAGTAATGTTTAAACTTTTGGTAAGCCCATACCAAGGCCAAGCACGTTTTCTCCATGGCTTCATATTTTCTTTCATATGCCAATAGAGTTTTCGAAATGTAGTAAATAACATACTCTTTTAAACTATCATCCTCATATTGAGCAAGTAAAGTACCCAATACATTCACATGAATGGAAATGTAAAGCAATAAAGGTTTTCCTTGCTTTGGAGGTATTAAAATTGGAGGATTTACCAAATAAGTTTTCAATCTTTCAAAAGCTTTTTGACAATTGGAATCCCACTCAAATTTAACCCTTTTTCTCAAAAGCCTATTGAAAGGTTCGCATCTTTTTGCTAAGTTGGAGATGAATCTCCTAATTGCTTGGAGTCGACCTTGGAGGCTTTGGATTTGGGTTATGTTAGAGGGTGCCTCATATCTATGATGGCTCAACACTTAGAGGAGTCGACTTCTATGCTCCTTTGGCTAATCATAAATCCTAAGAGTTTTCCTGATTCTACTCCAAAAACATATTTTTGAGTGTTTAATTTCACTTTATAACGCCTAAGTCTTTCGAAAACCTTTTGCAAAGATTCTATGTGCGTGCATCAGGTTTTTTATTTTACTAAGAGATCATCCACATATACTTCCAAGAGCTCATGGATTTGATCATGCAAAATAGTAGTCATGGATCTTTGGTATGTGGCACCGGCATTTTTCAAACCAAAAGGCATAACTGTGTAGCAATATGTGCCCCAAGGTGTAGTAAAAGCAATTTTTGCCTAATCTTTTGATGCTAGCTTGATTTGGTTATAACTCGAATAACCATCCATGAAAAAAAATATTTCATGATTTGCAGTTTTATCCACTATCAAATCAATGTTTGGAAGTGAAAAATTATCTTTTGGAGTGACTTTGTTCAAATTTCTAAAATTGATGCAAATATGAATTTTCACATTAGATTTTCGAACTACAATAATATTTGAAAGACATTGAGAATAAGCAATGGGTTTTATAAATCTGACTTTTAAAAGATCTTCTAAACCCTCTTTTACTTGGGAATGAACACCGGGATAGATTTTCCTAAGCTTTTGTTTCACGGGTTTTGTATTTGGTTCTAAGGGTAGATGATGTTCTACCATCGTAGGGTCTAATCCCGGCATGTCTTCATAAGTCTATGTAAACACGTCTATGTAAGATTTTAAAAATGCAATGAATGATGCTTTTTCATGCTCATGCAAACATGTACCTATTTTGACACACTTTGGGTTAGACTCACTCCCTAGATTGACATCTACGAAATCCCCTCCTACAGAATTTGAAGGTTTTTTCAAGTCTATGAAATTCGAGAAGCTCAGATGCCTGATCTTCCTCATGGATGAGGGGATCTTCCTCCTTGCTTTGATCACTCTCAAGTGCTTTGATTTCTAGGGAAGTATCACGTAAGAGAGAAGCGTTATGCACAAGAGAATTATTCACAATAGCATGGGATGGTTTTGGTTTAAGGATGTATGTGGGTTTTGACAAAACTGATTTTGAAGTTTATACATGATTTTGGAAACTAAGATTTTTGAGGTTTTCATATTTTTCAATTTTTTTGTCTTTTTCTAAACACAAGCTAAAAGGATGAATGTAAAAGACTTTCTTTTTGAGATCTTCAGATTTTTAATTTTTTTTGGCTTTTTCCAAACAAATACTAGGGGGATGGACATAAAAGACTTTCTTTTTAGAATTTTCAGATTTTTGAAATATTTTTGGGTTTTAAAACTTTTCTAGATTTTTTTGGATTTTTTTTCTAGGGAGGGGTCTTCCATCAAACCTCTTTTCCTTTCCCGCTTGTGCTTGCATGATTGGGAAAGGGATCTTTCAGTATAGCTTGGGAGGGCTCTGATTCCTTCGAGACGTGGAGTCTACCTTGCTCTATGAAGTCTTCGATTTTGTTTTGAAGAGAAAAACATTTGTTTGTATCATGGCCTTTGAGCCTATGATACTTACAAAATTCGTTGAAAATTTTTCCTTTATGGGGTGCCCCTTCGGGAATGGCCGGGAAACTTATGAGCCCTGGGTTAACAAGATGTCTAGGACTTCCGTGAAGGGTTGTCCTAGGTGAGTGAATTGTTTTTTCTCAAACCTTTTTTCATCTTTTCTAAACGATTTTTGTTCGGAGGGTTTGGAGGGTCCGGCCGAGCTTGGCTCTACTCGAACGTTTGCCACTTTTTGGGTTTTCACCCCTTCTTCCGGTGCATGTGGCCCATATGCCCCGGGTTTTCCAAATCAGGGTTTTTGGAAACTCTTTCCTTTCCATAGATCTTCGTATACTCCCTTTTTAAATTGGCTTCGAAGAGTGAAGCCTTTTTTATTAACTTTTGAAAAGTTGAGATCTCATAGAGGGAGAGGAGCGCTTTTAAATTCATTTTAAAATTTTCTAGAATGAGTATTATTGCACACCCTTTGGATATGGGCTCCCTGACTTGGCCCAAAAGTGAACTCCATCTAACGATGAATGTGTGTGCATCCTTATTAGGTGCCTGTTTGGTGTCTCTCAAGGTATTTAAAGTGGGGGTGACTTCCACATTATGGGAAAACCGTTGCATAAAACAATTCACCAAATCTTCAAAATTGATGAATTGACTCAAGTCATTAGAAGTCAACCATTTTGATGCATTTCCCTTGAGAGAATGGGGGAACCAGTACACCCACTTTAAAGAGTCCCTTTTCTTTTTATAGGCCATTCGAGAAAAGAGTTGGAGATGGTTTCTAGGATCTTCGTTTCTGTCATACCGATGAAAGATCGGTATCTCCTCATCACTATCGGTTTGATAATCGGAAGGTAGAAAATCCGATAGTGAGTATGCCCTTTTCTCTTTGGCTTGGCCCTTTAACAACTATTGAAGGGCCTTTCTATCTTTAATGGTAAATGAGCTCTGGTTCCTCCTCAAACCTAGAGGTCACTTTAGTTTTTCTCATATGGGGTCTTCTATGAGCCCTCACTTGTTTTTCATGGGAGGAACAAAGATTCAATCGCATCGGTCTCTTGGCTCAACACGGCGATCCTTTCCTCTATGCCTTTGAGTTCTCTTTTTAGGAAAACAAGCAAATTCTCCCGGTTTTTGAAATATCCTTTTGAAATTCCTTTTGAAACTCAACTTGTAGAGCACGAGGCTCAGCTTAAGACCTCACATGACCCTTCCGAATTTGACATTATTTTTGCTGAAAAGAATCTACCTGTGCACAAAAGATGGATTAAACACCAAAATTTTTCAAAAAAGTAAATTTAGAGAAATCAACACCAAGCTTAATCAATCCTCAAAGACCCGAGTCCCATCGAGCATGCCAATTTTTTATATGTAAAAATTTTATTTCAAAGTCTATATAGAGACTTGAAATGAAATTCTTAAACTACGTCGTGTGCACGAGCATGCCAGTTAGTTTACTTAAACTAGCAAAGTATATTTTGTGACTTCATGTAAAGATCGTGGGGGAAGCGAGATCATTTCATCATAGATTTTCTTGAACCAATGCTCAAGGGTCAGCCTAGATGCTTTGAGGATTGAATTGAACAAGGTGTGTGTTTCCAAAATTCACTTTAGAATCAAATTGAATCAATCCAAAACGTGTGAAATCTCCAGAAACTAGTTTTGTTTTCAGAGCTTGATTTCAGATTTTTTTAAACAGTTTTGAAATCTCCAAAATTTTGTTATAGGAAACATAGACTTGGATATGAATTTGTCTGATTTTTCCTTATTTTATTTATGTGGCTGCACAACCCTAAAATTCTTGAAAATTTTATTATATATGGGCTTGTGTGTGAGGATTTGGTGTACCATTATTTGGAGCAGAGATACAGAAATAAAAAATACAATATCAGACCTATGCAGGATGCTGAAAACAGAATTTCTGTGTTTAAAGCATACATGAATGCATTCGTCCAAAAATTAAAGACTAATCACAGCAAGTTCAAAGTAAATGAGTGAAGAAAAATGAATTAAAATATGTTTATAGCTTAAGCATAGAGGGGATTAAAAGATATAAGAGGATATATCATATAGAGAGGTAGGAGAAACTTAAAATCAAACATGTAGAATGTGTAAATGTAAAGGAATGAAATGGACAACATTACTACTTTATTACATCATGGGAGGAGACAAATGCTCCATTAATACAACTCCTTTGAATTGAATGAGAATAAGGAGAGATTTAGGCAAGTAAAGGATGAGAATTAACCTTACAATCGGACCTCAATGGACACCATCCTTGGATGGGGTAGGAAGGGATTGGTTCCCTCCTTCCTTCTCTCCTCTTCTTCCTCTCTCTCTCTCTTTTTCTTTCCATCTCTTCCTCTCTCTCTTGCTGCAACTCTCACTCTCTCTCCTAAGCACTCTACGCTCTTCCTTCAATGTTGTAAATGACCCCCAAGAGTTCCTTTTATAGGCCTCAAGGGGGAAGGCCTAGAGACTTCCACGATTTGGATTGGGCGGGTCTTTGGAGCCCAACACCTGATCCGGTCCTTGGATGGCCACATGGCCTTCATGTGGTCTCTTGGTGGTCCTCCCTTGGTCAATGCTAGCCCAGCCACATGGTATGAAGCAGCCTTGGATGCAACCCTTGACTTAAGTTGGTGTCGTCGGGTGCAACCCTTGGCTCGAGTTGGTGCAGCCAGGTGCAATCTTTAGCTAGGTGTGATTCTTCATTGCTCCTTAGCTAAGTGAGCTTCCCTTGGTCCAGCTGGGTACCCTTGTTTATGGCTCTGATCAATGCAAGTCTCTATTGGTCCGACTGAATGTCATCCTTCATGGGTCCGATCAAGGTAAGTTTGGTCTAGTATAAGGTGGTCAAGTGCCTTTGAATGTGATCAACTAGACTTGCTTTGGTGGATATAAATGTATGTGGACCAACTAAGTTTAACTTGGGACAGCCTTGTACCATGTTTAATGGGTGAGTTCGATCCTTTCCCTCTTGTTATTGCTTCGAGATGGGATTGGGATGCTTTGATTCCATTCTTGGCCCTGAAATCGTGCCTTCTTCCGGGATCTTCGGTGGGCTCCATCCTTTTTCTCTTTTGAACCAATCTAAATCCCATCTTTGTTTACCTATTTAACACTTTATTTTGAAACTTAAAACTTTAAATTTCAAAATGTTTGTTTTTGATATTTTATGAAATTCGTAGGCCATGAGAATTTTTAAAGCATGCTCGAATATGATTTTGCAAAATATTTTGGGGTGTTTATAATTTACATCCAAACTTTGTTAAGTAGGGTTAGATTTTTCACGCAAGGAACTTCACTTCTCTCAATTACCTCTTCATTCCTACTTTGTACTCTGTATCCATTGATCAACCCAAACTAATGCTTCATCATATTTTTCATTGTACTTCAATCCTTTGTTGGCAAGGTTCTTTGATTTTAAGTATAAAGTATGCTTCTTATTTGTTTGTTGGCAAGCTTGTTTGATTATAAGTATAAAAGATGCTTCTTATTTGTTAATATAAACACCCAAAATTTTTCTTAAAACATTTGATTTTTAGAAAATTTGCCTTTTTAAGGGTAAATGGCACCCCTTTAGAAAAATCAAATTTGGACAAAAAGCTAAAAAAAAACCTGCTTTGCCCTTAAGCCTAAATTGGCAACATTCTGCCTTTTCAAATGATTTCATCTAAAGAAATGATGGTTTCAAACAATTTTCTTTAAAGAAAAAATAGAAATGAGGCATTGGGCTTAAAGAGGGATTAGTGTACGCTGCACCACCTTGATTAAGGGCTGGATTTGCTTGAACAAGAAGGTTGGAGTAGCTGATTTGGAGCTTGAGCACACCCCAAGACCGCTTCCTAAGGTAAGCCTAACAAACTCACCTAGCCCATCTCTCTCGAACCCCTCTAAACCACCTTAAACCTACCCTAGTCAACACCACCTAATCCCCATCACCTAATCCCTAATCCACCATCCCACCTGCTCCTTAACCCACCGATTGAACACCCTAACCCCACCGCCTCAAGCTAAACCCTCAAGCCCCAGCGTCCCTTAGCACCCTGCCACCCGGTGCACCACAGCGTGCCCTACGAGCCCCGCACCTGTCGCCCCGGCTGAGTCTCTGGCGCCTAGCGCCGGACTCCAACCGACACCCTGCCACCCAACCGACCTACTGCCCCTACCTAACACCGACTCCCTACCTTCACCCTACCACTACCACCGACTCCCTGCCACCCTACCACGCCACCGACCTGCCATACACCACCTCCTTGGCCTACCCCAACCACCTTGCCTTACACTCCCACCGACCTAGAACCGTCCCCAACTCCCTTCATTACATCCACCGCCTTAGACTCCCATACCCCACCTCACACCCCTGCCGTGACCTCCCTTGCCTATCCCACTAAAGCCACTAACACCCGCACCCTACACACCCGTGAGCCTTACCTCTCAAGGCGTAAAGCCCCACCAAGCTCAACCTCCGGCCAGCCACTTCACGCCTCAAGCTTCAAGGGGAGCACGTCCTTGGTTGCTCGAAGTGAACCACAAGCCCAAGTGCGAACAAGTGACGATGGACCAACTATTTGTAAGTGTCTAAACTCGGTCTCTTACATTAACTTGCTTTACATTCAATTCAATTCGGATACGGGGTTGTATTAACAGAGCGTTGTCTCCCCCCGAGATGTAATATTGATGCTTGATACACAAGACACACACTAGCACTTGAGCTTTAGCTCTTATCTTGTACACTAAGTACCCACATACACAATTGAGCCTTCGCTCTTACTCCAAAGACTCTAGTAAGAGTTGCGTGAGTTGTCTTTAAATTTACACACTACACATGCATTGAGCCTTCACTCTTATCATATATATGTATTTCCATTCAGCTGGGTTGTTACTTTAAGTCTTGTGAGTTGTCATTTAAAATTCCACACTCACACCCAAAGACACCCGAGCTCTTGCTCAAGCACCTTCACGCACATTTTGGCCTCGACAGCCACTAAGATATAGCCATATCTATATATTTTCAGTTGTGTGAGTTTTCCCGGTTCGGTTGTGTATGTCTTTCAATTCTGGGTTGTTAATTTTCAGTCGTGTGAGTCGCATTTCAATATATACACAACACACACGCACACGTTGACGACCTTGGGCTCATATATATACGTATTTCCCTTCCGCAATTTACATTTAAGTCGAGTGGGGTTTTACATTCCAAGTTGCGTGAGTTGTCTTTCAATATATACACAACACACATGCACACATTGAGCCTTTCCGCTCTTAAGATATAGCTATATTTCCCTTCAGCTATGTCTTTCAATTTCGGATTTTAAGGTTCAGTTGTGTGAGTTGTATTGCATATCTGCCATACTCGAGATAGTGTGCATACTTGCATCGAACAAACCGTGCAAACACGCCAATCTTAGGCCATTTCGATGCACACGCATCCCACCTAAGTAGATAAAAACGAAAGACTTAGATACATGCAACCCACGTAAATAAAATCTGCAAATAGGCTTACAATCGATCAAATACTTTCATACCCTTTTCAAAAGTCCATGCTTGTTTAAAATTGATATTTTCTAAGCGTACAAACCAACCCTTGAGCATCGGTTCAAAAAGGTTTGCGACGAAAAGAGTCCACTTGTCCACAGTCGCCCCATAAAGTCAGATATTTCAAAATATACTTCGCTAGTTTGAGTAAGCTAGCTGGCACGCCCTTTTAAAGCGACTTAGACACGAAAAAGGTTCACTTCAAGCCTAAGAACCTAGAGTAAAAATTTTCGCGTGTCTACAGCTGATAGGTAAGTTCTCTCTCTCTCTCCCTCCCTATGGTTTGTGCAAGACCTCATTCTCTTTACTCCTGCAAGCTCATAGTCGCGGTGCAATTGGGTTCCTCTTTTTCATGCTACACGTTATTCCATTCAAGTTTTCTTAGTTTGGATTCATACCCATAGGCCATGGTTATCATTGCACTGCATTTCTGTTCATAGGTGTGTCTTGCATAGTCTTTATTGTTGCCTCACTCTTGTATTGTAGTATGTATTATAATGCATATCTAGTGTTTGATCTATTGCTTCAAGTGGAGTTTTTTTATTAACAATTTATGATATGGTGAAATATAATGCATTTTGGAATACAAATTTCTCACATAGTCTTGGTTGTTGTCTCTATCATTCTTGATTGTGTTGTTATCACATACTTTACCTTTTTTATATAAAAATCATATCCTATACTGCCAAACACACCACTACTAGAATTGAATTTTTGATATCACATATTTTACTAATATATTTTGTTAAATATATGTACAAGATTATGGATTTTGCTGAAGGTTCATCAATCATCAATGTTACAAGATGGTTGTGCTTTGCTTAGTAATGAGGAAAAGAGTCATTTGTTTGATTGTTTAATGAATGGTTGATTACAATAGATAATAAACCTCTAGTATAATAATCACAGATTTGGAACCTGCCATGAAAGCCGCGATATAAGAGAAGTATTTCTAAAGACCAGTCATCGATGTTGTCTTTGGCACATCATGCAAAATACTCTAAAGCATATAAAGTTTTACATACATCCACAATTTAGTAGCAAATGATATACATGGTTTTATTTATCGGAAAGCAAAGAAGAATTTGAAGGTAGGTGGCAAGAGATGACTACACTATTCTTTGAATTGCTTGAAAATAGTTGGATGAATCATCTTTGGGTTGATCATGCTTCATGGTCTTATCAATACTCCAGACACATTTAGGACATGAATCTTTACAACCCGATAGAGTGAGAGCATGAACAAAATGTTTAAAAAGTGATTTGATATAAGCACTTTGTTGCATCCTTTTGTAGAAAGGTTTGGACAAACAATTGATAGGAGGCGTACTAAGGAAAAAAGGTTTGATTATTAAATGAAGAATAAGGTACAATATTGTTTTATGGAGAACCCCTTGTCACTTCATATCAGAGTTACATTTACACTATCAACTTTTTAGAAGTTTGAAAAGGAATTTGAAAAGTTGATAAATTATGATATTATTCTAGATTCTAGTGAAGACGATAGTAGAAGTTGCAAAGTACTTCATTACCAGCCAAATGGTAAAGAAAAGGTATATTATCTCTCATATAGTATGTTATCAAGATCTCTCTACTTCTTGTTGTCATTTATGGCATTTTGTAGGTATTGTTTATTATTATATGTTAGTTGTATTTAGGATTGACATAGGTCGTCAATTGCTAGAACATAATATTCTTAAAAGGTGGACAAGACAAGCAAAGATAGGTGCAGTAAATTCTTTTGGAATTATAAGTACTTCATTCCAACAAGAGAGCTCTATCCATCAAAAGAAGCATATGTTCTTTCTTAAAGTTCATAAATGCCTAAAAAAAGTTGCTTGTGATAGTATCAGGAAAATCTCTTAAGTGGATAGATGAATGTGACAAGTCACAAAACTGTTTTGCAAGATCATGATTCAGTTCACACAAAAGGAAGCAATTAACATATCAAATTAGATATTAATGCACAAAATATAGTAAGAGTTGCAAAACATGGTAGCGCTTAAGTCACGACTCACGTACATATCCTTATAACTTAAAAAATTTGTACATCTTAAATTCATACATATATTTTTCTTTGAAATTCAATAATTATAAATATTGCTATTCAATGTCTTGCAACAAGAATGTCTTCAAAAATCTCGTTGTCATTAGGCCACCTAGGAAATGCAATTCTTGTGGTGGCATAGGTCATGATAAAAGGAACCACAAAAATATTGTCAGTATATTTTAATGCTTTTGTTGATGTCTTTTATGAAAATATGATTGGTATGCTATTTTTTACAGCATAATACTAGGAATCAATTTTACTATTATCCTATCCTATTTTACTATTAATAGTTGACATTTTAGGTATTGTAAAAGAACTAGTTGAAGATCCATGGTAGTGTTCCGAACAAAATTCAATTTCTATGTTCATTTGATAAAGAGATGTCAAATGTTGGCAACTTTAGTTTTTGTGTTCATTTAATTGAGATGTTGGTCATTTGTATTCTTGGTATTTTGGATGTGGGGAGATAAAAAGGATTGTGTTCATGTCTTTTTGTTTGTTATATAATTCAGACCATTTATTCATCTTAGTTTATGTTTTAACATGTTCATGTTGATATATGTTTTGGATTTACCCAATCTTTGGAATTCATTTACTTTTTTTGGAGGTCACCTGCTTTGGCTTTGGTGTATTTCATGTAACAAGCTAGTATGACCCAGGAATATGGGTATCTTATCCTTTTGGGCTAACTCTGAGCATCTTTTGTTGAGCACAAGAAACTTATGTAATATCCCATGATTATCAACCTAATTTTTCTAAGGTTGAGTTGAAAGGTCAAATAATAGCCTATGATTCACATCCACAAACTCAC
Organism: Brasenia schreberi; assembly: GCA_036023115.1. Classification (NCBI taxonomy): domain Eukaryota; kingdom Viridiplantae; phylum Streptophyta; class Magnoliopsida; order Nymphaeales; family Cabombaceae; genus Brasenia; species Brasenia schreberi. The sequence continues at coordinate 3,535,160 of JAYKKT010000016.1, forward strand.
GGCTTTAACCATAGGGTATACCTTTCTTCCTAGGCAGACATCATCCCTCACTTTAATGTCGATCCAACAAGGCACTAAAAAATGATCTTATCTTGTTACCTCAAGGAGCATGGCACACCATGCTAAGAGTTTGTTGAACAACCTTTGAGATTATTGATTTGACAATCAATGAGGTAGTCAGAAAATGAAATGAACAACTTGTATTTTGGTTTAAGGCAAGCTAAAATAAATACCTAACACCATAACAACTCCTACAAGTATAGTGCCTCTCTTCCCAAAGAAACTTCAAGATACGGTGATTGAGTTAAATACCTAGTTTGTATCTATTTGGTAGTAATTTGTCAAACCTTTACTAACTAAAAACAAGAGAAAAGAGCACACTTAGTGCATCTAAGCTTATGGTAGGCTCCTCGACCACAATGTCTCCCTTATTGTTTCAGGTAGATATGGTCAATTTAGAACTCACACAGTGACCAACTAGTGGATAAATGAAATTGCCTTCAAGCATTCACTCATCTAATATTCAATTCAACATCATTACAATTTTATGTAAATAGATAAACAAAATTCTTATGTAAACATATACAAAAGCAAGACAACAATCAAATGATTACAAGCTAGAGAGAAATCTTAATTGATGCCTAAGCAAATGACACATCATTTACATCTATATTATTCCTACATTCATAAATTTTTTATACTTGTCTTTAACATTTCATGTTGTATCTCGAAAGTAATTTTCGAAATCTCTAATAATGTGTTCACTAAAGCTTCTTTTGAGCTTTCGTTGTCTCTCGTTCTTTTCTATTGCATTGTTGCCTCTTCACGAGCCAACTTGAACTTGGTTGTATAATTTGAAGATCAATCTTATGCTTCATGACACTATTTGAGATAATAGAAACTGCCATTGTCCTAAAATAATATCAAGGATTAGTATATGTAAACCAAGTATATAAAAAAGTCAATATTAACTTACACAATTAGGACATCAGTAAAACATTTTGTTAGGGTGTTTCTTAGTCTTGGCTACGAAGACTTTACACTCCAAAAGTTGTTGACATTTACAAAATATATGAGATTGAAGCTCGTACAACAATAGATATTATATTCTAAAAGCATAATATGAACATTTAGTTTGTTGGCATTCATCACCCAACCAACCCGTGCATACAGTGAAAGAGGTGAAGTGTGGTAGGCCTTCCTAGGAACCACATTCATCACCCAAACATCTTGTGACAAATTCATACAAACAGGACAAAAATATCAAATCAATCAAAGTCATAAAGTAGAAAAGGTGAAAACCTTACCCTTCATACCCAAACCTTATGTCCATCACATTGAAAACCTAATTTATGTCCACCGAGAACCAAAATTTTATAATGTAGTAATATGTTATCCTCAATGAATCATTCACTTCTTCATAGAATCTTAGGGTTTCAAGAACTTGATTGATGGGTATTTAGTTAAGCACTTAAGAATGTAGGGTTTGTCAAAGTTTATTATGTTGCATTGATGGGTATTCATTTAGTAAATGCTAACTCAAAAGCCCAAGGACATGACTATTCAAGTGTGTAGACACGCGAAAATTTTTACCCTGGATTCTTAGGCTTGAAGTGAACCTTTTTCGTGTCCAAGTCGCTTTAAAAAGGGCGTGCCAGCTAGATTACTCAAACTAGCGAAGTATGTTTTGAAATATCTAACTTTATGGGGCGACTGTGGACAAGTGGGATCTTTTTCGTCCCAAACCTTCTTGAACCGATCCTCAAGGGTCAGTTTGTACGCTTTAGAAAATCTCGATTTTAAAAAGCATAGACTTTTGAAAAGAGTATGAAAGTATTTGATCGATTGTATGCCTATTTGCAGATTTTATTTACGTGGGTTTGTACGTATCTAAGTCTTTCGATTTTATCTACTTAGGCAGGATGTGTGTGCATCAAGTGGCCTAAGATTGGCGTGTTTGCACAGGGTATTCGAGGTTTCTTTGAATGCAAGTATGTGCAATATCTTGAGTTTTTGGCGGATATGCTAAAGACATAGCTGAAGGGAAATTGCGGAAGGGAGATATAGCTATATCTTAAGAGCGGAAAGGCTCAATGTGTGCGTGTGTGTTGTGTATATATTGAAAGACAACTCACGCAACTTAGAATGTAAAACCCCGCTCCACTTAAATGTAAATTGCGGAAAGGAAATACGTATATATATGAGCCCGAAGGTCGTCAACGTGTGCGTGTGTGTTTGTGTGTAAATGGAAAGACAACTCACACACACGACTTGAAATTTAACTTGCGGAATGGGGAAATATAGATATAAGAACAGAAAGGCTCAATGTGTGCGTGTGTGTTGTGTATAAATATAAAGACAACTCACACGACTGAAATTTAATAACCCCGAATGTAAAGATGTACGCAACTGAACCAGGAAAACTCACGTAGCTGAAAGTATATAGATATGCCTATATCTTAGGGGCTGCCAAGGCCAAAAGGTGCGTGAGTGCTTGAGCAAGTGCTCGGGTGTCTCTTGGGTGCGAGTGTGGAATTGAAATGACAAACTCACATGACTTTTAAAGTAACAACCCGAATTAAATTGCATCTTATAAGGCTCTTACTAGAGTCTTTGGAGTAAGAGCGAAAGCTCAATGGTGTACCTGGGTGCTTGGTGTACGAGATAAGAGCTAAGGCTCAAGTGCACGTATGTGTCTCGTGTGTCAAGCAATAATATTACATCCTGGCAGAAGACAACACTCCGTTAATACAACCCCGTATCCGAATTGAATTAAGTATAAAGCAAGTTAGCGTAAGAGACCAAGTTTAGACACTTACAAATAGCTGGTCCATCTTCACTTGCACGTAATTGGCTTGTGTCCACTTTGGGCAACCAAGGATGTGCTCCCCTTGAAGCTTGAGGCGTGAAGTGGTTGGCTGAGCTCGAGCTTGGAAGGTTTGGGCCTTGAGAGATAGAGGCTCACGGCCGGGTAGGGTGCGGGTCTTAGTGGGATAGGCAAGGGAGCAGTGGATGTTAGTGGCTCGTGTGGGATTATGGCAAAAGGTAGGTTATGATGTGGGGTGTGGTATGGAGTCGGGGTGCTAGGCAAGAGGTCACGGCAAAGGGGTGTGATGTGGGGTATGGGAGTGTAAGGCAGTGGGATGGAAGGCGGTGGATGTGATGAAGGGAGTTGGGGTCGGTGCTAGGTCGGTTGGAGTGTAAGGTGGAGTTGATGGTAGGTGATGGCCATGGATATTAGGCTAGGAGGTGGTGTAGGTTAGGCTGTAAGGTAATGGCGGTGACAGGTCGGTTAGGATGGAGTAGGGTGGCAGGGAGTCGGTGGTAGTGGTAGGGTGAAGGTAGGGTAGAATCGGCTGGGTGGCAGGGTGTCGACTGGAGTCAGGCACTAGGCGCCAGAGACTCGATCGGGGTGACAGGTGCGGGGCACGTAGGGCGCGCTGCGGTGTGCCGGGTGGCAGTGGAGCGAGGCGCATAGGGTGGCAGTGCTCGGCTGCAAGGCGCGCGGGGCTCGTGCTGTGCGCAGGGGGAAATGAGAGGCGATTCGGGTGGTGTTAAAGGTGGATGGAAGGTTAGAGGTTGACTCGGTTAGGGTGTTAGGTTGGTTGAATTAGGATTAGAGGTGTTGTGGGAGATTAGGTAGTGTTGATTAGGGTAGGTTTAAGGTGGTTTAGAGGGGTAGAGAAGAGTGGTTTAGGGTGTTGATTAGGCTTACCTCTTAGGGTTGGTTTAGGGTGTGTTCAAGCTCCAAATCAGCCACTCCAAAGCCTTCTTGTTCAAGCAAATCCAGCTCTTAATCAAGGTGGTGCAAACCACACTAATCCCTCTTTAAGCCCACAATTAACCCACTAAACAAAATTAAGAAAGCACTAAGCACTCACCTTAATACCCTCTCTCTCCTCCAAGCTCCTCCCCAAGTGGATTTCACGTGAGCTTTTGGGGACCCCCTCACTCCCACTTATAGGCAAAGGAGGTGGGTCTTGGATATGGGTCTTGGGTTTGGATCGTGGAATCCATGTCCGATCCAAACACTATTTGGATTTGGATCTTGGATCTCGGATATTTTGAAATCCATATCCGATCCAAATCCAACATTTTTATGGATATGGATATGGATCTAGATATTTTGGTTCAGATCTGATCCAATCCAAATACTATTTAGATCAACCCAAATCCAAATACTATTTGGATATGGATCTGGATTTTTATGGTCTAGATCCAATCCAAATTTTCTCTGGATGGTCCTTCTTGGCTTTTTGAGGCGAACATTTTGTGCGGGCATTGGCTTCATCAGCGCTCCATTTGGTGCTGGGTTTTCCCCAACTTTGTCGTCCGGACTCCATCTCGCCATTCTAGACTCCGTTTCTGCTTAATTTTGCCATCTTTGGCTCAAATTCATGTTGCTTGGGTGGATGTATTTGATTTGGCTTCTAGGTGTGCCAGGCGGGCATTCTGCATCGGTCTTGGGCCTTCCTTCCGTCTTTTGACCCTAGCTTTTATCAGGCCAAGGTGTTGCTTTTGCGCTTCTGCATTTGTTTTTGAGGCTGCCTTTGATTTGACCTTCGTGAGCTGGTTTCTGGGCTGCTTCTCGATTAGGTGTCGTCTTCCCTGTTTCACCTGTTCGTCTTTGACTCTTTGAAATAATGGGGCTTAGCCCGAGTTTAAGGCATTCATACTAGATATGGGGTTCAAAACAACATTTACAAGCTTTTGAAAGCTCCTAGGTTTTCGAAAATGTAAAATGGCCTTTTGAGTTGATTTACAGACCAGAGATTTGTTTTCTAAAATCATGGGATTTTAAGGTGTTTACAGATGCCCCTCTTTGGCATTATCCAAATTTATGGCAAAGACGACAAAACCCCTATTTGCGTTCTCCCTGGATTTGTCCTCGAGAATATGGGATCATCCCTGTTTTGAGAAAAACATTTTCTTTAAGCCCAATAAGAGGGGATTTTTGCCAAAGGGGACTTTGCTTAAGATGGTGCTAGTCCTAATTGGATTGTACAAGTGTCCATGCGTGAATATGAATGAGTGGCATGGAATGAGATGCTAGGAAGTGTGGTCTCCTAGAGACTTACTGTAATGGTCAAACTTGGGACTCTTATGAAGACCTGCTACACCTAGTGAGCTGGTCTTATGTTGCTCGATGTTCGAAGATTTTCTAAACTCGTTTTTGAAAGAGGAAAGCTCCTTTTAGCTTTCATCCTAAGGACTTCAGCTTTTTGTGTTTTCCCTTTATTTGATTCCTGATACTCGCTAATCTAGCGGAGGTTTTATAAGAAAATCAAGGCCTATTTCAAAATTCCTATGCCTTACTCAAACATCTAACTCTCAAATAAGATGAGATTCAAGTAAGCAAATCCTATTTTTACTTTAGGATTCCCTAGAATGAACCTTTCTTTACCTTGGGATAAGTGGCAGGGATGGAAAAGAGTTTACCACGGTCCCTTCAGGAATGTCCCATGGTTTGAGGCACAGAGGCGAAAAACTGCTCTTTTTGAGCTTTTTGGCCTTTTTTCTATTTTTGTAGAGGGTCTTCCTTTGGAAGTATTCTTTTTTTATTCCCTCTTTTCCATAGAATACACGATTTTCTTTTGATTCACCTTTCTTTTGGGAAAGAGACTTTGCAGGGGTTTCCTTTTTTCTTTTTGGCCAAGCTTTCCTTTTGGGGAAAGAGAAGAGAAACGGGGAAGGACTTATCCCAAGGATCTACTCGATTCATCCTAGATCAGCCTATTTAGAAATAGCACGCACTACTTGCAAGTATCTTGCTATTTGAACCAGGCCTTCTTTTGTAAGAAGAAGAATTTTGAAATGTGACCCATTGGTTTTGGAAAACTCCACTTTTTTGCAAGCAATCGAGTCTCTCATTCAGGGTTGGACGATTTGCTTTGATCCTTACTCATGAAGTTTCAAAAGGAGGTTTTCAAAATATTTTCGAAATAGGGCTTACCTTTAGACCCTACACATGGTATTTTTTCAAAAATTGAGCATTCATAGGGTTGGCTAAGTTCCTACCCTCAACATCGACTAGCCAATATGCATTATTCATGGTGGTTCCATGTACAACATAAGGGCCATCCCACTTGGGCCGCCACTTTCTAAGTGGATGTGGGCCACGGTATTGGATAACTTTGAGCACAAGGTCTCCCACTTTTAAGTGGCGAGGTCTTATATGCTTCTCATAGTGTCGGGCTATCCTTTGCCGGTATGCATGTGCATGATCCATGGCAAGAAGCCTTCGCTCATCGAGTAAGTCAACTTTGGCCATTCTAGCATGCTGTAGTGTCACTAGGGGAAGGTTGGGTGCAATGGATGTATGAAATAAATGAATTTTGGTATGAATGGGGAGAATGGTGTTTGTGCCATAGACCAACTCAAATGGCGTGGCATTTGTGAGAGTTCGGATGGAAGTCCTATAAGCCCATAAGGCTTCATCCAGCTTCTCATGCCATGTCCTACCCTTCTCTAAAGTCTTCTCAATAATGCTTATGAGAGTCTTATTAGTGGCTTCAGCTTGGCCGTTGCCTTGAGGGTAGTAGGGCGATGAGAAGTGGTGAGTTATGTTATATGTGTTACATAACTTAACCATCCTCTCGTTTTTGAAGGGGGTTCATTATCGGACACTAGGTCCTTTGGAACCCCAAATCGAGCCAAAATATTTTTCCTAATGAATGCTACTACATGTTTCCCCTAAACATTTGTTAGGGAGGTAGCTTCAACCCATTTGGAAAAGTATTTGGTGGCTGCAAGTATAAACCTATACTCATTTGATGCATGAGGGAATATTGGTCCTATGATGTCGAACGCCCACATGGTGAATGGCTAGGGGCTGACCACGGAATGCAATGAGGATGATGGGATATGGATGGCGTGTCCATGAACTTGACATGGGTGACACTTCCTAACATGGTCATGGCAATCCTGCTTTAAGGTGGACCAAAAATAACCCGCTCTAAGTATTTTCATTGCCATCATATTGGCATTAATATGGCCTCCGCATTCTCTGTCGTGGAATTCGTGCATTATAATCCTAGCCTATTCAAGGTCGACACACCTTAGTAAGATGCCAATAAAGCTCTTTTTGTAAAGGACCCCTCCCAAAATCCTATATCGGGTGGAAATTTTTCTGATGAAAGCCTTATCTTTGGATGTGGCATGTTCGACAAATCCCCTATTTTTTAAGAAACATTTTATGTCGAAAAACCAAGGTTTTTTGGAAGAATCTAGGTTGTTTTGGCAAATTTCCAAATCACGTGTGGATGGAGTGGGTGCGTGTCATATTTTTTAAGGATCGGGTTCCCAAAGTGGGATCGACCCTTAGGGCTAAACCCAAGGATGAGAGGGCGTCGGCAATGCCATTATCCTCTCTTCCTACGTGTGTGAGTGTGCATGATTGGAATGACTCGACCAATCGAGTGGCCAACTCATGGTATGGAAGAAGCTTTTCGTTTCTAACTTGCCAAACTTTTAATACTTGGTTTATGATGAGCAATGAATCTCCAAAGACCTCGATGCATGATGCCCCTAGAGTTTACGAATTTTTTAAGCCTTATATGAGTGCTTCATACTCGGCTATGTTGTTGGAACATTTGAAATCTAGGCGAATAGCTATGGGGATTTCGCCCTTTTTAGGGGATACGAGAATGACCTCGGCACCGGCCCCTCTTTGGTTTCGTGCCCCATCGAAGTGCGTAAACACCCCGAAATCCCACGAATTTCTCAAACCAACCTGGTTTTTATAAAAGCAGCCCCAAAGGGCTATTTTGAGTTTGGAAACCCAGGAGCCTTCCAGGCAACCCTGTACATATGTTTTGAACTTTATATGTTTTAAATATGTGTAATACAGCTTTGAAAACTTTAAAATATGTTTTGAAACCCCACAAAGCAAGCTTGGCCTCATCAAGACAGGACCAGAAGAGCTAAAGAGAGCCCGGAACCGGAGCACATGTCGAGCTCGGTACAACAACTCTCATATTGGACCCACCCCCAGGATCTCGAACGTCCAAGACCCTGTTATCATTCAAACATCACTTGAAATCAACTTCAGAAGGCGAAAACAAAAGCGGACGATCATGTTGGCGAAGACCCAACGCAGACGGAGTACTGATGCTGTCAGACCCCGCACAAACCGTTCGTTTCGAACACAGCCTGAAGGAGTCAGAATTCAGTTTGGATTGGATCTGGACCATATATATCCAGATCCCAATCCAAACCTATGTGTGGACTTGGATTTGGATTTGGATCCAGAGATCCAATCCAATATCCACATCCATGGCCCACATCACCTTCTCATAAATGGAGGTGGGGCCCACTTGAATTTCACGTGGGATTATGGGCATGAGAGAGAGTGGGGGAGGATAAGATTAAAGTGTGGTTGTAATTAAGCTTGACTTATGTGTCAAGTTTGGGGTTAATCATGTGGGTTTAGCCTAATTAGCATGGGTTTAAGCTTGTATTAGCCAAAACCTAACCTAGGGCTGCACCAACATGATGTAATTAAGGTCTATGGGTCATGCAAAGGGAGCTCCTTAATTCAATCCTAACCAAAAAACCCTAATCCTATCCTTTTACCCTAATCCTGTCCTAATCCTAGCCTAATCACCTAACCCACTTCCCTAATCCCGGCCTAATCCCAACCTAATCACCTAACCCACTTCCCTAATCCTTCCCTAAACCTAGCTTAATTTCCCTAAACCTAACCTAATCCTAGCCTAATCACCTAACCCACCTCACTAAACCTCACCCCAAAACCAACCCACCTAGCTAAACCCTAAACCCCTAAACCACCCCACCTAAACCTAGCACACCATCTACCCAAAACCCCTTGTATTAAAATATCTGGCCCCTCCTCAAAACCAGCCCACCTTATCACCACACCACCACTACCTAAACCACCTAACCACCCTCCTAATACCAGCCCCAACCGCCCTTCAAAAAGCTATAAAAACCCCCCTAGTGGGCGGGTTTTTCAGCTTTTTGGGACCTTGGCCTCTCCAACTCTTCCAGCCCACCTTGGCCCAGCCGACTCCAACCACCTTCCAACCGAGCCTCCAACCTTGCTCCACCTACGCCACTGCCTCCCAGCTAAGCACAACAAAGCCTAATTCTCAAATGGGAACTCCTTTTTAGTTTCTACTCACACTTCTCCTCATTTGGGTTTCGATACCCACTACTTAGCAGAGGTTTTGTAGCAATTTCTCATACAACAAAGTCTAATTCTCAAACAAAATGAGATATAAATAAGTCCTATTCCAACTCTGGGATTTTATTGGAGAACCCTTTTCCATCGGGATAAGCTATAGGGGATTTAGGGAAGAGTTGCCATGGTCCTTTCTGAAGCGTCCCGTGGTTCAAGGCCCAAAGGTGGAAAATTGCTCTTTTTGAGCTTTGACTTTTTCTTTTTCTTTTCTTTTAAAGGGAAGACCTCTATTTTGGAGGTTTTTGTTTTTGTTTTTTCTTTTTGAAAGACCTCTATATTAGAAGTTTTTATTTTCTTCCTTTTCTTTTAATTTTGGAAGACATACATATTGGAGGTTTCTGTTTTCTTTCTTTCTTTCTTTTTATTTTGCCAATTTTCCTTTTTGGAGAGAAATGAAGTGGGGAAAACTCATCCCTTTGGATACTCGATTCAGCAAGAACATCCCCTTTCCTAATAGCATCTACCATTTGAAAATATTTTGCTATTTTGAACTAGGCCTCATTTTGTAAGTCAAATATTTTTGAAATGTTACCAAATGATTTTGAAAATTTCACTTTTCGTAAAGCATCAATTCCCTCATTTAGTGTCACATAATCCATTTTGATCCTTCTTTCAAAAAGTTTAAAGGAGACCCATTTAAAAATCTTTTCGAAAGAATTTCACATAGACCCTATACATAATATTTTTTCAAGTATTGGGCATTTATAGGATCTACTAAATTTATTACCTCAACATCAATCAACCAATATGCATTATTTGTGGTTATTCCTCTCACAACATAGGGACCATCCCACTTGGGCCACCACTTACCAAGTGGATGTGGGCCACGATGGTGGATGGTTTTAAGACAAGGTCTCCCACTTTGAAGTGGTGAGCCTTCATATGCTTTTCATAATGTCGGGCTATTATTTATCGGTATGCGTGTGCATGATCAATGGCAAGGAGCCTCTTCTCATCAAGTAGGTCAAACTCAAACATCCTAGCTTGTTGTAGGTCTCTATGGCAACTCGAGTGCAAGAGATGTATGAAATGAATGTAATTTAGTATGAATGGGCAGCATGACATTTGTGCTATAGACCAACTCAAATGGTGTGGCATTTGTGAGCATACGGATGGATGTCCTATAAGCCCATAAGGCTTCATCTAACTTCTCATGCAATGTCCTACCATTCTCTAAAGTTTTCTCAATGATGATTATGAGAGTTTTGTTTATAGCTTCGGCCTAGCCGTTGCCTTGAGGGTAGTAGGGTGATGAGAAGTATTGAGTAATGCCATAGGTGTTACATAACTTTTCCAACTTCTTATTTTTGAATGGGGTGCCATTATCCGACACTAAGTCTCTTGGAACTCCAAATCGAGCCAAGATATTTTTCTTAATGAATGCCACTACATGTTGTCCTTGGACATTAGCCAATGAGGTAGTTTCAACCCATTTAGAAAAATATTCAGTGGCTCCTAAGATAAACCTATGTCCATTTGATGCAGTTGGTGAGATTGGTCCTATGATGTCAAATGCCCACATGGTGAAGGGCCACGGACTCACGATGGAATGCAAGGTGAACGATGGAATATGAATGACATTTCCATGCACTTAACATTGATGACATTTCCTAACATGATCATGACAATCATGCTTCAAAGTGGACCAAAAATAACTCGCTCTAAGTATTTTCATGACCATCATATTTGCATTGACATGACCTCCACATTCCCCATCGTGGAATTCATGTATAATGATCCTAACCTCATCAAGATCGACACATCTCAACAAGATGTCGATAAAACTTTTTTTATAAAAAGCCCTCCCAAAATCACATATCGGGTTGAAATTTTTCGAATAAAAGCTTTATCTTTAAAGGAAATAAATTCGGGAAATCTTTCATTTTCTAAAAAGCTTTTAATGTCTTGAAACCAAGGTTTTTCAATTGAATTTTGGTTATTTTGGCAAATCTCTAAATCCTAGGTGGATGGAGTGGGCAAATATTGGATCTCTAGGGATCGAGTGCCCATGGTAGGGTCGATCCTTAGAGATGACGTTAAAGAGGAGAGGGCATCGGCTATGGTGTTGTCCTCTCTACCTATGTGAGTGAGTGTGCATGATTTGAAATAATCGACCAATTGGGTGGCCAATTCGTGGTATGGAATGAGTTTTTCACTTTTGACTTGCCAAATTTTCGAAACTTAGTTTATAGCAAGCATAGAATCTCCAATGACTTTAACACATGATGTCTCTAGATTTTTCAAAACTTTTAGGCCTTGTATGAGTGCTTCATATTCAGCCATATTATTTGAACATGAAAAATCTAGTCGAAATGCTATTGTGATTTATCCTCTCTCAGGGGATATGAGAATGATTCTCACGTTTGTCTCTTGTTGATTCTTTGCCCCATCAAAGTACATTTTCCATACTTGATCTTTATTACAACAATTTGATAAAACATGGATTTGAAATTCGTTTGCAAAGATGCCTTCATCGGGCATTTTATCAAGTATGGGATATGTATCTTCAAGGGGTAGTTCAACCACATGATCGGCTAAGGCTTGTCCCTTAATGGAGTTTTGGTGATGAAATTTTAGATCATACTCCATTAAGAGGAGCTGCCATTTACCTAGCTTACACGTTAGGATAGGTTTTTCAAAGAGGTGCTTGATTGGGTCAAGTTTAGATACTATCCAAATTTCATGATCTAGGAAGTAATGTTTAAACTTTTGGTAAGCCCACACAGGCCAAGCACGTTTTCTCCATGGCTTCATATTTTCTTTCATATGCTAATAGAGTTTTCGAAATGTAGTAAATAACATACTCTTTTAAACTATCATCCTCATATTGAGCAAGTAAAGCACCCAATACATTCACATGAATGGAAATGTAAAGCAATAAAGGTTTTCCTTGCTTTGGAGGTATTAAAATTGGAGGATTTACCAAATAAGTTTTCAATCTTTCAAAAGCTTTTTGACAATTGGAATCCCACTCAAATTTAACCCTTTTTCTCAAAAGCCTATTGAAAGGTTCTCATCTTTTTGCTAAGTTGGAGATGAATCTCCTAATTGCTTGGAGTCGACCTTGGAGGCTTTGGATTTGGGTTATGTTAGAGGGTGCCTCATATCTATGATGGCTCAAGACTTAGAGGAGTCGACCTCTATGCTCCTTTAGCTAACCATAAATCCTAAGAGTTTTCCTGATTCTACTCCAAAAACGTATTTTTGAGGGTTTAATTTCACTTTATAACGCCTAAGTCTTTCGAAAACCTTTTGCAAAGATTCTATGTGCGTGCATTAGGTTTTTTATTTTACTAAGAGATCATCCACATATAGTTCCAAGAGCTCATGGATTTGATCATGGAAAATAGTAGTCATGGATCTTTGGTATGTGGCACCGGTATTTTTCAAACCAAAAGGCATAACCATGTAGCAGTATGTGCCCCAAGGTGTAGTAAAAGCAATTTTTGCCTAATCTTTTGGTGCTAGCTTGATTTGGTTATAACTCGAATAGCCATCCATGAAAAAAAATATTTCATGATTTGCAATGCTATCCACTATCAAATCAATGTTTGGAAGTGAAAATTTATCTTTTGGAGTGACTTTATTCAAATTTCTAAAATTGATGCAAATATGAATTTTCACATTAGATTTTCGAACTACAATAATATTTGAAAGCCATTGAGAATAGGCAATGAGTTTTATAAATCTGGCTTTTAAAAGATCTTCTAAACCCTCTTTTACTTGGGAATGAACACCGGGATAGATTTTTCTAAGCTTTTGTTTCACGGGTTTTGTATTTGGTTTTAAGGGTAGATGATGTTCTACCATCGTAGGGTCTAATCCCGGCATGTCTTCATCAGTCTATGTAAACACGTCTATGTAAGATTTTAAAAATGCAATGAATGATGCTTTTTCATGCTCATGCAAACAAGTACCTATTTTGACACACTTTGGGTTAGACTCACTCACTAGATTGACATCTACAAAATCCTCTCCTACAGAATCTGAAGGTTTTTTCAAGTCAAGGATTCTATGAAATTCGGGAAGCTCAAATGCCTGATCTTCCTCATGGATGAGGGGATCTTCCTCCTTGCTTTGATCACTCTCAAGTGCTTTGATTTCTAGGGAAGTATCACGTAAGAGAGAAGCGTTATGCACAAGGAAATTATTCACAATGGCATGGGATGGTTTTGGTCTAAGGATGTATGTGGGTTTTGACAAAACTGATTTTGAAGTTTATACATGATTTTGGAAACTAAGATTTTTGAGGTTTTCATATTTTTCAATTTTTTTGTCTTTTTATGAACACAAGCTAAAAGGATGAATGTAAAAGACTTTCTTTTTGAGATCTTCAGATTTTTTAATTTTTTTGGCTTTTTCCAAACAAATACTAGGGGGATGGACATAAAAGACTTTCTTTTTGGAATTTTTCAGATTTTTCAAATATTTTTGGGTTTTAAAATTTTTCTAGATTTTTTTGGATTTTTTTTCTAGGGAGGGGTCTTCCATCAAACCTCTTTTCCTTTCCCACTTGTGCTTTAATGATTGGGAAAGGGATCTTTCAGTATAGGTTGGGAGGGCTCTGGTTCCTTCGAGACGTGGAGTCTACCTTGCTCTATGAAGTCTTCGATTTTGTTTTGAAGAGAAAAACATTTGTTTGTATCATGGCCTTTGAGCCTATGATACTTACAAAATTCGTTGAAAATTTTTCCTTTAAGGGGTGCGCCTTCAGGAATGGCCGGGAGACTTATGAGCCCTGGGTTAACAAGATGTCTAGGACTTCCGTGAAGGGTTGTCCTAGGTGAGTGAATTGTTTTTTCTCAAACCTTTTTTCATCTTTTCTAAACGATTTATGTTCAGAGGGTTTGGAGGGTCCGGCCGAGCTTGGCTCTACTCGAACGTTTGCCACTTTTTGGGTTTTCACCCCTTCTTCTAGTGCATGTAGCCCATATGCCCCGGGTTTTCCAAATCAGGGTTTTTGGAAACTCTTTCCTTTCCATAGATCTTTGTATACTCCCCTTTTAAATTGGCTTCGAAGAGTGAAGCCTTTTTTATTAACTTTTGAAAAGTTGAGATCTCATAAAGGGAGAGGAGTGCTTTTAAATCCATTTTAAAATTTTCTAAAATGAGTATTATTGCACACCCTTTGGATATGGTCTTCCTAACTTGGCCCAAAAGTGAACTCCATCTAACGATGAATGTGTGTGCATCCTTATTAGGTGCCTGTTTGGTGTCTCTCAAGGTATTTAAAGTGGGGGTGACTTCCACATTATGGGAAAACCGTTGCATAAAACAATTCACCAAATCTTCAAAATTGATGAATTGACTCAAGTCATTAGAAGTCAACCATTTTGATGCATTTCCCTTGAGAGAATGGGGGAACCAGTACACCCACTTTAAAGAGTCCCTTTTCTTTTTATAGGCCATTCGAGAAAAGAGTTGGAGATAGTTTCTAGGATCTTCGTTTCTGTCATACCGATGAAAGATCGGTATCTCCTCATCACTATCGGTTTGATAATCGGAAGGTAGAAAATCCGATAGTGAGTATGCCCTTTTCTCTTTGGCTTGGCCCTTTAACAACTATTGAAGGGCCTTTCTATCTTTAATGGTAAATGAGCTCTGGTTCCTCCTCAAACCTAGAGGTCACTTTAGTTTTTCTCATATGGGGTCTTCTATGAGCCCTCGCTTGTTTTTCATGGGAGGAACAAAGATTCAACCGCATCGGTCTCTTGGCTCAACATGGCGACCCTTTCCTCTATGCCTTTGAGTTCTCTTTTTAGGAAAACAAGCAAATTCTCCCGGTTTTTGAAATATCCTTTTGAAATTCCTTTTGAAACTCAACTTGTAGAGCACGAGGCTCAGCTTAAGACCTCACATGACCCTTCCGAATTTGACATTATTTTGCTGGAAGGAATCGACCTGTGCACAAAAGATGGATTAAACACCAAAATTTTTCAAAAAAGTGAATTTAAAGAAATCAACACCAAGCTTAATCAATCCTCAAAGACCCGAGTCCCATCGAGCATGCCAATTTTTTATATGTAAAAATTTTATTTCAAAGTCTATGTAGAGACTTGAAATGAAATTCTTAAACTACGTCGTGTGCACGAGCATGCCAGTTAGTTTACTTAAACTAGCAAAGTATATTTTGTGACTTCATGTAAAGATCGTGGGGGAAGCGAGATCATTTCGTCATAGATTTTCTTGAACCAATGCTCAAGGGTCAGTCTAGATGCTTTAAGGATTGAATTGAACAAGGTATGTGTTTCCAAAATTCACTGTAGAATCAAATTGAATCAATCCAAAACGTGTGAAATCACCAGAAACTAGTTTTGTTTTCAGAGCTTGATTTCAGATTTTTTTAAACAGTTTTGAAATCTCCAAAATTCATGAACATTTTAAATTATATAAAAAAGAATGTGAAGATCCTGGAAATATTTTTATGTACTGTGATTGTACAAAATTAAATCTAAGAAGTGCCTCTTCTCAGGGGTTCAAAACTGATCTATTACAAAAATATAGAGGTTTAAAGAAACGTCTATATTTCGATGTATAAAACACCAATTTTTATAAATTTAGTCTTGTTGGAAAGCTATGGATGTCAAATTTCTAATGAAACTAGTTTCAATAGATTTGGTTCACTAGAGTCTTGTTTAAAAACTATAGATTACCCAACCTTTGTTATAGGAAACACAGACTTGGATATGAATTTGTCTGATTTTTCCTTATTTTATTTATGTGGCTGCACGACCCTAAAATTCTTGAAAATTTTATTATATGTGGGCTTGTGTGTGAGGATTTGGTGTACCATTATTTGGAGCAGAGATACAGAAATAAAAAATACAACATCAGACCTATGCAGGATGCTGAAAACAGAATTTCTGTGTTTAAAGCATACATGAATGCATTCGTCCAAAAATTAAAGACTAATCACAACAAGTTCAAAGTAAATGAGTGAAGAAAAATGAATTAAAATATGTTTATAGCTTAAGCATAGAGGGGATTAAAAGATATAAGAGGATATATCATATAGAGAGGTAGGAGAAACTTAAAATCAAACATGTAGAATGTGTAAATGTAAAGGAATGAAATGGACAACATTACTACTTTATTATATCATGGGAGGAGACAAATGCCCCATTAATACAACTCCTTTGAATTGAATGAGAATAAGGAGAGATTTAGGCAAGTAAAGGATGAGAATTAACCTTACAATCGGACCTCAATGGACACCATCCTTGGATGGGGTAGGAAGGGATTGGTTCCCTCCTTCCTTCTCTCCTCTTCTTCCTCTCTCTCTCTCTTTTTCTTTCCATCTCTTCCTCTCTCTCTTGCTGCAACTCTCACTCTCTCTCCTAAGCACTCTACGCTCTTCCTTCAATGTTGTAAATGACCCCCAAGAGTTCCTTTTATAGGCCTCAAGGGGGAAGGCCTAGAGACTTCCACGATTTGGATTGGGCGGGTCTTTGGAGCCCAACACCTGATCCGGTCCTTGGATGGCCACATGGCCTTCATGTGGTCTCTTGGTGGTCCTCCCTTGGTCAATGCTAGCCCAGCCACATGGTATGAAGCAGCCTTGGATGCAACCCTAGACTTAAGTTGGTGTCGTCGGGTGCAACCCTTGGCTCGAGTTGGTGCAGCCAGGTGCAATCTTTAGCTAGGTGTGATTCTTCATTGCTCCTTAGCTAAGTGAGCTTCCCTTGGTCCAACTGGGTACCCTCCTTTATGGCTCCGATCAATGCAAGTCTCTATTGGTCCGACTGAATGTCGTCCTTCATGGGTCCGATCATGGTAAGTTTGGTCTAGTATAAGGTGGTCGAGTGCCTTTGAATGTGATCAACTAGACTTGCTTTGGTGGATGTAAATGTATGTGGACCAACTAAGTTTAACTTGGGACAGCCTTGTACCATGTTTAATGGGTGAGTTCAATCCTTTCCCTCTTGTTATCGCTTCGAGATGGGATTGGGATGCTTTCATTCCATTCTTGGCCCTGAAATCGTGACTTCTTCCGGGATCTTCGGTGGGCTCCATCCTTTTTCTCTTTCGAACCAATCTAAATCCCATCTTTGTTTACCTATTTAACACTTTATTTTGAAACTTAAAACTTTAAATTTCAAAATGTTTGTTTTTGATATTTTATGAAATTTGTAGGCCATGAGAATTTTTAAAGCATGCTCGAATATGATTTTGCAAAATATTTTGGGGTGTTTATAATTTACATCCAAACTTTGTTAAGTAGGGTTAGATTTTTCACGCAAGGAACTTCACTTCTCTCAATTACCTCTTCATTCCTACTTTGTACTCTGTATCCATTGATCAACCCAAACTAATGCTTCATCATATTTTTCATTGTACTTCAATCCTTTGTTGGCAAGGTTCTTTGATTTTAAGTATAAAGTATGCTTCTTATTTGTTTGTTGGCAAGCTTGTTTGATTATAAGTATAAAAGATGCTTCTTATTTGTTAATATAAACACCCAAAATTTTTCTCAAAACATTTGATTTTTAGAAAATTTACCTTTTTAAGGGTAAATGGCACCCCTTTAGAAAAATCAAATTTGGACAAAAAGCTAAAAAAAAAACTGCTTTGCCCTTAAGCCCAAATTGGCAACATTCTGCCTTTTCAAATGATTTCATCTAAAGAAATGATAGTTTCAAACAATTTTCTTTAAAGAAAAAATAGAAATGAGGCATTGGGCTTAAAGAGGGATTAGTGTGCGCTGCACCACCTTGATTAAGGGCTGGATTTGCTTGAACAAGAAGGTTGGAGTAGCTGATTTGGAGCTTGAGCACACCCCAAGACCGCTTCCTAAGGTAAGCCTAACAAACTCACCCAGCCCATCTCTCTCGAACCCCTCTAAGCCACCTTAAACCTACCCTAATCAACACCACCTAATCCCCATCACCTAATCCCTAATCCACCATCCCACCTGCTCCTTAACCCACCGATTGAACACCCTAACCCCACTGCCTCAAGCTAAACCCTCAAGCCCCAGCGTCCCTTAGTACCCGCGCGCCACCCGCTCCACTGCCACCTTGCGTGCCCTGCGTGCGCCACACCCGCTCCACTGCCACCCTGCGCACTGCAACGCGCCCTGCACACCCCGCACCTCTCTCACCGGCCGAGTCTCTGGCGCCTAGCGCTGACTCCAGCCGACACCCTGCCACCCAGCCAGCCTACTGCCCTTGAGGAGGATTCAACTTTCGAGCTCCCCGAGTTTCATAAAATTCTCGATTTTGAAAAACTTCGAATTCTGTAGGAGGGGATTTCATAGAGATCAACCTAGGGAGTGAAACAAAGCCCAAATACATTAAGATAGGCGCATGTTTGCATAAGCATGAAGCATCATCATTCATTGCATTTTTGAAAACCTAAATCGATGTGTTTGCATGGACATATGAAGACATGCCGGGTATAGACCCAAGAGTCGTAGAGCATTGTCTTCCCTTAGATTCGGATTCGAAACCCATAAAGCAAAAGCTTAGGAAGATTCATCTGAACGTGCATGTGCGAGTTAAAGAGGGTTTAGAAGATCTACTAAAAGTCGGTTTTATAAAACCCATTGCATACTCTGATTGGTTGTCAAATATTGTTGTAGTTCAAAAATCCAATGGAAAAATTCGAATATGCATCGATTTCAGAAACCTGAATAAAGCCACTCCAAAGGATAACTTTCCTTTACCTAACATTGATTTATTAGTCGATAGTACTGCAAATCATGAAATGTTTTTATTCATGGATGGCTATTCAAGATACAACCAAATCAAATTAGCCCCAAGAGATCAGGCTAAAACTGCTATACAGTCATGCCCTTTGGTTTGAAAAATGCAGGCGCAACCTACCAAAGAGCTATGACTACGATCTTTCACGATCAGATTCATGAGCTCGTAGAGGTATATGTGGATGATCTCTTGGCTAAATAAAAAACTCGATGCACTCATATCGAATGCTTACAAATTTTTTTCGAAAGTCTTAGACTTTACAAAGTAAAGCTAAACCCTCAAAAGTGAGTGTTCGGAGTCGAATCTGTTAAACTCTTAGGCTTTATGGTAAACCAAAGGGGCATTGAAGTCGACCCCTCTAAGTGTAGAGCCATCATAGACATGACTCACCCTCTAATCTCATGCAAATTTGTAGCCTCCAAGGTCGCCTTCAATCAATTCGCAGGTTTATTTCAAACCTCGCTACAAGATGCGAACCCTTCAACAAACTTTTGAGAAAAGGGGTGAAATTTGTATGGGACGATGATTGCCAAAAAGCTTTCGAAAGACTAAAAGCGTATTTGGTTAATCCTCCTATTTTAAACCCTCCAAAGCAAGGAAAACCTCTTTTACTCTATATTTTAATGCATGCATATACTTTGGGTGCATTGTTAGCTCAATATGAGGATGATACCCATAAAGAGTATGCCATCTACTATATTTCGAAAACTCTCTTAGCTTATGAATGAAATTATCAAGCCATGGAGAAGACTTGCTTGGCCTTGGTGTGGGCCTGCCAGAAATTTCTACACTATTTCCTAGATTATAAGATCTGGATAGTGTTTAGGCTTGATCCCATCAAGCATCTGTTTGAAAAACCTATCCTCACGGGTAGGCTGGGTAAATGGCAGCTCCTCTTGATGGAGTATGACCTGAAATTCTACCATCAAACATCCATCAAGGGCCAAGCCCTAGTCGACTATGTGGCCGACTTCCCCTTGGAAGATGCGTATCCCATACTTGATAAAATGCCCGATGAAGGCACATTTCAAAACCAATTTCAAAATCATATTTTATCAAATTGCTCAAACGAAAACCAAGTATGGAAAATGCATTTCGATGGGGCACGAAACCAAAGAGGAGCTGGGGCAGGCATCATCCTCATATCCCCTGAAAAGGGAGAAATACCCATAGCCATTCGCCTAGATTTCGAGTGTTTCAACAACACAACCGAGTATGAAGCACTCATACAAGGCTTAAAAATTTTGAAAACTCTAGGGGCATCATGCATTAAAGTCTTTGGAGATTCTTTACTTGTCATAAACCAAGTGTTAAAGATTTGGTAAGTTAAAAACGAAAAACTTCTTCCATATCACGAGTTGGCCACCAAGCTGGTCGAGTCATTCAAATCGTGTACTCTTACACACGTAGGAAGAGAGGATAATGGCGTATCCGATGCCTTCTCATCCTTGGGCTCAGCCCTAAGAGTCGATCCCACTTTGAGAACCAGGCCCTTGGAAATATGGCACTCGCCCACTCCATCCACACACGATCTTGAGATTTACCAAAACAACTACACTGATACTGAAAAACCTTGGTTTCAAGACACTAAAAGTTTCTTAGAAAATAGAGGATTTTCAGAATTCACTACATCTAAAGATAAAGCTTTTATACGAAGAATTTCAACCCGATATATGATTTTGGGAGGGGTTCTTTACAAAAAGAGCTTTACTGGCATCTTACTAAGGTGTGTCGACCTGGAGGAGGCTAGGATAATAATGCATGAATTTCACGATGGAGAATGTAGAGGTCATGTTAATGCCAATATAATGGCAATGAAAATACTTAGAGCGGGTTATTTTTGGTTCACCTTAAAGTAGGATTGCCATGACCATGTTAGGAAGTGTCACCCATGTCAAGTGCATGGACATGCCATCCATATCCCATCATCCTCATTGCATTCCATGGTCAGCCCCTGGCCATTCACCATGTGGGTGTTTGACATCATAGGACAAATATTCCCTCATGCATCAAATGGGCATAGGTTTATACTTGCAGCCACCGAATACTTTTCCAAATGGGTTGAAGCTACCTCCCTGACTAATGTTCAGGGGCAACATGTAGTAGCATTCATTAGGAAAAATATTTTGGCTCGATTTGGGGTTCGAAAGGACTTAGTGTCCGACAATGGTACCCCTTCAAAAACGAGAGGATGGTTAAGTTATGTAACCCGTATGGCATAACGCACCACTTCTCATCGCCCTACTACCCTTAAGGCAACGACCAAGCCGAAGCCACAAATAAGACTCTCATAAGCATTATTGAGAAAACTTTAGAGAATGGTAGGACATGGCATGAGAAGCTGGATGAAGCCTTATGGGCTTATAGGACTTCCATCCGAACTCCCACAAATGCCACACCATTTGAGTTGGTCTATGGCACAAACGCCATTCTCCCCATTCATACCAAAATTTATTCATTTCATACATCCATTGCACTCGACCTTCCCCTAGAGACGCTTCAGCATACTAGGATGGCCGAACTTGACTTACTAGATGAGCGAAGGCTCCTTGCCATGGATCATGCACATGCATACCGGCAAAGGATAGCCTGACACTATAAGAAGCATATGAGACCCTGTCACTTCAAAGTGGGAGACCTTGTGCTCAAAATCATCCAATATCGTGGCCCACATCCACTTGGAAAGTGGCGGCCCAAGTGGGATGACCCTTATGTTGTACGTGGAACCACCACGAACAACGCCTACTGGCTAATTGATGTTGAGGGTAGGAACTTAGCTGACCCTATGAATGCGCAATTTTTGAAAAAATACCATGTATAGGGTCTAAGCTAAGCCCCATTTTTCAAAATATTTTGAAAACCTCCTTTTTAAACTTCGTGAGTAAGGATCAAAGCAAATCGTGCAACCCTGAATAAGAGACTCGATTGCTTGTGAAAAGCGGAGTTTTCCAAAAACTAATGGGTCACATTTCGGAAATCCTTCTTCTTATAAAAGAAGGCCTGGTTCAAAATAGCAAGATACTTGCAAGTAGTATGTGCTATTTCTAAATAGGTTGATCTGGGATGAATCGAGTAGATCCTTGGGATAAGTCCTCCCCCATTTCTCTTCTCTTCCCCCAAAAAAGAAAACTTGGCCAAAAAGAAAAAGGAAAACCCCTACAAAGTCTCTTTCCCAAAAGAAAGTAGAATCAAAAGAAAAATCATGTATTCTATGGAAAAGAGGAAATAAAGAAAAAATACTCCCAAAGGGATACCCTGTACGAAAAAAATAGAAAAATGCCCAAAAGCTCAAAAAAGAGCAGTTTTCCGCCTCTATGCCTTAAACCATGAGACACTCAAGAAGGGACCATGGTAAACTCTTTCCCATCCCTACGACTTATCCCAAGGTGAAGAAGGGTTCATTTTGAGGAATCCTAAAGTAAAAATAGGATTTGATCACTTGAATCTCATCTTGTTTGAGAGTTAGACGTCTGAGTAAGGCATAGGAATTTTGAAATAGGGCTTGATTTTCAAATAAAACCTCTGCTAGATTAGCGAGTGTCAAGAATCAAGTAAAGAGAAAACACGAAAAGCTGAAGTCCTTAGGATTGAAGCTAAAAGGAGCTTTCCTCTTTCAAAAATGAGTTTAGAAAATCCTCGAACATCAAGCAACATAAGACCAGCTCCCTTGGTGCAGCAGGTCTTTATAAGACTCCCAAGTTCGACCATTACATTAAGTCTCTAGGAGACCATACTTCCTAGCATATCATCCCATGCCACTCATTCATATTCACGCATGGACATTCACATCAATCCCATTTAGGACTAGCACCATCTTGGGAAAAGTCGCCTTTGGCGAAGATCCCCTATTACGGGTCTTAAAGAAAATGTTTTCTCAAAACTGGGACGATCCCATATTCTCGAAGACAAATCTAGGGAGAAAATAAACAGGGGTGTTGTCGTCTTCGCTATTATACAAATCTATTTGGATAATGCCAAAGAGGGGCATCTGTAAACACCCCCAAATCCCACGATTTTAAGAAAACAAATCCCTGGTTTGCAAATCAACCCAAAAGGCCATTTTGTATTTTCAAAAATCCAGGAGCTTCCCAAAAAGCTTGTAAATACTGTTTTGAACCCCATATCCAGTATGAATGCCTTAAACTCAGGTTAAGCCCAATTTTTCCCAAAAAGCAAAAGACAAACAAGTGAAGTAGGAAGACGACACCTGATCGAGAAACAGCCCAGAAGCCCAAAAGCAACACCCTGGCCTGATAAAAGCCAGGGTCAAAAGGCGAAAAGAAGGCCCAAGCCCGATGTAGAATGCTAGCCCGACACACCGAGAAGCCAAATCGAATATATCCACCCAAGTAGCATGAATCTGAGCCAAAGATGGCAAAATTAAGCAGAAACGGAGTCTAAAATGGTGAGATGGAGTCCGGACGACAAAGTTGGGGAAAACACAGCACCAGATGGAGCGCTGATGAAGCCAGTGCCCGCACAAAATGTCCACCTCAAAAAGCCAAGAAGGACTATCCAAAGAAAATTTAGATTGGATCTGGACCATAAATATCCAGATCCATATCTAAATAGTGTTTGGATTTGGGTCGATCCAAATAGTGTTTGGATTTAGTTTGGATCTAAATAGTGTTTGGATTGGATCAGATCTAGAGCAAAATATCCAAATCCATATCCATAAAAATATTGGATTTGGATCAGATATGGATCTCAAAATATCTTACATCCAAGATCCAGATCCAAATAGTGTTTGGATCGGACATGGATTCCACGATCCAAAACCAAGACCCATATCCAAGACCCTCCTCATTTGCCTATAAGTAGGAGTAAGGGGGTCCCCAAAAGCTCACATGAAATCCACTTGGGGAGGAGCTTGGAGGAGAGAGAGGGTATTAAGGTGAGTGCTTAGTGCTTTCTTAATTTTGTTTAGTGGGTTAATTGTAGGCTTAAAGAGGGATTAGTGTGGGTTGTACCACCTTGATTAAGGGCTGGATTTGCTTGAACAAGAAGGTTGGAGTGGCTGATTTGGAGCTTGAGCACACCCCAAGACCGCACCCTAAGGTAAGCCTAACAAACTCACCTAGCCCATCTCTCTTGAACCCCTCTAAACCACCTTAAACCTACCCTAATCAACACCACCTAATCCCCATCACCTAATCCCTAATCCACCATCCCACCTGCTCCTTAACCCACCGATTGAACACCCTAACCCCACCGCCTCAAGCTAAACCCTCAAGCCCCAGCGTCCCTTAGCAATCTGTGAGTTGCCCGCGCGCCACCCGCTCCACTGCCACCCTGGGTGCCCTGCGCGTGCCACACCCGCTCCACTGCCACCCGGTGCACCACAGCGTGCCCTACGCGCCCCACACCTGTCGCCCCGGCTGAGTCTCTGGTGCCTAGCGCCTGACTCCAACCGACACCCTGCCACCCAATCGACCTACTGCCCCTACCTAACACCGACTCCCTACCTTCACCCTACCACTACCACCGACTCCCTGCCACCCTACCACACCACCGACCTGCCATACACCACCTCCTTGGCCTACCCCAACCACCTTGCCTTACACTCCCACCGACCTAGAACTGTCCCCAACTCCCTTCATTACATCCACCGCCTTAGACTCCCATACCCCACCTCACACCCCTGCCGTGACCTCTTGCCTAGCACCCCAACTCATCCTACCCTACCACATACCACCTAGCACACCCATGACCTCCCTTGCCTATCCTACTAAAGCCACTAACACCCGCACCCTACACACCCGTGAGCCTTACCTCTCAAGGCGTAAAGCCCCACCAAGCTCAACCTCCGGCCAGCCACTTCACGCCTCAAGCTTCAAGGGAAGCACGTCCTTGGTTGCTCGAAGTGAACCACAAGCCCAAGTGCGAGCAAGTGACGATGGACCAACTATTTGTAAGTGTCTAAACTCGGTCTCTTACGTTAATTTGCTTTACATTCAATTCAATTTGGATACGGGGTTGTATTAACGGAGCGTTGTCTCCCCTCGGGATGTAATATTGATGCTTGATACACGAGACACACACTAGCACTTGAGCTTTAGCTCTTATCTCGTACACCAAGCACCCACATACACAATTGAGCCTTCGCTCTTACTCCAAAGACTCTAGTAAGAGTTGCGTGAATTGTCTTTAAATTTACACACTACACCTACACGTGCATTGAGCCTTCACTCTTATCATATATATGTATTTCCATTCAGCTGGGTTGTTACTTTAAGTCTTGTGAGTTGTCATTTAAAATTCCACACTCACACCCAAAGACACCCGAGCTCTTGCTCAAGCACCTTCACGCACATTTTGGCCTCGACAACCACTAAGATATAGCCATATCTATATATTTTCAGTTGTGTGAGTTTTCCCGGTTCGGTTGTATATGTCTTTCAATTCTGGGTAGTTAATTTTCAGTCGTGTGAGTCGCATTTCAATATATACACAACACACATGCACACGTTGACGACCTTGGGCTCATATATATACGTATTTCCCTTCCGCAATTTACATTTTAGTCTAGTGGGGTTTTACATTCCAAGTTGCGTGAGTTGTCTTTCAATATATACACAACACACATGCACACATTGAGCCTTTCCGCTCTTAAGATATAGCTATATTTCCCTTCTGCAATTTCCCTTCAGCTATGTCTTTCAATTTCGGGTTTTAAGGTTCAGTTGTGTGAGTTGCATTGCATATCTGCCATACTCGAGATAGTGCGCATACTTGCATCGAACAAACCCCGAACAACCCGTGCAAACACGCCAATCTTAGGCCATTTCGATGCACACGCATCCCACCTAAGTAGATAAAAATGAAAGACTTAGATACATGCAACCCACGTAAATAAAATCTGCAAATAGGCATAGAATCGATCAAATACTTTCATACCCTTTTCAAAAGTCCATGCTTGTTTAAAATCGATATTTTCTAAGTGTACAAACCGACCCTTGAGCATCGGTTCAAGAAGGTTTGCGACGAAAAGAGTCCACTTGTCCACAGTCACCCCATAAAGTCAGATATTTCAAAATATACTTCGCTAGTTTGAGTATGCTAGCTGGCACGCCCTTTTAAAGCGACTTAGACATAAATCTTGGTTGTTGTCTCTATCATTCTTGATTGTGTTGTTATCACATACTTTACCTTTTTTATAAAAATCATATCCTATACTGCCAAACACACCACTACTAGAATTGAATTTTTGATATCACATATTTTACTAATATATTTTGTTAAATATATGTACAAGATTATGGATTTTGCTGAAGGTTCATCAATCATCAATGTTACAAGATGGTTGTGCTTTGCTTAGTAATGAGGAAAAGAGTCATTTGTTTGATTGTTTAATGAATGGTTGATTACAATAGATAATAAACCTCTAGTATAATAATTACAGATTTGGAACCTGCCATGAAAGCTGCGATATAAGAGAAGTATTTCTAAAGACAAGTCATCGATGTTGTCTTTGGCACATCATGCAAAATACTCTAAAGCATATAAAGTTTTACATACATCCACAATTTAGTAGCAAATGATATACATGGTTTTATTTATCGGAAAGCAAAGAAGAATTTGAAGGTAGGTGGCAAGAGATGACTACACTATTCTTTGAATTGCTTGAAAATAGTTGGATGAATCATCTTTGGGTTGATCGTGCTTCATGGTCTTATCAATACTCACCAGACACATTTAGGACATGAATCTCTACAACCCGATAGAGTGAGAGCATGAACAAAATGTTTAAAAAGTGATTTGATATAAGCACTTTGTTGCATCCTTTTGTAGAAAGGTTTGGACAAACAACTGATAGGAGGCGTACTAAGGAAAAAAGGTTTGATTATCGAATGAAGAATAAGGTACAATATTGTTTTATGGAGAACCCCTTGTCATTTCATATCAGAGTTACATTTACACTATCAACTTTTTAGAAGTTTGAAAAGGAATTTGAAAAGTTGATAAATTATGATATTATTCTAGATTCTAGTGAAGACGATAGTAGAAGTTGCAAAGTACTTCATTACCAGCCAAATGGTAAAGAAAAGGTATATTATCTCTCATATAGTATGTTATCAAGATCTCTCTACTTCTTGTTGTCATTTATGGCATTTTGTAGGTATTGTTTATTATTATATGTTAGTTGTATTTAGGATTGACAGAGGTCGTCAATTGCTAGAACATAATATTCTTAAAAGGTGGACAAGACAAGAAAAGATAGGTGCAGTAAATTCTTTTGGAATTATAAGTACTTCATTCCAACAAGAGAGCTCTATCCATCAAAAGAAGCATATGTTCTTTCTTAAAGTTCATAAATGCCTAAAAAAAGTTGCTTGTTATAGTATCAGGAAAATCTCTTAAGTGGATAGATGAAAGTGACAAGTCACAAAACTGTTTTGCAAGATCATGATTCAGTTCACACAAAAGGAAGCAATTAACATATCAAATTAGATATTAATGCACAAAATATAGTAAGAGTTGCAAAACATGGTAGCGCTTAAGTCACGACTCACGTACATATCCTTATAACTTAAAAAATTTGTACATCTTAAATTCATACATATATTTTTCTTTGAAATTCAATAATTATAAATATTGCTATTCAATGTCTTGCAACAAGAATGTCTTCAAAAATCTCGTTGTCATTAGGCCACCTAGGAAATGCAATTCTTGTGGTGGCATAGGTCATGATAAAAGGAACCACAAAAATATTGTCAGTATATTTTAATGCTTTTGTTGATGTCTTTTATGAAAATATGATTGGTATGCTATTTTTTACAGCATAATACTAGGAATCAATTTTACTATTATCCTATCCTATTTTACTATTAATAGTTGACATTTTAGGTATTGTAAAAGAACTAGTTGAAGATCCATGGTAGTGTTCCGAACAAAATTCAATTTCTATGTTCATTTGATAAAGAGATGTCAAATGTTGGCAACTTTAGTTTTTGTGTTCATTTAATTGAGATGTTGGTCATTTGTATTCTTGGTATTTTGGATGTGGGGAGATAAAAAGGATTGTCTTCATGTCTTTTTGTTTGTTATATAATTCAGACCATTTATTCATCTTAGTTTATGTTTTAACATGTTCATGTTGATATATGTTTTGGATTTACCCAATCTTTGGAATTCATTTACTTTTTTTGGAGGTCACCTGCTTTGGCTTTGGTGTATTTCATGTAACAAGCTAGTATGACCAAGGAATATGGGTATCTTATCCTTTTGGGCTAACTCTGAGCATCTTTTGTTGAGCACAAGAAACTTATGTAATAGCCCATGATTATCAACCTAATTTTTCTAAGGTTGAGTTGAAAGGTCAAATAATAGCCTATGATTCACATCCACAAACTCACGGCTTTAACCATAGGGTATACCTTTCTTCCTAGGCAGACATCATCCCTCACTTTAATGTCGATCCAACAAGGCACTAAAAAATGATCTTATCTTGTTACCTCAAGGAGCATGGCACACCATGCTAAGAGTTTGTTGAACAACCTTTGAGATTATTGATTTGACAATCAATGAGGTAGTCAGAAAATGAAATGAACAACTTGTATTTTGGTTTAAGGCAAGCTAAAATAAATACCTAACACCATAACAACTCCTAGAAGTATAGTGCCTCTCTTCCCAAAGAAACTTCAAGATACGGTGATTGAGTTAAATACCTAGTTTGTATCTATTTGGTAGTAATTTGTCAAACCTTTACCAACTAAAAACAAGACAAAAGAGCACACTTAGTGCATCTAAGCTTATGGTAGGCTCCTCGACCACAATGTCTCCCTTATGGTTTCAGGTAGATATGGTCAATTTAGAACTCACACAGTGACCAACTATTGATAAATGAAATTGCCTTCAAGCATTCACTCATCTAATATTCAATTCAACATCATTACAATTTTATGTAAATAGATAAACAAAATTCTTATGTAAACATATACAAAAGCAAGACAACAATCAAATGATTACAAGCTAGAGAGAAATCTTAATTGATGCCTAAGCAAATGACACATCATTTACATCTATATTATTCCTACATTCATAAATTTTTTATACTTTTCTTTAACATTTCATGTTGTATCTCGAAAGTAATTTTTGAAATCTCTAATAATGTGTTCACTAAAGCTTCTTTTGAGCTTTCGTTGTCTCTCGTTCTTTTCTATTGCATTGTTGCCTCTTCACGAGCCAACTTGAACTTGGTTGTATAATTTGAAGATCAATCTTATACTTCATGACACTATTTGAGATAATAGAAACTGCCATTGTCCTAAAATAATATCAAGGATTAGTATATGTAAACCAAGTATATAAAAAGTCAATATTAACTTACACAATTAGGATATCAGTAAAACATTTTGTTAGGGTGTTTCTTAGTCTTGGCTACGAAGACTTTACACTCCAAAAGTTGTTGACATTTACAAAATATATGAGATTGAAGCTCGTACAACAATAGATATTATATTCTAAAAGCATAATATCAACATTTAGTTTGTTGGCATTCATCACCCAACCAACCCGTGCATACAGTGAAAGAGGTGAAGTGTGGTAGGCCTTCCTAGGAACCACATTCATCACCCAAACATCTTGTGACAAATTCATACAAACAGGACAAAAATATCAAATCAATCAAAGTCATAAAGTAGAAAAGGTGAAAACCTTACCCTTCATACCCAAACCTTATGTCCATCACATTGAAAACCTAATTTATATCCACCGAGAACCAAAATTTTATAATGTAGTAATATGTTATCCTCAATGAATCATTCACTGCTTCATAGAATCTTAGGGTTTCAAGAACTTGATTGATGGGTATTTAGTTAAGCACTTAAGAATGTAGGGTTTGTCAAAGTTTATTATGTTGCATTGATGGGTATTCATTTAGTAAATGCTAACTCAAAAGCCCAAGGACATGACTATTCAAGTGTGTAGACACGCGAAAATTTTCACCCTGGATTCTTAGGCCTGAAGTAAACCTTTTTCGTGTCTAAGTCGCTTTAAAAAGGGTGTGCCAGCTAGCTTACTCAAACTAGCGAAGTATGTTTTGAAATATCTGACTTTATGGGGCGACTGTGGATAAGTGGGATCTTTTTCATCGCAAACCTTCTTGAACCGATGCTCAAGGGTCAGTTTGTACGCTTTAGAAAATCTCGATTTTAAACAAGCATAGACTTTTGAAAAGAGTATGAAAGTATTTGATCGATTGTATGCCTATTTGCAGATTTTATTTACGTGGGTTTGCATGTATCTAAGTCTTTCGATTTTATCTACTTAGGCAGGATGTGTGTGCATCAAGTGGCCTAAGATTGGCGTGTTTGTACGGGGTATTCGAGGTTTCTTTGAATGCAAGTATGTGCAATATCTTTAGTTTTTGGCGGATATGCTATGCAACTCACACGACTTGAATGTAAAACCCGAAATTGAAAGACATAGCTAAAGGGAAATTGCGGAAGGGAGATATAGCTATATCTTAAGAGCGGAAAGGCTCAATGTGTGCGTGTGTGTTGTGTATATATTGAAAGACAACTCACGCAACTTAGAATGTAAAACCCCGCTCCACTTAAATGTAAATTGTGGAAAGGAAATACGTATATATATGAGCCCGAAGGTCGTCAACGTGTGCGTGTGTGTTTGTGTGTAAATGGAAAGACAACTCACACACACGACTTGAAATTTAACTTGCGGAATGGGGAAATATAGATATAAGAGCGGAAAGGCTCAATGTGTGCGTGTGTGTTGTGTATAAATGTAAAGACAACTCACACGACTGAAATTTAATAACCCCGAATGTAAAGATGTACACAACTAAACCGGGAAAACTCACATAGCTGAAAGTATATAGATATGCCTATATCTTAGGGGCTGCCAAGGCCAAAAGGTGCGTGAGTGCTTGAGTAACTCTTGGGTGCGAGTGTGGAATTGAAATGACAAACTCACACGACTTTTAAAGTAACAACCCGAATTAAATTGCATCTTATAAGGCTCTTACTAGAGTCTTTGGAGTAAGAGCGAAAGCTCAATGGTGTACGTGGGTGCTTGGTGTACGAGATAAGAGCTAAGGCTCAAGTGCACTTATGTGTCTCGTGTACGAGATAAGAGCTAAGGCTCAAGTGCACGTATGTGTCTCGTGTGTCAAGCAATAATATTACATCCCGGGAGAAGACAACGCTCCGTTAATACAACCCCGTATCCGAATTGAATTAAGTATAAAGCAAGTTAGAGTAAGAGACAAAGTTTAGACACTTATAAATAGCTGGTCCGTCTTCACTTGCACGTAATTGGGCTTGTGTCCACTTTGGGCAGCCAAGGATGTGCTCCCCTTGAAGCTTGAGGCGTGAAGTGGTTGGCCGAGCTTGAGCTTGGAAGGTTTGGGCCTTGAGAGATAGAGGCTCACGGCCGGGTAGGGTGTGGGTCTTAGTGGGATAGAAAAGGGAGCGGCAGATGTTAGTGGCTCGTGTGGGATTATGGCAAAAGGTAGGTTATGATGTAGGGTGTGGTATGGAGTCGGGGTGCTAGGCAAGAGGTCACGGCAAAGGGGTGTGATGTGGGGTATGGGAGTGTAAGGCGGTGGATGTGATGAAGGGAGTTGGGGTCGGTGCTAGGTCGGTGGGAGTGTAAGGTGGAGTTGATGGTAGGTGATGGCCATGGATATTAGGCTAGGAGGTGATGTAGGTTAGGCTGTAAGGTAATGGCGGTGACAGGTCGGTTAGGATGGGGTAGGGTGGCAGGGAGTCGGTGGTAGTGGTAAGGTGAAGGTAGGGTAGAATCGGCTGGGTGGCAGGGTGTCGACTGGAGTCAGGTGCTAGGTGCCAGAGACTCGGTCGGGGTGATAGGTGCGGGGCACGTAGGGCGCGTTGCGGTGTGCCGGGTGGCAGTGGAGCGAGGCGCGTAGTGTGGCAGTGCTCGGGTGCAAGGCGCGCGGGGCTCGTGCTGTGCGTAGGGGGAAATGAGAGGCGATTCGGGTGGTGTTAAAGGTGGATGGAAGGTTAGAGGTTGACTCGGTTAGGGTGTTAGGTTGGTTGAATTAGGATTAGAGGTGCTGTGGGAGATTAGGTAGTGTTGATTAGGGTAGGTTTAAGGTGGTTTAGAGGGGTAGAGAAGAGTGGTTTAGGGTGTTGATTAGGCTTACCTCTTAGGGTTGGTTTAGGGTGTGTTCAAGCTCCAAATCAGCCACTCCAAAGCCTTCTTGTTCAAGCAAATCCAGCTCTTAATCAAGGTGGTGCAGCCCACACTAATCCCTCTTTAAGCCCACAATTAACCCACTAAACAAAATTAAGAAAGCACTAAGCACTTACCTTAATACCCTCTCTCTCCTCCAAGCTCCTCCCCAAGTGGATTTCACGTGAGCTTTTGGGGACCCCCTCACTTCTACTTATAGGCAAATGAGGTGGGTCTTGGATGTGGGTCTTGGGTTTGGATCGTGGAATCCATGTCCGATCCAAACACTATTTGGATTTGGATCTTGGATCTCGGATATTTTGAGATCCATATCCGATCCAAATCCAACATTTTTATGGATATGGATATGGATCTAGATATTTTGGTCCAGATTTGATCCAATCCAAATACTATTTGGATCAACCCAAATCCAAATACTATTTGGATATGGATCTGGATATTTATGGTCTAGATCCAATCAAAATTTTCTCTAGATGGTCCTTCTTTGCTTTTTGAGGCGAACGTTTTGTGTGGGCACTGGCTTCATCAGCGCTCCGTTTGGTGCTGGGTTTTGCCCAACTTTATCGTCCGGACTCCATCTCGCCATTCTAGACTCCGTTTCTGCTTAATTTTGCCATCTTTGGCTCAGATTCATGTTGCTTGGGTGGATGTATTTGATTTGGCTTATGGGTGTGCCAGGCGGGCATTCTGCATCAGTCTTGGGCCTTCCTTCCATCTTTTGACCCTAGCTTTTATCAGGCCAAGGTGCTGCTTTTGGGCTTCTGTATTTGTTTCTGAGGCTGCCTTTGATTTGACCTTTGTGGGCTGGCTTCTGTATTTCGTCTTCCCTGTTTCACCTGTTCGTCTTTGACTCTTTGAAAAAATGGGACTTAGCCCGAGTTTAAGGCATTCATACTAGATATGGGGTTCAAAACAGCATTTACAAGCTTTTGAAAGCTCCTAGGTTTTCGAAAATGCAAAATGGCCTTTTGAGTTGATTTACAAACCAGAGATTTGTTTTCTAAAATCGTGGGATTTTAAGGTGTTTACAGATGCCCCTCTTTGGCATTATCCAAATTTATTTGGATAATGGCAAAGACGACAAAACTCCTATTTGTGTTCTCCTTGGATTTATCCTCGAGAATATGGGATCATCCCTGTTTTGAGAAAAACATTTTCTTTAAGCCCAATAAGAGGAGATTTTCGCCAAAGGGGACTTTGCTTAAGATGGTGCTAGTCCTAATTGGATTGTACAAGTGTCCATGCGTGAATATGAATGAGTGGCATGGAATGAGATGCTAGGAAGTGTGGTCTCCTAGAGACTTACTGTAATGGTCGAACTTGGGACTCTTATGAAGACCTGCTACACCTAGTGAGCTGGTCTTATGTTGCTCGATGTTCGAGGATTTTCTAAACTCGTTTTTAAAAGAGGAAAGCTCCTTTTAGCTTTCATCCTAAGGACTTCAGCTTTTCGTGTTTTCCCTTTATTTGATTCCTGATACTCGCTAATCTAGCGGAGGTTTTATAAGAAAATCAAGGCCTATTTCAAAATTCCTACGCCTTACTCAAACATCTAACTCTCAAATAAGATGAGATTTAAGTAAGCAAATCCTATTTTTACTTTAGGATTCCCTAGAATGAACTTTTCTTTACCTTGGGATAAGTCGTAGGGATGGAAAAGAGTTTACCACGGTCCCTTCAGGAATGTCCCATGGTTTGAGGCACAGAGGCGGAAAACTACTCTTTTTGAGCTTTTTGGCCTTTTTTCTATTTTCGTAGAGGGTCTCCCTTTGGGAGTATTCTTTTTTTATTCCCTCTTTTCCATAGAATACACGATTTTCTTTTGATTCACCTTTCTTTTGGGAAAGAGACTTTGCAGGGGTTTCCCTTTTTCTTTTTGGCCAAGCTTTCCTTTTGGGGAAAGAGAAGAGAAACGGGGAAGGACTTATCCCAAGGATCTACTCGATTCATCCTAGATCAGCCTATTTAGAAATAGCACGCACTACTTGCAAGTATCTTGCTATTTGAACC
This sequence comes from Brasenia schreberi, assembly GCA_036023115.1. Lineage (NCBI taxonomy): Eukaryota > Viridiplantae > Streptophyta > Magnoliopsida > Nymphaeales > Cabombaceae > Brasenia > Brasenia schreberi. The sequence continues at coordinate 3,569,252 of JAYKKT010000016.1, forward strand.
AGGCCTTCTTTTGTAAGAAGAAGAATTTTGAAATGCGACCCATTGGTTTTGGAAAACTCCGTTTTTTTGCAAGCAATCGAGTCTCTCATTCAGGGTTGGACGATTTGCTTTGATCCTTACTCATGAAGTTTCAAAAGGAGGTTTTCAAAATATTTTCGAAATAGGGCTTAGCTTTAGACCCTACACAAGGTATTTTTTCAAAAATTGAGCATTCATAGGGTTGGCTAAGTTCCTACCCTCAACATCAACTAGCCAGCATTATTCGTGGTGGTTCCATGTACAACATAAGGGCCATCCCACTTGGGCTGCCACTTTCTAAGTGGATGTGGGCCACGGTATTGGATAACTTTGAGCACAAGGTCTCCCACTTTTAAGTGGTGAGGTCTTATATGCTTCTCATAGCGTCGGGATATCCTTTGCCGGTATGCATGTGCATGATCCATGGCAAGAAGCCTTCGCTCATCGAGTAAGTCAACTTTGGCCATTCTAGAATGCTGTAGTGTCTCTAGGGGAAGGTTGGGTGCAATGGATGTATGAAATGAATGAATTTTGGTATGAATGGGGAGAATGGTGTTTGTGCCATAGACCAACTCAAATGGCATGGCATTTGTGAGAGTTCGGATGGAAGTCCTATAAGCCCATAAGGCTTCATCCAGCTTCTCATGCCACGTCCTATCCTTCTCTAAAGTCTTCTCAATAATGCTTATGAGTGTTATTAGTGGCTTCAGCTTGGCCGTTGCCTTGAGGGTAGTAGGGCGATGAGAAGTGGTGAGTTATGCTATATGTGTTACATAACTTAACCATCCTCTCGTTTTTTAAGGGGGTTCATTATCGGACACTAGGTCCTTTGGAACCCCAAATCGAGCCAAAATATTTTTCCTAATGAATGCTACTACATGTTTCCCCTAAACATTTGTTAGGGAGGTAGCTTCAACCCATTTGGAAAAGTATTTGGTGGCTGCAAGTATAAACCTATGCTCATTTGATGCATGAGGGAATATTGGTCCTATGATGTCGAACGCCCACATGGTGAATGGCTAGGGGCTAACCACGGAATGCAATGAGGATGATGGGATATGGATGGCGTGTCCATGAACTTGACATGGGTGACACTTCCTAACATGGTCATGGCAATCCTGCTTTAAGGTGGACCAAAAATAACCCGCTCTAAGTATTTTCATTGCCATCATATTGGCATTAACATGGCCTCCGCATTCTCTGTCGTGGAATTTGTGCATTATAATCCTAGCCTATTCAAGGTCGACACACCTTAGTAAGATGCCAATAAAGCTCTTTTTGTAAAGGACCCCTCCCAAAATCGTATATCGGGTGGAAATTTTTCTGATGAAAGCCTTATCTTTGGATGTGGCATGTTCGGCAAATCCCCTATTTTTTAAGAAACATTTTATGTCGAAAAACAGACAGAATCTGGGTTGTTTTGGCAAATTTCCAAATCGCGTATGGATGGAGTGGGTGCGTGCCATATTTTTAAGGATCGGGTTCCCAAAGTGGGATCGACCCGTAGGGCTAAACCCAAGGATGAGAGGGCATCGGCAATGTCATTATCCTCTCTTCCTACGTGTGTGAGTGTGCATGATTGGAATGACTCGACCAATCGAGTGGCCAACTCGTGATATGGAAGAAGCTTTTCGTTTCTAACATGCCAAACTTTTAATACTTGGTTTATGATGAGCAATGAATCTCCAAAGACCTCGATGCATGATGCCCCTAGAGTTTACGAATTTTTTAAGCCTTGTATGAGTGCTTCATACTCGGCTATGTTGTTGGAACATTTGAAATCTAGGCGAATAGCTATGGGGATTTCGTCCTTTTCAGGGGATACGAGAATGACCTCGGCACCGGCCCCTCTTTGGTTTCATGCCCCATCGAAGTGCGTAAACACCCTAAAATCCCATGAATTTCTCAAACCAACCTGGTTTTTATAAAAACAGCCCCAAAGGGCTATTTTGAGTCTGGAAACCCAGGAGCCTTCCAGGCAACCCTGTACATATGTTTTGAACTTTATATGTTTTAAATATGTGTAATACAGCTTTGAAAACTTTAAAATATATTTTGAAACCCCACAAAGCAAGCTTGGCCTGATCAAGACAGGACCAGAAGAGCTAAAGAGAGCCCGGAACTGAAGCACATGTCGAGCCCGACACAGCAACTCTCATATTGGACCCACCCCCAGGATCTCGAACATCCAAGACCCTATTATCATTAAAACATCACTTGAAATCATCTTCAGAAGGCGAAAACAGAAGCGGACGATCATGTTGGCGAAGACCCAACGCAGACGGAGTACTGATGCTGTCAGACCCCGCACAAACCGTTCGTTTCGAACACAGCCTGAAGGAGTCAGAATTCAGTTTGGATTGGATCTGGACCATATATATCCAGATCCCAATCCAAACCTATGTGTGGACTTGGATTTGGATTTGGATCCAGAGATCCAATCCAATATCCACATCCATGGCCCACATCACCTTCTCATAAATGGAGGTGGGGCCCACTTGAATTTCACGTGGGATTATGGGCATGAGAGAGAGTGGGGGAAGATAAGATTAAAGTGTGGTTGTAATTAAGCTTGACTTATGTGTCAAGTTTGGGGTTAATCATGTGGGTTTAGCCTAATTAGCATGGGTTTAAGCTTGTATTAGCCAAAACCTAACCTAGGGTTGCACCAACATGATGTAATTAAGGTCTATGGGTCATGCAAAGGGAGCTCCTTAATCCAATCCTAACCAAAAAACCCTAATCCTAGCCTTTTACCCTAATCCTGTCCTAATCCTAGCCTAATCACCAAACCCACTTCCCTAATCCCGGCCTAATCCCAACCTAATCACCTAACCCACTTCCCTAATCCCTTCCTAAACCTAGCTTAATTTCCCTAAACCTAACCTAATCCTAGCCTAATCACCTAACCCACCTCACTAAACCTCACCCCAAAACCAACCCACCTAGCTAAACCCTAAACCTCTAAACCACCCCACCTAAACCTAGCACACCATCTACCCAAAACCCCTTGTATCAAAATATCTGCCTCTCCCCAAAACCAGCCCACCTTATCACCACACCACCACTACCTAAACCACCTAACCACCCTCCTAATACCAGCCCCAACCGCCCTTCAAAAAGCTATAAAACCCCCCCTAGTGGGCGGGTTTTTCAGCTTTTTGGGACCTTGGCCTCTCCAACTCTTCCAGCCCACCTTGGCCCAGCCGACTCCAGCCACCTTCCAACCGAGCCTCCAACCTTGCTCCACCTGCGCCACTGCCTCCCAGCCAAGCACCACCACCACCACCGCCGCTCCAGCCAAGTTCCACATCGCCACCATTCCATCCAGCCTGTAGACGCGCGAAAATCCCCGCCTCTCGCCTTTTTTAGGGCTCGGAGCGGATCCTCTCGTGTGTCTAAGGCCTATGTATGCAAACAGGGCGTGCCAGCTAGCTTACCTAAGCTAGCGAAGATATTTTTAACACTGACTTCTAAACGTGGCGACTGTGAGCAAGTAAGCTCTTGTCGTCGTAGACCTTCTTGCACCGATGCACAAGGGTCAGTCTGTACGCTTTGCAAAAATCGAGTTTTTGGAGAGAAAGTCTACGAAGCGGTTCGAGGTGTCTATTTCGGGTCTTTAAAATGCGATTGCATGTTTTAGATCACGTGGATTTGCACGTGCCTAAGTCTTTTCTTTTATCCCTTTTCGGGCCACCTAGTTTGTGTGTTATGAACACTCCACTACATGGGCGAATTCGAGCGGGGCTTGCTTCGATGCAATATGCGTCCTACCTCGTGGTATGGCGTAGATGCAATGCAAACTCACGCTACTCCAAAGGGAAAACGCGAAATGTAAAGACAATACTTATGGGAAATAACCGAAGGGAAATAACCGAAGGGAAATATGTATATAGATTATGTATATGAGCCCTTACTCGGGTCTTGCAAATAAGAGCGAAGGCTCAATGTGGGTGCGTGCTTGAATTGAAAGACTTACACACACGACATGAAATTAAACCCAAATATAAATTGCAGTATGGCCTTGACTAAGGTCTTGGGAGTAAGAGCGAAGGCTCAATGTGTGTGAGAGTGCTTGAATTGAAGTACTACACACACGACATAAATGAAACCCAAATATAACTGCAATAAGGCCTTTACTAAGGTCTTGGGAATAAGAGCGAAGGCTCAATGTGTGTGAGAGTGCTTGAATTGAAAGACTTACACACACGACATGAAATGAAACCCAAATAGTATAGGTCGGCCCTTACTTGGGTCTTTCGAATAAGAGCGAAAGCTCAATGTGTGTGAGTGCTTGAATTGAAAGACAACGCACCCAACTTAAGCAAAACCCTTCGAAAATGAAAGTATATATATATACTTATGTATTAGGGGCTGATTAGGCCCGTGTGTGTTCAAAATCGTGCACAACTAAGAGAGTGCACGTGTGTGGGTGTGCCAAGCCACGTTATTACAAGCGGGGGGAGACGATGCTCCGTTATTACAACCCCGTATCAAATTGCATCTCAAAAAAGTATACAACTAAAGACCGAGTTTAGGCACTTACGAGTAGCTGGTCCGTAGAGGCCTTGCTTGAGCGTGGGCTTGGCCTTCGCCTTGGGCTGCAAACGGGAGCTCCGCGAGGGTGGATGACAAAGGGTGTTGGCCGGCTGCAAGTGGGGCGCGAGATAGGCGCCTCGAAGGTGGTCGGCTGCAAGTGGGTGTCGCCTTGATGTGGGGGATTAAAGGGGCTGGGCCAAGTGAGTGTGCAAGGTCACTAGGAGAGTCTAGAGTATTGGGGAGTATGGACCTAAAGGGAGTTTAAGGGAAGGCTGAATGGGAGTCTTGTATGGTGGCCAGATGTAGATAGGATGGTTAGGTAGTGGCCGGTAGTTTAGGTTGTGATAGGTTCGGCTGAGTGAGAATGGTGGCAGCAAAGGGATGATGTGTAGGTAAGATGGTGGTATGGTGGGTGGCTAGGAGTAGAGAGGGAGTAGACAAGGAGCTAGGTAGAGTGGGGGGTACTTACCGAATGGGGAGAGGCGGTGGATGGAAGAGAGAAGCCGGGTGGTTGGGATGGAGAGCAAGTGGTGGCGTCTGGCTCGGAGATGGTGGTGGGATGGAGAGCAGGTAGTGGCGTCCGGCTGGGAGATGGTGGGACTCGGCTGGACTTGGGGAAGGAAGGGACCCGGCTGGGATGGGTAGAGCCACTCGATAGGGAAACCCGCCCCCAAGGGGGGGGGGTTTATATAGGGATGGGTAGGTCGGTTAGGGCTGGGTTTGGGGTAGTGGTTAGGTGGTTTAGGTAGGGTGGTATGAAGATAAGGTGGGCTGGAAAGGGTAGGGCCAGATATTTTGAAAACTAGTGGTTTGGGTAGATTGTGGGCTAGGGGTGGTTTAGGGGTTTAGGGCTAGGTTAGGTGGTTGGGTTCTAGGGTGAGGTTTAGTGAGCTAGGTTAGGTGATTAGGCTAGGTTTAGGCTAGGTTTAGGAAAATTAACCTAGGTTTAGGGAAGGATTAGGGAAGTGGGTTAGGTGATTAGGTTGGGATTAGGCCGGGATTAGGGAAGTGGGTTAGGTGTTTAGGCTCAGATTAGGGGTGGATTAGGGTGAAAGGCTAGGATTAGGTGTTTTGGGTTAGGTTTAGGTGAAGGAGCTCCCTTAGCATGGCCCATAGACCTTAGCCACCTCATGTTGGTGTAGCCCTAGGTTGGGTTTTGGCTAATTACAAGCTTAAACCCACTCAATTAGGCTAACCCACATGATTAACCCCAAACTTGACACACAAGTCAAGCTTAATTACAACACTCTTGATATTTTCCATCCCCACTCTCTCTCATGCCCATAATCCCACGTGAATTTCAAGTGGGCCCCACCTCCATTTATGAGAAGGTGATGTGGGCCATGGATATGGATATTGATTGGATCTCTGGATCCAAATCCAAATCCAAGTCCACATATGGGTTTGGATTGGGATCTGGATATATATGGTCCAGATCCAATCCAAACTGAACTCTGACTCCTTCGAGCTGGGTTCGAAACAGATGTTTTGTGCGGGGCCTGACAACATCAGTACTCCGTCTGCGTTGGGTCTTCGCCAACATGGTCGTCCGCCTCCATTTCTACCTTCTGGAGATGACTTCAAATGATATTTTGATAAGAATAGGGTCTTGGACATTCGAGATCCTGGGGGTATGAATCAGATACAAGAGTTGCTGTGACGGGCTCTTCTTAGCTCTGCTGGTCCTGTCTTGATCGGGCCAAGCCGCTTCGGGGTTTCAAAAACGTGTTTTAATAGGTTTTCAAAAGCTATATTACATATTTTTGAAATATGAAGTTTAAAACGTATATACAGGGTTGTCTGGAAGGCTCCTAGGTTTCCAGACTCAAAAATGGCCCTTTGGGGCTGCTTGTACAAAACCAGGTTTGTTTAAGAAATTCATGGGATTTCGGGGTGTTTACACGGCCGAACCCCATCCTGCGCATCCAAGACACCCGGCTGCCCCTCTTCCATCCACCGCCTCTCCTCATCACCCGGTTAGTACCTCAGCTTCACTCTACCTCTTCTTCACTCCCCCTCCACTCTTAACCACCTACGCCACCACCACGCCCTGCCAACATCAGCTATCCATCATCCTACCCATTCGGCCAGACCTTAGGCACTTCAACTACCCACCTAGAACCACTTCCCCTAGCAACACCTGGCCACTCCACTTAGCTCCCTAAGACCTACCCATATCATTTCCCACCAGGCCCTAACTCCACCTTACTCCATACCCTAGCTAGCTCCCTTCCCATCCTCGCCATTACCTAGCCACCCTAGCAGCCGGCCACCACCAAGTCTCCCTTAGTCGGCCACTCCAACCGACTGTACTACATCCACTCGGCCAGCCTTAGGCACTCCCTTAGGCTCCCACTTAGTGCCATCTTTCCTAATACTACACCCTCCCTTAGTGACCCTACTTAGCCACCTTAGCCCAACACACCAAGGCAGCCCCTTTCTAGTAGCCGGCCACCTTCAAGGCGCCCTTCTCGTGCACCCAAAGCATCCGGCCAGTAGCCCCCCTTGCCGTTCAACTTCGAGGAGCTCCCTCTTGCAGCCCAAAGCGAAGCCAAGCCTACGCTCAAGCAAGTCATCTTTGGACCAGCTATAAGTAAGTGCCTAACTCGGTCGTTAGTTGTAAACTTGCTTAAATTAAATTTGATACGGGGTTGTAATAACGGAGCATAGTCTCCCCCCGCTTGTAATAACGTGGCTTGGCACACCCACACACACGTGCACTCTCTTAGTTGTGCACGATTTTGAACACACACGGGCCTAATCAGCCCTTTATATATAGGTTTATGTATATACTTTTAATTACGTAGGGTTTTGCTTAAGTTGGGTGTGTTGTCTTTCAATTCAATCACGCACACACATTGAGCCTTCGCTCTTATTTGTAAGACCCAAGTAAGGGCCGTGTTATACTATTTGGGTTTAATTTCATGTTGTGTGCGTAGTCTTTCAATTCAAGCACTCACACACATTGAGCCTTCGCTCTTATTTGTAAGACCCAAGTAAGGACCGTGTTATACTATTTGGGTTTAATTTCATGTTGTGTGCGTAGTACTTCAATTCAAGCACTCACACACATTGAGCTTTCGCTCTTATTCCCAAGACCTTAGTTAAGGCCATACTGCAATTTATATTTGGGTTTAATTTCATGTTGTGTGCGTAGTACTTCAATTCAAGCACTCACACACATTGAGCTTTCGCTCTTACTCCCAAGACCTTAGTTAAGGCCATACTGCAAGTTATATTTGGGTTTCATTTCATGTCGTGTGTGTAGTCTTTCAATTCAAGCACTCACACACATTGAGCCTTCGCTCTTATTTGCAAGACCCAAGTAAGGGCCCATATATACACCTTATATACGTATTTCCCTTCGGCATTTACATTACAAGTCATTTCCCTTCGGTTATTTCCCTTCGGCAATTTCCATTACAAGTCATTTCCCTTAAGTCATTTTCCTTCGGTATTGTCTTTACATTCGGGTTTTCCCTTTGCAGTAGCATGAGTTTGCATTGCATATACGCCATACCATGAGTTAGGACACATATTGCATCAAAGCAAACCCCATACTCCCTCTCAAATTTGCCACATTTACTGGAGTGTTCATAACACACACCTAGGTGGCCCATAAAGGGATAAAAAGAAAGACTTAGGCACGTGCAAATCCACGTGATCTAAAATCTGGAAATCGCACTAAAAAGACCCGAATCAAACACCTCGAACCGCTTTCGTAGGTCCTTCTATCCAAAACTCGATTTTTAAAAGCATACAGACTGACACTTGAGCATCGGTGCAAGAAGGTCTGCAACGACAAGAGCTTGCTTGCTCACAGTCGCCACGTTAGAAGTCAGGTTAAAATATATCTTCGCTAGCTTAGGTAAGCTAGTTGGCACGCCCTGTTTATTCAAATAGGACTTAGACACATGAAAGGATCCGCTCCAGGCCTAAGAAACTAGGGAGGCGGAGATTTTCCGTGTCTACAAAGTGCATCTTCCACACTCGGTTTTCAAAAGAGTTTGCCAAGATGTGGTTTTGAAATTGGCTTAGCAATATGCCTTCATCAGGCATTTCATCGAGTGTGGGATATGCATCCTTTAAGGGGAACTCAGCCACGTAGTTTGCTAGGGCTTGCCCCTTAATGGAGATTTGATGGTGGTATTTCTGGTCATACTGCATCAAGAGGAGTTGCCATTTACCCAGCCTACCTGTGAGGATAGGTTTTTCAAACAGATGCTTGATGGGATCAAGCCTAGATACTATCCAGATCTCATGATCTAGGAAGTAGTGTCAAAATTTCTGGCAGGCCCACACCAAGGCCAAGCAAGTCTTCTCTATGGCTTGATAGTTTCTTTCATAAGCCAAGAGAGTTTTCAAAATGTAACAGATGGCATACTCCTTGTGGGTATCATCCTCATATTGAGCTAGCAATGCACCCAAAGCATTCGTATGCACAGAAATATAGAGTAAAAGAGGTTTTCCTTGCTTTGGAGGGTTTAAAATCCGAGGATTTACCAAATATGCCTTTAGTCTTTCGAAAGCTTTTTGCAATCGTTATCTCACAAAAATTTTGTCCCTTTTCTCAAAAGTTTGTTGAAGGGTTCGCATCTTGTTGCGAGGTTTGAAATAAACCTACGAATTGATTGGAGGCGACCTTGGAGGCTACAAATTTGCATGAGATTGGAGAGTGGAGGCATATCTATGATGGCTCTACACTTAGAGGGGTCGACTTCTATGCCCCTTTGACTTACTATAAAGCCTAAGAGCTTACCAGATTCGACTCCAAACATGCACTTTTGAGGGTTTAGCTTTACTTTGTAAATCCTAAGCCTTCAGAAAATTTTTTGTAGGCATTCGATATGAGTACATCGAGTTTTTGATTTAGTCAAGAGATCATCCATATATACCTCTACGAGCTCATGAATCTGATCATGAAAGATCGTAGTCATAGCTCTTTGGTAGGTGGCACCGACATTTTTCAAACCAAAGGGCATGACTTTATAGCAGTACATGCCCCAAGGTGTTGTGAAAGTAGTTTTACCCTAATCTCTTGGGGCTAATTTGATTTGGTTATATCCTAAATAGCCATCCATGAATGAAAACATTTCATGATTTGCAGTACTATTGACTATCAAATCAATGTTAGGTAAAGGAAAGTTATCCTTTGGAGTGGCTTTGTTCAGGTTTCTAAAATGGATGCATATTCGAATTTTTCCATTGGATTTTTGAACTACAATGATATTTGACAACCAATCAGAATATGCAATGGGTTTTATAAAACCGGCTTTTAGCAGATCTTCTAAACCCTCTTTAACCTGCGCATGCACGTTCGGATGAATCTTTCTAAGCTTTTGCTTTATGGGTTTTGAATTCGAATCTAGAGGAAGACAATGCTCTACGACTCTTGGGTCTATACCCAGCATGTCTTCATACGTCCATGCAAACACATCGATGTAGGTGTTCAAGAATACAATGAATGATGCTTTTTCATGCTCTTGCAAACATACGCCTATCTTAATGTGTTTGGGCTTTGTTTCACTCCTTAGGTTGATTTCTATGAAATCCCCTCCTACAGAATTCAAAGGTTTTTCAAAATCAAGGATTTTATGAAACTCGGGGAGCTTGGAAGTTGAATCCTCCTCAAGGAGATTTCCGTGCTTCGATCATTCTCAAGAATATTGAATCCTAGGGAATTTGAACTTAATGCATGTGTTTTGAAAACACCTGGTTTTTGACTTGGAATTTCAACGGGTTTTGAAGCTTTTGGTCTTGTTATGAAGACAACTTTCTTTTCAAAATCCTCAGCTTTTTCCAAATTTTTAGCAGGAGCTAGTATATACAGGATTTTGGTTTTGGGAATTTCTAATTTTTCAATTTTTTTGATTCTTGTAAAGAAAGGATTTTGGGAACTATATAAACAACCCTTTTTTCGAGTTTTTCATATTTTTCATATGTTTTTGGTTTTTGGGATTTTTCAATTTTTTGAGTTTCGAGTTTTTCAAATTTTTTTGGATTTTGGTTTAAGAAGGGATCTTCCATCATACCTACAAAGAAAAACACCACAAGTTAAACTCTAAACAAGAGGTCTAAATCGTAGGTTTCTACTTTACTAGGTTTCAGGGCACCCTTGACCCAAGTGGTCACAAGTGGGGGTTCTGGTGGTATTTTAGGAGTATAGCCCATCCCATATCGGCTTGGGTTGGCTCTAGGCACTATGGGCTCCAGGAGACCCTGGTTTTGTGCCCCTAGACTTTTGTAGGGCATATATCCCATGTTCAATAGCATGTTTCATGATTTTTTGTTTTTTGAGAAGTTTTGGTATAAGTCATGATTCTAGAACTTGCTATCATCCATGTTATGCTCATATGACTTTTTGTCTAGGGGTTTTTGAAATAGGTGACTCTTGGCCTTACCTAGGATGGTTAGGGTTTTGAGTGGGCGAGCCTTGGGTTGTCCCTTGATGTACACGACTTTCCTAGGTTTTTGAAGTATGAGCTTGGGTGGCTCGACCAAGGTTTTCCCCAGGTTGGCCTCGTAGGCTTGAGAACTCGACAAGCATGGGAAATTCTGTATTCCCTGAAGCTGAGGGTGATTCTCACCTAGAATTACCACGACTTGATCCTCGAAGGAGATTTTGACACACCTATGGAAGGTAGATGGTACAGCTCGTAGGTTGTGTATCTAGGGCCTTCCAAGCAATAGGTTGTAGTGGGGGTGGATGTCTAACATATGGAACACCCCCAAGTGAGCTATCCCTCCTGTTTCCATGGGTAATTTTATGGATCCTAAGGGTCTAGACGCATTCCCATCGTATCCAGTGATCACGATGGGGCTTGGGTTTACAAAGGTCAAGGTGACTCCGATTTGATACGCCACATGGAGCGGAAGGATGTTGAGACCTCCTCCCCCATCAACTAGGCACCTGTCCAAAGGATGGTGATTCAATACCACCTCGATATGCAGGGCTTGGTTGTGGGATTCATATGGTCTTTCGATATCCTCTTCCGAGAACACGATGGGCGTTTTTGCACCTATAGATGCCACTTAGGTTGACAAGGACTTCAGGGTTATGTTTGAGCTAACCTTGGCTCTTTCTAGAATTTTCTCTAAAACAAGTCTATGCCTAGGCGAGGTTTGTATCAGCTCTAGGATGGACATGTTAATTGGAATCTTTGAAAGATGATTTTCAAAATCGTACAAGGTTAAAATAACTTTGCCAGGAACATTGATCACTTTTTTAGCATTTTGCAGATGTGGGGGTTGATAGATCCTTCCGGGCTGAGTCACTTCCCCCACGATCAACCTAGGGCTCGCGCCTATGATGGCTCTATTCGTGTACTTTGTAATACCTTCGATTTGTAAAACAGGTTTAACCGGGGGCGGGCCTTTAGACTCTCCCCGTATCACTACTTGGGCGATTTTCCTATGAAGGATGAGAGATGGTGTACAAGTAGAAAACCCAGAATGATATGCATGTGCTAGACTCTTTGAAATCGTTAAAACACATACCTCTTTGCCCTTCTCACTGGTACTTGCGTGGTTGGGGAAGGGTTCTTTGAAAATAGCTTAGGCAGGCTCTGGTTCCTTAGTGACCTAGAGCCGACCCTACTCTATCAAGTTCTCAATCTTGTTGAGTAGGGAAAAATATTGCTTTGTATCATGGCCTTTAAGCCGATGATACTTGCAAAATCGATTTAAAAACCTCCCTTTGGAATTGGTTTCCTCGGGAATCTCGGAGAGTTCGATCATTCCTTGGGCAAGTAGGAGGTCTAGGACCTCCGACACAGGTTGCCCCAGTGGAGTATACTCATGTTTTTCAAAAGGTTTTTATATTTTTTTGTCTTTTTTATTTTCAAAACATTCAAAATTTTTAGAAGTGCTCGCTGGGCTTGGATCCACTCGGACGTTTGCAACCTTGTGGGGCTTTGCCCCTTTGTCCATGGTGGGTAACCCGTAAGTTCCGGGTTTTTTCAAGCGAAGTTTTGAAACAACACTCCCTTTCCACAAGTGATCATAGACGCCTTTCTTCAAATTTGTTTCAAAAAGGGACACCTTTTTAATCAACTTGTGGAAAGTCGAGATTTCGTGTAAGGAGAGAAGGGTTTTCAACTCACTTTTGAAATTATCCAAGATGAGCATTACTGCGCAACCTTCGAATATCGGCTCTCTTACTTGCCCAAGGAGGGACCTCCATCGAACGATAAATGCATGTACATCTTCGTTCGTGGCTTGCTTCGTATCCCTCAAAGTATTTAAAGTGGGCGTGACTTCTATGTTATGCAAAAATCTTTGCATAAAGCAGTTCGCCAACTCTTCAAAAGTTACGAACTGACTTAGATCGTAGGAAGCCAGCCATTTTGAAGTTGAGCCTTTGAGGGAAAGGGAAAACCAATAAATCCACTTCATCGAGTCCTTCTTTCTCTTGTGGGCTCGACGAGAGAAAAGTTACAAGTGAGATCTAGGACCTCCCGTGCCATCATACCGATGGAATTTTGGTATTTCGTCGTCACTGTCTGTTTTGTAATTAAAGAAAAGGAAATCAGACAGGGCGTACATTCTTTTCTCTTTATTCTGCCCTTTCAGTAGCTGTTGTAGGGCTTTACGATCCTTGTGAGTGAAGGACTCGTGGTATTGGTTTCCCTCCATGGTGGAGGTCTCCTTGGGTTTTTGAGTTTTTTCAAACTTCTTTTTGGCATTTATCGGCTCGCCATGAGACAAACACGAATCAGCTGCTTCAGCCTCTTGGCTAAGGGCAATGATCTTGGCCTCAAAATCTTTTTGCAAATCCTCAATGTCATCTCTCCTATTTCGATTTTTCGAAAATCTCTTAGAGTGAGAACTTGATGTGCACGAGACCTGACTGGTCACCTCATTGGAGTCTGAATTCGACATGACTCAGTTGCTTTTTCAAAAACCAACTATGAAATGCACAAAAAAGGCAAAGAGTTAAATACTTTTCTGAAAAAGTTTTCAAGAGCTTTGCTTGTTTTTATCGACTTTTCTTAAGACCCACGTCCCACCGGGCATGCCAAATCTGCAGACAGGCGAAAATTTTCACCCTAGGTTCTTAGGCCTGAAGTTAACCTTTTTTGCGTCTAAGTCGTTTTAAAAAGGGCATGCCAGCTAGCTTACTCAAACTAGCGAAGCATGTTTTGAAATATCTGACTTTATGGGGTGACTGTGGACAAGTGGGATCTTTTTCGTCGCAAACCTTCTTGAACCGATGCTCAAGGGTCAGTTTGTACGCTTTAGAAAATCTCGATTTTAAACAAGCATAGACTTTTGAAAAGAGTATGAAAGTATTTGATCGATTGTATGCCTATTTGCAGATTTTATTTACGTGGGTTTGCACATATCTAAGTCTTTCGATTTTATCTACTTAGGCAGGATGTGTGTGCATCAAGTGGCCTAAGATTGGCGTGTTTGCACTGGGTATTCGGGGTTTCTTTGAATGCAAGTATATGCAATATCTTGAGTTTTTGGCGGATATGCTATGCAACTCACACGACTTGAATGTAAAACCCAAAATCGAAAGACATAGCTAAAGGAAAATTGCGAAAGGGAGATATAGCTATATCTTAAGAGCGGAAAGGCTCAATGTGTGCATGTGTGTTGTGTATATATTGAAAGACAACTCACACAACTTAGAATGTAAAACCCCGCTCAACTTAAATGTAAATTGCGGAAAGGAAATACGTATATATATATATGAGCCTGAAGGTCGTCAATGTGTGTGTGTGTTTGTGTGTAAATGGAAAGACAACTCACACACACGACTTGAAATTTAACTTGCAAAATGGGGAAATATAAATATAAGAGCGGAAAGGCTCAATGTGTGCGTGTGTGTTGTGTATAAATATAAAGACAACTCACACGACTGAAATTTAACAACCCCGAATGTAAAGACGTACACAACTGAACCGGAAAAACTCACATAGCTGAAAGTATATAGATATGCCTATATCTTAGGGGCTGCCAAGGCAAAAAGGTGCGTGAGTGCTTGAGCAAGTGCTCAGGTGTCTCTTGGGTGCGAGTGTGGAATTGAAATGACAAACTCACATGACTTTTAAAGTAACAATCCGAATTAAATTGCATCTTATAAGGCTCTTACTAGACTCTTTGGAGTAAGAGCGAAAGCTCAATGGTGTACGTGGGTGCTTGGTGTACGAGATAAGAGCTAAGTGCACTTATGTGTCTCGTGTACGAGATAAGAGCTAAGGCTCAAGTGCACGTATGTGTCTTGTGTGTCAAGCAATAATATTCAAGTGATTGACACAATCAAAGTCATAAAGTAGAAAAGGTGAAAACCTTACCCTTCATACCCAAACCTTATGTCCATCACATTGAAAACCTAATTTATATCCACCGAGAACCAAAATTTTATAATGTAGTAATATGTTATCCTCAATGAATCATTCACTGCTTCATAGAATCTTAGGGTTTCAAGAACTTGATTGATGGGTATTTAGTTAAGCACTTAAGAATATAGGGTTTGTCAAAGTTTATTATGTTGCATTGATGGGTATTCATTTAGTAAATGCTAACTCAAAAGCCCAAGGACATGACTATTCAAGTGTGTAGACAAGCGAAAATTTTCACCCTGGATTCTTAGGCCTGAAGTAAACCTTTTTCGTGTCTAAGTCGCTTTAAAAAGGGCGTGCCAGCTAGCTTACTCAAACTAGCGAAGTATGTTTTGAAATATCTGACTTTATGGGGCGACTGTGGATAAGTGGGATCTTTTTCGTCGCAAACCTTCTTGAACCGATGCTCAAGGGTCAGTTTGTACGCTTTAGAAAATCTCGATTTTAAACAAGCATAGACTTTTGAAAAGAGTATGAAAGTATTTGATCGATTGTATGCCTATTTGCAGATTTTATTTACGTGGGTTTGCATGTATCTAAGTCTTTCGATTTTATCTACTTAGGCAGGATGTGTGTGCATCAAGTGGCCTAAGATTGGCGTGCTTGTATGGGGTATTCGAGGTTTCTTTGAATGCAAGTATGTGCAATATCTTGAGTTTTTGGCGGATATGCTATGCAACTCACACGACTTGAATGTAAAACCCAAAATTGAAAGACATAGCTAAAGGGAAATTGCGGAAGGGAGATATAGCTATATCTTAAGAGCGGAAAGGCTCAATGTGTGCGTGTGTGTTGTGTATATATTGAAAGACAACTCACACAACTTAGAATGTAAAACCCCGCTCCACTTAAATGTAAATTACGGAAAGGAAATACGTATATATATATGAGCCCGAAGGTCGTCAACGTGTGCGTGTGTGTTTGTGTGTAAATGGAAAGACAACTCACACACACGACTTGAAATTTAACTTGCGGAATGGGGAAATATAGATATAAGAGCAGAAAGGCTTAATGTGTGCGTGTGTGTTGT
This sequence comes from Brasenia schreberi, assembly GCA_036023115.1. Classification (NCBI taxonomy): domain Eukaryota; kingdom Viridiplantae; phylum Streptophyta; class Magnoliopsida; order Nymphaeales; family Cabombaceae; genus Brasenia; species Brasenia schreberi. Next base: position 3,585,188 of record JAYKKT010000016.1, read on the forward strand.
GTATAAATGTAAAAACAACTCACACGACTGAAATTTAATAACCCCGAATGTAAAGATGTACACAACTAAACCGGGAAAACTCACGTAGCTGAAAGTATATAGATATGCCTATATCTTAGGGGCTGCCAAGGCCAAAAGGTGCGTGAGTGCTTGAGCAAGTGCTCGGGTGTCTCTTGGGTGCGAGTGTGGAATTGAAATGACAAACTCACACGACTTTTAAAGTAACAACCCGAATTAAATTGCATCTTATAAGGCTCCTACTAGAGTCTTTGGAGTAAGAGCGAAAGCTCAATGGTGTACGTGGGTGCTTGGTGTACGAGATAAGAGCTAAGGCTCAAGTGCACTTATGTGTCTCGTGTACGAGATAAGAGCTAAGGCTCAAGTGCACGTATGTGTCTCGTGTGTCAAGCAATAATATTACATCCCGGGAGAAGACAACGCTCCGTTAATACAACCCCGTATCCGAATTGAATTAAGTATAAAGCAAGTTAGCGTAAGAGAGCAAGTTTAGACACTTACAAATAGCTGGTCCATCTTCACTTGCTCGTAATTGAGCTTGTGTCCACTTTGGGCAGCCAAGGATGTGCTCCCCTTGAAGCTTGAGGCGTGAAGTGGCTAGCCGAGCTTGAGCTTGGAAGGTTTGGGCCTTGAGAGATATAGGCTCACGGCCGGGTAGGGTGCGGGTATTAGTGGGTAGGTTGTAAGGTAATGGCAGTGGTAGGTCGGTTAGGATGGGGTAGGGTGGCAAGGAGTCGGTGGTAGTGGTAGGGTGAAGGTAGGGTAGAATCGGCTGGGTGGCAGGGTGTCGACTGGAGTCAGGCGCTAGGCACCAGAGACTCGACCGGGGCGATAGGTGTGGGGCGCGTAGGGCACCCTGCGGTGTGCCGGGTGGTAGTGTAGCGAGGCGCACAGGGTGGCAATGCTCGGGTTTAAGGCGCGCGGGGCTCGTGCTGTGCGCAAGGGGAAATGAGAGGCGGTTCGGGTGGTGTTAAGGGTGGATGGTAGGGTGTTAGGTTGGTTTAATTAGGATTAGAGGTGTTGTGGGAGATTAGGTAGTATTGATTAGGGTAGGTTTAAGCTGGTTTAGAGGGATAGAGAAGAGTGGTTTAGGGTGTTGATTAGGCTTACCTCTTAGGGTTGGTTTAGGGTATGCTCAAGCTCCAAATCAGCCACTCCAAAGCCTTCTTGTTCAAGCAAATCCAGCTCTTAATCAAGGTGGTACAGCCTACACTAATCCCTCTTTAAGCCCACAATTAACCCACTAAACAAAATTAAGAAAGCACTCAGCACTCACCTTAATACCTTCTCTCTCCTCCAAGCTCCTCCCCAAGTGGATTTCACATGAGCCTTTAGGGAACCCCTCACTCCTACTTATAGGCAAATAAGGTGGGTCTTGGGTTTGGATCGTGGAATCCATGTTCGATCCAAACACTATTTGGATCTAGATCTTGGATCTCGGATATTTTGAGATCCAAATCCTATCCAAATCTAACATTTTTATGGATATCGATCTGGATATTTTGGTCCAGATCTGATCCAATCCAAGCACTATTTGGATCCAATCTAAATCCAAATACTATTTGGATAGACCCAAATCCAAACACTATTTGGATATGGATCTGGATATTTATGGTCCAAATCAAATCCAAATTTTCTCTGGATGGTCCTTCTTAGCTTTTTGAGGCAGACATTTTGTGCTGGCACTGGCTTCATCAGCGCTCCGTTTGGTGCTGGGTTTTCCCCAACTTTGTCGTCCGGACTCTATCTCGTCATTTTGGACTACGCTTCTACTTAATTACGCCATTTTTGGCTCAGATTCATGTTGCTTGGGTAGATGTATTTGATTTGGCTTCTGGGTGTACCGGGCTTGCATTCTGCATCGGGCCTAGGCCTTCCTTTCACCTTTTGACCCTGGCTTTTATCAAGCTAGGGTGCTGCTTTTGGGCTTCTGCACTTGTTTCTGAGGCTGCCTTTGATTTGGCCTTCGTGGGCTGGTTTCTAGGCTGCTTCTCGATTAGGTGTTGTCTTCCCTGCTTCACCTGTTCGTCTTTGGCTCTTTGGAAAAATGGGGCTTAGCCCAAGTTTAAGGCATTCATATTGGATATGGGGTTCAAAACATAATTTACAAGCTTTTGGAAGCTCTTGGGTTTTTGAAAATGCAAAATGGCCTTTTGAGTTGATTTGCAAACAAGGGATTTATTTTCTAAAATCGTGGGATTTTGGGGTGTTTACAAAGTGAATATAAAAGCTCAAGAGGAAGAGACCTATACATGTACATGTACACACATGCATGTACATAGAGGCAACAATCACATACTACAATAAACTTACGCGGAAGGGACCATATCCATCATTTTCACTCTACTTGGCACTCTTTATTATCCAATCACATACTACACAACAAGAACAACAGAGGCAACAATCAAGAACAATGGATATATATTGGAATGGAAGCAACAATGAAGACTATGCAAGACACACATGTGAACAAAAGTGCATTGCATTGGTAACTATGGCCTATGGGTATGAACCCAAACTAAGAAAGCTTGAATGGAGTAACCTATAGCATGAAAAAGAACAACCCAATGATACTACAGAGAGAAAAAAAGGTCTTGCATGAGGGAGGATGAGTGAGGAGGAGAGGAGATACTCTCTCATGCTAGACATTGCTTGATCATTAGCAATCAATCATATGGTGGTGTTCAAGGTACCCATCCCACGTCACATTTAATGCCCATGTGTATTAAATGGTATCAATACTCATCGACTCGATCTGTATCATGTATGTTAGTACAAACAATGAAGATCATTTATTAGAGTTTGGCATGGAAGGTGTATAGCAAATTCGATGATAATTGAATAATGCTCACCCTTACGATCGAAAATGTACTATATAGTATATATGTACATGTCAATGAAACTAACAAGAAAACCTGCGCCTGTTATACCCACAAATAGGAATGTCACGACAAATATAACACGACCAAAACATGAACTCTGACAATATAACTCTCAACACTGACACAACTTGAAAAATCCTTGATTATACCCATACAAATTAACAAGAAAACCTGGGCCTATTATGGCTTTACATATTTTTGACACGAATATGAGACGACACCATAGATGTGAATTTTTGTTCCAAAGTATATGTAGAGACTTGAAACTAAATTCGCAAACTACGAGTGCGCGAATGTGCCAACTAGTTTACTCAAACTAGCAAAGATGATTTTTGACTTCTTTGGCGATTGTGGGTAAGTGAATTCTTTTCGTCGTAGATTTTCTTCAACTGATGCTCAAGGGTTGATCTAGGCACTTTGAAAATTGTTTGAGATCTAGTAAGTTTTAAAATAAAATTTCAATTCCAAAAGTTTTACAAAAACCGTGAACCTAATTCTTGACTCAAAACATTTTAAATCCCGAAACACAGAAATTGGTTCTATTTTTAGAGACTTTTTCTGATTTTTTTAAACTGTTTCTGACCTTCAAAAATCCTCAAAGTTTTACAAAAAGCTGAGTGAGATGTGGAGATTCGCAAACCATTTTTATTTTGATTTTAGGTATTGTAGATGTATGCAATGAAATCTGAGAATATACCTTACTCTGTAATTCGGTACATATATGTGACAGAGACACAAAGGCTTAAAAAAGCGATTGTATCTCGACATCGAGATCTCCGATTTCTATGAAATAGGTCTAATTGGAAATCTATAGATCCCATCTTTCCAATGAACTATTTTCAAATAAAATGGTTCATAGAAGACAAAGTTATGGGATTATAACCCAACCTCTATTGCAAGAAGTGTGGAATTTACAAACTATGTTTTGATTTCATTCGATTTCTCCGATTTTATTTACGGACTTGCATGATCATAAAATTCTTGAAACTCTTAGACAATAGGTCGTTGTAAACACCCCAAAATCAAACGATTTTCAAAAATAAACACCTGGTTTGAAACATCCATTTCAAAACCATATTTTGAGTTTTCGAAAACCTAGGAGTTGCAAAAGCCTTAAACTTCTGTTTTAAACCCTGTTCAAAATACGAATTTCTCAAACTCTGGCGAAGTCCCAATTTTGTAAAAGCCCAAATCCAATAGGTGGAGCCTTACCAAAAGCAACCTCAAAAAGCAGGTTCAAAAACCCAGAATGCATCCTCACCTGATAAAAGCAAGATCAAACGGTGAAAGGAAAGCCCAGGCCAGAAGCAGACTTCAAGCTCGGAGCATCAAATGCCAAGCCAAGAACATCCACCAAAATAGTAGAAATCCAAGCCTGAAACAACAAAAATCAACTAAAACGAAGTTCAAAATGGTGAGAAGGAGTTGGGATGAAAAGGTTGGGGAAGACCCAGCCCAAGACGGAGCACTGATGAAGCCAGGGCCCACAAAAACTGTCCGTCTCAAAACGCCAAGAAGGACTGAAGAAACGAAAATTTGGATTAGATCTAGACCCAAATATCCAGATCCATACCCAAGACCCACCTCATTTACCTATAAATTGAGGTGAGGGGGTGTCATAAGTTCAGGTGAAATCCAAGGGGCTTGGGGAGAGCTTGCATAAAGTAGGTGAGAGAAAATTGATGTGTTAGATATTTTCAAGTAGGCCATAGCCATGTGGGCTTGATCAAGGGTATGGGTTCAAGCCTTGCATAAACTTAGGCTCAAACCGAAGGGCTGCACCAACTTGAAGAAGGGTTGCACAAGGGTGTAGAAGCATGGGCAAGGCATGGTGGACCGGCTCCAAGAGGTAGGTCTCTCAACCTGACCCTAACCTTGCCTAAACCACCTAACTGACCCCCTTAAACCTAACCCTAAACTAGCCTAGACCTAGCCCCTTTCACCTAGACCAACCCAAACTTCCCCATAACCTACCTAAATCTAAACCCAACTGAGTGCAGCTGCACTCGATTTGAACCCCTTCCTACACTTCCCCTAGACACCAATCGGCTCCCATTTCCCGACCACCCTAGCACCACCCCAGTCGAACCCCCTACAACACCTGCCCTAGCACCCCAACCTTACCACCTGCACCGTCTCCCAGCCGAACCCCCTGCAACACCTGCCCTAGCGCTGACCTAACACCCCAACCTTACTGTCTGCACCCTCTCCCAGCCAAACCCCCTGCAACACCTACCGCGCCGCACCCCACTATCCCTAGCACGCATGCCATCCCTGCCGTAACCCCCACACTGCAGCCCAGCGCCGCATCCCAGCACCTAACTCCAGCATCCCACTGCCTAACTCCAGCACCCCATTGCCTAGCTCCCAGCCCACACCTAAGACCCTACCTTAGACAAGACCTCCCAGCCGCATCCTTCTCCCTAGTGTCAATTAGGACCACCCCCACTTAGGCCGTGACCCGCCTTAGCCAACATCCCTCTTGGCCGAACCTAAGCCCTTCCTAAGTCCAAGCACCTGGCTGCCCCCAAGTATACCCTAAGCCTAATAAATCACACCAAAACCCACCAAGGGAGACCCATCTCTTGGCTGCCAAGGTGGACAAACCCAAGCACGTTGAGAGGAAAAGCCGACCACTTGTAAGTGTTTAAATTCAGTTTTTACCTTACTCATTTCAAATTAAATTCAATTCGATATGGGGTTGTAATAATGGAACGTAGTCTCCTCCCGAAATGTAATATTTGTGCTTGATACACGAAGCACACACGTACACTTGAGCCATATTGCTCTTAAACATACACAAAACACCCATGTGCACTTGAGTCTTTCCGCTCTTAATTGCACATAATTGCACACACATTGAGCCTTTGCGCTCTTGAGCTAAAGTATATATTTCCCTTTGGGTATTTACTTTAGTAAAAGTTGTGTGAGTTGCAATTCAATTTGGGTTGTTACATTCAATGTCATGTGAGTTCGTCATTTAAATTGCACACTCGCACCTAAGAAGTGCTTGAGCACTTGCTCCACACTCTCACGCACCTTTTGAGCCTTTGTTGCTCATAAGATATAGCATACTTATATATTTTCCAACTGCGTGAGTTTTACATTAAGTCATGTACGCACTTACATTTTCGGATGGTTCAATTCATGTCGTGTGAGTTTGCCATTTAAATTTCTCACTACACACACGCGTGCATTGAGCCTTTCCGCTCTTATCATATATCTATATTTCAATTTCGGCAAAGTTCAATTCATGTCGTGTGAGTTTGTCATTTAAATTTCACACTACACACACGTGTGCATTGAGCCTTTCCGCTCTTACTATATACTTATATTTCAATTTCGGCAAGTGCAATTCCAGTCGTGTGAGTTGTCTTTCCATTTACACATCAAGAGCACTCACTCACAATTGAGCCTTTCCGCGCTTAAGATATAAGTATATTTCAATTCTGTAATTTACATTCAAGTCGTGTGAGTTGCTTTCAAGTTCGGGTATTTCCCTTAAGCTGCGTGAGTTGCACTTCCATTCGGGTATTTACATTAAGTTGTGTGTGTGAGTTGCTTTCAATTCGAGCCTAGCTCACATCATATCAAACCCGAAAAACATTTGGTGCATCCTTGCATTCGCGCATTTTTAAAAGAAAACCCCAAATTTACACTCAAACTCGCTGAATTTAGGACACTTGTGCACACACATAGCCGGCCTAAATAGCTAAAATTCAAAGACTTGGAATCTTGCAACACCATAATAAAAACTGCAATTTAGGCATACAATCATCGAAACACTTACTTTTCTTTCAAAAGTACATGTTTGTTTAAAAGATCAAAAGTTTTTTAAGCGTTAAAACCAACCCTTGAGCGACGGTTCAAGAAGGTTTCAATGAAAAGATCCCGCTTATCCACGATCGCCAAAAAAAGTCAAAAATTTCAAAAACCTTCGCTAGTTTAAGTAAGCTAGCTGGCATGCCCTTTAAAAGCAACATAGGCACGAGAAGGTTCATTTTAGCCCTCAAAAGCCAGAAGTGAGAATTTTCATTGTTTACAGTCGTGTATGTAGATTAGGTGTGTCAAATTTCATCGCATTTAGAGTAAAGAGTAAGGAAATAAAAATCATTCATCGGACGTATGCTGAGTGTAAAAAATAGAGTTTTAGTTGCTATAAAATACGTGAATGCATTTTGATCGAATTAAAAGATAATCTACAATAATTAAAATGTAAAGAACTGAAGTAAATGAACGAAATTATTATTATAGCATAAATATAGAGGATATTAGGAGATATAAGATCTCATAATGTATATTGGGGTAGAAGGAATTCAAAATCAAACACATAGCATCCATTAACAAACGTAAACAAAATTGAGCAACATAATCCCTTAATTATTACATCAAAGATGAATACATAAGCTCCTTAATTATAGCCCCATTAAATTGAATGAAAGTGAAGAAGAAATGATTGAAAAGAGAAAGGAAGAAGGGACTTGAAACTTGGAAGAAACTTCCGATGGCAAGCGGATGGTGGTCGATAGCTTGATAGGCGGTGCCTCCTTCTTCTTCCTCTCTCTCTCTTTCTCTCCCTCTCTTGCTGCAGGGATTTCCCTCTCTCTTGGATGCCCTCTATCAGCCCCATAAGGCCCCTATTTATAGTTTTCAAGGGGGCCCTCTAGGGCCTTCCATGGGTTGGAGCTTGGTGCTTCAATGCAAGACCCGATTCGGGTTTGATCCAAATAAAAATTTTGAACTTATGGATGCACATGGGGCAGGTGGGGTATGGAGAGTAGTCTCCTTGAACCCACATGGGCTTGGTGCAACCTTGGTTGTGGCCCATGTGGTGGTGTACCTACCTTGCTTGACCCAACTAGAATGTGGCCATGGTGCGGTACATGGCATGGATCGGGCTTCCCCATTTGGCTTGATGTGACTCAAACCTTGATCAATAAACAAGATACCTTAGCTGAATTAGTTTCGAGTGTTTGAGATGAAACACTTTTCTGATTTAATTTTGGAACACCATAGCCCCCAAAAATAAAACAAAAATTGTTTTGAAAGTTGCACATAGGTGTCTGATCATCGTTAAATTTTCATGATTTTTGGAAACTTGGAAGATATTGAAATAAAATAAAAAATCAAGGTTTGAATAGAACCAGTTTTTGTTTTTCAGAACTTGATGAAAACTTATATTCCAAAACACTTGGTGCACGAGTTGGTTCACATTTTCTCAAGTTTCTTTTAAAGTGAATTTGAAATCTTACCTACAAATCCTCAAAGCGCTTAGGTTGACCCTTGAGCATCGGTTCAAGAAGGCCTAAAGTGAAAAATCTTAGTCACAATCGCCAATGTCAGATTTTAAAACTTTTGCTAGTTTTTGAAAACTAGCTAGCACACTCGCGCAAAGGAAGTAGGATTGAAAATTTTATTTTAAGTCTCTACATAGGCTTCAAGTAAAATTTTCACATCTACAGTAACTCTATGTAGCCTAAGGGGTAGGATGAGTTGACATCATATCTTGTGAAGATAATTGGACTTGATTTAAGCCTGGATATGGGTACTCCTATTTGGAAGGCCACATGGAGAGGAAAAATATTTAAACCTCTTCCTCCATCAACCAAGAACTTGTTGAGAGTGTGGTGATTCAATACCACCTCTATGTGCAAAGCTTGGTTGTAGGTTGTATCGGGTCTTTCTAATTCATCATCGGTAAATACAATTAGGGCCTTCGCAAAGATGGGAGAGACCAAGAAAGATATAGATTTGGGAGTGATGGTGGTGTTAACTTTGGCTTTTTCTAAGATTCCCTCTAGAACTTGTGTATGCCTAGGTGGGGTTTGTATCAACTCTAAGATAGACATGTTTATGAGAAGTTTTGAAAGATGTAGTTCTAAATCATATAAGGTTAACACAATACTTTTACCCTTGTTCATGCCATGAGATGAATTAGGGATATATGTTTTTGAGGGAGCGGACAAAATGACCACCCCCTTGCTAGCTTGTTTAGCTAAGTGTAGATAAGTAGTATGACAAGTAGTGTGAACCGTATGCAATTTGATGCCTTGAAACTAACTTGGCTCTAATTTGATGCCTTGAAACACCTTAAATCTCTATAAAGGCTCCAATAGGGTGCGGGACTCTAAACACTCTCCGAATAACTACTTTCTTATCTTTTTTTATTACGAGAGAGAGTGGTGTGTGACAAGTAGTGTGAACCGTATGCAATGCATGCTTAATCTCACAAACTTGGTTTGGATGAAGACATACTTCTTTATCCTTCCTACTTGTGCTTGCGTGGTTTGAAAATGACTCTTTGAAAATAGCTTGAGGGGGCTTCGGTTCCTCCAAGATGTTGAGTTTATCTTGCTCTATCAAGTCCTCGATTTTATTTTTTAAGAAAAAATATTTATTTATATCGTGACCTTTGAGCCTACGATACTTGCAAAAGTCATTCAAAAATTTTTCTTTAGGGAGTGCCCCTTCGAGAATTATCGAGAGACTCACGAGACCTTGTGCTAACAAAATTTCTAGGACTTTCATGAGTGGTTGTCCTATATTAATGTATTATTTTTTTCAAACCTTTCTCATTTTTTTAGTTTTTTTTAAAAGATCTTTGTTTGGAGGACTTAGAGGGCCGACTGAACTTGGTTCTACTCAGAAATTGGCCAACTTTTGAGGTTTTACTCCTTTGGGTACATGTGACCCATATGACCCAGGATTTTTAAATTTGGTTTTTTTAAAAAAATTCCCTTTCTACATATCTTTGTAAACTTCGTTTTTTAAATTGGCTTCGAAGAGGGAAGCCTTTTTTATTAATTTTAGAAAAGTTGAGATCTCATGGAGGAACGAGTGTTTTAAAATCGATTTTGAAATTTTCAAGGATGAGCATCACTGCACATCCTTTAGAAATGGGCTCTTTGATTTGGCCCAAGAATGACCTCCACCTGATGATGAATGCATGTTCATCATCGTTCGGGGATTGTTTAGTATCTCTCAAAGTGTTGAGAGTGGGCACGACATCCACGTTATATGAGAACCTTTGCATCAAGCACTTCGCCAAGTTCTCGAAACTTGCGAATTGGCTTAAATCATAAGAAGCTAGCCACTTCAATGCATTTCCCTTTAGAGAATGGGGGAACGAGTAAACCCACTTAGAAGAATCCCTCTTTTTCTTATAAGCTCTCTTAGAAAAGAGTTGAAATAAGATTGAGGGTCCCCATTCCCGTCATACAGATGAAAACTCGGTATTTTATCATCACTATCCGTTTGATAATCAGAAAGTAAAAAATCAAATAGTGAGTATGTTATCTTTTCTTTAGTTTGGTCTCTTAGCAATTGTTGGAGGGTCTTCCAATCCTTAATGGTAAAAGACTCGGGTATTGGTTCCTCTTCTTTAAATTTTGAGGTCACTTTAGGTTTTTGTGAATGGTAGGATCTCCTATGACTCTCGGTTGCTTGCCATGGGAGGAGCAGGATTCCACCGCATCGGTCTCTTGGTGTAATATGGCAATTTTCTGCTCGATCCTTACCTCTTTTAGTTTTCTTTTAAGGGAGGCAATCCTATATTTCTTGTTTTTCAAAGAGTTTTTAGAAATTCTTTTTGAAAAATGACTTATAGAGCATGAGGCTCGACTCGACACCTCATAAGAACCCTCTAAACTAGACATTATTTTGAGCTTTGCAAAAATCAACCTGAAACAAAAAAATGAATTGAGATTCACGATTTTGAAAAGTGAAATAGTTTTAAAAATGAAGACTGAATCAATAACTTTCAAAGGTTTACGTCCCACCGAGCATGCCAAATCTATAGATGTGAATTTTTGTTTCGATGTCTATGTAGACACTTGAAACTAAATTCACAAACTACGAGTATAAGAGCGTGCCAACTAGTTTGCTCAAACTAGCAAAGATGATATCTGACTTTGGTAATTACGGGTAAGTGAATTCTTTTTGCCATCGATCTTCTTGAACCGATGCTTAAGGGTCGATCTAGGTGCTTTAAAAATTGTTTGAGATCTGGTAAGTTTTTGAAATCAAATTTCAATTCTAAAAGTTATACAAAAACCATAAACATAATTCTTGACTCAAAACATTTCAAATCTAGAAAAACATAAATTGGTTCTGTTTTTAGAGACTTTTTCTAATTTTTTTGGACCATTTAAAACCTAAAAAAATCCTCAAAGTTTTATAGAAAGTAGAATGAGATGTGGAGATTCGCAAACCATTTTTATTTTTATTTTAGGTATTGTAGATGTGTACATTTACATCTAAGAATGTCCCTTACTATGTTGCTCAGGATAGATCGGTAATACAAACACACAAGCCTAGAAAAGTGATAGTATCTCGACACTGAGATCTCTAATTTCTATAAAATGGCTCTAGTTTGGAAGTTATGGATCTCAGCTTTCCAATGAGACTATTTTCAATCAAAATGTTTTACTAAAGACAAAGTTATGGAATTATGATGTAGCCTCTATTGCAAGAAGGGAGGGATTTATAGACTCTATTCCAATTTCATTTGATTTCTCCGATTTTATTTAAGGACTTGCATGATCCTAAAATTCTTGAAACTTTTAGATAGTGGGTCATGTGTGTAGATTAGGTATGCCAAATTTCATCGCATTTAGATCAAAGAGTAAGGAAATAAAAATCATTCATTGGACATATGAAGAGTGTAGAAAACAAAGTTTAATTTCTATAAAATACATGAATGCACTTTGACCAAATTAAAAGATAATCTATAACAATTAAAATATAAAAGCTGAAGAAAATGAAGGAAATTATTATTATAGTGTAGACGCGCGAAAATCCCCGCCTCTTCTTCCCTTCCGGGGGCTTGGAGTGGATCTTCTCATGCGTCTAAGGCCTATGTATACAAATAGGGCGTGCCAGCTAGCTTACTTAAGCTAGCGAAGATATTTTAACACTGACTTCTAAACGTGGCGACTGTGAGCAAGTAAGCTCTTGTCGTCGCAGACTTTCTTGCACCGATGCGCAAGGGTCAGTCTGTACGCTTTGCAAAAATCAAGTTTTTGGAGAGAAAGTCTACGAAGCGGTTCGAGGTGTCTATTTCGGGTCTTTAAGATGCGATTGCATGTTTTAGATCACGTGGATTTGCACGTGACTAAGTCTTTTCTTTTATCCCTTTTTGGGCCACCTAGTTTGTGTGTTATGAACACTCCACTACATGGGCGAATTCGAGCGGGGCTTGCTTTGATGCAATATGCATCCTACCTCGTGGTATGGCGTAGATGCAATGCAAACTCACGCTACTCCAAAGGGAAAACCCGAAATGTAAAGACAATACTGAAGGGGAAATAACCGAAGGGAAATAACCGAAGGAAAATATGTATATAGATTATGTATATGAGCCCTTACTCGGGTCTTGCAAATAAGAGCGAAGGCTCAATGTGGGTGCGTGCTTGAATTGAAAGACTTACACACACGACATGAAATTAAACCCAAATATAAATTGCAGTATGGCCTTGACTAAGGTCTTGGGAGTAAGAGCGAAGGCTCAATGTGTGTGAGAGTGCTTGAATTGAAAGACTACCCACACGACATAAATGAAACCCAAATATAACTGCAATAAGGCCTTTACTAAGGTCTTGGGAGTAAGAGCGAAGGCTCAATGTGTGTGAGAGTGCTTGAATTGAAAGACTACCCACACGACATAAATGAAACCCAAATATAACTGCAATAAGGCCTTTACTAAGGTCTTGGGAGTAAGAGCGAAGGCTCAATGTGTGTGAGAGTGCTTGAATTGAAAGACTTACTCACACGATATGAAATGAAACCCAAATAGTATAGGTTGGCCCTTACTTGGGTCTTTCAAATAAGAGCGAAAGCTCAATGTGTGTGAGAGTGCTTGAATTGAAAGACTTACTCACACGACAAGAAATGAAACCCAAATAGTATAGGTCGGCCCTTACTTGGGTCTTTCAACTAAGAGCGAAAGCTCAATGTGTGTGAGTGCTTGAATTGAAAGACAACGCACCCAACTTAAACAAAACCCTTCGAAAATGAAAGTATATATGTACACTTATATATTAGGGGCTGATTAGGCCCGTGTGTGCTAAAAATCGTGCACGACTAAGAGAGTGCATGTGTGTGGTTGTGCCAAGCCACGTTATTACAAGCGGGGGGAGACTATGCTCCGTTATTACAACCCCGTATCAAATTGAATCCCAAGCAAGTATACAACTAAGGACCGAGTTTAGACACTTACGAGTAGCTGGTCCGTAGAGGTCTTGCTTGAGCGTGGGCTTGGCCTTGGGCTGCAAATGGGAGCTCCGCGAAGGTAGGTGATCAAAGGTGCTGGCCGGCTGCAAGTGGGGCACGGGATAGGCGCCTCGAAGGTGGCCGGTGGCAAGTAGATGTCGCCTCAAAGTAGGGGGTTTAAAGGGGCTGAATGAGTGGGTTCTTAGGGTCACTAGGGGAGTTGAGAGTTTAGGGAAACTGAACCTAAAGGAGAGCTGGTAGGAAGGCCGAATGGGACACCTAGGGGAAAACCGAATGGGAAAGGATGGCTAGGTAGTGGCCGGCCGTTTGGGTTATACTAGGTTCGGCTAGGTTAAAGTGGTGGTGGCAAAGGGGCTGAGATGAAGATAGGATGGGTGGCTAAGAGTGGAGAGGTAGTAAAGAAGGGGGCTAGGTAAGGTGCAGGGTACTTACCGAATGGGGAGAGGTGGCGGATGAAGTGGGAAGCAAGCGGGCAGGTGGGCTGTTGGCTGGTTCGGTTGGGTGGAGGTGGTGGCGTCCGGCTGAGGGATGGTGGTGGTGGATGGAAGAGGGAAGGTGGCGGTGCAGGTGGAGCTGATGGAGCAGGTGGAGCAGTTGGGGAGTGGAGCAGGCGGACAGGTTGGAGAGTGGAGTCGGCTGGGCTGAGGTGAGGGCTCCCACTTAGAAAACCCGCCCCCAAAAGGGGGGGGGTTTAAATAGGGGATGGGTAGGTCGGTTAGGGCTGGGCTGAGGGTAGTGGTTAGGTGGTTTAGGTAGGGTGGTATGTAGATAAGGTGGGCTGGAAAGGGTTGGGCCAGATATTTTAAAACTAGGGGTTTGGGTAAATCGTGGGCTAAGGGTGGTTTAGGGGTTTAGGGCTAGGTTAGGTGGTTGGGTTTTAGGGTGAGGTTTAGTGAGCTAGGTTAGGTGATTAGGCTAGGTTTAGGCTAGGATTAGGGAAATTAATCTAGGTTTAGGGAAGGATTAGGGAAGTGGGTTAGGTGATTAGGTTGGGATTAGGACGGGATTAGGGAAGTGGGTTAGGTGATTAGGTTCAGATTAGGGGTGGATTAGGGGTTTAGGCTAGGATTAGGCATTTTGGGTTAGGTTTAGGTGAGGGAGCTCCCTTAGCATGGCCCATAGACCTTGATCACCCCATGTTGGTGCATCCCTAGGTTAGGTTTTAGCTAATTACAAGCTTAAACCCACTCAATTAGGCTAACCCACATGATTAAACCCAAACTTGACACACAAGTCAAGCTTAATACAACACTCTTGATATTTTTCACCCCCACTCTCTCTCATGCCCAATATCTCACGTGAATTTCAAGTGGGCCCCACCTCCATTTATGAGAAGGTGATGTGGGCCATGGATATGGATATTGGATTGGATCTCTGGATCCAAATCCAAATCCAAGTCCACATATGGGTTTGGATTGGAATCTGGATATATATGGTCCAGATCCAATCCAAACTGAACTCTGACTCCTTCGAGCTGGGTTCGAAACGGACGATTCGTGCGGGGCCTGACAGCATCAGTACTCCGTCTGCGTTGGGTCTTCGCCAACATGGTCGTCCGCCTCCGTTTCTGCCTTCCGAAGATGACTTCAAATGCTATTTTGGTAAGAACAGGGTCTTGGACGTTCGAGATCCTGGGGTGTGAATCAGATACAAGAATTGTTGTACCGGGCTTGACGTGTGCTCCGGTTCCGGGTTCTTCTTAGCTCTCCTGGTCCTGTCTTGATCGGGCCAAGCCGCTTCGGGGTTTCAAAACATGTTTCAAAAGGGTTTTCAAAAGCCATATCGTATGTTTTTGAAAGATATAGTTTAAAACATATATACAGGGTTGTCTGGAAGGCTCCTGGGTTTCCAGACTCAAAAATGGCCCTTTGGGGCTGCTTGTATAAAACCAGATGGATTTTGAGAGATTCGTGGGATTTCGGGGTGTTTACATATAGCATAAGTATAGATGAGATTAGGAGATATAAGATCTTACAATGTATATTGAGGTAGAAGGAACTCAAAATCAAACACATAACATCCATCAACAAACGTAAACGAAATTGAGTAACATAACCCCTTAATTATTACATCAAAGATAGAGACATAACCTCCTTAATTACAACCCCATTAAATTGAATGAAAGTGAAGAAGAAATGATTGAAAAGAGAAGGAAAGAAGGGACTTGAAACTTAGAAGAAACTTCTGATAGTAGGCGGATGGTGGTTGACAGCTGCGGAACTTGCTACAGGGATTTCCTTCTCTCTTGGATAACCTCTATCAGCCCCCCAAGGCCCCTATTTATAGTTTTCAAGGGGGGCTTCTAGGGGTTGGAGCTTCGTGCTTTAATGCAAGACCCAATTTGGCTTTGATCCAAATAAAATTTCTAGACTTGTGGATGCACATGGGCAGGTGGGGTATAGAGAGTGGTCTCCCTTGAACTCACATGGGCTTGGTGCACCCTTGGGTGTGGCCCATGTGGTGGTGCACCCACCTTGTTTGACCCAGCTAGAATGTGGCCATGGTGCGATCCATGGCATGGATCGAGCTTCCCCATTTGGCTTGGTGTGACTCGAACCTTGATCAATAAACATGATACCTTAGCTGAATTAGTATGAGTGTAGTCCTTAATTTTTGGTTTGGTTGCATACTTCATTTCACCTAGTTGGTGAAGTCCTTCAACTTGAATTTCGACTTGATTTAACTCAAGTCTTGATTGACTAGGAATTGGCCCAAGCCTTATCTTGTTTTGCCTTGAATGCATCATTCCTTTCGAATTAGATCACGATTTGATTTGTTTTGGAGTTGAATTGGATCCAATCTAATTGGGTCTTGACCTTATCTATGCTTGTTTCGAAATCGATTGGACCTTGCTTGAGGTTTGGATCAAGTCATGTTTGGTTCTGACCCCGGCTTTGAATAAAACCTTGATTTCAATTTTGTTGGGATCTGGTTTGGCCTTGGCCGAATCTTGTTTGATTGGGTTTGACCTGGCCACACATTACCTCCATGTCATTTTGGTTTCATCCATATCTTTTTCCGAAAATTTCGCCTCCTACTGATTGAGAATTTGTTCTATCTTTGGGTAGATCAACATTTCCTTTAGGATTTCAAAATTTGTTTTTTTGCAATCCAGGGGTTTTCAAGAATATTTTATTAAAGCATTTATTTTGAAAAAATGATGTTTGAAACTTTATGAAATTTGGGTGACATGTTCAAATCAAGGATTTTCAAATTGTATCCTAATTTATTTGAAAACTATTTTAGGGTGTTTAGAGACACAAGGCGAACTCGACCCAGAAATTGTCAATACCGTCGTTGCCTCTGTCATAAAATTTAACTTGACAAGGCAAACTCGACCCAGAAATCGTCAATACCGTCGTTGCCTCTGTCATAAACTTTAACTTGTCACGGTGACATGCCCTACGAATGAAGCATATTAGTGTCTGGTTTCATACGTATAAAGTGCGTCCGGGGCAGTGTCCTTACGACAGCCCACGAACCCACGCCTATGTTGCATAATAAGTTTTGGTTCAAGCTTGCAGGCCCTTAATCATTCACCTTTTGTGACTCCAAATAATTCAAAGAAGGTAAAAACAAAGTACGTGAGTGACGCTAGCAACGAGAGTGGGAGCTTTCGTCACTCAGATGACCTGGGTGGTTCTTTGATTGGTCTTGTTTATCGTGAGACCCTAGTCAATAGTCGCGGGTCTAATTTTGCTGAGGTGTGGTATCCTCATCAACTAAATTTTGGATTATATATACACACATATATATAAGTTTTTAGCATATGTGAATCACACAGGAAGATTGATATATGCTACTTATTTTATATGGTAATGCTAGCATATTTGTCAAATCTCAACCATATAGCAGCGAAGACCCTTTAGACTGCGCTTCATATCTCTGAACAATTCATATGTCATGAACAGGCATTGATGGGTGAAGTTCGGGTTTGGTGGCAAAATCCAAACTGCTTGTGTAATCCTGTTGGAATCTTTTAGATTCATATATGCTAAACGATGTTCTGATGTGCCACTAAATAGAAAAACGTCATTTTGAATAATGAAGTTCCGACTTCTTCGACCACTTCAAAAGTGTATAAACCATCGGTCAAATACTCCGAAAGGAAAGTCTAAGTACAGGATAGTGTATAAAGTGCATAAAATAGAGAATCTTCAAACAAATGCATATATGTGAACATTCATAACAAAAGGCTATTGCATATCTTGGGGTGGCTGTCAATTGGGTCCGTGTTAAGTCACTTAGGTCATTTAGGGGTATGAATATCATACAAAAAGTTAATATGATAATTAAAAATATAAAAATAACCTTATTATATTCATGCCTATAAAAAGCAATGAGTAAATATATGTATATAATGTCTCATATAGCTTGAATTAGAAAGTTCTTCAAGGAGATGCTTGGGATTATGCAGGAATATCTTCTAATATGTTGAATAATATGACTATACATGTGTTAAGTGAATATAGGAGAAGCATACAGGTAGAAACAAACGATTAGTGGTGGAATGAAGTGGTACAAGATAAAATTAAAGCAAAGAGAGAATGTTACAAATTTCATTAGGTGAAAAAAACTAGTAAAACTTATGAGGCTTATAAGAAAAGAAAGAAGCAAAAAAGACCGTTAGTAAAGTAAAAGAAAAAATTTGGACGATTTATATACAAAGATCAACTAAAAAAGAAGGTGAAAGATATATTTTTTAGGATAATTAATGCTAGAGATAAAAAAATTAAGGATCTACTTTTGTTAGATGCATTAAAGATGAGGACTAGAAGATTCTAGTGGCAGGTAATGATATAAAAAATAGGTACTACCAATGTATTCAAAAGAATAAAGTCAAAGAGGGTCTTAAACATACAAAGGTTGGTAAATTTGTAAGACCAAACAATGTTAGTATAGATGTATGAAAATTTCTAGGAGAGATGGATATCACTTGGTTTACTAAATTATTTAATAAAATATGGAGAAACAAAAGGATGCGTAGAGAATGGAGGAAGAGTACAATTATAGTTATATCTACATATATAAAAAGAAGAGAGACATTTCAAATTGCAAAAATTATCCAAGTATCAAGTTAGTGAGCCAAACTATGAAACTATGAGAAATAATTATTAAACATAGGTTGAGGCAAGTATTTAGTACAACATAGTATCAATTTGTATTCATGCTAGGGGATCTACAATTGAGGTGATTTACCTATTTAGACATCGTATGTAACATTTTAGAGCAAAAAAGGAGAACATTCACATGATATTTATTGTCATATAAAAGGCTTATGATAAAATGCCAAGATATATTCTCTTCATATATTCTTTGAAGAGCATTGAAAAAGAGATGTATTCTATTGACATACATCAATCTTATAAGAAACAAATATGATGGTGCACAAACATGTGTAAGGACCCATAAAGGAATGACATATTTCTTTAAAGTTAATATTATATTACATCAAGGATCAACTTTAAATCTATATTTATTTATATTAGTCATTTAAGATGAAGTACCTTGGCATATGTTATTTGCCATTGACATTGTTTTAGTAGATGAGTCTAAGGAAAAATATTAAAATGAAGAGAAACATTAGAAAGTAAGGCTTTTGACTTATTAGAATAAAGACAAAATATATGAGATACAAGTTTGATCATTTGGTTACTTCAGGTGACACAAAAATTAAGATTGATATGTATTGCATCCCTCATAAGTAAAGTTTTAAATATATAAAGGCCAATTTTTCAAAGTGAGAACAATTGATAGAGATGTTACATATATAATTAATACAAATTGGTTAAAATGGAGGCATGTATCAAGTATTCTATATGAAAAGAAGATATCATTAAAGTTGAAAGGTAAATATTATAGAGCAACAATTAGATCCGTTATATTTTATTGGCTATAATTATTGAATAGTTAATCTTTATGTATAAAAGAAATTCATGGCGAAAATGAAGACGTTGAAATGGATGAGTGGTCATACAAGGATAGACCATATACACAATGAGGTTAGTAGATAAAAATTAGGAGTGACATCAATAAATAAGAAAATTAAAAAAAACATTTAAAATGGCTTGGACACAAAAAGATGACCAAAAAGAAGTTTAAGTAAGAAGATACAAAAGGCTAGATTGTGAAAATTTTAAAAAAAGAAGACCACAAAAGTTCTTGAAAGAAACAATAAAGATTGAACTAGCCTATGCTAAGTTAACTGCTAGCATGACACATGATTGGGCTTTATAGACGTAGCTGAATTGTTGGTTCAATATCTGGCCCATTACAGCACAATTCACCAAAATGGAACCAACAAGAATGAATCTGCTTACTCCAGCATTTCAGCATGCGTCCATGAGGTTGACAGTGCCAAAGTTGTCAACATGTTGCAAATGAAGGTTTAGAATTTTACAATTTCAGTAGACTAACTCTTAAGCAGTGCCGAGGTACCTTGCAACTATCAACAGTGCCAAATGTAAAAAACGTTTGAGGGTGAGGTGAACGGAACATGGAGTTTTAGTTGAGGGGGAACAACGAACTATGTATTTTGTTCCACAAATTCCACAGTGAATTCAGGCCCTATCTCAACTCAAAGTAGATCTGCCACTAGCTGTTGAATAATGATGAGATGAATTGGAACTCATGGATCAGAAACCTAATTAGTCAACATTTTGTTGCAAGATCAACTTTTCTCCCAAATTCTAGCACAAGGAGGAAAGAAGAACAAGAAGACCAAGAACTTGCCTTCATAATGCGAAAGAAAAAATCACATGTATGCTTGTGTTCATGTTGATAAACTCTTATTAAGTGAAGCCCATATCAGAATTCAAGGCTATGAAAGATGTGTTTTTATGATGATAAGCACACCTTCCATTGAGCAAAGAGATCAAATGGTGGTCCGAATCCAGTGGCACGTCCCACAGCCTCTACATCGCCTATGGCCTCGGCGAGCTTTTCAGAACCCTTTATAACATCAACTTTAACCTGCCACGGTCACCAACCAACTTTCAGCTAGAAAACAAAATTCTCTACTGAAAACATAAAATCCAGATGCCAAACTTAACCACCTCTCGCCAATTACAGAAATTCGGAGGTAGGATTTAACTAAAAAAGGTTTTTTGAACCCAATAGCCAAGTCAGAGAAAACTATCCGGAAAGTAAGAACCAGGGCAAAGGAAAATTTAAGCTCAAAATCACTCATAATTTGAACATTCTCAAGGCTAAAAAATGCATCAGTGCCGTGCGAAACATCACCCACACCGGCTGTAACTGCAAATCCCTTGGCTGTGACTGATCCACTATCCTCTTACAAGTATTACCAGTTGCTCCAGCAACAAAAAAGAAAAAGAATGGAAGTTGAATAATCTTGAATTTCCGTCGGTGCTCCAAGTTAAACACCTTTGAATGGAAGCAGTTAGGATGCGCGGCCTGTTTAGAGTTCTTATTGTCCATCCACTAGTAGATGACCCTACTTGTACAGGTAGAGGGCAGACACATAATTTGCCTTTTTGTCTGCTTTGGTAATTTAACAAGAAAACTAGGAACAAAATAGCAAAATTACAATTCAAGTATTTTTGTAAATCAACTAAACAGGGTAATGATGTAAATTTACCTTGTGTTGTTTCTGTAAATCTTGTACATATTCATGAGCAGCAAAGTAATTTCATCGGTTGGTATAACCGTGAATTTGAGAAACAATCAGGGACAAAACTGTAAAATAATCCAAACTATGTAATTTTCGAAATGAATAGGGACAACAATGTAAATTCATAATACTGGTAAACCATAATTTAAATTAATTTCCAAAGGTCATACTTGTATTTTCACTTAAACAAGGGTACAAACGTCTTTTAACACCCAAATACCTAGACAAAATGGTAATTTTATTTGGTAGTAGACTGTAATATTTGGTACATAAGGAGCAAAACAAACTTTTTAGGTCACAACCCGTGTTGACAGTTTCTGTAAACCTGTGGCAGGGGCGATTTGTCACCCATGGTTTTGCACAAAATTTTGGTTTTGTCGTGTGATTTTCTTGAAAATGTCTCTCTCTCTTCCTTTGAATGACTCAAGATGCCTCTAGAGTCACTCTGGTTTCTTGCTTTTGTGAGACCAAAGTGTAGAGAGAGAGAATAAAGAGGGAGAAGTGAGCCAAAGTTGAGAGTGGAGAATTCAGGGGAGGGAATCCGAGGGCCATGGAGGTCGTCGTTTGTTGGTCTCTCTTTTTGTTGGTGGTGACAGGGACTTTAAGTGGCCATTGCCACTCTGGCAATAGCCTCTGACCACCTCAAAAAGGAGGCAGCATTCATGTGTCTCTTTACACAAAGAGTTCCTTTGTTTCTCCCTTTCACTTTGTGCATAGGGAAGCCAAACAGATCTTCGGTATTTTCTTCCTTTTTCTTCTTTATTATTTGTTTCTAAACAATTTCGTTATTTTACTGTCTGTTTTAGTTTATTTTCCTCGTTTCAATCAAGGTCAAGAGTAGATTGCAGAACAAAAGCCAAAACCAAGAAGAACAAAAACAGATTGAAGAATGTCATGCTAACTCAAAAAATACTCATTTGGGTAGATGAATATTCCATTTGTTCCTTCCTCTTCATTTTAATTTTTTTTAATCACTAGTTATCTATTTAAAAGAGTAACTCCATGCTCTTTAGTGTGCATACCTCAAGGCCGAAGGAGTATTGCAACTATGTATGCTCTGATACCAGTGTAAAGTTGTAAACACACCTCAAGTAGGAAAGTTGAGGCAAAAAATGTGCAGTCGAAAGCAAGGATAATCATAAAGAAAAGAAAATGATAATAGACCACGATTCACTACAGAGGGTTTTCATAGAAAATATAGTTGCTCTATGTATATTTTTTTTCTGTAGGTATACATTGTATTTATATTTGGCTTTTCTTATTCTTGTGTTTTCGATCGTGGGCTTTTCGTTAAAACAATTTTTTGTTTATATTTTGTAAAAGCAACTCATGAAATTCGGGAAGAGGTCATTTCTTCGTGCATTTGATTGTTGTTGTTATTGTAGCCGAAAGTGGCAATGAACAACTTAGAAGAATGTGGTGCTCAGTTTACAACAACTTTAAGTCACCATTAATGCAACTGCGAGAACCACTACCAATTATCGGGATGCCATCCCTGCTCTCTAGCTAGTTAGAAACAGAAAAGCTAAGCTCTAACTCTCGTTGATAATTCATAAGAAGGAATTGCTCACTCATAAACTAGCTTTCGAATGGCAATGTTGGAGAGGAAGGCGTTGGTGACGCTTTTATAGCGATAGGAAGCACTGATAGACACAATTTGATTAATAATTTTTGGTTGTTCATTTATTGAGTCTGTTACTGAAGCATTTAGCTGATCCGCATCACTTGGTTGTTATGGCTGGTGTAAACACCCCAAAATCCTACGATTTTGCAAAAACATACACCTGGTTTGAAAATCAATCCAAGAGGCCAAATTTGAGATTTTTGAAAACCTAGGAGCTTCCAAAAGCTTTAAAACTCTGTTTTGAAACCCCGTATCCAATATGGATTCCTTAAACTCGGGCTAAGTCCCATTTTATCAAAAAGCCAAAGACGAACAGGTTAAGCATGAAAGACGACGCCTAATCAAGAAGCAGCCTAGAAAGCAACTCAAAAGGATCAAATTGAAAGCAACCTCAGAAACAGGTGTAGAAGCCCAAAAACAGCACATTGGCCTGATAAAAGCCAAGGTCAAAAGGCGAAAGGAAGGCTCAGGCCCGATGCAAAATGCAAGCCCAACACACCCAGAAGCCAAATCAAATACATCCACCCAAGCAGCATAAACCTAAGCCAGAAATGGCGAAATTGAGCAGAAACGGAGTCTAGAAAGGCGAGATAGAGTCCGAACGACAAAATTGGAGAAAACCTAGCATAAGACAGAGCGCTGATGAAGCCAGGGCCCGCACAAAATGTCTGTCTCGAAAAGCCAAGAAAGACCATCAAGAGAAAATTTGGATTGGATCTGAACCATATATATCCAGATCCATATCCAAATAGTGTTTTGATTTGGGTCGATCCAAATAGTATTTGGATTTGGATTGGATCTAAATAGTGTTTGGATTGGATCGGATCTGGACCAAAATATCCAGATTTGTATCCATATAAATGTTTGGATTTGGATCAAATATGGATCCAAAATATTCGAGATCCGAGATCTAGACCCAAATAGTGTTTGGATTGGATATGGATTTCAAGACCCAAATCCAAAACCCATATCCAATACCCACCTAATTTGCCTATAAATAGGAGTGAGGGGGTCCCAAAATATGACACGTGAACTTGCTTGGGGAGGAGAGAGTATGAGTGATAAACCTAGCCATGTGGGCTCAAGGGTGAGTGTGGGTTCAAGCCATTGTGGGCTGCAACAAGGTGGGCTCGATCAAGGGAGGCTGCAACCATGGCTTGGAAGTGGGCTCAACCAAGAAGGACCGGCTCCAAGAGGTAAACCTAACCCTAACCTAGCCTAGACTCGAACCAACCTAACCCAAACTGAACCCTAACTGAACCTAACTAAACCTAACCTAAACCAACTGACTCTAATAGAACATCCAGCACTTCCTGCGCCCCGAACTGCCTCCACGCCCCACCTGCGCACCAGTCCTTCGCCTGCGCGCCTCCCGTGCCTTGCCCGGCGTCCCAACGTGCGCTGCGCTCCGCCAGGCACCCTGCCCTAACACTCGCGCCCCAGTGCACGCCGCGCCCCTATGACACCCCTTTAGCGCTAGGCGCCCTGTCAGCCACGCCTGTCACCTCCTGCGCGCCCTATCCCGAACTGCTGCCTGCCATCTTTCAGCCAGCCTAGCTTAGGACCAGCCACCCCATCTAGGCCGTGATCTACCCTAGGACCAATCCCCCATTAGGTAGTGACTAGCCTTAGTAAAACCCACCCTCTTGGCCGAACCTAGGATCTCCTAAGCCCCAAGCCCACACGCCTCTTCAAAGCCACCTAGGGAGACCCCTCTTGGCTGCCCAAAGTGAACCACAAGCCCAAGTACAAGCAAGTGAAGACAGACCAGCCACTTGTAAGTGTCTAAACTTGGTCTCTTACGTTAACTTGCTTTATATCTAATTCAATTTGATACGGGGTTATATTAACGGAGCGTTGTCTCCTCCCGGGATGTAATATTGGTGCTTAACACACGAGACACATATGTGCACTTGAGCCTTAGCTCTTATCTCATACACAAGACACATACGTGCACTTGAGCCTTAGCTCTTATCTCGTATACCAAGCACCCACATACACAATTGAGCTTTCACTCTTACTCCAAAGACTCTAGTAAGAGCTATATAAGCTGCAATTTCATTCGGGTTGTTACTTTAAAAGTCGAATGAGTTTGTCATTTCAATTCCACACTCACACCCAAAGAACACCCGAGCACTTGCTCGAGCACTCACGCACCTTTTTGGCCTTGGCAGCCACTAAGATATAGCCCTATCTATATACTTTCAGCTGCGTAAGTTTTCCCGGTTTAGTTGTGTATGCATTTACATTTCGGGTTATTAAAATTCAGTCTTGTGAGTTGTGTTTACATTTATACACAACACACACGCACACATTGATGACCTTCGGGCTCATATATATATATATATATATATATATATATATATATATATATATATATATATATATATATATATATATATATATATATATCCCTTTCGACTGGGTTTTACATTTCAAAGTCGTGTGAGTTGTCTTTATATTTATACACAACACACGCACACGTTGACAACCTTCGGGCTCATATATATATATATATATATATATATATATATATATATATATATATATATATATATATATATATATATATATATATATATATATATATATATATATATATATATATATATACGTATTTCCCATTCCGCACTTTACATTTAAGTTGAGCGGGGTTTTACATTTCAAGTCGTGTGAGTTGTCTTTCAATATATATACAACACACCCGCACACATTGAGCTTTTCCGCTCTTATGATATAGCTATATCTCCCTTCCACAATTTCCCTTCAGCTATGTCTTTCAATTTCGGGTTTTACATTTAAGTTGTGTGAGTTGCATAGCATATCCGCCAAACTCGAGATATTGCGCATACTTGCATCCAAAGAAGCCCCGAATACCCCGTGCAAACACGCCAATCTTAGGCCACTTGATACACACACATCCCGCCTAAGTAGACAAAAACGAAAGACTTAGATATGTGCAACCCCACGTAAATAAAATCTGCAAATAGGCATACAAATCGATCAAGTACTTTCATACTCTTTTCAAAAGTGCATACAACAACAACAACAACAACTAAGCCTTTTCCCATACTAGACGGGGTCAGCTACATGGATTCTTTGTTTCCACAGATCCCTATCATGTGTCATGTTAGCAGTTAACTCCCAATAAACTAGATCATTCTTTATTGTTTCTTTCCAACACTTTTGTGGTCGTCCTCTACCTCTTTTAATACTTTCCAAATTTAGTTTTTCTAACCTTCTTACAGGTTCTTCTTTTGATCTTCTTTCTATATGTCCAAACCATCTTAAACGATGTTCTCTCATTTTATCCTCTATTGGTGCCACTCCTAATTTGTTTCTAATAACCTCATTATGTATACGGTCTTTTCTTGTATGACCACTCATCTATCTCAACATCTTCATTTCTGTCACAGACATCTTTTGTACATGTTGATGATTAACTGCCCAACACTCACAACCATAAAACATAGCAGGCCTAATTGCTGCTCTATAATATTTACCTTTTAATTTTAATGGTATCTTCTTATCACAAAGAATACCTGATGCTCCTCTCCATTTTAACCAACCAGCATTAATTCTATGTGTAACATCTCCATCAATTCTTCCATCACTTTGAAAAATTGACCCTAGGTATTTAAAACTTTCCTTTTGGGGAATGTAATGTATGCCAATTTTAATTTCTATGTCCTCTGAAGTAGCCAAATGATCAAACTTACATTCCATATATTCTGTCTTTGTTCTACTAAGTCGGAGGCCTTTGTTTTCTAATGTTTCTCTCCATAGTTCCAATTTTCTATTAACTTTTTCCTTAGACTCCTCCACTAATACAATGTCATCTTCAAATAACATACACCAAGGTACTTCATCTTGAATATGTTTTGTTAACTCATCCATCACCATTATAAATAAGTATGGACTTAAAGTTGATCCTTGATGTAACCCAATATTAACTTCAAAGAAGTCTTCATGAGTCCTCACACATGTTTTTGCACCATCATACATGTCTCTTACAAGGTTAATATATGTCAATGGGATACCTCTTTTTTCCAAAGTTCTCCAAAGAACCTCCCTCGGTACCCTATCATAAGCTTTTTCTAGATCAATAAATATCATGTGAAGGTCTTTCTTTTTTGCTCTAAAATGTTCCGTAAGACGTCTCAAAAGGTGAATCGCTTCAATAGTAGATCTACCTGGCATAAATCCAAATTGGTTCTCTGTTGTACTTGATACTTGTCTTAACCTACGTTCGATAATTCTTTCCCATAATTTCATAGTATGACTCATTAACTTGATACTTCGATAATTCGCACAATTTTGAATGTCTCCCTTGTTCTTATATACGGGTATAAGTGTACTTGCTCTCCATTCCTCGGGCATCTTTTGGTTTTTCCATATTTCATTAAATAGTCTTGTGAGCCAAGTGATTCCTATTTCTCCTAGTATTTTCCAAACTTCTATAGGAATATTATCTGGTCCTACCGATTTACCACTCTTCATATGTTTAAGAGCTTCTTTGACTTCATTCTTTTGAATACTTCGGTAGAAATTGTGGTTTATATACTTTTCTGACTTGGCTAAATCTCCTAAACTAATACTAACATCTTTATTTTCATTAAAAAGATTATAAAAATAGTTTTTCCATCTATTTCTTATATCATCATTTGCCACTAGAATTTTTCATCTTCGTCTTTTATGCATCTAACATAATTAAGATCTTTAGTTTTCTTATCTCTAGCCCTAGCTATCCTAAAAATATCTCTTTCACCCTCTTTTGAGTTGAGTTTTTTATATAAGTCCTCCCAAATCTTAGCTTTTGCTTCACTAACGGCCTTTTTTGCTTCCTTCTTTGCTTTCTTATAAGCTTCTAAAGTTTCACTAGTTTTCTTAGCATAATGTAATTTGTAACATGCTCTCTTTGCCTTGATTTTATTTTGTACTACTTCACTCCACCACCAAGCTTCTTTTTGTGCCGGTACACCTCCCTTAGATACCCCTAACACATCTTTCGCCACTTTCCTAATATGTATAGCCATATTGTTCCACATATCACAGGGTGTGCCAACATAATTTCAAACATCTCCTTGAAGGACTTTCTGTTTAAATATATCTTCTTTCTCGCTTTTGAGGTTCCACCATTTAGTCTGAATAGCTTGATGCACTCTTTTCTTCTTTGTCCATTTTTTTATTTGTAAATCCATAACTAAAAGTCGATGTTGGGTGGTTAAGCTTTCTCCTAAAATTATCTTACAATCTTTACAACACGCTCTATCTTTTTTTCTACAAATAAAGTAATCAATTTGTGTTTGTGATAAGCCACTCTTATAAGTAATTAAATGTTCATCTCGTTTTTTGAAGATTGTATTGACTATAAAGAGATCAAATGACATAGCAAAATTTAAAATCTCCCTACCTTCCTCGTTTATATCCCCATAACCAAAGTTTCCATGAATCCCTTGATATCCTAATGCCTCTTTACCGACATGTCTATTTAAATCTCCTCCTAAACAAATCATCTCCCTTTGTGGAATCTTTTGAAACACCTTATCTAACTCTTCCCAAAAAACTGTCTTTATACTATCTTCTAGTCCTACTTGGGGTGCGTACAAACTATATTCAAAACCCCTGCTCCTAACACTAATTTCAATGTCATGATTCGGACACCATATTGTTGTATGTCTACTACACTCTCCTTTAAATCTTTATTTATGATAATACCAACTCCGTTTCAGGCCTTTTCTTTACCTGAGTACCATAATTTAAAACCTGTATCCTCTATCTCCTTTGCTTTTTCTCCAACCCATTTTGTCTCTTGTAAACATAGAATATGAATCTTTCTCCGAATCATAGTATCTACCACCTCCATTAGCTCTTTTCAAAAGTCCATGCTTGTTCAAAATCGATATTTTCTAAAGCGTTTAAACCGACCCTTGAGCACCAGTTCAAGAAGGTTTACAATGAAAAGATCCCACTTGCCCACAGTCGCCCCATAAGTCAGATATTTCAAAAATACTTCGCTAGTTTGAGTAAGCTAGCTGGCACGCCCTAAAGCGACTTAGATACGAAAAAGGTTCACCCTAAGAACCCAAAGTGAAAATTTTTGCGTGTCTATAGCTGGTAAAACAATCTTGCTGCGTGTGCTTCAGTTTAGTACGACTATGATGATCAGCTGGTTCAAGCTCAGTTCGCAATCTAAACGAACTAAATACAAGCTGGATCGTAAATCATCAGGATCAAAACATGAATAGTGTGCAATTGGTTCATTCTGCTTGCTTAGAGCTTGTTTAGTTAAGTATATAGAGATCCAATTCCTTTGAAACAATTGAATGAGGAGCTGTATCAGTTATTTCCAAGCGATTATTTTTGAAGGGCCAGAAACTATATATCATCACTCATTAATAAGGCAGTTGGAGACGGGGACTGGTTCTTTGACGAGCCAACTACCTTCGTTTCACTTATTGAGCAGGGCATATGGTTGTCGGTCCATGACCCCTAGATGCCTTGGGGTGATCTCGTAGTTCCTAGTTAACTCCTGCTAGCATGGATTAAAACTCGTGTTCTTTACATGTTGAAGTAAGCTAAAATGAGCTAAAAGAATCCTTACATGAACTAGATTTTGAGTCGATCGATCAGTGAGCCACGAACAGCTGCCTCTTGGTTGAAGTCCTTGCACACTTCTACGACAATCATTAACTTGGACTCCACAAGTCGATCTCGGACTGTGCGTCACAACTAATCAACCTTTTGTATTTTCAATTGATTTGTGGTTCTGTGGGGTAAAAGTCGTCATCAGCGCGATGCCTGGAATAGGTCAACTCGTCGGCTCTCCCTCAGCCACCAACGTGTTGTGCCTATCCACTAGGTGGAAAAGGCAAAGAGATGATGACTACAGTTGTGTGCTCTGCCTCCTTCTCATCCACCAATGTGTTCGATGATCACATCGCTCGATTGCCCTGGCAATTAATTGTCACTACAGTTGTGCGTGTTGATCTTTGCGCGCACTAATAATGCTTGGCAAACATTGAATGTTAAAATCACCATTAGAAGTTTCAATTCTTATAAACGTCACAAAGTATTTCGTGTACTAACTTTCCAACTAATATCGCTAACATCCTAACTAAGAAGGACGTTTCCATAACTCATTAATTCTTTTCCATAATTTATTGTTTTAGTTTACATTTAAACGTTTTCAACATACATGCATATATATATATATATATATATATATATATATATATATATATATATATATATATATATATATATATATATATATATATATATATATATATATATATATATATATATAATTACAGCGCGACTTTGACCCTGCAAACTTAAGTATCATTTGTAGAGATGAGACTTAATAGCCACAATCAGTTTAGCTAGTTGTGCGACCTCATTTCTGTCAACTTTGTGCATGAACGAGTATGAGCACTCTGTGCGTGTTCAATTTGTTCGGTTAAGCTTTAACTAGTGCAAGCTCCTTTAGCTACTCTCTCTATCTATCTATCTATCTATATATATATATATATATATGGTTAATGTGCTTGAAATATCAAACAAAATCTAGATCAAAGAATCTGTAGACGTAAATAATTCTCAGGAATTTCAAATGCAAATGGAACATTTAATGATTTCGATTGCCCACCGTTCTTTTACTATTATTTCAAGGCAAAATCGATTTCGTTTCTGGCGTCCAGAAGTGTGTTGTATAAAATGATATTCATTATGTATTAATAACTTACACACTGCTTGTGATTAACCAAAAAACCATCCAATTGCCATTCTTCTGCCAGTGAAGATTCACAAGTTTAAAGTTTAAAGTCTTAATTGCATCCGACGAGCAACTTCTTGGCAAGTCATCTGACTCGGTTCATGTTCCGTATGTGCTCGGCTTGGTTGTGATGGCCTCATTAGTCGAACCTGGTGAGCATCTTAGGTGGGCGACCGACTCTTTTCAGTTCCATTAACTGGGTAGTTTACCATAATCATTTATATGGGAGGAGAACCAGATGGGCTTTGCGGTTCTTCACTCGTTTTCATTCATAACATAAATGTATCATTGCTGGTCTTAGTCGAAGCTTTCTCCTGTATGAAAATGTCTCAAAGTTACCTATCCCTATGGCTGGCAACACGAGAAATGAGATGAAGACAAGAACGACCCGGTAGGGGTGTGCATCGGTCCGTTCAATTCAATAACCGAACCAAACCAAATTACCCGACAACCAGGTTATTCCATTCAAGTTTTCTTAGTTTGGGTTGGTACCCATAGGCCATGGTTATCAATGCACTGCATTTCATTTCTGTTCACAGGTGTGTCTTGCATAGTTTTTATTGTTGCCTCTATCGTTCTTGTATTATAGTATGTATTATAATGTATATATAGTGTTTGATCTATTACTTCAAATGGAGTTTTTTTATTAACAATTTATGATATGGTGCAATATAATGCATTTTGGAATACAAATTTCTCACATAGTCTTTGGTTGTTGTCTCTATCGTTCTTGATTGTGTTGTTATCACATACTTTACCTTTTTTATATAAAAATCATATCCTGTACTGCCAAACACACCAGTAATAGAATTGAAATTTTGATATTACATATTTTACTAATATATTTTGTTAAAGACATGTACAAGATTATGGATTTTGTTCAAGGTTCATCAATCATCAATGTTACAAGATGGTTGTGCTTTGCTTAGTGATGAGGAAAAAGAGTCATTTGTTTGATTGTTTAATGAATGGTTGATTACAATAGATAATAAACCTCTAGTATAATAATCACAGATCTGGAACCTGCCATGAAAACCGTGATATAAGAGAAGTATTTCTAAAGATAAGTCATCGACGTTGTCTTTGGCACATCATGCAAAATACTCTTAAGCATATAAAGTTTCACACATCCACAATTTAGTAGCAAATGATATACATGGTTTTATTTATTGGAAAGCAAAGAAGAATTTGAAGGTAGGTGGCAAGAGATGACTACGCTATTCCTTGAATTGCTTGAAAATAGTTGGATGAATGATCTTTGAGTTGATCGTGCTTCATGGTCTTATCAATACTCACCTGGCACATTTATGACATGAATCTCTACAACCCGATAGAGTGAGAGCATGAACAAAATGTTTAAAAAGTGACTTGATGTAATTACTTTATTGCATCCTTTTGTAGAAAGGTTTGGACAAACAATTGATAGGAGGTGTACTAAGGAAAAAAGGTTTGATTATCGAATGAAGAATGAGGTACAATATTGTTTTATGGAGAACCCCTTGTTACTTAATATTAGAGTTACGTTTACACTATCAATTTTTTAGAAGTTTGAAAAGGAATTTGAAAAGTTATTAAATTATGATATTATTATAGATTCTAGTGAAGAAGGTAGTAGAAGTTGCAAAGTACTTCATTACCAACCAAATGGTAAAGAAAAGATATATTATCTCTCATATATAGTATGTTATCAAGAGGTATCTATTTGTTGTTGTCATTTATGGCATTTTGTTGGTATTGTTTATTATTATATGTTAGTTGTATTTAGGATTGAGAGAGGCCATCGATTGCTAGAACATAATATTCTTAAAAGGTGGACAAGACAAGCAAAGACAGGTGCAGTAAATTCTTTTGGTATTATAAGTACTTCATTCCAACAAGAGAGCTCTATCCATCAAAAGAAGCATATGTTCTTTCTTAAAGTTCATAAATATTGTAGGTATGAATTTTTGTTTCGAAGTCTATATAAAGACTCGAAACTTAATTCACAAACTATGAGTGTGTGAGCATGCCACTAGTTTTCCTAAACTAGCAAAGATAATTTTCTGACTTCTTTGGCGATTGTGGATAAGTAAGTTCTTTTCGACGTAGGCCTTCTTAAACCGTTGCTCAAGGGTCAACCTATATGCTTAAAAAATTATCTTAGGATCCAGTAAGTTTTCGAAATAAGTTTTTCCTTGAAAAGTCTTTTCAAAATCGTGTGATCTTTCTCTTGACAAAATTTTAAGTTCAAATATGAAAAAATAGAAACAGTTTTGTTTCCAACAACAAATGTTCCTAATTTTTTTGATATTTTTTGAATCTTTAAAAATTTTGTAAAATTTATCTAAATAGATCGAGGTGTTGAGTGTGTTTGGTAATTTTTGTTTTGGTTTTTGTTTCTAAGGATGAATAGAATTAAATCAGTGAAGTTTTTAGCCTTGGAACTCAGGACAGACACTATGACAGAAATATAGAGGCTTAAAAAAATACCTATATCTCTACACATATATGTTCGAATTTTATGAAGGTGGCCATGTTGGAAAGAAATGGAAATAAGCTTTCTAACAAGATCATTTTTAGAGTTTTTGGGTTACTAAAAATAGAGATAAGTGACTTTTACCGAGGCTCTTTTATAGGTTGTGCAATGTAGACACATTTTGTCTCAGTTTTTGTTCGGCTTTTCCAATTTTATTCATGCCCTTAACCATGTCTATAATTCTTGAACATTTGGTGGAGTGTTGGCGTGGGTGTGAGTGAAGTGTGTACCAATTTTCATAATATTATGTTTACATATTCGGGTTGGAAATATCAATGATCGGATGGATGTAAAATACTGAAAATAGAGTTTTCTATTTTAGGAGTCTAATGAATGCATCCGATTGATCTTTAATGGTTTGGATAATCATCTAAAGAAATTTTCGGTTAAGGACTTTATTCTATAAGAGAGAAAGTTCAATAATCAAGAGAAATTATCATATAGTTTAAGCATATAAGATACGAGAGAGTATAAGTTTAAATGTATATTGAGGTAGATGTAACTACAAATAAAACAATTGATAGGCAATTTTATCTTTGCTCTTGGATGAAATTTTGTAGTACCTTCCCTCAAATATTACAATAATTTGGAGGCAAATGCTCCTTAATTACAACATGAATTAAATTAAATTGAATAAAAGAAAGAGAAGGGAAGAAAACCAACCTTCATTAAAGACTTGAAATGGCTTGGAGACCGGTGGCTTG
The DNA here is from genome assembly GCA_036023115.1 of Brasenia schreberi. Lineage (NCBI taxonomy): Eukaryota > Viridiplantae > Streptophyta > Magnoliopsida > Nymphaeales > Cabombaceae > Brasenia > Brasenia schreberi. The sequence goes on from JAYKKT010000016.1 coordinate 3,618,571, forward strand.
GGTGCGGTACCTCCACTCTTGGGGAACTCTTCCTCCTTCTTCCTCTACTCTTCTCTCTCTCTCTTTCTTTGCTGGGATTTTCTCTTTTAATTTTTCTTTGGGTTTTCCTTTAGGTTAACCCTTGGATTTTCCTTACTTTGCCTGCCTTTGATCAGCCCCTCAAAGCTCATATTTATAGATTTCAATGGGGGCCTCTAAATCCTTCTATGGGTGGGGTATAGAGCTTGATATTTGACCTCATTTTGATCCAAATCTACTTTGAAAAGATGTTAGTCACATGGCTTACATGGGATGATGTAGATGGTTCCCATTTTGGTCAAGAATGAGCCTTGGTGCAGCCCTAGGCTAGGTGCAATGCAGCTCGATCTAATTTGTAGCTCGTGGCTAGGTGTAGCCTACCACTTTGGTTTATGAGTAGGCCATTGACTTAGCCACTCAATCCTTGCTTTTGTCTTGATTTTGACCCTTCTTGACTTGATTTAGCACATGACTTGATCACTTAGCCTTCTTGATGGCACTTTTGACTCAACCTTTATCTTGATATGTCTTCGTCGGTTTGGTGCACCTTTTGACTTGATTGAATTTGAATTTCACTTGAGCTTCTTGACATGGCCTTGTACCCATTTTTTATTTGATTTGATTTGATTTGATCCCATCCCCTATAGGTGTTAGAGTTATGCTTCTTCAAACTTCATTTCTTCTCGGTGATCATCTGCTTTTATCCTAACCTTTAAGAATTCTACCTTGCTTGATTCTATTTTCAATTAAGATTTATGGTTTCAAATATTTCTTTTTTATTATTTAAAACCATTTCATTTGACATATATTTGAAAACATCGAATTTTAATAAAATCTTCAAATATTCTTTTTGAAAAACAACTGAGTTTCATTCCTAGTGTTTGTTTATATGGATAACTTGCTTTCGCTCTATGAGTTAGTCTTTACCGTTTTAACCACTTTAAACCTTTGTTAGGTGTAGGGTGTCGGATCATTTTAATCCTTTCGATGGGTGAAGGGTCTTGAACCTCTTTAATCCTTGGGTGTAGGGTCTTTGACCATTTTAACCCTTTAATGGGTGTAGGATTTTGGAGTAGGACTATCCTTAATCGGATGAGTTTTTGAGGTCAGGTTTTGGATTTGATTTGGTTTTGAATATTAAAGGTTTTAGAATTTTATAAATTTGTCATTTTGCAAACACTTTTGGGTTTAGTTTCCAATGTCTCATTTTCATTTGTTTCTTTTAAAACTTGTTTGAAATCATTCTTTCCTTAAAGCTAATCATTTAAGAAAAAGCATAATCCTACCAGTTTGGCCTTGAGGACAAAGTAGTCACTTTTTTGAGATTTTGTCAAAATTTAATTTTTTTGAGAGGGGTATAATGTATCCTTATTTTGAGGTTGCTATGAAAGTTTGGCATGGAAATGAGTTTGTTTAAAGTATTTTTATTTGGAAACCCTTACAGGACCTATAACCACATTTTTTTTTAAAAAGCAAAATTAATTTTGGGGTATTTACAGATGCCCTTCTTTGGCATTAATCCAAATTTATTTGGTTAATGGCAAATAATAACACCCATTAAAAATTATTTTTTTAAATGCTAGAGTTGATTTGAGTTGAATCAAGATTTCATAAACTTTCCCCATCTTTGTTTAGAGATTCATTTCTTGAACTTCATTATCCTAGTTTCGATGGAGAAGAGGATTTATAGCAAAAAGGTGACTCAATATGGATAGTGGTCGACTAATGCAAGGATTATATATGCATAAGACCTTGTATGAATGCATATGGACATAAGATGTAAGATGCAATAGATGTGTGATGTATGTTTGGAGATTTCCATAATTTATTTAGGGAGCTCTCATGAAAGTTGGCTGCCCTAAGTGGGATGGCATCCATGTTCATTTGATTGATGCCTTAGGTTTTGTAAAAATCATTTTGAAAGGGATACTTTCTATTTATTTCTATCAAAAAGGACTTTCATCTCCTATATATTCCTTCACTTTGGTCTTAATGCAAAATTACTTGGTAGAGATTTTTATTGTTGGAAAAATTCAACAACATTTCAAAACTTCATTTTCCATACTATAAGGTCTAATCCTCAAACAAAATAAGATCCAAATTGGTAGGTTCTATTCTTACATTATGACCATATTGACAAACTTTTTTCTTTTGGGATAAGCTATAGGGGTATGGAGAGAGTTCTCACGGTCCCTTCTGAAGCGTCCCGTGATATAAGGAAAAGAGATTTTTGATGAAAATTTACTCTTTTTGAGCTTTGGCTTTTTCTTTTCTTTTTCTTCAAAGGAAACCTTTATATTGAAGGTTTTTGTTTTTTCCTTTTTCTTTTTAGGAAGACCTCTATATTGGAGGTTTATTTTCTTTCTTTTTTTCTATTTTAACTTTTTGCCATATTTCTTTTGGAGAGAATGAAGTAGGGGAACAACTTATCCATCTAGATATTCTGTCTAATCAAGTATGCCCATTTCATAATAATAGCACATACTATTTGAAAATATTTTGCTATCTTAAACTAGGTATCTTGTAAAATAAAGACTTTTAAAATGTCATTTGATCGATTTTGAAAACACTCAACTTTTCATAGAGCATTAATTCCTAGTTTAAGCGGCATATATTCGACTTTGGTCCCTTCTTGAAGAAATTAAACAATATCCATTTACAAAAATTATTTCAAAAGAATTTGTGGTAAACACTAAACATCATATCTTTTTTATATTGGGCATTTATAGGGTCTACCAAGTTTCTTCCCTATCCATCAATGATTCAATATGCATTGTTGATTTTTCTTTTGCCCCCTTTATGACATAGGGACCTTCCCACTTGGGTCTCCACCTTTCAAGAGGATGTGGGCCTTTTATGGGTGAATGATGTGCATGACATGTAAAATGTATTTCATATGAGATGATGGAAAAAATGCTTTATGAAAAGATGAATGTATTCAAGTCTATGAAAGATGTTTAGGGAATGTAAGCTACATGTCCCTTGTTTGATGGAGATGACATGAGCATTCATACACTATGGCCGACCCCCTATTGTGGCATGTGATGAATGATTTTCAATGAAATGCATGAATGACTCTTACATACACTATATCGTTGGACATCTTGGGTTTTTGGCATGGCTGAAGAATATGCATGATATAATCCTATCCTTTGATGCATTTTGGGTTGGGTTTGACTCCTATGTTGGTCACCTTCTAAGGAACTTGAATATTTTCCCAAGTCCAAGACTTTGTTGATTTTGAGGAAGTTCATATAAATTGACATCACTCAAATCAACTCTAAGAGAATTGACATTTTATTTTTGATAAAATGATTTTGGTTTTTCTTTTCTTTTTGAAAATGTTTGTATTTTTGGTTTTTCCTTTTAACTTCTTTTTGGATTTTGGAGATAACCTATATAATATATACAAAACCCGGAGTTAGCTTCATGTCTAAGGAGGGTTCATGGGTTCCGGTGCATCCCGAAAGGAGTCCGGTGTCTTCCTCTACCAATTTCTGCATAGATAAATCATATGACTTGCCATAGTGGCCTTGGTATGCAATTTGGCAACCGTGGTGCACAATGTAGTAAGTCATAAAGCCAATCTACCACTTTCCATAGGCTGGCCGACTTTAGTAATCAAACAGCATCTTGGTTATCTCATCATACTATAATTGGGGCACAAAAGGGACATCAACTTCAACCATGAATTCAGCACGTTGACTGGAGTTGCCATAAGGGAGAAGCTTACTAAGTCCAGTCTCACCTAACCTCAGCAAAATGACAGCAGGCCATCAACTTACCTTCCCAATTGTAGCCGACTTCAGCAAATGGGACCCTCCACTTACCATTCTAACTACAGCAAGTGGACAACTCCACCTTTAGCTGATGTCAGCCACTTACCTTTCCTTGGCCTGATTTGGTAAGTCCTTCAAACAACAGTCAGACGAATTCAGCATCTTGACAAAGGCTGGCCAACTGCAATGAACCCAACAACTCCACATACCATGCTGAATTCGGCATGAATTCCAATCTTCCAAGTATGGCCAAGCTCAGCAATGACAGCAGCCTCTTGACATGATATGGTAGGTCCTTAGCCAGCAGCTTGCCTTTTCTAGGTTGGACGACTTTAGCAAGTGGGTGCAACATGCAGACAACCCAATTTGGTAGGCCATAAGGAGGGTTCATGGGTTCCGGTGCATCCCGAAAGGAGTCCGGTGTCTTCCTCTACCAATTTCTGCATAGATAAATCATATGACTTGCCATAGTGGCCTTGGTATGCAATTTGGCAACCGTGGTGCACAACGTAGTAAGTCATAAAGCCAATCTACCACTTTCCATAGGCTGGCCGACTTTAGTAATCAAACAGCATCTTGGTTATCTCATCATACTATAATTGGGGCACAAAAGGGACATCAACTTCAACCATGAATTCAGCATGTTGACTGGAGTTGCCATAAGGGAGAAGCTTACTAAGTCCAGTCTCACCCGACCTCAGCAAAATGACAGCAGGCCATCAACTTACCTTCCCAATTGTAGCCGACTTCAGCAAATGGGACCCTCCACTTACCATTCTAACTACAGCAAGTGGACAACTCCACCTTTAGCTGATGTCAGCCACTTACCTTTCCTTGGCCTGATTTGGTAAGTCCTTCAAACAACAGTCAGACGAATTCAGCATCTTGACAAAGGCTGGCCAACTGCAATGAACCCAACAACTCCACATACCATGCTGAATTCGGCATGAATTCCAATCTTCCAAGTATGGCCAAGCTCAGCAATGACAGCAGCCTCTTGACATGATATGGTAGGTCCTTAGCCAGCAGCTTGCCTTTTCTAGGTTGGACGACTTTAGCAAGTGGGTGCAACATGCAGACAACCCAATTTGGTAGGCCATATGCAGCGATCTTTGAAACAATTCCAGCAACTTTCAACAAGACAACTTGCCATGTGACTTGGGCAAGTTGACTTAAAAAGAGTTGCAACCAATGGGCAACTCTTTGCCAATAAAATAGGCCTTAAGGGGGTTGCAAATCATCATTCAATCAACAAATCATCAACAATGAGTCATCCAATTCCATCCCTAACCCACGATCCAAGAGAGGGAGAAAAAGATAGGGAGAGAAAGAGAGAGAGAGAGAGAGAGAGAGAGAGAAAGAGAAAAAGAAGAAGGAATTTCACCGTTACCAATCGCCGGTTGCCGCTTCATCTTCCGCTATAGGTCCTTTATTCTCTTGATTTTCAATTCTTATTATCTCCTCTTTCATTAAGATTAATGGGGTTGTAAGTAAGGAGTTCATGTCTCCATTATGATCTATTAATTCAGGATCATATGTTGCCCCGTCTCTTTTCCATTTATTGACTATATGTTATGAGTTTGATTTTCGATCTTTTCTACTCCAACGTATATTATAAGATCATATACCTCTTAATTTCCTCTATGATATGATATAATTATAATTTATTTATTTTGAATTGCTGTATATTACTTTTAATTCAGACAGAAACACGTACATATTCTGGAAATCTGAAAATCTATTTTCTATACTCCGTACACATCTAGTAAATGATTTTTATTTTATTATCCTCTGTTTCAAATGTTCTAAGATTTTGCATGTCTAATTTACACACATACATACACTATCAATAAAAATTTCAAGAAGTTTAGGCCCGTTCATCAATGTCAATAAAATCAGAGAAAATTTAACAAAAATGAAATAGAATCTATAAAACCAGAAGTTCTTGTAATAGAGCTTGAGTTATTATCCGATATCTTTCTATACAATGAACCGTTTTGATTGAAAATAGTCTCATTGGAAATCTAAAATATGTAGCTTTCTAACAAGACTAATTTCCTAAACCTCTAATTTTCTGTCACAAATTTGTTCCGAATATTTGAGTGGAGTTTATTTTTGGATTTAATTGTATAAATCTATATATATATAATAAAAATAAAAATAATTTCTGAATCAGTACATCAAACTCTATCTTTTTTAAAATTTTGAGAATTTTTAGAGATTCAAAAGTTGTCTAAAAAAAATCAAAAACAAGCCTTTGAATGAAAACCAGTTTCTATTTTTTGAGACTTGAATTGTTTTTGGGTTAAAAAGTAAAATCATGATTTTATCAGGCTTTTGAAATTGCAATTTAGTTTTGAAAACTTACCGAATCTCGAATGATTTTCAAAGCATCTATGTTGACCCTTCAACATTGGTTCAAGAAGTTCTACGTTAAAAAGAATTCACTTACCTACAATTGTTGTACGAAGTCAGAAATCATCTTTCCTAGTTTGAGCAAACTAGCTGGCACGTTCACACATACGATGTAGTTCACGAATTTAATTTCAAGTCTCTATATAGACTTCAGAATAAAAATTCACTTCTACAGATTTGGCATGCCTAGTGGGACACGAAGCTTTGAAAATTGTTTGATTTGGTCTTGTTTTTTCAAATACAAACCACTTTCAAATCGTGATTTTAAATTTCTCTTTTTTTCAAATCCTTTATTTTGAGTTCAATTTCTAGAAAGTCAATAATATCAAGTTTTGATGAAAGAATTGCCTTTTGGAGGAGGGAACTTAAAAGAGAAATTAAGGCTTTAAACCAAGAGCTCAAATATCATTCCCAAGAAAAATCTTGGGTACATAGTGAGAAAAACCATACCTGAAAAACCAAATCGAGGCCAAAATCTGATGAAGGATATGAGGCCGCTGATGAAGCAAGTGTTGAGATCAAATCATCTAACCTTGCTAAACATCTAAACGCCCCTTTGTCCATAGAAAAGCCAAAAATATTCTTTGTTTGGAAAGATAAAAAAATTATAAAATCTTCAAAAATCAAAAACATTTGTAAATAAAAAAGTTGAAATTGTGAAAGTTGAAAAAAAGGTCTACATCTCTAAGCACATGAGCGGAGTGGGGCATGAGGTTCACTTCACTCAAGTTATCTCAGATTTTTCAAAATTAGTTGCTCTAATGGGTTCCATTCCCATGACCAACTGCCAGTGACCACTCCATCTTCCACTACAGGTCTTTTTTTCACTTGATTTTTTAATTATTATTATCTCCTCTTTCATTAATATTAATGGGGTTGTAATTAAGGAGATCATGTATCCATTATGATGTATTAATTAAGGATCATATGATGCCATGTCTCTTTTCCATTCATCAATTATCTGTTATGAGTTTCGATATTTTCTACTCTGACATATATTATACCTCTTAATCCCTTCTATGCTATGATATAATTATAATTTATTTATTTTGAATTGCTATAGATTGTTTTTAATTAGGACGAAAACACGTACATATTCTAGAAATCTGTAAATCTATTTTTTGTGATCTGTACAAGTCCGGTAAATGATTTTTATTTCATTATTTCCTACTCCGAATGTTCTAAAATTTTGCATGTTTGATCTGCACACATATATATAGCATGAATAAAAAATTCAAGAATTTTAGGTTCATGCATCAATGTCAATAAAATCAGAGAAAATTTAACAAAAATGGAACAGAATCTGCAAAACCAGAAGTTTCTGTAATAGAGGTTGAGTTATTATCCCATATCTTTTTACACACTTAACCATTTTGATTGAAAATAGTCTTACTAGAAAGTTGAAATCAGTAACTTTCTAACAAGATCCGTTTCATAGAAATCAAAGATTTGATCATAAGGATACAGTCATTTTCCTAAATATTTGATTTTTTGTTAAAGATCTATTCTGAATATCTAAGTGGGGTCTATTTTCAGATTTAATTATATAAATTTACAGCATATAAAATAAAAATAAAAATAGTTTCTAAATCAAAACATCAAACTCTATCTTCTTTGAAGTTTTGAGAATTTTTGAAGATTCAAAAGTTGTCTAAAAAAATTAGAAACAAGCCTCTAAAAACATAACCAGTTTTTGTTTTTCAAGACATAAATTGTTTTTGAGTTAAGAAGTAAAATCATGATTTTATCAAGCTTTTAAAATTACAATTTGGTTTTGAAAACTTACCGGATCTCAAACAATTTTCAAAGCATCTAGGCGTCACTTGAACATCGATTGAAGAAGGCCTACGTCAAAAAGAATTCACTTACCTACAATCGTTACACGAAGTCATAAATCATCTTTGCTGGTTTGAGCAAACTAGTTGGCACACTCGCGCATACGACATAGTTCACGAATTTAATTTCAAGTCTCTACATAGACTTCGGAATAAAAATTCATATCTACAGCTTTCAATTTTCAGAATTTCTTCCTTTGCAACTTTTTTATTTTCAAATGTTTTTTATTTTTGAAGATTTTCCAGATTTTTTTTATTTTTTAAAATAAAGAATTTGTTTGAGTTTTTTGTGGACAAAGGGGTGTTTGATGATTAGCAAGGTTAGATGATTTGGTCTCAATACTTGCTACATTTGTGGCCTCATATCCTTCATCGGATTTTGGGCTCGGTTTGGTTTTTTGGGTATGGTTTTCTCCTTATAGAACGAGATGATTTGTTATGGGAATGATGTACCTTAGCCTCTTGGCTTGGGGCCTCAATTTTCCTTTCAAGTTGTATCTCCCTCAATTCTCTCTTCAAAGAGGCGATTCTCTCTTCTCGAGTTTGATAAGACTTCTTTGTGGATTTGGAAAACCGATTTATAAAGTTTGATGAGGCCCTACTTAATATATTTTCAAAGGAATAATCCAGACTTGACATTATTGAGTTGCTGGAAATTAAACTTAACTGAAGGGATTTCAAAACGAGAGAAGTTTAGAATCACGATTTGGAATTTGTTTCGCTTTGAAAAATGAGACCGAATCAAGACATTTTTTTATGACTCAAGTCCCACCGGGCTTGCCAAATTTTTTGGTGTGATTTTTTGTTTCGAAGTCTATATAAAGACTTAAAACTTAATTCGCAAACTATGAGTGCGTGAGCGTGCTAACTAGTTTTCTCAAACTAGCAAAGATAATTTTCTAACTTCTTTAGAGCTTGCAGATAAGTGAGTTCTTTTTTACGTAGGCCTTCTTGAACCGATGCTCAAGAGTCAGTATAGATGCTTAGAAAATTGTCTTACAATCTGGTAAGTTTTTGAAATAAGTTTCCATTAGAAAATTGTCTTACAATCTGGTAAGTTTTTGAAATAAGTTTCCACTTGAAAAGTCTTTCAAAATCATGTGATCTTTCCCTTGACAAAATTTTAGGTTCAAATATGAAAAACAGAAATAATTTTGTTTCCAACAATAGATATTCCTAATTTTTTGGATTCTACAAATCCTACAAAATTTACCTGAGATATATCCAAGTGTTGAGTATGTTTGGCAATTTTTGTTTTAGTTTTTGTTTCTAAGGATGAATAGAATTAAATCAGTGAAGTTTTCAGCCTTAGAACTTGGGACAGACCCTATGATAGAAATATAGAGGCTTAAAGAAATGCATGTATCTCTGAATATATATGTTGGAATTTTACGAGCATAGTCATGTTGGAAAGATATAGAAATAAGCTTTCTAATAATATCATTTTTAGAGCTTTTGGATTTCTACAAACAAAGTTAAGAGACTTTTACCTACACTCTATTGCAGGTTGTGCAGTGTAAAAAGGTTTTGTCTCAGTTTTTGTTTGGCTTTTCCAATTTTATTCATGCCCTTAACCAAATCTACAATTCTTGAACATTTTATGAAGTATTGGCCTAGGTGTGAGTGAAGTACGTATTGATTTTCATAATATTATGTTTACAGATTCGGGCTAGAAATATCAATGATCAAACGGATGCTAAATGTTAAAAATAGAGTTTTCTATTTTAAGAGTCTAATGAATGCATCCGATTAATCTTTAATGGTTTGGATGATCATCCAAAGAAATTTTTTATTGAGGACTTTATTCTATAAGAGAGGAAATTCAATAATGAAGAGAAATTATCATATAGCTTAAGCATATAAGAGACGTTTACAATATATATTGAGGTAGATATAACTACAAATAAAATAATTGATAGGTGATTTTACCTTTGCTCTTGGATAAAATTTTGCAGCACCTTTTCTCAAATATTACAATGATTTAGAGACAAATTCTCCTTAATTACACCATTAATTGAATTGAATTGAAGAAAGAAAAGAGAAGGAAAGAAAACCAACCTTCATTGAAGACTTGAAATGGCTTGGAGACCGGTGGCTTGGGGGCAACACATCCACTCTTTGATCAGCCTCTCAAGACCCCTATTTATAGATTTAAAGGGGGTCTAGACCCTTCCATGGGTTGGGCATGGAGCTTGATATTTGACCCCATTTTTATTCAAATCTACCTTGAAAAGGTGTTGGTCACATGGGTCACATGGGAGCATGTGGATGGTCCCTATTTTGGTCAAGAATGATCCTTGGTGTAGCCTTAAGCTAGGTGCAATGCAACCTACACTCTTGCTTGACTCGATTTGGTGCAGTCTTGCTTGTGGCTCATAGTTCTACTTTGGTGTATGAGTAGGCCATCGACTTAGCTACTCAATCCTTGCTTTTGCCTTTACTTTGACCTTTCTTGACTTGATCTAGCCCATAACTTAATCACTTGGCCTTCTTGGTGGCACTTTTAACTCAACCTTGATCTTGATATGTCTTGGCCGGTTTGGTGCACCCTTTGACTTGATTGAATTTGAATTTCACTTGGACTTCTTGACGTGGCCCTTTCTTGGTTTGAACTCATCTTGGGCTTGATTTTGTACCCATTTTCTACTTGATTTGATTTGATTTGATCCCTTGCAGGTGTTAGAGTTATGCTTCTTTAAACTCCATTTTTTCTGGGTGATCATTTGCTTTCATTCTAACCTTTAGAAATTCTGCTTTAATTGATTCTCTTTTCAATTAAGATTTATGATTTCAAATATTTACTTTTTTATTATTTAAAACCATTTCATTTGACATATATTTGAAAACATCAACTTTTAACAAAATCTTCAAATATTCTTTTTGAAAAACAACTGAGTCTCATTCCTAGTATTTGTTTGCATGGGTAACCTGCTTTCGCTCCGTGAATTAGTCTTTACTGTTTCAATAACTTTAACCCTTTGTTGGGTGTAGGGTGTGGGACTACTTTAATAATTTCGATAGGTGTAGGGCCTTGAACCTCTTTAACTCTTGGGTGTAGTGTCTTGGATCGCTTTAACCCTTTGATGGGTGTAAGGTTCTGGAGTAGGACTATCCTCAATCGAGCGAGTTTTTGAGGTCTGGTTTTGAATTTCAAAGGTTTTAAAATTTTGAAAATTTATCATTTTGCAAACATTTTTGGGTTTCGTTCCCAATGTCTCATTTTTATTTTTTTCTTTTAAAACTTATTTGAAATCTTTCTTTCCTTAGAGGCAATCATTTAAAAAAAACAGAATCCTACCAATTTGGCCTTGAGGGCAAAGTAGTTACATTTTTGAGATTTTGTCAAAATTGGATTTTTTGACAAGGGTGCAATGTACCCTTATTTTGAGGCTACTATGAAAGTTTGGCATGAAAATGAGTTCGTTTAAAGTATCTTTATTTGAAAACCCTTAAAGGACCTAGAACCGTAATTTTTCTTGAAAAGGCAAAATTTCTAAAAGATCAAATCTTTTGAGAAAATTTTTAGGTGTTTATAAATACATAAAAGAAGCCTTAGGATATGATAAGTCTTATCATAATGCAGTAGATGCGCTTGATAGATAATATATATAATTGTAGAGAGTGAATGATGAGTTGGATGAGTCAACCTCCACAAAAGGCAATGAAAATGAAGTTGCTTGTTATAGTATCAGGAAAATCTCTCAAGTGGATACATGAATGTGACAAGTCACAAAATTATTTTGCAAGATCATGATTCAGTTCACAAGAAATGAAGCAATTAACAGATCAAATTAGATATTAATGCACAAAATATAGTAGGAGTTGGAAAACATGGTAGCGCTTAAGTCACGACTCACGTGCATATCCTTATAACTTAAAAAATTTGTAAGTCTTAAATTCATACATATATTTTTCTTTGAATTCAATAATTATAAATATTGATATTCAATGTCTTGCAATGAGAATGTCTTCAAAGATATGGTTGTCGTTAGCCACCTAGGAAATGCAATTCTTGTGGTGGCATAGGTCATGATAAAAGGAACCACAAAAATATTGTCATTATATTTTAATCTTTAATGCTTTTGTTGATGTCTTTTATGAAAATATGATTGGTATGCCATTTTTTATTGCATAATACTAGGAATCAATTTTACTATTATCCTATCATATCTTACTATTAATCATTGACATTTTAGGTATTGCAAAAGAACTAATTGAAGATCCATGGTAGTGTTCCGAACAAAATTCAATTTCTGTGTTCATTTGATAAAGAGATATTAAATGTTGGCAACTTTAGTTTTTGTGTTCATTTAATTGGGATGTTGGCCATTTGTATTCTTGGTATTTTGGATGTGAGGAGATAAAAAGGATTGTGTTCATGTCTTTTTTGTTTGTTATATAATTCAAACCATTTGTTCATGTTAGTTTATGTTTTAACATGTTCATGTTGATATATGTTTTGGATTTACCCAATCTTTGGAATTCATTTATTTTTTCTAGAGGTCGCCTGCTTTGGCTTTGGTGTATTTCATGTACCAAGCTTGGAATTTGGGTATCTTATCCTTATGGGCTAACTCTGAGCTTCTTTTGTTGAGCACAAGAAACTTATGTAATAGCCTACGATTATCAACCTAAGCTTTCTTAGGTTGAGTTGAAAGGTCAAATAATAGCCTATGATTTAAATCCACAAACTCATGGCTTTAACCGTAGGGTATACCTTTCTTCCTAGGCAGACGTCTTTCCTCACTTTAATGTCGATCCAACATGTCACCAAAAAATGATCTTATCTTGTTACCTCAAGGGGCATGGCACACCACGCTAAGAGTATGTTGAACAACCTTTGAGATCATCGATTTGACAATCAATGAGCTAGTCAAAAAACGAGATGAACAACTTGTATTTTGATTCAATGCAAGCTAAAATAAATGCCTAACACCATAACAACTCCTACAAGCATAGTGCCTCTCTTCCCAAAGAAAATTCTAGTTAAGGTGATGAGTTAAATACCCAGTTTGTATCTATTTGGTAGTAATTTGTCAAACCTTTACCAACTAAAAATAAGAGAAAAGATCGCACTTAGTGCATCTGCGCTTATGGTAGGCTCCTCAACCACATGGTTTCCCTTATTGTTTCGGGTAGATATGGCCAGTTTAGAACTGACACAGTGACCAACTAGTGGATCAATGAAATTGCCCTCACGCATTCACTCATCTAATATTCAATCCAATATCATTACAATTTTGTGCACAAAATTCTTATGTAAACAGATACATAAGCAAGACAACAATCAAATGATTACAAGCTAGAGAGAAATCTTAAATGATGTCTAAGCAAATGACACATATCATTTACATCTATATTATTCCTACATTCATAAATTCTTTATACTTTTCTTTAACATTTCATGTGGTATTTCGAAAGCAATTTTCGAAATCTCTAAGAATGTGTTCACTAAAGCTTCTTTTGAGCTTTCATTGTCTCCTATTCTTTTCTATTGCATTGCTATCTCTTCACGAGCCAACTCCAACTTGGTTGTATAATTTGAAGAAGATCAATCTTATGCTTCTTCATGACACTATTTGAGATAAGTGTAACCACCATTATCCTAAAATGATATAAAGGATTAGTATATATAAACCAAGCATATAAAAAAGTCAATATTAACTTGGTCAATTAGGACATCAGTAAAACATTTTGTTAGGGTGTTTCTTAGTCTTGGCTATGAAGACTTTACACTCCAAAAGTTGTTGACATTTAATATATGAGGTTGAAGCTCAACTCCTACATACAACAATAGATATTATATTCTAAAAGCATAATATCAACCTTTAGTTTGCTGGCATTCATCACCCAACCAACCTATGCATATAGTGAAAGAGGTGAAGTGTGGTAGGCCTACCTAGGAACCACATTCATCACCCAAACATCTTGTGACAAATTCGTATAAACATGACAAAAATATCAAATCAATCAAAATTATGAAGTAGAAAAGGTGAAAACCTTACCCTCCAAACCCAAACCTCATGTCCATCACATTGAAAACCTAATTTGTGTCCACCGAGAACTAAAGTGAAAAATGAACCAAAATTTTATAATGTGGTAATATGTTATCCTCAATGAATCATTGACTACTTCATAGAATCTTAGGGTTTCAAGAACTTGATTGATGGGTATTTAGTTAAGCACTTAAAAATGTAGGGTTTGTCAAAGTTTATTATGTTGCATTGATGGGTATTCATTTAAGAAATGGTACGTCAAAAGCCCAAGGGAATGACTATTCAAGTGAATATAAAAGCTCAAGAGGAAGAGACCTATATATGTACATGTACACACATGCATGTACATAGAGGCAACAATCACATACTACAATAAACTTACGAGGAAGAGACCATATCCATCATTTTCACTCTACTTGGCACTCTTTATTATCCAATCACATACTACACTACAAGAACAATAGAGGCAACAATCAAGAACAATGGATATATATTGGTATGTATTGTAGTTAATAAAAAATGCAATAGATCAAATACTTAGTATGCGTTACAATACATACTATAATATAAGACCGATAGAAGCAACAATGAGGACTATGCAAGACACACATGTGGACAAAAGTGCATTGCATTGGTAACTATGGCCTATGGATATGAACCCAAACTAAGAAAGCTTGAATGGAGTAACCTATAGCATGAAAAAGAACAACCCAATGATACTATAGAGAGAAGCCTTTTACCATCGACTATGAGCTCACAGGAACTAGAGAGAGAAAGAAGTCTCGCACGAACCAGAGAAGGAGAGAGAGAGTAACATGAAATGCACTAGTACACAATGACACCAAGGAGCAATACCCTTTCTATCAACTATGAGCTCACCGGAACTAAAGAGAAAGGGGTCTCACACAAACCAAAGAGCGAGAACTTACCTATAAGAGAGCTCTCGCATGACTCAGAGAGGGATCGAGAGAAGGGTGTCAAAGAAGGCTCTCACCGCTCGTAGGAACTATAGAAAAAATGAGGTCTCACACGAATTGGAGAGGGAGAGTGATCTTACGTGTGAGAGAGGGTTCTCACACTACTCACAGTGTAATCGAGAGAAGGACATGAGAGAAGGCTCTCGCTACTCGCAAAAACCAATAGAGAAATTACCTATGAGAGAGGGTTCTCGCACGACTCAAAGAGTGATCGAGAGAAAGGCGTAAAAGAAGGCTCTCACCGCTCATAGGAACCATAGAGAGAAAAGGTCTTGCACGAGGGAGGATGAGTGAGGAGGAGAGGAGATACCCTCTCATGCTAGATATTGTTTGATTATTACCACCGTTAGTGCAATCAATCATATGGTGGTGTTCAAGATACCCATCTCACGTCATATTTAATGCGCTCATGTGTATTAAATGATATCAACACTCATCGGCTCGATCTGCATCATCCATGTTAGCACGGACAACAAAAATCATTTATTAGAGTTTGGCATGAAAGGATGTATAGATAACTGAATAATGCTCACCCCTTAGATTGAAAACGTACTATATAGTATATATGTAAATGTCAACGAACAAAAAATGGAGTCAGGTACGGGTTAACTTGTTTTTTTTACACAAATAGGAATGTCACAGCAAATATAACACGACCAAACCATGAACTCTGACAATATAACTCTCAACACTGACACAACTTGAATAGTCCTTGTTTATACCCACACAAATTAACAAGAAAACTTGGGCCTGATAGGGTTTTACATATTTTGAAAACGAATATGAGATGACACAAGGCGAACTCGACCCAGAAATCGTCATTACCGTCGTTGCCTCTGTCATAAAATTTAACTTGTCACGGTGACATAGTGTCTGGTTTCATACGTATAAAGTAAGTCCGGGGCAGTGTCCTTACGACGGACCACGAACCCACGCCTACGTTGCATAATAAGTTTTGGTTCAAGCTTGCAGGCCCTTAATCATTCACCTTTTGTGACTCTAAATAATTCAAAGAAGGTACAGACAAAGTACGTGAGTGACGCTAGCAATGAGAGCGGGAACTTTCGTCACTCATACAGCCTGGGTGGTTCTTTGATTGGTCTTGTCTATCGTGAGACCCTGTTCAACAGTCGCGGATCTAATTAAGGTGAGGTGTGGTATCCTCATCAACTAAATTTTGGATTATATACACACACGCGCATATATATATAAGTTTTTAGCATATGCGAATCACACAGGAAGATTGATATATGCTAATTATTTTATATGGTAATGCTAGCATATTTGTCAAATCTCAACCATATAGCAGCGAAGACCCTTTAGACTGCGCTTCATATCTCTGAACAATTCATATGTCATGAACAGGCATTGATGGGTGAAGTTCGGGTTTGGTGGCAAAATCCAGACTGCTTGTGTAATTCTGTTGGAATCTTTTAGATTCATATATGCTAAAAGATGTTCTGATGTGCCACTAAATAGAAAAGCGTTATTTTGAATAATGAAGTACCGACTTCTTCGACCACTTCAAAAGAGTATAAACCATCGGTCAAATACTCCGAAAGGAAAGTCTTAAGTACAGGATAGTGTATAAAGTGCATAAAATAGAGAATCTTCAAACAAATGCATATATGTGAACATTCATAACAAAAGGCTATTGCATATCTTGGGGTGGCTGTCAATTGGGTTCGTGTTAAGTCACTTAGGTCATTTAGGGGTATGAATATCATACAAAAAGTTAATCTGATAATTAAAAATATAAAAATAACTTTATTACATTCATACCTATAAAAAGCAATGAGTAAATATATGTAATGTCTCATATAGTTTTAAATAGAAAGTTCTTCAAGGATTGTAGAGGTGCCCCTCCACTGGTTCACAAAGATATTGTTCAAGTTGAGTGCATTTTTCACCATAAGCTAGAGGAGTTGAAACCCCCAGTAAGACGCTTCAAATTGGTGGGTCTTTAAGGGGCCAGTGGTAACTATTTCGTCGTGAACCTAGTGATCCACCGTGTGGTTGAAGATCTTGGTACTTGATGTCCGCATCTCCCATATGTCATAAGCTTGGCCATTCAAGCCAGTACTTAAGGCAGGCATCTTATGTGATATATTCATGTCAATAAGTAGCTTTATTAGATTTAATCACAGCTACGTGCGCAGACACGGTAACCAAGCAGCTGATACTCCGGCTCTTTTCGGCAAAATCAATGGTAATGCCGTGTGGTTAAGAGTCCCCGGATTTCCCAACTCAAACGTTGTATGCTGATTCTCAGAGTTGGTGAAAATCTGAATCTGTTTCTATCAAGATTTTATAAATTAAAAAAAAAGAAATGGAAAAAGCAGGCAACGACGCACCACCCTTCACCAGTTTTGCCCAAGCAACAAGTGTACCAGCTGCAGACAAATCTCTCTCTCTCTCTCTCTGGGGTATTAAACCAGTTCTCATCACGAAAACCAGCCTGCCCTCAGAAAGCATTCAGAACATCCTTTAGAATGAAGATAAAACTCATGGAGACCATTTGTAGGCCCATGGTTCCAATCATGAATATATATATATGTGTGTGTGTGTGTGTGAATCTCAGCAATCTATCTATTTGATAGGATATATGGTTGAGATTTGACAAAGATACTAACATCAGCATATAAAATTATTACCACATACCAATCTTCCTGGGTGATTAGCATATTCTAGAAACTTATACATATAATCTAAAATTTAGGTAATTCGGACACCTCACCTCATCTGGATCCGCCAACTAAGGTCTCACGGTAGACAAACCCAACGAAAGAACCACCAAGACCGTCTAACGAGTGACGAAAGTCCCGCTCTCACTGTTAGCGTCACTCACGTACCTTGTCTTTACCTCCTTTGAATTATTTGGTGTCACGAACTATGAATAGTTAAGGGTCTGCAGCATTTATGAAAGCTTGATCCAGAATTTTTTGTGTAGCGTTGGCATCGGTTCATGGGCCGTCACAAGGACACTGTCTCGGACGCACTTTATACACTATCCTGTACTGCTGTATTTAGACTTTCCTTCTGGAACTTCATTATTCAAAATAACGGTAGACTATTCCGTAGCACATCAGAACATCTTTTAGAATGAGGATAAAACTGATGGAAACTATACGAAGGCCCATGGTTCCAATCATGAATAATATATATATAATATACATATACATACATATATATATTATGTATATATATATATATATGAATCTCATCAATCTATCTATTTGGTAGGATATATGGTTGAGATTTGACAAAGATACTAGCATCAACAAAAACAACTAAGCCTTTTCTCATAATAGATTGGTCGCGTGAACTCAATATAAGTTATACCATTATTTATTGTTTCTTTCCAACACTTTGGTGGTCGTCCTCTTCCTCTTTAATATTTTACAACTAGTTTTTCATATCTTCTTACTGGAGCATTTTTGGGTTGTCTTTCTACGTGTCCAAATCATCTTAAACAATTTTTCCTCATTTTATCCTCTATTAGTGTCACTCCGAATTTGTTTCTAATAACCTCATTATGTATACGGTCTTTCCTTGTATGACCACTCATCCATCTCAATATCTTTATTTCTATTACAGACATCTTTTGTACATATTGATGATTAGCTACCCAACACTCAGAACCATAAAACATGACAAGGCTAATTGTTGCTCTATAACATTTACCTTTTAACTTTAATGGTATCTTCTTGTTACAAAGAATACCTTGTTTTCCTCTCCATTTTAACCAAACTGCATTAATTTTATGCATAATATCTCCATCAATTCTGCCATCACTCTAAAAAATTGACCCTAAGTATTTAAAACTTTCCTTTTAGGGGATGCAATGTGTGCTAATTTTAATTTTTATGTCCTTTGAAGTAACGAAATTATCAAACTTACATTTTATATATTATGTCTTTGTTCTACTAAGTTGGAAGCCTTTACTTTCTAATGTTTCTCTCTATAGTTCTAATTTCCTATTAACTTTTTTCTTAGACTCGTCCACTAACACAATATTATATGCAAATAACATATACCAAGGTACTTCATCTGGAATATGTTTTGTTAATTCATCAATGACTGATATAAATAAATATGGACTTAAAGTTGATCCCTGATGTAACCAATTATTAACTTCAAATGAGTGTTATTCCTTGAGTCCTCATACATATTTTTGCATTATCATATATGTCTCTTATAATATTCATGTATGTCAATAGGATACCTCTCTTTTCTTAAGTTCTCCAAAAAATATCTCTTAGCACCCTATCATAAGTTTTTTCTATATCAATAAATATCATGTCAAGTTCTTCTTTTTTGCTTTAAAATATTTCATAAGATGTCTCGATAGGTGAATCACTTCCATAGTAGATCTGTTGAACATGAATCCAAATTAGTTCTCTGTTCTACTCAATAGATGTCCTAACCTATGTTCGATAATTCCTTCCCATAATTTCTATGACTCATTAACTTGATACCTCGATAATTCACACAATTATGAAGGTTTCTATTGTTCTTATATATGAATATAAGTGTACTCCCTCTCTATTACTCAGGCATCTTATGGGTTCTCCATATTTTATTAAATAGTCTTGAGCCAATTGAATCTCATCTCTCCTATGATTTTCCATATTTTTATAGAAATATTGTGTGATCCCACATATTTATCAACCTTCATATATTTAAAGACCTCTTTGACTTCATTCTTTTTAATACGCTGATAGAAATTGTGGTTTTATATACTTTTCTGATTTAGCTAACTCCCCTAAGTTAATATTATCATCTATATTTTCATTAAAATACATATAATAGTATCAACATATAAAATTATTACCACATATCAATCTTGCTTGGTGATTAGCATATGCTAGAAACTTTTATATATATAATCTAAAATTTAGGTGATGCGGACAACTCACCTCATCTAGATCCGCCACTGTGACTAAGGTCTCACGGTAGACAAACCCAATGAAAGAACCACCAAGGCTGTCTAACAATGAGTGACGAAAGTCCCGCTCATTGTTAGCGTCACTCACGTACCTTGTCTTTACCTTCTTTGAATTATTTGGTGTCACAAACTATGAATAGTTAAGGGCCTGCAGCCTTTATGAAAGCTTGATTCAGAATTTTTTATGCAACGTTGGCATGGGTTGGTGGGCCGTCACAAGGACACTGCCTCGGACGCACTTTATACGTATGAAACAACACACTAATTTGCTTCGTTCGTAGGCCATGTCACCATGACAAGTTAAAATTGGTGACAAATAGGTAAGGATGGTAACTCCGATTTCTGGGTCGAGTTCTCCTTGTGTCGTTTCATATTCGTGTCAAAAATATGCCAAATCCTAACAGTTCCAATTTTTCTTGTTGCTTTGTGTGGGTATGAACAAAAACTATTCAAGTTGTGTCAGTGTTGACAGTTATATTGTCAGAGGTCATGTTTTGCGTCGTGTTATTGCCGTGACATTCGTGTTTGTGTAAAAAACAAGTCAACCCGTATCTGAGTCCATGTTTTGTTCTACTATCACTGAACATTTATATACTGTATAGTACGTTCTGAGTCCTTCCCGTCTTCTTATCATTTCTCGTATTGCCAGCCATAGGTAACTTTAAGTTTTGCGGGAACACTACTCAAAGTCGCGCTATAATTAAGTCTCATCTCTACAGATGATATCTTAAGTTTTGCAGCATATATATAAATATATATACATACATATACATATATATATATATATATATGTGTGTGTGTGTACATGCATATACGTGCTTATGTATGTATGCATACATGCATGTAGCTATGTACGACGTATTTTTTGATGTAGGTTGAAAATGTTTAAATATTAAACATAACAAAAAATTATCGAAATAAATTAATAAATTATGTAAACGTCCTTCTTAGTTAGGATGTTAGAGATATTAGTTGGAACTTTAAAATACATATATAATACTTGGTAACGTTTATAAGGATTGAAACTTCTAATGTTGGTTTGTAACAGTCAATGATAGACAAGCATTATTAGTACGCGCAAAGATCACAACACGCACAACTGTAGTGAATTACTAGGGCAGTCGCGCGAAGTGATCATTGAACACATTGGTGGCTGAGAGGGAGGAACAGCACACAACAACTGTAGTCATCATCTCTTTCCCAAGCATTGCGCTGATGACGACTTTTGCGGCACATAACCGCAAATAAATTGAAAAGTGCAAAAGGTTGATTAGTAGTGACGCACAATCCGAGATTGACGTGTGGAATCCAAGAAAGTTATTACAGATTGTCGTAGAAGCATGCGAAGGAGTGTGGAAGGGCTTCAACCAAGAGGCAGCTCATTCATCGACTGAAAATCTAGTTCATGTAAGGATTCGTTTAGCAGACCTCAACATGTAAAGAACATCAGTTTTAATCCATGCAAACAAGAGTTAAGGTGAAACTAGTAACTTTCATATGTAAGTTCTGTTAGAAAAAATTAGTTGAAATCCAACCCCATTGTCTGTACCCCGTAAGAACTACGAGATCACCCCAAGGCATCCAGGGGTCATGGACCGACGACCATATGCCCTACTCAATAAATGAAACGAAGGTAATTGGCTCGTCAAAGAACCTGTCCCCGTCTGCAACTACCTTATTAATTTTGGGATGAGATATGGTTTTTGGCCCTTTAATAATAATCGCTTGGAAATAACTGATACGGCTCCTCATTCAAATGTTTCAAAGGAATTGGATTTCTATATAATTAACTAAACGGGCTTATAACCGAACCAAATGCGCAATATCGTTTAGATTGCGAACGGAGCTTGAACCAGCTGATTATTATAGTCGTACTGAGCTGAGGTACGAGCACCAAGACTATTTTACTAGCCATAGCGACCAAGTGGGTACAGAGATGCAGATCAGCTAAAAGCTTCAGTAACAGACCCAATAAATTTGGAACAACTAGAAATTATTATTCAAATTATGTCCATCCATGCTTCCTATCGCTATATAGGGGTCACCAACGCCTTCCTCTCCAACATTGCCATTCGAAAGCTAGCTTACAGGCGAGCAATTCTTTCTTGTGAATGATAAAGGAGAGTTAGAGCTTATTTAGCTAGCTAGAGCTAGACAGCAGGGATGGCATCACGACGCTAAGTGCCCCTGCGCACTGTCCACCACTAAAACGTCCGTAGTGGACAAGGCGAACCTCATGGGAGCCTCCTTGCTCTGCCTTTTCTTTCATGAATGCTTTGTGCAGGTACATATGATGGTGCCAATTTAGTGTCACGGGTGGTAATGTTGTTTTGTCACTTCCTCTTCATGTCACTGTAGTCTAACCTAGCTTGTATATGATTCTCATGTTTTTGTTGTTAACTTCGCTAGACATCAACGGAATTTTTTGGTACGGGTGTTAAATGGACTGAGCATCTCGCACTTCGGCTACTCCCTGGCTCCATGCGTTCAGTTCATTAAACAATCTGAGTTGAACAGGCTTGGATTTTGAAATCTTTTTTAGTGACAGTTTTTTTAAATTTTTGACATGAACCTTACTCAAGGTGATCTTGTACTAGGGTTTTCAAGATAAATGGATCGTTTGTCTTTTCACCTTTTCATGAAAAAACCCATCTTATTTAGGCTATTTAAGGAAATCTCTGTCTCCACATGAAAGATTTCTAATGAACTGAGAAAAAGCAAATGTGTTAATATAGTTGTTCAACTCAGATGGTTTAATGAACTGAAAGCATCGAGCCAGGGACGAGCCCAAGTACGAGAGGGTCAGTTCATTTACCAGCCCTATCCAAAAAGTCTATGTTTATATGTAGCGAAGTTAACAACGTGAAAAACATCTGATCATGTATAGGTTAGCCTACCGTGACATGAACACGAAATGACAAAACAATAATACAACCCCGTGACACGAAATTGCCACCATCTTATATATCTGCACAAAGCAGTCATGAAAGAAAAGGCGAAGCACGGAGGCGCCCATGCGGTTCTCCAAGTTCACGGCGTCCACTACGATCGATTTAATAGTGGATAGTGCCCTGCGGCACTTAGTGTAATAGAACGTGGTGCTCAATGGAGAAGAAGTACTGCAGGTCGCCATTAAGGCAACCGCGAGAGCCACTATCAAGCATCGCGGTGGCATCCCTGCTCTCTAGCTAGGCTCTAACTCTTCTGGATAACTGACAAGAAGAAATCGCTCACCAGCTTTCGAATTGCAGTGTTGGAGGAAGGCGTTGGTGACCCTTATATAGCACGAATGGGATGTCCAGAAAACGCTTGTACGATGCACGTCGCTTGGAAATAATATATTTTTATTTAGATTTTATTTCTATGGAATAGAATGCCGCTGTTCAAACACGCAAAATGTGCTCTCTCTCGCTCTCTCTGTCTCTAAAAATATGCGTACATATATTCTACATGTATATATAACACACTCACGCACAAACACACACTCATCTCTCTATATATAGAGAGAGAGAGAGAGAAAGGGTTGCAATAGGGTTGGCTGTTGGCTCTTGTTGATGGAGAAAAGAGCCAATTAGGCTGTTTATGAGTCTCCAAAGTGAAAGATAGAAACGGTTCGCATATGATCAACCTGCTTTAGACCCAAATCCGAAGTGACTCAACCAGTTGACACTACTTCTCATGCCACCCATATGCATGTCACATTTAACCATCCACGTTTTCAAAGTATACATCAAACAATTTGTTGAGCTGCCAATTCAAATGAGCCGCTCCGTTTTCGGCTGATCCTGAGATTGTCCCGATTCCATGAACCTGACAATATTCAAGATTGGCTGGCTTTGGCTCGTGTAGGTTACTGACGAGTTGCGAACAGTTCAGCCCCATCTGATTCCGGCTTCTATAGGCTAGTGAAGCATATTATGACCATTTAGACAGATGGATATATGCCTTCACTGACAAATAACAACCGTATATTGGTCTAAATGGTCAGAATATGGAGAAACATTATATATACATATGCACAAGGTTATATATACGTAATATGCCTTCCCCGAAAAGTGTGTAAGGTTATGCACAAGGTTATTTCGATAGGTTGAGAGGTGATTTATTTGAAATTAACCCTAGGAAGTGTTTTACGATGAGGGAGAAACATTATAGAGATTATCTTTCATACTTTTTTTACTTCTTTTCGTGGTTAAAGTTTTGACAATTATATATATATATTGCCACCCAGGTAGAGAAATACCCCAAAGAAGGAAGAGAGTACTCCTTATCCTAGAAGATTCATCGTTTGTGTGGACAAATACCTCAAGAAGGTAGAGTAAAAGTGCACGACTGGTGCTAGAAATGACACCACAATATTCATGGGTGGGGGCCAAGGTCCCCGTCTCCATTTAGGAACCAACTCTTCATCCTCACTTCCTTTCCTGCGATGCGGACTAAAAGTCTTCTCCTTTGTGCTCCTGCATTTCCTGTCGGTTGTAAACAAAATTTTCGGTCGTGGATTAACTTAAAAATTGGTTTGCAAAAGCTATGTGTGAGCGTGCCAGTAAGTTTACTCGCAAAGATGATTTTCTGACTACTCGGCGATTGTGGATAAGTGAATTATTATCATCGTAGACCTTCTTGAACCGGCACTAAAGGATTAACCTAGATGCTTAGGAAGAGTAATTTATGATTCAGAATTTTCAAAACAATTTTTCAATCAAAGCAGATTTTCCAAAACGAGCATGTTCTTTTACTTGGCAAAATCAGTTGATGGTTTAAAAAATAAAATCAGTTTTGTTTCCAATAGAAGATGTTTGTAATTGTCTTGGTTTTTTGTATGGATCCAAAAATCCCGAAAATTTTATGTAAGCAATACCTAGTATGAAGCTTTATTAGATATTTTTATTTATTTCTTTGGTTTCCTGAATAATCATAATTAAATCGGGAAAGATTCCTAACCGAATGTGATTATGAAATTTAGAATAGACTTTGTAACAGAAATAAAGAGGCTCAGTAAAATGCATCACTGTTCATGAATTCATATTTTTATGAAATCAGAATGGTTAGCAAGCTATGATTATCAGCTTTCCAACAAAATCATTTTCATGATTTTTGGTATCTATGGATAGAGTTATGAAGATTTTACTCAAGGTTTATTAGAGGTTTTTCAATATAGACAGATTCTATTTCGGGTCGAGTTCAATTTTTTAATGATTTTATTATCGGCCTCAATCGTATCGAAAATTTTTGAAAATATTATTGGATGTTACCCAATATGTGTATAACGTTCGGACCAAATTTTAGAATATTTTGATCAGAGACGAAGGTTGGAAAATTTTGGGATCAAATGTATGCAGGATGCCGAAATCAGAGTTTTCTTTTAGAAACTAATAATGCATCCGATTCGATCCTTAATGTATTAACAATAATCCAAAGAAATTTATGTTGAGGACTTGTGTCCATTTGGGAAGGTAGCTCATCTACATATAAAATCTTGGGGCATCTCTCTCGACAAAGATAATTATCTTCTATATATATGCAATCATAGCCCCTTACCAACCCCTGTACAAACTTATGGATATTTAATCTACCATAAGAGTTATTTACATACTCATATTATTGCATATAAAACTTGGATTCTAATGTCCCTCTTATAGCTTGATTTAATTTGTAGAAAATCCAGCAATCGAGAAAGGCGAGAAGAGATGATCATATTACTCAACATTCTCTCTTGATTTTACAATGATTGGAGACGGTGGCTCCCAAATATTACAAGTAAACCCCTCAAGTGAAGAGAATTATTGTAGATCCTTATCTCTCGATGTATATAGCATCTACTCTACTTATATAAAGGACCAATCTATCTATATAATCAATGATATCTCTATTACCTTAATTATCCTGTTTAAATATTGCAGAGTACCCAAGTATTAGATTTAAGTAGTAGGTTATTGCATGAATAGTTTGATGCAACTCTTTATTCCATCTATTATCAATAATTCTTTATATAAGTACATAATGATTATTTATGTTCTGTCATAAAAGTTGCTCCTAATAGCCCCTTTAGCCCTATCCACAATTTTATAAAGATAACTCATAGGTGGCTTCTCCTCACTCTCGGCCAATTTGAATTACAAAAGTTCCAAAATGTACTCCTCAAGACCATCTCTAAAATCTCATTCAATTCTCTATTTGTCTATCTTAGGATAAATCTGTAAATTGTTATCACTCATCTAAAATAAATATTCTTTTCAAGGCTTTCTTTTGTTTCATAATGCTTTGTACAAACAAAAACTTAGTTGCAAACCAAGTAGAACGGAGGAGCTCTACACCATCAATATATCTCTTAATTATTGTAGACACCCAAAATTTTCTTTTAAAATTCTTACCTTTTTAGGAAAGTGGCCATTTTAGTAATTTTGGGGTTTTTGAAGGAAAAAGGCACTAAACGAGTTTGTTTTGGTACCAAAATTTTATGGAAGCTTTAAAATGATAAAAGAATGCTTTTCTTTCTGAAAATTTCGAATTTTGACAAAATTGGGGAAAATGATGATTTTGCCCTTAACACTGGAAAAGCAGGATTTCGTTTCCTTAAAAGATTTATGATGAAAAGTATGTTGAAAGCTTGCCTTTTGAAAAGATGCAGGTATCAAAAACACAAGTTGACACCTGAAAAGGACGGTGGATGCCCAAAAAGGGAAAACGGGCGTTAAAAAGGGAAAGAAAGCTTCCCAGAAAGAAAAGCTCATATTTGGAAAGGAATCAATTTCCAGAGGGTAAAGTTGGTATTACCAAAAGAAAGTAAGTACTGAAACAAGAACAATAGCTTCTGAAAAGAAAGGTTTGATATCGAATGCATTTCGTAACATGTCCATGTTATGTTTGATTGTCAAGGTAATTAGTGTATCGATATGCATCAGTTTGGCATTGTCATCTGTTACTGTTATGTTAAGAATAAGGTTAATATTCCAATACTCATGGAAGAAATCTAACGAGCATGATGGTTGGTTTTCAAAAACGTAACATGGGCTTACTTGAACGCTTTTGTAGTAATGCATGTAACATGGATTTGCATAACCACTTTCACAGCAAACATGCAGTTTTATCCAGTTCGATTGCTAAACTGGCTGAGCTGTACAATGGTGTTTCTGTTAGCTTATCAAAGTACATCTTGAAATACAATACAACAAGTCATATCTAGACCAGTTTTAGCATGTAGCGAATTCTTGTAAACACATGAAGTTAAAGAAGAACTGGATGTGCATGAGTTCCATGATGCTGACTGAACTGAATTTACTGAGGCTGAGCTGAAGGAACTCGTCCTCATCAACCTATTGTGCAACTGGTACAAAATCATCGCCCACACAAGCTGCAAAATCAACAGAACAAAAACAGAATGCGTGCAGTGTTACATCAGGGAAACCAGAATCAGATGAGCATGATGGTCACGATGCCTAAGGAAGGGAAACATATTGAAGCAGCCCTGGTTCGTCACATGAAGAATCCACTGATGCCAGTATTTTAGCATTCTTGCAAAATCAAGAAGAGACATTAGATACGAGAAAACATTCAGTGCATCAAGAAATTAAGAGGCAGAAGAAATAGGAACGGGCAAGTTGTAGACATTGATAGCCCCAACGTTGAGTATGATAATCGACTTGAATATGCTCAACCTGAAATTTCTTTTGCTGGAGGTTTTGGGACTTCATCTAGTAAGAACCTAGATGTCACAAGTCAACGTCTTAATTTAGCAACAAAGGGAACCAGGTGTAGCCGATTTCAGTCACATTTGGCATCTTACCATACCAAGGCTTGCTGCATTCAACCAGATTAAGTAAGAAGACTTGCCTTTCAAATTCTGGCCTAATTCAACAACAAGAAAGAGGAGGAAAATGTAAGGCAGCATATCTCACAGCTAATGAGCAACTCCTTTCCAAATTCAACGTGAACTGCAGAGTTTAGCAGTTCCTTAACTTTCCAAATCAACATGGTCCTCATGGCAGCCCCAGCAAAACTTTCCAAGTTCTGATTTTTTACAGCAATAACATGCCTTTTTCGTTAAATTCAGCAAGGAAACTTGCATTGCCCAATGTTACACCTAAGAGGCATCTTTTGGCCTATAAAAGGAGCCTAAAGGAGGCTGCAAAAGGGGGGGACCAGCACACAGGAACATTCAGTCCGAAAATTCACAGAAATAGAGAGAGAGAAAGAAAGAGAAGAAGGAGAAGAAGGAAGTCTGGCCTGGTTCCGATGTCCGATGATCGCCCGGCGAAGTGCTCCTATGTCCCCTCTCACTCACACAGGTTGGAATTCTTGCACAAATTGGTTTTAATTCATGAGAATCTGAAAAAGCACAGATTCTGGAAATTTGTACATGAATCAAGGCTTTGAGCCCATGTTCTTCATTTATATCGATACAAACATGCATGATTCCTTCATAAACGAAATTAAAATCCATGTTTAGATGATTTTCATAATTTATTAGGACTGATACAGGTTGAACTTTATTCTAGAATCACGTTAGGAACCTTCTAAAATTTTCTGTAAAACTGGTTTCTGAAACTCTGTGCATACGTGTCTGATCACAGAATTTTTATAGACAAACGGATGAGCCAATTGTGTCAAAATTTTGCATGAATAATCTATACATATCGGACATTCTTAGATAAAATTTTGAGGAATTGTTATGAACGGTTGCCTAGCCAATTAGATCCGTGAAGTTTATACAAAATCCAGATTGCGTTTTACAGAAACAGAACATTCAGTAATAGACCTCTGTTCTTTTGCCCATATCTCTGCAACCACTGAATGAAATTGGATGAAATTTAATTCTTTAAAAACCTAACATCCATATCTTTTTAACACAACAAATTTCATCGAAATTGGATAACTAAACACTGAGATATTGCTGTTTTTCTGAGCTTCTGATCCACAGAAACAGGGTTGTTCTGAATTTTATAATAGTTTCTGATTCTGTATTTAATTATCAGAAAATAAAGAACTAAATTATAAAATAAAAATATATTCTGATTCTACACATACGTGTCTCTATTCTGTTTTAGAATTTTTGGAGAATCATAAATATTTTTAAAAATTCAGAGAACAGCCCTTTGAAACTGAACAGGTTCTGCAAATCTAAGAATCTGAAATTTTTCAGAAATCAAGAACTTAAACACAAATCTGAAACTTTGGAAAATCTGATTTTTCCTTTCTCGAATTAACGAATTCAAACAAATTTCAAGCATCTAGGCTGACCCTTGAGTGCCGGTTCAAGAAGGCCTAAGTCGAAAAGATCTCACTTGTCCACAATCGTTCTAAGAAGTCAGAAAAATATAATTTGTTAGTTTTAGCAAACTAACTGGCACGCTCGCGCAACCCGACGTAGTTCGAGGGTTTGATTTCGAATCCCAAACGATTTGAAATAAAATCACGTCTACAGATTTGGCATGCCCGGTGGGACTTGAGTCTTAGAAATTTGTTTGAATCCGTGATACTAACTAAATTTTCAGGTTTGTGATAAGATTCCATTCACAGGTTGATCATGTCGAGCTCAGAAGGATCTTGCGAGGTATCCAGCCGGGTCTCCCGCTCTACCAGCCGCTGCTCGAGCAAAATTTCAAAAAGCTTTTCAAAAGGAGACAGGTTCGCTGCCCTAAGGGAGGGAATAAAAGTACTAAGAGAAGAAATCGACGCTTTAAGCCAAGAAGCTGAAGTAGTCGAATCCTGCTCTTCCCATGATAGGAAAACCAAAACGAATAGGAAATCAAACCACTCTAGGAAGCCTAGGGTCGTTTTCAAAATTGGAGAAGAACTTGAGCCCGAATCCTTTACCATGAAAGATCGAAAGGCTCTACATCAACTTTTGAAAAACCAAAAACATGAAAAAAAGTCCTATGCCTTATCAGATTTCCTACCTTTCAACTACCAAACTGATAGTGATGATGAGATACCCAGCTTCCACTGTTATGATGGAAATGGAGACCCTAGGTCTCATCTCCAACTTTTCTCCCGAAGTGCCTATAAAAAGAAAAAAGACTCCTCTAAGTGGGTCTATTGGTTCCCTCATTCTCTAAAAGGAAGTGCTGCAAAATGGTTGGCCTCTTATGACTTAAGCCAGTTTACCGATTTTGAAGAATTAGCCAACTGTTTTATGCAAAGATTTTCTCACAATGTTGAAGTTACTCCCACCTTAAATACATTGAGGGACACAAAACAAGGCCCTAACGAAGACGCCCACGCATTCATCGTTAGATGGAGATCAATCCTGGGGCAAGTCAAAGAACCTATCTCCGAAGGGTGTGCAGTGATGCTCATCCTAGACAATTTCAAAACTGATTTGAAAATCCTCATTTCCTTACATGAGATTTCTACTTTCCAAAAATTGATCAAGAAAGCTTTCCTCTTCGAGACTAATTTGAAAAAGGGAACTTATGAAGATTTATGGAAAGGAAAAAGTTTTCCAAAAAAGTTTGAAAAACCTGGGGCATATGGGCCACATGCACCAGAGGGAGGAAGAAAAGTACCAAAAGTAGCTAATGTTCGAGTAGAGCAAGGTTCAGCAGGACCCTCAAAACCTTCAGGGCAAAAAGATTTTTAAAAAAACCAAAAAAATAAAAAGAGATTTGAAAGAAGGGAGTACACTAACCTAGGACAACCACTCACAGAGGCCCTAGACATCCTATTGGCACAAGGTCTCACAACACTCCCAAAGATTCCCAAAGGGGCACCACCCCAAGGAAAGTTTTTAAACAAGTTTTGTAAATATCATAGGCTCAAGGGCCATGATACCCAACACTGCTACCCCCTGAAGAATAGGATAGAGGATTTGATCGAGCAAGGTAAGCTGCACGTGTCTGAAGAGCCGAAGTCACCCCAGGCCATTTTTAAAGAACCCTTCCCTAACCACGCCAGTATAAGTGGGAAGGAAAAAGAGGTATGCTCCCTATCACACTCCAATCATGCAGTGCATATCGTGCATCCCACACCTCACACACTACACTTTCTCGAAATAAAAAATGTCCAAGCAATAGTGATCCGGGGAGCGCTTAGAAACCCGCCCCCGATTAAAGCCTTGGTAGTGATTCGAGGTGTCCCGAGACACCAAGTTAGAGCTAAAATAGGAACGAGCCCTAGGGATAGTGTAGAGGAAGTGACTAGATCGGAGAGGATCTATCAACCCCCACACTTAGCAAAACAAACAAGCAAGGGAGTGGTCGTTCTACCAGGCCCCCCACAAGCATGCATACCAAACTCATCCCAGGGTGTCGATAAAAAGGGTGTGGTAATAAACCCCTATGACCTAGAAATGCATCTTTCTAAACTCCCCATAAACATGTCTATCTTGGAATTGATAAAAATTTCTCCCAAGCATAGACGAGTCCTAGAGGAGATTTTAGAGAAGACTAGAATCGACACTACCATATCCCCTGAATCCCTATCTACCTTAGTTTCTCCCGTCTTTGCAAAAACTTCCATTGTATTCACAGAGAATGATTTGGGAAAGTATGATGTGATCCATAACCAAGTACTCCATATAGAAGTTGTGTTAAACGGCTACCCTATTAGTAAATGCCTAGTCGATGGAGGAGGAGGCCTTAATATCCTCCCCCTCCATGTGGCTTTCCAAATAGGAATCTCTACCTCTATGCTTGAACCGAGTCCCATAACCATTACAGGATATGATGGGAACCCATCCAACCCCTTAGGCTCCATAAAGTTACCCATGAAAGTCGGACAAATACCTCACGAGAGATTATTCCATGTCTTGGATATAAATCCCCATTACAACCTATTATTGGGAAGACCATGGATACACTCTCTTAGAGCCGTCCCATCCACCTTCCACAGATGTCTCAAAATCCCATGGAAAAATCGGGTAGTGGTTGTTTTTGGAGAAGACCATCCCCAATTAAATGGAATACAAACCTTTCCTTGTATATTAGGGGAATCAAATCAGGAAGTAAAGACCAATCGGGAAACTGCCAAAATAAACCTCCCTGAAATAGCCAAACCTTCTAAAATGAGAGTAGTCTGTATTTTAGGCAAGTCAAAACCTTCCAAATCCCTCCATCTTCCCAAAAGAACCATTAGGATAAGTAAACCTGCCATAGATGATTCATCTTTCCAAAATCATCCTCTATATCAAAAATTTTCAAAATTCAAAAAACCTTGGAAGATGTTGCTAAATATGGGATATACTCCTTACCAAGGATTGGGGGTTCAAGGCCAAGGAAAACTAGAGCCTATTATACCTATGCCAAATATAGGACGCCATGATTTAGGATATAGCCTATCCACACCACCCGAGCCACCACTCGAAACCAATTGGGTCAAGGGTGTCTTAGAACCCGCTAAAACCGAGACCTATGGTTTAGACATCTTATTTGGAGTCTAATTCATAGTGTTTTCTTTGCAGGTTTGATGGAAGATCCCTCTTTTGAGAAAAATACAAAAAAAGTATATATTTCCAAAAACCAAAAAAATCTAGAAAAACCCAAAAACCCAAAAAAATGTTTGATTTCCAAAGATTTAGTTGTTTCCCCTTTTGTTATTTATGGTGAAAATTATCAAAAATCCAAAAAAATGTTGGTTTCCCCTTCTGTTTGTTTTCAAAAATCCAAAAAAATAGAAAATTATGAAAACTCAAAAAAAATGTTTATTTCCCAAAAACAGAAAGGTTTAGATTTAAAAATGTCTTCTTTTGATACTTTCCTAGAAAACAAGAACTTGAGAGTGATCAAAGCAAGGAGGAAAGTCTCCTCATCCATGAGGGTGGTCAAGCCTCCAAGCTTTCTAAATTCCATAAAATCGTTGATTTGAAAAATGCTTCAAAGTATGTAAGTAGGAGTTTCCTAAAAATGCATTAGAGAGTTAACCTACCCAAAATACATCCAAGGATCATATCATGCATCGCCAAGACTTAGGTTGTGCATATCTTTCATGCATCACATTGAAAAACAGTCATGTCGTATAGAGATTGGCCATGATATGTGAGTTCTCATGCCATTTCCTCCAAACTAGGGGCATTGAGATGTTATTCCTTAAATACATTTCATAGAAATTGAGTGTATTCATCATATCATAAAGCATGCATTATCATTGTATTTTAGGAATGCATCTTGCATAACATAATGCATCCACAAGAAGCCCGTACTCCATTTGAAGATGGCAGCTCACAAGGATGGTCCCTATGTTGCAAAGGGGCATCATCAATATTGGTAAGTTGATGTTAAGGAAGGAAAATTAGTAGATTCTATAAATGCCCAATACTATGTGTGGGGTCTACTTTAAATTCCATTTGAAAAGATTTTGAAAATAGAACTCTTTTAAATTTCTGGAAAGAAGGACCAAAGATGGATTATGTGACTCCAAATTAGGGAATTGATACTTTATGAAAAGTGGAGTTTCCAAAAATTATTTGGTAACATGTCAAAAATCTTTTACTTACCAAATGAGGCCTAATTCAAAATAGCAAGGTGCTTTCAAATGGTAGGTGCTATTAGGAAATAGGACAATCTTGGCTGGATTGATTATCTAAAGGGATGAGTTGTATTCCCCATTTCGCTTCTCTCCAAAAAAGAAAAATTGGCAATATTCAAAAGAAAAAGAAAAAGAAAAAGAGAATACAAAAACTCCTCGAGAAAGAAGTCTTCCCCAAATAGACCGAGGGAATACAAAAACTTCTTAAAAATGAGTCTTCTCTTTGAAAGAAAAAGGAAAAGAGAATGCAAAAACTCCTCCAAGAAGAAGTCTTCCCCGAATAGACAGAGGGAATACAAAAACTTCTTCAAAAGAGGTCTTCTCTTGAAAAAAAAAAGAAAAAAAAAAGAGAAAAGCCAAAGCTCAAAAGAGCAATTTTCCATCTCGTTGCCTTAAACCCCGGGACACTTCAGAAGGGACCGCGGGTAATTCTTTCCCAAATCCCCATAGCTCATCCCGATGGAGAAAAGTTCACCTTGAAAGTCCTAGAGTAGGAATAGGACCTATTTCATTTGAATTCATGTTGTTTGAGAATTAGAATTCGTTAGGTAAGAAAGGGAGCTTTGAAATGTTATTCAAAAATTTTCCATAAAACCTCTACTTATTAGTGGGTATTAAAACCCGAGTGAAGGGAAATATGAGAAATTGTAAGTCCTTTTTGATAGAAACCAAAAAGAGTTCTCTTTTCGAAAAAGGAATTTTGAAAATCCTAAACATCAAAAGAAACAGGGACCATTGCTTGGGGCAGATGGCCAACATAGGCTTCTTCTTGAGTTCGTGAATCAAAGGTATGAGTCTCTAAACATTCATTTCACACACATGAATACATTCATAAAGTGGTTGTTCATGCATGATTGTCCTAGGATTAGGAGCTCTTGCCAAATCCCTCTTTGCTAAGAATCCAAGGAAATAGATGTTATGGAATAAAGATCAATTCCATACTCTCAAGGCAAATCTGGGAAGAAAAGCAAATGGGTGTTTTCTTCTTTGCCATTATCCAAATGAATTTGGAATAATGCCAAAGAGGGGCATCTGTAGACACCCAAAATTTTCTTTTAAAATTCTTACCTTTTTAGGAAAGTGACCATTTTAGCAATTTTGGGGTTTTTGAAGGAAAAAGGCACTAAACGAGTTTGTTTTGGTACCAAAATTTTATGGAAGCTTTAAAATGATAAAAGAATGCTTTTTTTTCTGAAAATTTCGAATTTTGACAAAATTAGGGAAAATGACGATTTTGCCCTTAACACTGGAAAAGTAGGATTTCGTTTCCTTAAAAGATTTATGATGAAAAGTATGTTGAAAGCTTGCCTTTTGAAAAGATGCAGGTATCAAAAACACAAGTTGACACCTGAAAAGGACGGTGGATGCCCAAAAAGGGAAAACGGGCGTTAAAAAGGGAAAGAAAGCTTTCTAGAAAGAAAAGCTCATATTTGGAAAGAAATCAATTTCCAGAGGGTAAAGTTGGTATTACCAAAAGAAAGGAAGGACTGAAACAAGAACAATAGCCTCTGAAAAGAAAGGTTTGGTATCGAATGCATTTCGTAACATGTCCATGTTATGTTTGATTGTCAAGGTAATTAGTGTATCGATATGCATCAGTTTGGCATTGTCATATGTTACTGTTATGTTAAGAATAAGGTTAATATTCCAACACTCATGGAAGAAATCTAACGAGCATGATGGTTGGTTTTCAAAAACGTAACATGGGCTTACTTGAATGCTTTTGTAGTAATGCATGTAACATGGATTTGCATAACCACTTTCACAGCAAACATGCAGTTTTATCCAGTTCGATTGCTAAACTGGCTGAGCTGTACAAAGGTGTTTCTGTTAGCTTGTCAAAGTGCATCTTGAAATACAATACAACAAGTCATATCTAGACCAGTTTTAGCATGTAGCGAATTCTTGTAGACACATGAAGTTAAAGAAGAACTGGATGTGCATGAGTTCCATGATGCTGACTGAACTGAATTTACTGAGGCTAAGCTGAAGGAACTCGTCCTCATCAGCCTATTGTGCAACTGGTACAAAATCATCGCCCACACAAGCTGCAAAATCAACAGAACAAAAATAGAATGCGTGCAGTGTTACATCAGGGAAACCAGAATCAGATGAGCATGATGGTCACGATGCCTAAGGAAGGAAAACATATTGAAGCAGCCCTGGTTCGTCACATGAAGAATCCACTGATGCCAGTATTTTAGCATTCCTGCAAAATCAAGAAGAGACATTAGATACGAGAAAACATTCAGTGCATCAGGAAATTAAGAGGCAGAAGAAATAGGAACAGGCAAGCTGTAGACATTGATAGCCCCAACGTTGAGTATGATAATCGACTTGAATATGCTCAACCTGAAATTTCTTTTGCTGGAGGTTTTGGGACTTCATCTAGTAAGAACCTAGATGTCACAAGTCAACGTCTTAATTTAGCAACAAAGGGAACCAGGTGCAGCCGATTTCAGTCGCATTTGGCATCTTACCATACCAAGGCTTGCTGCATTCAGCAAGATTAAGTAAGAAGACTTGCCTTTCAAATTCTGGCCTAATTCAACAACAAGAAAGAGGAGGAAAATGTAAGGCAGCATATCTCACAGCTAATGAGCAGCTCCTTTCCAAATTCAACGTGAACTGCAGAGTTTAGCAGTTCCTTAACTTTCCAAATCAACATCGTCCTCATGGCAGCCCCAGCAAAACTTTCCAAGTTCTGATTTTTTACAGCAATAACATGCCTTTTTCGTTAAATTCAGCAAGGAAACTTGCCTTGCCCAATGTTACACCTAAGAGGCATCTTTTGGCCTATAAAAGGAGCCTAAAGGAGGCTGCAAAAGGGGGGGACCAGCACACAGGAACATTCAGTCCGAAAATTCAGAGAAATAGAGAGAGAGAGAAAGAAAGAGAAGAAGGAGAAGAAGGAAGTCTGGCCTGGTTCCGATGTCCGATGATCACCCGGCGAAGTGCTCCTATGTCCCCTCTCACTCACACAGGTTGGAATTCTTGCACAAATTAGTTTTAATTCATGAGAATCTGAAAAAGTACAGATTCTGGAAATTTGTACATGAACCAAGGCTTTGAGCCCATGTTCTTCATTTATATCGATACAAACATGCATGATTCCTTCATAAACGAAATTAAAATCCATGTTTAGATGATTTTCATAATTTATTAGGACTGATATAGGTTGAACTTCGTTCTAGAATCACGTTAGGAACCTTCTAAAATTTTCTGTAAAACTAGTTTCTGAAATTGTCTGTGCACACGTGTCTGATTACAGAATTTTTATAGACAAACGGATAAGCCAATTGTGTCGAAATTTTGCATGAATAATCTAGACATATCGGACGTTCTTAGATAAAATTTTGAGGAATTGTTATGAACAGTTGCCTAGCCAATTAGATCCGTGAAGTTTATATAAAATCCAGATTGCGTTTTACAG
Organism: Brasenia schreberi; assembly: GCA_036023115.1. Classification (NCBI taxonomy): domain Eukaryota; kingdom Viridiplantae; phylum Streptophyta; class Magnoliopsida; order Nymphaeales; family Cabombaceae; genus Brasenia; species Brasenia schreberi. The sequence goes on from JAYKKT010000016.1 coordinate 3,655,436, forward strand.
AAACATAACGTTCAGTAATAGACCTCTATTCTTTTGCCCATATCTCTGCAACCACTGAATGAAATTGGATGAAATTTGATTCTTTGAAAACCTAACATCCATATCTTTCTAACACAATAAATTTCATCGAAATTGGATGACTAAACACTGAGATATTGCTGTTTTTCTGAGCTTCTGATCCATAGAAACAGGGTTGTTCTGAATTTTATAACAGTTTCTGATTCTGTATTTAATTCTCAGAAAATAAAGAACTAAATTATAAAATAAAAACACATATGTGTCTCTATTCTGTAAAAGTTTTAGAATTTTTGGAGAATCAAAAATATTTTTAAAAATTCAGAGAACAGGCCTTTGAAACTGAACAGGTTCTGCAAATCTAAGAATCTGAAATTTTTCAGAAATCAAGAACTTAAACACAAATCTGAAACTTTGGAAGATCTGGTTTTTCCTTTCTCGAATTAACGGATTCAAACAAATTTCAAGCGTCTAGGCTGACCCTTGAGTGTCGGTTCAAGAAGGCCTAAGTCGAAAAGATCTCACTTGTCCACAATCGTTCTAAGAAGTCAGAAAAACATAATTTGTTAGTTTTAGCAAACTAACTGGCACGCTCGTGCAACCCGACGTAGTTCAAGGGTTTGATTTCGAATCCCAAACGATTTGAAATAAAATTATATCTACAATTATACATAATACAAATGCACAATTATAAATAAATTTAGTGATATTTTGGTAGCACTCAGTTGTTTCATTTACTTCATCCATCTCTCTAATATCCTGAAGAATGAGATTTATACAATAAGTTGTACATGTGTCTAATAAAATGTATCATGTCTCTTAGGTAACTTCTTTGCAATTGCTTTATAATTAATTGTATTATCTATAATTAATTGGATTACATTTTTAGCTTAACCTCCAATATTACCTTATTAAATTTTTGCTTTAGAACCTTGACAGTATAGCACTCCTATAACATGTCAAGCGATCTTAAAAACATAAAGTCCTTCCTCGCCTATGTATCCTTCCATATCCATTTACCATGATAGTATACCTTGTATCCTTTAATGACTCTCTCAAAATCAAATAATATTCTTATATCTCTCGATATGCCCTGTATCGTGCGGTACAACTTGTATCGCATGATATAGGCCGATACTCAGCTGCTATGCAATATACTCCTCTTTCCGTATCAGGATTCTCCACGATACGATACACCTCCATTCTTGCTGCCTATATCAGAGGCAGCCTGCACACTTTGTAAATAAGCTGATTAACAACTACTGTGAATCAAAACTGTTACATTTCAGTTCTTTGACTTAGCTTTCTAAAGTGACTAAGTTTCATTAAGAAACTCATTGTGGTTGTGTTTATATTGAAATCAGTCGACTAGGCAAACCTGTGATTGGTTGAGTATTGTAATCTTCACATCCGGCCTCATATTACAGACAATACCCGTGTAATGACTTTTTAGTGTTTACATCGAAACTTTGCCAATGTCAATCAAAACTCAGGTTGGACATAGGGTTGGAAAGGATTTTCCTAAAAGATAGGTGGTTCCTTATAAAATTGGGCCCTGCACATTCTACCCAACGGATGAATATATTCATCTGTTACCAAGCTCTTATCCTAAAGGGTTCAGGTCAAACACAACCAACTTATTCTACCTGAGCAGTGAACAATGTAACTTCAGGTACTACATGCCATTAATCAAGTTATTTGAGTTCTTTTTTTTCTTTTAAATCTTTGCAGGATTCAATTAGTTTTAAAATAGGAAAGAAATGACAAGTATTTAAGATTGGAAAAGTGTTATATTTCAGCCCAAAGGCGTTCTATAATCTGAATTTTTGGGGCCTCTTTTGATTCTCCAATGTAGGCAAAACTAGTGGAACCATCCTTGGTTTCATCTTCTGAGGTCAAATGGTTCAATGACTACCATTTGCAAGTGTGGGACAAGCTCAGTGTCATAATTTCCCTTTATTGTGTGAGAATCAATTTTTACTGCAGAGCACGCGTTAGGCTAAAATTTTGTTCAAACATTTTCTCACATTTTGCATGACAACTTTACCATTTATAATGGGATTAAAATAGATGTGCATGTATCTATGCGTACGTGTTTAATTGTGCGTGCAACAGGAAGATTTGTCATAATTTCTTGATTACGGTATAATTGAGAGGAGTTCTAGTGTAGTGCCACTTCTGTAGGACCAAACTAGTACACGAACAAGCACATTCCTGGACCTTGTTCAGGACTTGATGGTAACCTGATACGAGATCATGCAGTGGTCTAGTGGAGTGGAGGCAACATATAATTGTCATAAATGTTGAGCAACAAAAATTACATATGGAGCACATACTTTTACGCCTTTCACTCACCTCGCTGGGATATTTCATGTCTTTCACAGGGTTCATTTTGTAACGCACAAATTGAGTTTGATACCCATTATTTTTGTATTTCCATATTCTAATATAAAAATAACCACTTTCACCATGAAAGCAGATATGCCAGAAAGTTAGTTAGCTTTTCTTTTCTTTTCTTTTCTTCTCTTAATCTTCAAGCTTGAAGCAACACCTATGAGGAAATTTTGGAAGCTTCAATGTCAAAGAAACAAACTTTTCCCTTTTTTCTGTGATGACAGAGTAAGGGAAGTGGAATCAGAAACATCCATCGCAAGTGAAACTTGTCCAACTGCAAATTTAGTCCCCATCTTGACTAAATGCTCTTTAACTGGCCGACAAACCTTTTGTCAGGCGAGGGTGTTTTTTGCAAATTCTTGCCATATCAAAATGCGATTACCTTAACAACAAATTGATCCACCTTTAATGCAGTCATCATCCATGAAACCCACTCATGTATGTGAACAATATTAATGCTAATATCACTTTGTATGACTTTTGGACCTCACCTGGGGCTTATTGCGACCCATTTTGTAAGATTGACAGTGGAAATCGTGAACCTTAGGGAAAATATGTGGTTCGGCAAACTCGTTTGGTTCACAAAAGTCACAAGTACCTACGTATATTGGCAGTATAAAATAGATAGATCAACTATAGGGAGATTCTAGAGTCTAAAAAGAGAAGAATATTCCAGTAGCAGTCAAAAAGTTCAGGGTTTACTTCTTGTCAATTTTCTGATCTTGTTGAAGATAACTTTCTTTACCTTCTGATCTGAGATTGGTTTCAGGTCTTGATTCTCTGCTTTAGATTGCAAAATAGTTCAGGAAAGCCAGTCTCAGAGATTGTATTTCCAAACTCTCTGGTCCCCAAGAGGCTCACCATTACAAAACATGAGCTAACAACCACAACCAACTTGAAGCAACGGGCCCCTAAACCATGGTGCAATACCCAAGCACTCACATCAAGATGATTAGTAGTGGAAAAAGTTCATAATCCGCATAGCTACTATCCACAGAAACCCCAAGTGTAGGTGGTGCTCAGCATATGCTTCTTACTTAAGGAAGATGTTGCAGTTAGGGTGCGAGTTTGAGTTTGGTCATACCTGATATAATTCACATAGTTAACCCACTATGTGGTACAACCTTATGTGTCAATTACACTCGAGGCTACCACAGAGAGGGTGAAGTATAGGTTTACTTCAAATCACTTACATGGGCCTTCCTTTCTTCTCCAAAAGCTCACTCGTTCCACAAGTAAGGATCTAATTTGTTCAGAGTGCTCATCGTGGATGACATTTAAAAGAAAGCAATCTCCAGGGTGGACCAAGGATAGGACAGAGACTCTACCCACTAAGGTGGGAAACGCTGTTGAAAAGGGGATATGTGATCAATTTTTCATGGTTTTTATTATTTAACCGATCTATTTCATGTCATGTCCGGTATGGACTATAGTTGCACTTGTAATGCGTAACTATATGAAGGATTCTGGGGGTTCAGTCATTGGGTTTCGAACTTATATTACTCTTGCTCCACTTAACAGCCTTTCTTCGTTCCAGACGTTCATTTCTGTATAACCATCTTGTACAAGGTACCCATAGAGTGAAGCGTCAGGGCTTCCCACATGGCAGGCTTCCTAGAGTCTACTTCTCCCTTCTTTCATCTTGTTTGTTTCCTTTGTTTGAAGATTGAGAGCTGTTCTCAGCCCCCAATTACTCACTGGTAGAGAGGGTTTAGGAGAAAAGTATGACTCATTCAGCCTGTCCAAGCCAGTCATTTCTTAGTCTCATATAGCAACGGGAATATCGTGAGCCAAGTTGCTCTTTTCCTTTCATTGTGAATCCTTGGGACCTGTTTGTTTCATGGGAAGGGAAGGACATACGCCAACTCCCATGGAGAAAAGCTGCAGTTTCATGTATATAGCTACATTTCCTGACAAAATCAAAGTCACACTTAAACACATGCCCATAGCATTTGGACGAGAAAATTTGAAAGGCCTGTGCTGCATTGGGGCTTGCCTGCTGGCGAGGACTTCTCACCCCACCTTTTAGGAGGAAAAATAAAGTTTGTTTCACTGCGATGAGAAAGTAATGGCTACATCAGCATTTTTGCCATCCCAGATGGTGAAACAAGTACGGTATTGGTCACCATGAATGATCTATTAGCAATTTCATCCATCTTATTATTATCGTCAACCATCAAACTTCATCCATCTTCTTAGTGTCTAGTGATTTTGGAGGTCATAAACAATTGGGAGTGTTTGTCTTTTCCCTCATATTTCATGCTTTGAGTTGCCTACACTATTGTCATATACTCTTCTGGAGGCACGTTATCCAGTTAAGTGAACTATCCAGTCATATACTCTCTCTCTCTCTCTCTCTCTCTCTCTCTCTCTCTCTCTCTCTCTCTCTCTCTCTCTCTCTCTCTCTCTCTCTCTTTCTCTCTCTCTCCCTATATATATATATATATATCCCATATGCCAAATGTGTTTACAATATTCGAGTGTCTCAAATAATATCCTACATGAACATACTAATTTTGAAATGCAGTAACTAAATAATGTTTCATGTGAACCCTAGCTAGGTGACTATGGCTCTTTGTGCTCTCGCATGGTAAGTCTTTTATATTATTGGTGAGGAAACATTGCCGTTTCACGAGAAAATGACCAGCCTTCTTATGGTAAAACAAGCTGTGTGTGGAAGCGGGTCAGTACACCAGCCAAACCCACTTCACCCTGCCCAAGCCGTTCTTGAGTCGTAGGGTTCAAAATTCACATTGTATGCTCTAGAACCCATCAACTCATGTGCCTTGTGCTTTGTGAGCGGACTCCCTAGCTTGGTGACTATTGCTCTTTGTGCTCTCGCATGGCAAGTTTTTTATATTGTTGGTGAGGAAACATTACCGTTTCACGATAAAATGACCAGCCTTCTTATGGTAAAACAAGCTGTGTGTGGGAGCGGGTCTGTGCAGGGTGCACCAGCCAAACCCACTTCACCGTGCCCAACCCGCCCTTGAGTCGTAAGGTTCAAAATTCACATTGTATGCTCTAGAACCCATCCACCTTGCCTTGACCAACTTTTTCCTGAAAAGAATTATATATATATGCATGTATGTGAACAGATATTTTTTATTTACAGATATTATATTTACTAAATATGGGTGATCACATATCGTATTTATTTGAAGATCTTAGACATAAGGCCCGTGTAGGCTTAGATATGCATCACAGAACGTGGGTGTATGATATCAATACCTTTCTATCTTTATGCAACATCTCGCCCTCCCCCAACTTCTTTCATCCTCGATTAAAATCCCTATATATGCTATACTACATGGGGCTGGCAGCGGCAGATCCACATTGTGGAAGGTCCATCCAAAATTCTGAAAATTTATATTTTTGTATTCAAATTTTTAAAAAAATGAAAACTTTTATAGTCTGCCCCACTCAAAATAAGTTTCTTGATCCACCGCTGCAACCTGGGTTCTCAACCCTAAGAAATCGCACATGGGAACGGAAAAGAGTGGGTAATGCTTCTATTACTAGACCTGGTATTCTTATTCCCAAGATATTATCAGTGATCTCTCATATACTTAGTCAAAGAGGTTGGGAACTCCATAGTACCTTCTCTCTCTATACAACAACTAAGCCTTTTCCTATACTAGACGGAGTCCGTTACATGGATTCCTTGTTTCCACATAGTCCTATCATGTGTCATGTTAGCAGTTAACTCAACATACGCTATATCATTTTTTATTGTTTCTTTCCAACACTTTTGTAGTTGTCCTCTATCTCTTTTAATACTTTCAAAATCTAATTTTTTATACATTCTTACATGTGCTTCTTTTGATCTCCTAATTTGTTTTTAATAACCTCATTATGTATATGGTCTTTCCTTATATGACCACTCATCCATCTCAACATATTCATTTTTGCCACAAACATCTTTTGTACATGTTGATTAATTGTCCAACACTCAGAACCATAAAACATTGCAGATCTAATTGTTGTTGTATAATATTTGCCTTTTAACTTTAATGGTATCTTCTTGTCATAAAGAATACCTAATTCTCCTCTCCATTTTAATCAACCTGCATTAATTTTATTCGTAACATCTCCATCAATTCTTTTATCACTATGAAAAATTAACCTTAGGTATTTAAAACTTTTCTTTTGGGGATGCAATGTGTACCAATTTTAATTTCTATGTTCTATGAAGTAACCAAATGATCAAACTTGCAAGAGTACCTTTTCTCTATATATAGAGAGAGGGAGTAGTTCTAAATGTTTTTGGTATGCATAAACATCTTCACTATTCAACCTTTGAGATGAATGGTTGAGGTAATAAAATAAAAAAAAATTTAATATATAGTACACTAAATGATAATGATATGCATAAGTACCGGTGGTATTCTTTTACTTCTTTAATTCAAATTTTCACTATTGGTCGTAACAATCTAAAGATGAAAATGTTTATGCATGATTATACACTAGACGACATTATGCATTTAAAACTAGGGGTGTTCATGGGGCGGGGATCATGATCCAGCACCGACCCCGTGATGAGGACCAGAAATTCCCCCATCCCTGTCTCCGTGGGGACCCACCCCCATCTTGCTGATTCTCAAGAAGTCTTTTCTCTTGAGACTTCGGAAAGGGAAAAGATAACCCGCCGGAGTTTCTCTTCTTAGTGGACTCTCAAGCAAAACAACATGATTACCACAATGAGTGCCGAACACACAGCAAGCTATATACTTAACACCATTAAGTTCTCGATGACTGTCCAGATTTCTGGCTACTTTCCAGCAACACGAGAACAAGCCCAACATACTATAGCCCAAGAAAAATAATATGAAAAACAACAATAAAGAATACACGTAAGAAACATATCGTTAAAAACAGAGAAAGGTTCATCTTCATATCAATCCCCATTGGCTGAAAACTGGGGAAGTGGTAAAGAGAAGCAACAGATATCCATGCAATGTGCCAGCAGCTGAAATTTGAACAGGTCGACTTAATAGTTTTTCCAACAAGTGGAAACAAAAAGAAATAAAAGAATCTGATTAAACATCCATACGTTGACCACCTTTGGTGTATTCTCCATAATCTGGATTACAGTGTATGTTATCCGATCAGATAAAGAACAAACAACCCAAAAATATGGCAATCATTGCATGCTGTGAGCGGTAGTGTGGATAAGGATATGTACGGGTCAATGGTTTGGACATGCTCCATTCATAGACTATCTAGGAATGGAGTCATTTGTTGCTTCACAAAGTCCATTCACATGATCTAAAACAGCTCATGTAACTTCAGCCTTCAGAATAATTAAGCAGCAAGATCTTTAAAGGAAAAAACATCCTGCATATAATAGGGCACCCGAACTGTTAGCTTGGTCTTGTATATAAAAAAATCTGAACATTTGAGTAGACCAACGAGAAAAAGGGTCAAACTCAGAACTATCCAAAGAGACACCAAATTACCCATAAAACGAGACAGGCAGCCCTAGAGAAAAATGAGAAGACTTATTTGCGAGATAAGCAACACAGAGAAACACATCTCAAACAGTGACAATGATCAACTGCAGTCATTAGAGAATGAACAACAATGAAGAGACACGAAATGTTAGGATGACGATTTCTCCCTCTGATTTAACCCCTCGTTCTTGTTCTTCTTTTTTATGGTGGGCAAGAGGAAAATAATCATCGTTGTTTCTTGTTGCAATTGATCATAGAGTAGAATGCAGTGGACAATTCTATCTCAGAGGGTTTGGAAGTTAGCATTGATGCCTGGATGTGCAATTGATCATAAAGAACAAAAAGAAAATAAAAAACTCTCAAACCTTAACAAGACATACTCTCATAAAGGCACAAGGTTCCATTCATATCTTCACTTTTGGCTTCTACAACATTATGTAACCTATAACAAAATAACATTAAAGTTAAGATAGAAGATATCAAACCACTCCATAATAAGAGTAAAATATTTTGAACCTCAGATGATTGAGAATTATTTCCATCATCGGCAGCCTCTTCATTAACAACACATGAAGGCGTAGAATGATGCATCAGTAAAGATTCACCTATACATACATTTATAAAATAATATATTTATAATGACTAAAAAGTTGAAAAAAAGAATTATATATAATAAAACTGTCAATCCCTTTAATAACCAACAACCAATTATGAACACACATCAAGGCTTTCAATGGCTTTGGATGAAGTCTACTTCGATAGGACTTATCAACCTTCTACTTGCACTAAAAGCATACTCAAACACTATAGTAGAAATAGGAATATCAAGAATATCTCTAGTTATTGTAGGAAATTTGATACCATTTGTCCTCCACCAATCGAGTATATCAAAATTTGGTATTCTAGGAAGTACACCCTCATCCAAATAATGATTGAACTCTGACTTGACATCATCATGGTTAGTGCTCATTTAACAAACAAATCATAATCCTTAAATATATCAATCTCAACATCTCTAGTGACTTATGAATTTGAATTGTTTTTCCTTCTCATACAAACATAAAGAGAGCTTGCTATAATGATAGTTTTATATGAGTTTCCTCTATCAACATTATTTCAACGTATTTGTCGAAGTATAATAACATGAGACATCCTTAGAATATATGATTATGAGCATCATAAGACATTGAAACATCCTAAAAGGGTTAATGAAAAAATTACTATAACAAAAAACATGTGGACTTCCAAGAACCAAAAAAATGGATTATTGGCAATAATAACTTGGGAGTTACAATGTTGAATAATGAGGTATGTGAAACCATAAGCAAATTGTAGTAGTTTAATTTATGAATTTTATATTATCAATATCTTGTTAGTGATATAACTATTGCAGGTTTATGTATGTTTCTTCTCCACATACTACAAATGTTCTTGGCGAAAACATTTTATGATTGAAATATTGATAGAAAGTTATCGATTGTAAGAGTGATAATTGTTGTACAAATGATGCCATCATTGGCAATCTTTTGGAAAAGTTGGATGTAAGTGCTCTGTTACTACGAAGGTCTTTATTTCACATGAGATGTTGTGCTCATATTCTTAATCTTATTGTGAAGGATTGTCTTGAGGTAATCAATAACTATTGAAAGAATTCGGAACAGTGTTGCTTTTTGGAATGGTTCTAAAAAAGAATTGAAAAGTTTGATGAAAGTGACCAATAATTAAATATTTCATGTACGCAAAACTCGTCACTTGATTATTAAAGTAGATGGAATTCTACTTATTTGATGCTTCAAATTGCTATCAAATATAAGGATGTCTTTGCTCTTTTAAGGATACATGATTCACAATATAAGATTTTTGTAAGTGACGATGAATGGGAATAGCAAAAGTGAGAAGTTGAAATTGTTTTATAGGTGATTGAGTTATTGTCTGGTACTAAGTATCCTAATGTAAATTTATACTTTCCTCATATTTGTCAAATCTATCTTTATTTATCAAAGTGGATTAATTACTCAAATCATGTGATCAGTGATATCAAAGTATTGGGATGTTATTTATGGAATTCTTGATTAAATATACAATTGCTCATAGTCATTGTCCCATCCTTCTTTTTTGAGCATTGATCATCATTTGATGTGGAACTTGTTGATTCTTCCTCTTATAAGTATTTAGGTGATCATGCATGTCTAGTCTCATTCTTAGTTTCTCCTTCAAGTTTATTTTCACAATAATTACAAATAGCCTTCACAATACCTCCAACTTTGTATCTCTTATAATGGTTTGAAACCAACTAGGTTAGCTTTTGTTTTTCCCGTTATCTTCCAATCCTTTTTCACCTTGTTGTTCTTGTTCTCGTAGACTTAAACAAAGAGTAAATTTTTTACCATCACCCATTTTCTCTAATGAAATTATATTTATTTAATCGATAGCTGGAGTTGAATAATAAGAACTTGCACCAAAACTTTGATGAATAGTTGGCTTTGATGTATTAGTTAGTGACTTAATATTTGAAGCTTCAGTAGGTACTTGTTGTTCTTGGTCAGACATTTTGCTTAAAAAAAGAAATTGTGATGGATCATGGATCTCACTAAATGTGGGAATCTAAGTGTGGATACAAACAATTAGAGAGAAAAAAGAAATGCATCAAGAAAAACAACAAAAAGATAGAATCATTTAGTGAATCAAGCAAATAGAATATTGATAACACAACAACGATTTGGTTAGACAAAAAAAGGTGAGCAGGAGTAACCTTTTTATAAAGACATCCAAACAAGGGGCAATAAGTGGAAATTCTGAGAATCGATAAAAAGAAAAGCTAAGAGTGTCAAGAAGCAGGTAGAAAAGGTTTGCTTTTTCTAATCATTCTGACAACTGAGATGAACACTTCGTGATACTCATTTGATCCAATGTTTTCTTGATCACGAACTTCTCAAGTAAATTAACGTGTGATAACCTTTGACACAGTACACATCAATCACGGGCCGTTAATGCTGAGGTTCTGAAATGAAGCTTCAGTAGGGACGCAACAAGTTGAGGTGGATATCAGGTTTTTGGCATACTTGTATGCAAAAGTATACTTTCTAGGGGTTAAAAAAACCTTTGATCTTTCTCATAATCCAAACATCATAAACATGGCAAAACTATGCTACACATCCATTCACTAAAATTGTCTTCAGATTATGATAATTACAGGACCAAGTATAATGGAATATATACAAATAAACTATCAATTACGTATAGCATTCAAGGCATTGAAAGAGAATGTATGATGCATCTGTGCTTATCCGATGCTTACATGGTACCCTTTTGCAATTTATACAGCAAATAAATTTAAGAAAAAACATGAGGATCGTTATTCAAGCTTAGATACATAAACACATACACATACATATATATGATATAACAAAATACGTCGTGTAGATAAATCAACCTGAATTGGAATCAAGCAACAGTACCATAAGCTTCTTACCTAATAATTTCAAAGCTATATTATGGGGAAATTATGATAATCTTTTATAAAAGAATAACCACGGCCTGAACGCACCTGAGAGCAGCTCGTGTAGAGTCCCTCCCTTCGTATATTCATAGATAAGAATAAGGTTGTGGCCTTCCTCGCAGTAACCAACAATTCCTGCTATGTATTTGTGATGAACTGTCAACAGAAGCCAAAGCTAAACCAGTACCAATATAAGTCTTGCACAAGAGAGAGAGAGAGAGGCATGGGCATGAGTGTGATTCGTGAAGCCTAGAGCTGCACTACATGGCACTTGCCGATAGAGATCTACACTGCTCCAGAAGTTTTCTTCCTAGGATTTTTTGGAATGGACATTTATATTTTGGATATATGAATTTAGATCTTGAGATCTTGAAACCAAGTCCATAACCCGGGATCCATGGGGCGGGTCTTCGGGATGGGCCCCGGCGGGGAACCGGAATCCCCGCTCCATGAACACCCCTATTTAAAACTACCTCTATCTATCTATCTATCTATCTATATATATATATATATATATATATACATGGAGAGAGAGAGAGATGCTGTTTGACCAAAATCTGTTCACTCAGTTCAAGCTTTTTCGTTTTTGCTGCGAGTAAGCTTGATCTTGCAACTAACATTGTTACCTTGTGCTTGACGTGATTATAATTATTAAATAAATTTAACTAATAAACACAAAATATGTTAACTTTTCTTAATATTAAGTAACAGAGCTAAGAAATGTTCATCAATGATTACTCAAAATAATAATTAATTAGGTGTTAGATGTTTGTATTAATTATTAATGTACACTTTTTTTAGGATTGTCATGATGGGGTTAGACGAGACCCCTACCATTAAAAAAAAATATGATGTATGCGACATGCACAAGAGGGTCGTAATGATGACTTCCAACATAAAACAGTGAAAAACAGCCGGTGAACATTGCGGAAATACTAGACACAAGAACAACTCTAATTGGATAATGAACAATCTATCTTTAAGGTGAGTTGGAATATGCAGTCTGTACAATAATGTAGATGCATACAACCTCGTCTGTACAAGACTAATGTAGATGTATACAACCTTTAATTGACATTGAGGAAGGATGCGTACCTTCAAAAAGTATAGTCATCTGCAGCAAAAGGTAGCTTGTCTGATAAACAACAGAATATTATTCAGCTACTGTAAACAGTAAGTCGAGTTCCTCTACTTGTGGGAGGATATACACAGTTTCACATATGGATTACTTTCTCGGTGAGGATTCATTTTACCTATCATACAAAAGATAATATAGCTACATGGGAGTTTGAGATCAAGTACCTTTGTCACATAACTTGTTTGGATTGGAGATATTTGTAAATAATAAAAAATTTCTCAAAACATTTGATCTTTTAAGAATTTCTACCTTTTTCAAGAAAAATCGTGATTCTGAGTCTTTTGAGGATTCAAATAAAGACATTTTAAACGAATTCATTTTTGTGCCAAAATTTTGTAAGAACCTCAAAATATGGGTACTTTATATCCCTCTTAAAAAACTTTAATTTTGACAAAAAGCAAAAAAAAAAACTACTTTGCCCTCAAGGCTAAATTGACAGGATTTTGCTATTTCAAAAGATTGTCTTCAAAGAAAGAATGGTTACAAACAATTTTTTAAATAAACAAATGAAAATGAGACATTGAGAACCAAATTCACAAAGTATTTACAAAATTACAACTTGAAATTCAAAACCAAACAAATCCAAATTCAGACCTAAAAAGCTCGACAGATTGAGAAAAGTCCTACACTGAGAACCTACACCTATCTAAGGATTAAAGTAGTTCAAGATCCTACACCTAAGAGTTAAAGTGGTTCGAGACCCTTACCCATCAAAGAGTAAAAGCGGTCTGACAGCCTACACCTATCAAAGGATTAAAGTTGTCGAAACGGTTAAAAACTAACTCACGAAGGGAAAGCAAGTCACTCATGTAAACAAAAATTGAGGATAAGACTCAATTGTTCTCCAAAAGTATTTGAAGATTTCGTTAAACTCGATGTTTCAAATGTAAAAGAAATGGTTTTAAAGAAAACATTTGAAACCATAAATCGTACTTGAAATCAAGCAAAGCAGAATTCTTAAACGTAGGATGAAAGCAGGAGAGCCCGAAAGAAATAAAAATAATTAAATCAAATCAACTCAAGTGAAATTGATCGACACAAGCAACCAACCCAAAACCAAGTCAAAATTGGCACATGATCAAGTCCAAAAACCAAGTCAAAGATGGACTCATGATCAAACCTAATTCAACTCAATCCAATATGAGCTCATGATCCAGCTCATACTAAGTCAAACATGGACTCATAACCAGTCCATACCAAGTCAAATATGAGCTATGGATCGAGCCCACACAAAAATTAAATCAAGACCGCACCTAACCATGCAAAGGAACGGGTTGAAGCAGATTGGGTTGCATCTAGCCTAGGGTTGCAAGTCAAGGCCAAAGCTAATTGAGCAAGTCAAAGGCTGAACTAAGATAAGAAGTCAAGGCAAAAACAAGGGTTGAGTGGCTAAGTCAAGGTCCTACTCTTGCACCAAGTGGTGGGTTGCATCTAGCCACAATCTACAAACAAGACCATACCAAATCGAGTCAAGCAAGGGGAAGACTGCATTGCACCTAGCCTAAGGCTGCACAAAGACTCATCCTTGACCAAAATGGAGATCATCCACACGCTCCCATGTGAGCCATGTGGTTAGCACCTTCTAAAGTGGATTGGATCAAAATTTGGTTAAATATCAAGCTTCATGCCCAACCCATGAAAGATCCTACAAACTCCCCTTAAAAGCTATAAATAGACTCTTTTAGAGGTTGGTTTAAAGGAGGCAAAGAGAGAAAATTAAAAGAGAGAAGTCCAACAAATAGAGAAGGAGAGAAAGAGAGGAAGAGAGAAAGGAATGATCACCCCCTTCCTTAAGGAGCAATCGAACGACCATCTTCAACACTTCCAAGCCTTCAGCCTCCACTGCAAGGTCGATTCTCCCCTTTCTTCTTTCCTTTCTTTCCATAAAACTTTCAGTTCCATTTAAATGGGTCATAATTAAAGAGTATTTGACTCCAAATAAATGTAATATTTTGATGAGAAATGCTGTCAAATTTCATCCAAGCTCGTGACTAAGATCGCCTCCTATGTATTTGGTTTATGGTTTGTTCTACTCCAATATATATTGTAAATCTTCTACTTCTAATCCCTTTATGATTAAGCTATATAACTCTAATTAGATATATCAAGCATCTCTTTGGTGATTAAATTCCTAAAATAGTTAGTAGTGTCACCCTGGATGCTAGCTAATGTAGAGCATTTTGTTCCATCTTCACAAAGTAGCTAAATGTTATTAAAGCCAATGTTCTATTTGAATTTGGAATGATAGCAAGTCGTACGACAATTTCCTTGGAGTTTCCATTTGCTTCTGCATTATTGTTGCCGGAAACATTCAAGTTCTCTCAACTCTTGTAGTCTACTTGAATAACACCATGCTTGTTTATTGCTACACCCATATTCACTCTATGTTGTAAGTTCTCTAACTAATTATAACATTCAATCACACTTCTAGATGTCACCTACCATGCTCTCATTCCATGCGATAAGGTTGACTTCAACAAATCCTAATTTACATTAATAACTTTTAGTTTATTATTTTATTTTATTAATCTAATATATATTGTATCAAACAATAAAGACTAAATTACATTAATTAATTACTTTAATGTTCTGGTGTCCTTTTTTTGGGAGATTTTAAAGAATCCTGAAGGTGGTAGGAATGACAATATAAACCCGACCTAATTCGACTGGAACGAAGCGATTCCTGCAGTTTCAGTGTGGAGAATACCTGAACATCTTTGACCAGATATGGGGTGGGTGGGATAAGATGTACCCGATCTAAACCATATGAAATATATATATGGTGAAACTTCGGAATTTCAACCACCTCATTTTGTTTTTCTAATTATCTAAATTAGATTGTGATTAATCTAAAGAACTTTTCAGGTTAAGAAGTTTTGGAGATTGAGTTAGAGTACAAGGTGTTTCGTACCGACCAAGAAAAAAAATCCAAAACTAGACCTTACCCATCACATCGCATAAGAGGGTGCCTGGAGCACAAAAATTGAGGTTCAGGTACAGGGGGTGGGTATGGTAGGTAAAGCCATCTCCAAACCGCCCTCTTGCCACTACTAGAAGATGATAGTGAAGTAACGAATGGTGTACATGCAATCGGAAAATATACGAATATGATCATGGTCGTCCAGCAAACGAGCCGAGCACGAGCCTATAGATGAGACGAGCCCCGAACAGCTGCGTTCGGTTCGTCCGGCTCGGTTACCACGACACAAAGAGAACTCGGACCCTAGAAAGACGTTATCGTAACGCTAAATACAAATATCGGTGTACTGCGCCCATAAATCCCCGCGTCGACCCGAATCAGTTCGAACAAAACCCGCTCTTCAGTCTCTCTCTCTCTCTAATCCTAAACCCTGACCTCTCCGGCGATCTCCGGCGGCATTCATCGACGGGGGTAGGTATGTTATCCTATCTCCGGCGATCTCCGGCGATCTCCGGCGGCATTCATCGACGGTGGTAGGTATGTTATTTTCTCGTGTCCGGCTGTTTTTATGAGGTACAGTTAGAGTATCTCGTGTTTGGATTTCCGTCTCCTATTTCTAAGCAGGAGTGGCACGTTTACGTTCGTTTAGGGCCCATGGTCATCGTGATCTTCTCTTCCTTTTCCAAGGAAATGTTTGTATTTTGATTTCTTGTTTTGAGATTCGGGGTTTAGTTGTCTCTATTTCTGAGATTATTGATGATGTCAAGAAATTCGCTTGCAGAACTTTAGCTTTTCTCGGTTTTCCGCTTTAGCGTTGTGGGATACGATTTATGAGAAGCCTTGATTTTTCCTGAAAATTAGGTCTTCGAAATTGGGTGTTCCACTTTTTTTTTATAAGGGATTAATAGCTTACAGAGCCTCCTGTCTTTCCACTGTTCGGTGCAGCTGTTAAGAGTGAAACCAAAGAGGTCTCAGGGCACATGGGGACTTAAATATCTTTCTGAGATATCATTCTGTCAAGATGGTACGATTTGCTTATTGATATTTACTGAAAATTGCTGTATAAGAGATGCTACTGACGTGCTAATTTATGCATAAGACTGTCCTTGCGGCTTAAAAATGAAACCTTTTGTAAAAGCTTATGCATAAGATTGGGATTACTTGGGTATTGATGGAGGAAACAGTTCTTTCACATAGGTGAATCCATGATGTATGTTATTGTTTCTTTTTTCTTTTCCGTGTGCTGTTATGGGTCAGAGAATTGGGCAATTGGACGTTGGCTTTTGCTTTAAGATGGTCAAAACTTATTGACATATTTCCTTTTGTTTTTCAAATTTGGCGGGTTCGCAGCTTCCTCTATCCCTGCTGAAGACAGCCCAGGGGCATCCCATGGTAAGATTGCCAACAGTTTCTTCTGTGAAAACTGATTTATGTGTTGCAATTAATTAATTGCTGCTGAAATTTTTCACCTTTCCTTTTTCTTCTGTTTGAAGCATGGTTGCCAGGTCCACCGGTTTCTGATCTGTTTTTACTCTTTTGAGCATGTGGGTGATAGAACGGTTGCAAAGAAAGTTATAATATTTCTGTAGATGAAACAGTAGGAAGGAATGCAACAAATTGCTATTTTCAGAGAAAGGAGAGGCGCATAATGTATCAAAAGCTAGGAACTATCTGTTCATTGTTGTTTGAATAATTTTGGTTCTTTACTTCGTTGATGCATGGGATCTACTAGTCCTTTATGTTATCCTCTTGTAGTTTCTTTCTCGTTTTCATCCCATAGCCCTTACGAAGCTGCTTTTCCTTCTGGTCAAGCTTTTGTCAGGATTATCTGTCCACATTTTTTTTATGAGAATTGCAGTGAGAGGTGTTCTTTCATGGGGCACATAGTGAGGCCTTTATTGCTATTAGGTTGTGAAAAATTGATGGATTTTCTTTTTTGACTTCTTTTGGTGGTTCTTTTACAGTTAGTGGAGCTTAAAAATGGCGAGACTTATAATGGTCATCTGGTAAACTGTGATAGCTGGATGAATATCCATTTACGTGAAGTAATTTGTACCTCAAAGGTGAGATGCCTTTCTGACCATTATGAACTTAGCATATCCCTCTTCATCTCTATCCTATTTGGCCTGTTGCTTTTCTGTTTTAATTGATAGATTGGAAATGTTCTTATCCTTTTTTGCAGGATGGAGATAGGTTTTGGCGAATGCCAGAGTGCTATATTCGTGGAAATACAATAAAATATCTTAGAGTGCCTGATGAGGTACGTTGTGGTTATATTATATGGATATGTTGTATCAAAATTTGATTTGATAGGATGAAGTACAAAACTTTCGCGTTCTAGAGTTGTAAATACAATTAGGAGAAACCATCATAAATTTGGTGTTGCATTGGAATGGAAGGAATACTATTTGGAATGGGCACTTCCTCTACTTATTTGGGGTAAGGAAGCTAGTCCTAGATAATAAGATTCGTATTGGTTCTTGGAATATCGGAACATTATCCGATAAGCTAATGGAGGTGGTAGATACTATGATTCGGAGAAAGATTCATATTCTATGTTTACAAGAGACAAAATGGGTATGAGAAAAAGCAAAGGAGATAGAGGATACAGGTTTTAAATTATGGTACTCAAGTAAAGAAAAGGCTCGAAACGGAGTTGGTATTATCATAAATAAAGATTTAAAGGAGAGTGTAGTAGACATACAACGATATGGTGACCGAATCATGACGTTGAAATTAGTGTTAGGAGCAGAGATTTTGAATATGGTTTGTGTTTACGCACCCCAAGTAGGACTAGAAGATAGCATAAAGACAGTTTTTTGGGAAGAGTTAGATAAGGTGATTCAAAAGATTCCACAAAGGGAGATGATTTGTTTAGGAGGAGATTTAAATGGACATGTCGGTAAAGAGGCATTAGGATATCAAGGGATTCATGAAAACTTTGGTTTTGGGGATATAAACGAGGAAGGTAGGGAGATTTTAAATTTTGCTATAGCATTTGATCTCTTTATAGTCAATATAATATTCAAAAAACGAGATGAACATTTAATTACTTATAAGAGTAGCTTATCACAAACACAAATTGATTACTTTATTTGTTAAAAAAAAAGATAGAGCGTGTTGTAAAGATTGTAAGGTAATTCCAGGAGAAAGCTTAACCACCCAACATCGACTTTTAGTTATGGATTTACAAATAAAAAAATGGACAAAGAAGAAAAGAGTGCATCGAGCTATTTAGACTAAATGGTGGAATCTCAAAAGCGAGAAAGAAGATATATTTAAACAGAAAGTCGTTCAAGGAGATGTTTGGAATTATGTTGGCACACCCTGTGATATGTGGAATAATATGGCTATACATATTAGGAAAGTGGCGAAAGATGTATTAGGGGTATCTAAGGGAGGTGTACCGGCACAAAAAGAAGCTTGGTGGTGGAGTAAAGTAGTACAAAATAAAATCAAGGCAAAGAGGGCATGTTACAAATTACATCATACCAAGAAAACTAGTGAAACTTTAGAAACTTATAAGAAAGCAAAGAAGGAAGCGAAAAGGTCGTTAGTGAAGCAAAAGCTAAGATTTGGGAGGACTTATATAAAAACTCAACTCAAAAGAGGGTGAAAGAGATATTTTTAGGATAGCTAGGGCTAGAGATAAGAAAACTAAAGATCTTAATTATGTTAGATGTATAAAAGACGATGAAAAAATTCTAGTGGCAAATGATGATATAAGAAATAGATGGAAAAACTATTTTTATAATCTTTTTAATGAAAATAAAGATGTTAGTATTAGTTTAGGAGATTTAGCTAAGTCAGAAAAGTATATAAACCACAATTTCTACCGACGTATTCAAAAGAATAAAGTTTGGAAAATACTAGGAGAAATAGGAATCACTTGGCTCACAAGACTATTTAATGAAATATGGAAAAACCAAAAGATGCCCGAGGAATGGAGAGCAAGTACACTTATACCCATATATAAGAACAAGGGAGATATTCAAAATTGTGCGAATTATCGAGGTATTAAGTTAATGAGTCATACTATGAAATTATGGGAAAGAATTATCGAACGTAGGTTAAGACAAGTATCAAGTACAATAGAGAACCAATTTGGATTCATGCAAGGCAGATCTACTATTGAAGCGATTCACCTTTTGAGACGTCTTATGGAACATTTTAGAGCAAAAAAGAAGGACCTTTACATGATATTTATTGATATAGAAAAAGCTTATGATAGGGTACCGATAGAGGTTCTTTGGAGAACTTTAGAAAAAAGAGGTATCCCATTGACATATATTAACCTTATAAGAAACATGTATGATGGTGCAAAAACATGTGTGAGGACTCATGAAGGAACGATAGACTTCTTTGAAGTTAATATTGGGTTACATCAAGGATCGACTTTAAGTCCATACTTATTTATAATGGTGATGGATGAGTTAACAAAACATATTCAAGATGAAGTACCTTGGTGTATGTTATTTGCAGTTGATATTGTATTAGTAGAGGAGTCTAAGGAAAAGGTTAATAGAAAATTGGAACTATGGAGAGAAACATTAGAAAGCAAAGGCCTCCGACTTAGTAGAACAAAGACAAAATATATGGAATATAAGTTTGATCATTTGGTTACTTAAGAGGACATAGAAATTAAAATTGGCACACATTGCATTCCCCAAAAGGAAAGTTTTAAATACCTAGGGTCAATTTTTGAGAGTGATGGAAGAATTGATGGAGATGTTACACATAGAATTAATGCTGGTTGGTTAAAATGGAGAGGAGCATCAGGTATTCTTTGTGATAAGAAAATACCATTAAAATTAAAAGGTAAATATTATAGAGCAGCAATTAGATCTGCCATGTTTTTATGGTTCTGAGTGTTGGGTAGTTAATCATCAACATGTACAAAAGATGTCTGTGACAGAAATCAAGATGTTGAGATGAGTGGTCATACAAGAAAAGACCGTATACATAATGAGGTTATTAGAAACAAATTAGGAGTGGCACCAATAGAAGATAAAATGAGAGAACATCGTTTAAGATGGTTTGGACATATAGAAAGAAGATCAAAAGAAGAACCGGTAAGAAGGTTAGAAAAACTAAATTTGGAAAGTATTAAAAGAGGTAGAGAACGACCATAAAAGTGTTGGAAAGAAACAATAAAGAATGATCTAGCTTAAAGAAACAATAAAGAATGATCTAGCTTATTGGGAGTTAATTGCCAACATGGCACGCGATAGGGATCTGTGGAAACAAAGAATCCATGTAGCCGACCCTGTCTAGTATGGGAAAAGGCTTAGTTGTTGTTGTTGTGGGCACTTCCTCTACCCACTTGGCTCAACTTTCTTATGAGTTTTAATTTCTTAAAAATAGTTATCTGCACAAATAGCCCATTGCTGATTTTTACATGTTAACCATCTAAAACTCTGTATGTCAAAATGTTTAGAACCTTGTTATTATAAATCCTTTGCATGTATTTTCCTATGTTAATATTTTGTTGTATGTTAGCTATGATCATGACATAAAAGGGTATAAAGGATTTGGATAACCGAGGTATACTTTCAAAATAAGCTTCTAGAGGAGCATATATGAAAAATTATCCTCCAAAAGGGGTATCCATGCAAATAATCTTAAAATAATATTCTAATAACCTCCCAAAAAAAGGTGCTTAACCTTAATGAATCAATGCCATATGCAGCTTAACCTTAATGAATCAATGCCATATGCAGTGTATCGTATTGTATGGTGACTATAATGTATCGTATTATATTGCTTATTGGTTCTTGGAATATCGGAACATTATCCGGTAAGCTAATGGAGGTGGGAGGATATATTCTTGTTAGAGACAAAGTGGGTTGGAGAAAAAACAAAGGAGATAGAGGATATATGTTTTAAATTATGGTACTCTGGTAAAGAAAATGATCAAAACGGAGTTGGTATTATTATAAATAAAGATTTAAAGGATAGTGTAGTAGACATATAATGATATGGTGACCAAACCATGATCTTGAAATTAGTGTTAGGAGCAGAGGTTTTGAATATAGTTTGTGCTTAGGTACCCCAAGTAGGCTTAGAAGATAGTATAAAGACAACTTTTTGGGAAGAGTTAGATAAGGTGATTCAAAGAATTCCACAAAGGAAGATGATTTCTTTAGGAGACTTAAATAGACATGTTGATAAAGAGGCATTAGGATATCCAGGTATTCATGGAAACTTTGGTTTTGGGGATATAAACGAGGAAGGTAGGGAGGTTTTAAATTTTGCTATGGCATTTTGATCTCTTTATAGTCAATACCAGTGTTGTCTGACGCGTATCGTATCGTGTATCGCTGGGCTCCACGATACGGGCGTATCGTATCGTATCGTATCGTATCGTATCGTATCGTACTTTAATATTAAAATAATGTAAAAATAATTAAAAATTAATAAAAAATCGAAAAAAATCGAAAAAAATCAAGAAAAAATCAGGAAAAATCTGATAATTGCTTTAAATTCATATAATGTAAGTTTAGTACAGATTGAGCATTCAACATTGAACAATTGCATCCAAATTTATATATTTTGAATCCAAAAAATAAAATACAGACATAGTTTACACTTTACAGTACACTACAGTTACATATAATGTTACATTTTACAAATTGTAATCAGGATCATCAACTAAATAATCTTCATCTTCTCCTTGTTGCAGATCCTCATCATCATCAGCCACACCCACACCTTCTTCTTCAAAATCAAATTCTTCATCTCCATAATGTTGTTGCGCTCCTTCCAAATTAATCCAGGCAACGTCTTCTTCTGTTAGGAGGGCATTTTCTTCAGTGTCTTCCATAACCCAATCTTCTAATATATCAAAATTATCCAAACTTATTGGATCGAACTGACTTTCTTCTCTATTTACTTTTTTTAATTGCCTACGACACAAACAAAGATAAACAATTAGTAAGTAATATTAACAATTGAAAACTGAAGTTAAATAATATCGAATTGAAAATTTGAAAGTAATACAACATTACCTTTCACGAAGGCGCATGTTACAACGAATATAAACCAAATCATTAAGCCTTTTGTGTTCCAACCTGTTGCGCTTTTTTGTATGGATGTGTTCAAAAACACTCCAATTTCTTTCACAACCTGTTGCACTACAGGTTTGGCTTAAGACTCTAACTGCAAAATCTCTAAGGTTTGGACAATCACTTCCAAACCTGTTCCACCAAACATCTGTAAAGAAAATATAAACATTAGAGACATAATAATCCACAGTAATGTAAGATGGAACTTAAATATGAAAATAAACAATGTACCTGGACGCATCGTAGAGCGGTTGCGAATTGCAACAGGCAAACCCATCAAGTGAAGAGCATTATCATATATCTCCATCTCTCGATGTATCGCATCTACTATGCTCTCATCAGGGACTAATCTGTCGATGCATTCAATGATTCCTCGATTAACCTCACCGTCCCTTTTGAAGGTTGCTGAGTACCTCAATGATGGGTTTAGATAGTAGGCTGCTGCATGAATAGGCTGATGCAATTGTTTATTCCATCTACTATCAATTATTTTCCACACGGGCACATAATCTCTTTTTTTTCCATTAAAGTTATTTCTGATTGCTTCTTTTGCCCTGTCCATGGATTCATAAAGGTAGCCCATAGATGGTTTCTCCTCGCTGTCAGCCAATCTCAAAACTTTCACTAAAGGACAAGTAATTTTCAATAATCTGATACATGCATTCCAAAATGAACTTCTAAAAACCGTTTCTGCAATCTCATTTAACTTTCTGTTCCTTCTGTTTTGTGGCAACTCTGCAAATTGTTGCCACTCATCTGAGGAGAACATTCTCTTTAAAGCTTGCTTCTGTCTCACAATACTCTGTACAGATAAGAAGTTTGTTGCGAACCGAGTTGCAGCTGTGCGAAGAAGCTCTGCACCTTCTGTGTATCTCCTCATCATACATAAAACAAATGCATGGTTGTAAATAAATTTTGTAATATCTTGGCAACACTCAGTTGCTGCCTTTATTTCATCCATCTCACCGATGTCCTCGAGGATGAGATCTAAACAATGGGCTGCACATGGTGTCCAGTAGAAAGTCCCATAAATATCAGCTAACTCCTTTCCGGCTGCTTTGTAGTTAGCTGCATTATCTGTAATCAATTGGACTACATTTTCTAGCCCAACCTCTTGTATAACCTTATCAAATTCCTCTCGTAGGATCTCTGCAGTGTGCCTCTCCTCTGACATATCTAGAGATCTCAAAAACATGAGTCCTTTAGGACAATATACAAGAAAGTTTAGCAATGTCCTTCCTCGCCTATCGGTCCATCCATCTGCCATGATAGTGCATCCTGTTTCCTTCCACGATTGTCTCAAAGTCGAACAGTATTGCTGCACTTCAATCACGGTCTGATCTAATATCTTCCCTCTCAACTTCTGATAAGAGGGCATCCTGTATCCTGGACCAATGTTAGCAATTGCATCTGCCATTGCTTGAAAATGAAAACTGTTTGCTGCATTAAATGGAATGCATGTATCATAAAACCATCTGCCCACTGCAAGGTCTGCTTGATCGTGCAGTTGTTCTGAAGCCATAGCAGCACGAATTCCTGGCTGAGCACCAGGTGTAGTGGAAGGAGGAAAGAACGAATGTATGCTAGAAGAAGAAGCTCTTCCTCTACTCCTTCCTGAACTTCCTCTTCTGCCACCTCCAAAGTCTTCAGATGCAACCCTCTTTCCTCTGCTAGGTGCTCGCGAACTGCTACTACCAATATCTGTTCTAGCATCTGAAGGCAAACTATCAGTGAATCCAACTCCAGTGGCAGTAGCATCATCAGCTTCTTCACACATCTGGAAATCATCCTTTTGTTGTCTCCTTTCCTGTATGCTCTCAATCATCTGCAAGCATTGCCATTTAATACCTTCTGGCACACTTCTAACTCTGCCTGTGCATGGAGCAACTTCTTTCCTGGTTCCTGCTAGGTGGTGTTTCAACCTTGAAATTCCACCACTAACCACCTTTTCACAAAATAAACATCTGATTTTTAACCTTGAACCCTCAACTGGTATACCCCACTGCCATGCCGGATCATCAGACTTTGAATGAGAGTCTCTACCACCCCTTCCTGCCATCTCAATGAGTACTTTAATTCAAACAAAAACCTGAAAATAAAAGCACTTCGTAAATCCCCCAATCTTCAAATAACACTCAAATCGAGTGTCTCCCACTTCATGAATGCAATAAAAATCGTATACACACACTTAATAACTTCATATTTTGTCATTCAAAAAAAAAAACCCGAAATAACACAAAAAACAATAAATATAAAGGAAAAAAAGGAAAAAAACATTAAAAATATACCTAAATCCGAGTTTGGAGGCTTGGACGGACACCGTAGGGCACGATTTTAGAGCTTTGAACACCAAGGAGGCGAAAACCGACTCTTAGGGAGCTTGAAGAACCCAAAAGGAGAGAGGAAACCCGCGAAAAATCGCGGGTTTCCCTCGGCCCGGGACCCTTTATAAGGGTCCCAGGGCGTATCGCCCGTATCGTACGATACGGGCGATACGCACCGTATCGTGCGATACGGGCCGTATCGCACGATACGGTGCGATACGCCCGCACATGCGATACGGGGGCCCGTATCGTATCGTGGTGGCCCACGATACGATACGTATCGCACCGTATCGTACGATACGGTGCGATACGGACAACACTGGTCAATACAATCTTCAAAAAATGAGATGAACATTTAATTACTTATAAGAGTGGCTTATCACAAACACAAATTGATTACTTTATTTGTAGAAGAAAAGATAGAGCGTGTTGTAAAGATTGCAAGGTAATTCAAAGAGAAAGTTTAACTACCCAACTTCGACTTTTAGTTACGGATTTATAAATAAAAAATGGACAAAGAAGAAAAGAGTGCATCAAGCTATTCAGACTAAATGGTGGAACTTCAAAAGCGAGAAAGAAGATATATTTAAACAGAAAGTTCTCCAAGGAGATACTTGGAATTATGTTGGCACACCTTGTGATATGTGGAACAATATGACTATGCATATTAGGAAAGTGGCGAAAGATGTGTTGGGTGAATCTAAGGGAGGTGTACCGTTACAAAAAGGAGTTTGGTGGTGGAGTGAAGTAGTGCAAAATAAAATCAAGGCAAAGAGGGCATGTTATAAATTACATTATGCTAAGAAAACTAGTTAAACTTTGGAGGCTTATAAGAAAGCAAAGAAGGAAGCGAAAAAGGCTGTGAGTAAAGCTAAAATTTGAGAGGATTTATATAAAAAACTCAACTCAAAAGAGGGTGAAAGAGATATTTTTAGGATAGCTAGGGCCAAAGATAAGAAAACTAAAGATCTTAATTCTGTGAGATGCATCAAATACGAGGATGAAAAAATTCTATTAGCAAATGATCATATAAGAAATAGACGGAAAAACTATTTTTATAAGCTTTTTAATGAAAATAAAGCGAGAGATAAGAAAACTAAGGATCTTAATATTGTTAGATGCATCAAAGATGAGGATGAAAAAATTCTATTGGCAAATAATGATATAAAAATAAATGATTCAAAACTATTTTTATAAGCTTTTTAATGAAAATAAAGATATTATTAGCTTAAGAGTTATCCAAATCACAAAAGTATATAAGAACAAGAGAGACATTCAGAATTGTGCGAATTATCGAGATATTTAGTTAATGAGTCATACTATGAAATTATGGGAAAGAATTATCGAACGTAGTTTAGGACAAGTATCAACTCTGTCGATGTAAGGGATCACCCTTGCATCGCTGGTCCCAAGCCCGGATAAAGGATGAGGGTTGTCCTAGGTTTCTGACAACCAGGGTAAAACTTTGTCAAATTTTTATACCATGGATTACACAAATTATGAGCATTGCATTGGGGTATCTCCACGCGACATGGTGTAGAACGTGAATGCAGTGAAAAGTAAGCAAGAGTTACTACATTTTCGTTCAGATGTACTCAATCAATTGCAGAGAGGGTTCCCACATCATGGACGAATGTGAGTAAAGAAGTTAGTCCTGCTACATTGTCGCCCGAATATAGTGAATAAATTATAGAGAGGGTCTCCACATTTTCAATATGGACAGATGCGGAGGGTAAGAAATCTAGTTCTAGATAATAAAATTCGTATTGGTTCTTGAAATATCATAACATTATTTGATAAGCTAATTGAGGTGGTAGATACTATGATTCAGAGAAAGATTCATATTCTATGTTTACAAGAGACAAAGTGGGTTGGAGAAAAAGCAAAGGAGATTGAGGATACAAGTTTTAAATTATGCTACTCAGGTAAGGAAAAGGCTCGAAATGAAGTTGGTATTATGATAAATAAAGATTTAAAGGATAGTGTACTATACATACAATGATATGGTGACCGAATCATGATGTTGAAATTAGTGTTAGGAGCAGAGGTTTTGAATATAGTTTGTGCTTACGCATCCCAAGTAGTTCTAGAAGATAGTATAAAGACGACTTTGGAAGAGTTAGATAAGGTGATTCAAAGAATTCCATCAAGGGAGATGATTTGTTTAGGAAGAGACTTAAATGGACATGTTGGTAAAGAGGCATTAGGATATCAAGGTATTCATGGAAACTTTGGTTTTGGGGATATAAATGAGGAAAGTAGGGAGATTTTAAATTTTGCTGTAGCATTTGATCTCTTTATAGTTAATACAATCTTTAAAAAATGAGATGAACATTTAATTACTTATAAGAGTGGCTTATCACAAACACAAATTGTTTACTTTATTTGTAGAAAAAAAGATAGAGTGTGTTGTAAAGATTGCAAGGTAATTCCAGGAGAAAGTTTAACCATCCAACATCGACTTTTAGTTATAGATTTACAAATAGAAAATGGACAAAGAAGAAAAGAGCACATCGAGTTATTCAAACTAAATAGTGAAACCTCAAAAGCGAGAAATAAAATATATTTAAACAGAAAGTCCTTCAAAGAGATGCTTGGAATTATATTGGTACACCTTGTGATATGTAGAACAATATGGCTATACATATTAGGAAAGTGGCAAAAGATGTGTTCGGTGAATCTAAGGGAGGTGTGCTGGCACAAAAAGAAGCTTGGTGGTTGAGTGAAGTAGTGCAAAATAAAATCAAGGTAAAGAGGGTATGTTACAAATTACATTATGCTAAGAAAACTAGTGAAACTTTAGAGGATAAGAAGAAAGCAAAGAAAGAAGTGAAAAAGGCTGTAAGTGAAGCAAAAGCTAAAATTTGAGAGGATTTATATAAAAAATTAAACTCAAAAGAGGGCGAAAGAGATAATTTTTAGGATAGATAAGGCTAGAGATAAGAAAACTAAGGACCTTAATTTTGTTAGATGCATCAAAGACGAGGATGTGAAAATTCTATTGGTAAATAATGATATAAAAATAGATGATTCAAAACTATTTTTATAAGCTTTTTAATGAAAATAAAGATGTTAGTATTAGCTTAAGAGAGTTATCCAAATCAGAAAAGTATATAAACCATAATTTCTACTGACGTATTCAAAAGAATGAAGTGAAAGCGACTCTTAAACATATGAAGGGTGATAAATCAGTAGGACCGGACAATATTCCTATAAAAGATTGGAAAATCCTAGGAGAAACAGGAATCACTTGCCTCACAAGACTATTTAATGAAATACGGAGAAACCAAAAGATGTCTAAGGGCGAGTACACTTATATCCATATATAAAAACAAGGGAGACATTCAAAATTATGCAAATTATCGAAGTATCAAGTTAATGAGACATACTATGAAATTGTGGGAAAGAATTATTGAACGTAGGTTAAGACAAGTATCTAGTACAACAGAGAACCAATTTGGAGCAATTCACCTTTTGGGACATCTTATGGAATATTTTAGAGTAAAAAAGAAAGATATTCACACGATATTTATTGATATAGAAAAAACTTACGATAGGGTACCGATGGAGGTTCTTCGGAGAATCTTGGAAAAAAGAGGTATCCCATTGACATACATAAACCTTATAAGAGACATTTACGATGGTGCCAAAGCATGTGTAAGGACTCATGAAGTTATGACAGACTTCTTTGAAGTTAATATTGGGTTACATCAAGAATCAACTTTAAGTCCATACTTATTTATAATTGTGATTGACGAGTTAACAAAACATATTAAAGATTAAGTACCTTGGTGTATGTTATTTGCATATGACATTGTGTTAGTGGAGGAGTCTAAGGAAAAAGTTAATAGAAAATTGGAACTATGGAAAGAAACATTGGAAAGTAAAGGCTTTCGACTTAGTAGAACAAAAACAGAATATATGGAATGTAAGTTTGATCATTTGGTTACATCAAAGGATATAGAAATTAAAATTGGCACATATTGCATTTCCTAAAAGGAAACATCAGTAATGGAGAGGAACATCAAGTATTTTTTGTGATAAGAAGATATCATTAAAGTTAAAAGGTAAATATTACATAGCAGCAATTAGACCTGCCATGTACATGATAGAAATGAAGTTGTTGAGATGGATGCGTGGTCATACAAGAAAAGACTGTATTAATAATGAGGTTATTAGGAATAAATTATGTGGCACCAATAGAGGATAAAATGAGAGAATATCGTTTAAGGCGGTTTGGACATATAGAAAGAAGATCAAAAGAAGAACCTATAAGAAGGTATGAAAAACTAGATTTTGAAAGTATTACAAGAGGTAAAGGATGACCACAAAAGTGTTGGAAAGAAAAAATAAAAAATGATCTATCTGATTGTGAGTTAACTGCTAACATGGCACATGTTAGGGCTTTGTGGAAACAAAGAATCTATATAGCCGACTCCGTCGGGTATGGAAAAAGGCTTAGTTGTTATTGTAGGTTAAGACATGTATCGAGTACAATGGAGAACCAATTTGGATTCATGCCAGGTAGATCTACTATTAAAGCGGTTCACCTTTTCAGATGCCTTATGGAACATTTTAGATAAAAAAAGAAAGACCTTTATATGATATTTATTGATGTAGAAAAAGCTTACAACATGGTACGGAGGGAGGTTCTTTTGAGAACCTTGGAAAAAAGACGTATCCCATTGACATACATAAACCTAAACCTTATTAGAGACATGTACGATGGTGCAAAAACATGTGTGAGGACTCACGAAGGAATGACAACTTCTTTGAAGTTAATATTGGGTTATATCAAGAATCAACTTTAAGTCCATACTTATTTATAATGGTGATTGATGAGTTCAACAACAACAACAACAACAACAACAACAACTAAGCCTTTTCCCATACCAGACGGGGTCGGCTACATGGATTCTTTGTTTCCACAGATCCCTATCGTGTGCCATGGTAGCAGTTAACTCACAATAAGCTAGATCATTCTTTATTGTTTCTTTCCAACACTTTTGTGGTCATCCTCTACCTCTTTTAATACTTTCAAAATCTAGTTTTTCATACCTTCTTATAGGTTCTTCTTTTGATCTTCTTTTTATATGTCCAAACCACCTTAAACAATATTCTCTCATTTTATCCTCTATTAGTGCCACATAATTTATTCCTAATAACCTCATTATTAATACAGTCTTTTCTTGTATGACCACGCATCCATCTCAACAACTTCATTTCTGTCATGTACATGGCAGGTCTAATTGGTGCAATGTAATATTTACCTTTTAACTTTAATGATATCTTCTTATCACAAAAAATACTTGATGTTCCTCTCCATTACTTGATGTTTCCTTTTAGAAAATGCAATATGTGTCAATTTTAATTTCTATATCCGTTGAAGTAACCAAATGATCAAACTTACATTCCATATATTCTGTTTTTGTTCTACTAAGTCGAAAGCCTTTACTTTCCAATGTTTCTTTCCATAGTTCCAATTTTCTATTAACTTTTTCCTTAGACTCCTCCACTAACACAATGTCATATGCAAATAACATACACCAAGGTACTTAATCTTTAATATGTTTTGTTAACTCGTCAATCACAATTATAAATAAGTATGGACTTAAAGTTAATTCTTGATGTAACCCAATATTAACTTCAAAGAAGTCTGTCATAACTTCACGAGTCCTTACACATGCTTTTGCACTATCGTACATGTCCAAATTTAAGTCAAAACCATCTTAAACGATATTCTCTCATTTTTGATGTAATCCAATATCCAAATTCTTGATGTAATCTTTTAATACTTTCCAAATTTAGTTTTTCTAACCTTTTTATAGGTTCTTCTTTTGATCTTCTTTCTATATGTCTAAACCATCTTAAACGATATTCTCTCATTTTATCCTCTATTGGTGCCACTCCTAATTTGTTTCTAATAACCTCATTATGTATACGGTCTTTTCTTGTATGACCACTCATCCATCTCAACATCTTGATTTCTGTCACAGTGTGACATCTTTTGTACATGTTGATGATTAACTGCCCAACACTCAGAACCATAAAAACATGGCAGGTCTAATTGCTGCTCTATAATATTTACCTTTTAATTTTAATGGTATTTTCTTATCACAAAGAATACATGATGCTCCTCTCCATTTTAACCAACCAGCATTAATTCTATGTGTAACATCTCCATAAATTCTTCCATCACTCTGAAAAATTGACCCTAGGTATTTAAAACTTTCCTTTTGGGGAATGCAATGTGTGCCAATTTTACAAACTTACATTCCATATATTTTGTCTTTATCCTATTAAGTCGGAGGCCTTTGCTTTCTAATGTTTCTCTCCATAGTTTCAATTTTCTATTAACTTTTTCCTTAGACTCCTCCACTACTACAATGTCATCTTCAAATAACATACACCAAGGTACTTCATCTTGAATATGTTTTGTTAACTCATCTATCACCATTATAAATAAGTATGGACTTAAAGTTGATCCTTGATGTAACCCAATATTAACTTCAAAGAAGTCTGTCGGTCCTTCATGAGTCCTCACACATGTTTTTGCACCATCATACATGTCTCTTATAAGGTTAATATATGTCAATGGGATATCACTTTTTTCCAAAGTTCTCCAAAGAACCACCCTCGGTACCCTATCATAAGCTTTTTCTAGATCAATAAATATCATGTTAAGGTCTTTCTTTTTTGCTCTAAAATGTTCCATAAGACGTCTCAAAAGGTGAATCGCTTCAATAGTAGATATGCCTGACATGAATTCAAATTGGTTCTTTGTTGTACTTGATACCTGTCTTAACCTACGTTCGATAATTCTTTCCCACAATTTCATAGTATGGCTCATTAACTTGATACCTCGATAATTCGCACAATTTTGAATATCTCCCTTGTTCTTATATATGGGTATAAGTGTACTTGCTCTCCATTCCTCGGGCATCTTTTTATTTTTCCATATTTTATTAAATAGTCTTATGAGCCAAGTGATTCCTATTTCTCCTAGTATTTTCCAAACTTCTATAGGAATATTATCAGGTCCTACTGATTTATCACCCTTCATACGTTTAAGAGCCTCTTTGACTTCATTCTTTTAAATACATCGGTAGAAATTGTAGTTTATATACTTTTCTGATTTGACTAACTCTCTTAAGCTAATACTAACATCTTTATTTTCATTAAAAAACTTATAAAAATAGTTTTTCCATCTATTTTTTAAATCATCATTTGCCACTAGAATTTTTTCATCTTCATCTTAGTTTTCTTATCTCTAGCCCTAACTATCCTAAAAATATCTCTTTCACCCTCTTTTGAGTTAAGTTTTTTATATAAATCCTCCTAAATTTTAGTTTTTGCTTATTTCTTTGCTTTCTTATAAGCCTCTAAAGTTTCACTAGTCTTCTTACCATCATGTAATTTGTAAATGTTGTCTTTGCCTTATGTTATTTTACACTACTTCACTCCACCACCAAGCTTCCTTTTGTACCAATACACCTCCCTTAGATTCACCTAACACATCTTTCACTACTTTCCTAATATATAGTATATAATATATAGTAATATTATTCCACATATCACAAGGTGTACCAACATAATTCCAAGCATTTCCTTAAAGAACTTTCTGTCCTCCTAACACTAATTTCAACGTCATCATTCGGTCATCATATCATTATATGTCCATAACACTATCCTTTAAATCTTTATTCTATCATTTAAATCTTTATTTATGATAATACCAACTCCATTTCGAGCCTTCTCCTTACTTGAGTACTATAATTTAAAACCTATATCTTTAAACTCCTTTGCATTTTCTCGAACCCACTTTGTCTCTTATAAGCGTAGGATATGTATATAAGGGCTTCTTTTAATAGATAAGTTTATTAAAAAGTACCAAGTGGTACACCCAATCCATCAAGTAAATACACTAACAAACAAACTCTATAATGTCCAAAACAGTCCCAATGAAGCTCCCCTCCCTAGGAACACAAAAGACCTAACCATCTCGTCAATAACTCACTTAGGATTTCTTTGCCCCTTGGAAAACCTTTATATTCTTCTCCCTCCAAATTAGCCAAAAAAATTGATAACAACAGCAATAACAACTAAGCCTTTTCCATTACTAGACGGGTCGGCTACATGGATTCTTTGTTTTCATAGAACCCCATCCTGTGCCATGTTAGCAGTTAACTCACAATAAGCTACATCATTCTTTATTGTTTTTTCCAACACTTTGTCGTCCTCTATCTCTTTTAATACTTTCAACGTCTAGTTTTTGATACCTTCTTACAGGTTCTTCTTTTGATCTTCTTTCTATATGTCCAAACCACCTTAAACGATCTTCTTTCATTTTATCCTCTATTAGTACAACAACAACAACTAAGCCTTTTCTCATACTAGACAGGGTCGACTATTTTTTTTTATCCTCTATTAGTGCCGCACATAATTTATTTCTAATAATCTCATTATGTATACGATATTTTCTTGTATGACCACTCATCCATCTCAACATCTTCATTTCTGTCAAAGACATCTTTTGTACATGTTGATGATTAACTACCCAACACTCAGAACCGTAAAATATGGCATGTCTAATTGTTGCTCTATAATATTTACCTTTTAACTTTAATGGTATCTTCTTATCGCAAAGAATACCTCATGCTCCTCTCCATTTTAACCAACCAGCATTAATTCTATGTATAACCTCTCCATCAATTCTTTCATCATTATGAAAAGTTGACCCTAGATATTTAAAACTTTCTTTTTAAGAAATCCAATATGTGCCAATTTTAATTTATATATCCTTTGAAGTAACCAAATGATCAAACTTACATTCCATATATTCTGTTTTTGTTCTACTAAGTCGAAAGCCTTTACTTTCCAATGTTTCTTTTTATAGTTCCAATTTTCTATTAACTTTTTCCTTAAGACTCCTCCACTAACACAATGTCATATGCAAATAACATACACCAAGGTACTTCATCTTGAATATGTGTTGTTAACTCATCAATCACCATTAACTCCGCCCATGTAAGGGATCACCCTTGCATTGTCGGTCCCAAGCCCGGATAAAGGAGGAGGGTTGTGTTAGGCTTCCGACAGTCAGTGTAAAACTTCGTCAGACTTTTATAACATGAATTACAAAAATTATAAGCATTGCTTTGGGGCGTTCCCGCCTAGCGACATGTTGAAGAGCTTGAATGCAGTAATAAGTAAGCAAGGGCCACTACATTTTCACCTGAATGTAGTTAATCAATTGCAGAGAGGGTTCCCATATCATGGACGGGTGTGGGTAAAGAAGTTAGTCCCGCTACATTACCGCCCGAATGTAGTAAAAAAATTTCAAAGAGGGTCTCCGCATTTTGATTATAGACGGATGCAGGGGGTAAAGAAGCTAGTCCTAGATAATAAGAGTCGTATTGGTTATTGGAATATTGGAACATTATTCAGTAAGCTAATGGAGGTGATAGATACTATGATTCAGAGAAAGATTCATATTATATGTTTACAAGAGACAAAATGGGTTGGAGAAAAAGCAAAGGAGATAGAGGATACACGTTTTAAATTATGGTACTCTGGTAAAGAAAAGGCTTGAAACGGAGTTGGTATTATCATAAATAAATATTTAAAGGATAGTGTAGTAGACATACAACGATACGGTGACCGAATCATGACGTTGAAATTAGTGTTAGGAGGAGAGGTTTTGAATATAGTTTGTACTTACGCACCCCAAGTAGGACTAGAAGATAGTATAAAGACAGCTTTTTGGGAAGAGTTAGATAAGGTGATTTAAAAGATTCCACAAAGGGAGATGATTTATTTAGGAGGAGACTTAAATGAACATGTTGGTAAAGAGGCATTAGGATATCAAGGGATTCATGTAAACTTTGGTTTTAGGGATATAAATGATGAAGGTAGGGAGATTTTAAATTTTGCTATGGCATTTGATCTCTTTATAGTCAATACAATCTTCAAAAAATGAGATGAACATTTAATTACTTATTAAGAGTGGCTTATTACAAACACAAATTGATTACTTTATTTGTAGAAAAAAAGATAGAGCGTGTTGTAAAGATTGCATGGTAATTCCAGGAAAAAGCTTAACCACCCAACATCGACTTTTAGTTATGGATTTACAAATAAAAAATGGACAAAGAAGAAAAGAGTGCATCGAGCTATTCGGACTAAATGGTGGAACCTCAAAAGCGAGAAAGGAGATATATTTAAACAGAAAGTCCTTGAAGGAGATGTTTGGAATTATGTTGGTACACCTTGTGATATGTGGAACAATATGGCTATACATATTAGGAAAGTGGCGAAAGATGTGTTAGGGGTATCTAAGGGAGGTGTGCTGGCACAAAAAGAAGCTTGGTGGTGGAGTGAAGTAGTACAAAATAAAATCAAGGCAAAGAGGGCATGTTACAAATTACATTATGCTATGAAAATTAGTGAAACTTTAGAGGCTTATAAGAAAGCAAAGAAGGAAGCAAAAAAAGCCGTGAATGATGCAAAAGCTAAAATTTGGGAGGACTTATATAAAAAAACTCAACTCAAAGGAGGGTGAAAGAGATATTTTTAGGATAACTAGGGCTAGAGATAAGAAAACTAAAGATCTTAATTATGTTATATGCATCAAAGACGAGGATGAAAAAATTCTAGTGGCAAATGATGATATAAGGAATAGATGGAAAAACTATTTTTATAATCTTTTTAATGAAAATAAAGATGTTAGTATTAGCTTAGGAGAGTTAGCCAAATCAGAAAAGTATATAAACCACAATTTCTACCGATGTATTCAAAAGAATGAAGGGCTCTTAAACATATGAAGGGTGATAAATCGTTAGGACCTGATAATATTCCTATAGAAGTTTGGAAAATACTAGGAAAAATAGGAATCACTTGGCTCACAAGACTATTTAATGAAATATGGAAAAACTAAAAGATGCCCGAGGAATAGAGAGCAAGTACACTTATGCCCATATATAAGAACAAGGGAGACATTCAAAATTGTGCGAATTATCGAGGATAGAAATTTGAACATCATGTAAGTTTGATCATTTGGAATGGAACAAAGACATACCTTGGGGTGCGTAAGCACAACTATATTCAAAACCTCTGCTCCTAACACTAATTGGAACGTCATGATTCGGTCATATCATTGTATGTCTACTACACTATCCTTTAAATCTCATTATGTATACAGTCTTTTCTTGTATGATCACTCATCCATCTCAATATTTTCATTTTTTTCACAAACATCTTTTGTTCATATTGATAATTAACTGCTCAACACTCATAACCATAAAATATGGCAGGTCTAATTATTGCTCTATAATATTTACCGTTTAACTTTAATGGTATCTTCTTATCGCAAAGAATACCTTATGCTCCTCTGCATTTTAACCAACCAACATTAATTCTATGTGTAACCTCTCCATCAATTCTTCCATCACTCTGAAAAATAGATCGTAGTTTTTTAAAACTTTCTTTTTAGGAGATGCAATGTGTGCCAATTTTAATTTCTATGTCCTCTGAAGTAACCAAATGTTCAAACTTACATTCGATATATTATGCCTTTGTTCTACTAAGTCGGAGGCCTTTGCTTTCTAGTGTTTTTCTCCATAGTTCAAATTTTCTATTAACTTTTTCCTTAGACTCCTCCACTAATACAATGTCATCTACAAATAACATACACCAAGGTACTTCATCTTTAATATGTTTCGTTAACTCATCAATCATCATTATAAATAAGTATTGACTTAAAGTTGATCCTTGATGTAACCCAATATTAACTTCAAAGAAGTCTATCATTCCTTCATGAGTCCTCACACATGTTTTTGCACCAGCATACATGTCTCTTATAAGGTTAATGTATGTCAATGGGATACCTCTTTTTTCCAAAGTTCTCCAAAGAACCTCCCTCGGTACCCTATCTTAAGCTTTTTCTAGATCAATAAATATCATGTGAAGATCTTTCTTTTTTGCTCTAAAA
The DNA here is from genome assembly GCA_036023115.1 of Brasenia schreberi. Taxonomy (NCBI): domain Eukaryota; kingdom Viridiplantae; phylum Streptophyta; class Magnoliopsida; order Nymphaeales; family Cabombaceae; genus Brasenia; species Brasenia schreberi. The sequence continues at coordinate 3,692,232 of JAYKKT010000016.1, forward strand.
TGTTTCATAAGACGTCTCAAAATGTGAATCTCTTCAACAATAGATCTTCTGGACATGAATTCAAATTGGTTTTTTGTTGTACTTGATACTTGTCTTAACCTACGTTTGATAATTCTTTCCCACAATTTCATAGTATGGCTCATTAACTTGATACCTCGATAATTCACACAATTCTGAATGTCTCCCTTGTTCTTATATATGTGTATAAGTGTACTCGCTCTCCGTTCCTCTGACATCTTTTGGTTTCTCCATATTTCATTAAATAGTCTTCTGAGCCAAGTGATTCCTGTTTCTCATAAGATTTTCCAAACTTCTATAATAATATTGTCTAGTTCGACCGATTATGTTTAAGAGCCTCTTTGACTTCATTCTTTTGAATACGTCTACTTTTCTGGTTTGGCTAACTCACCTAAGCTAATACTAACATCTTTATTTTCATTAAAAAGTTTATAAAAATAGTTTTTTCATTTGCTTTTTATATCATCATTTGTCACTAGAATTTTCTCATTCTCATCTTTCATGCATTTAACAAAATTAAGATCATTAGTTTTCTTATCTCTAGCCCTAACTATCCTAAAAATATCTCTGTCACCCTCTTTTGAGTTTAGTTTTTTATATAATCCTCTCAAATTTTAGCTTTTGCTTTACTTATGGCATTTTTCGCTTCTTTCTTTGTTTTCTTATAAGCCTGTAAAGTTTCATTTCTGAGCCTAATGTAATTTATAGCATGCCCTCTTTGCCTTGATTTTATTTTATACTACACTCCACCACCAAGCTTCCTTTTATGCCGTACACCTTCCTTAGATTCACTTAACACATCTTTCGCCACTTTCTTAATATGTATAGTCATATTGTTCTACATGTTACAAGGTATACCAACATAATTCCAAGCATTTCCTTAAAGAACTTTATGGTTAAATATACCTTCTTTCTCGTTTTTGAGGTTTCACCATTTAGTTCGAGTAGCTTGATGCACTCTTTTCTTCTTTGTCCACTTTTTAACCTATAAATTCATAACTAAAAGTCGATGTTGGGTGGTTAAGCTTTTTCCTAGAATTACCTTGCAATCTTTACAACACGATCTATCTTTTTTCCTACAAGCAAAATAATCAGTTTGTATTTGTGATAAGCCACTCTTATAAATAATTAAATGTTCATATCGTTTTTTGAAGATTATTGACTATAAATAGATCAAATGCTATAGCAAAATTTAAAATCTCCCTATCTTCATATTATATCCCCAAAGCCAAAATTTTCATGAATACCTTGTTATCCTAATGCCTCTTTATCGACATGTTCATTTAGGTCTCCTCCTAAACAAATCATCTCCCTTTGTGGAATTCTTTGAATCACCTTATCTAACTCCTCCCCAAAAACCTTTTTTATACTATCTTTTGGTCCTATTTGGGGTACGTAAGCATAAATTATATTCAAAATCTGTGCTCCTAATACTAATTTCAACGTTATGATTCGGTCATCATATCATTGTATATCTACTACAGTCCTTTAAATTTTTATTTATGATAATACCAACTCCCTTTCGAGCCTTTTCCTTACTTGAGTACCATAATTTAAAACATGTATCTTTAATTTCCTTTGTATTTTTCTCTAACCCACTTTGTCTCTCATAAACATATGATATGAATCTTTCTCTGAATCATAGTATCTACCACCTCCATTTCCAAGAACCAATACGAATCTTATTATTTAGTATCAACTTCCTTACCCTCCGCAAAAATGCAGAGACTCTCTCTGTAATTTATTCACTACATTCGGGTGACAATGTAGCGGGACTAACTTCTTTACCCACATCTGTCCATGATGTGGGAACCCTCTATGTAATTTATTCACTACATCCGAGCGAAAATATAGTGACCCTTGCTTTCTTTTCACTGCATTAGGGTTCTACAGTGTGTCGCTAAGAGGAGACGCCCCAATGCAATTATCATAATTTGTGTAATCCATGGTATAAAAATCCAACAAAGTTTTATCCTAACTGTTAGAAGCCTAACGCAACCCTCCTCCTTTATTCGGGCTTGGGACCGGCCATGTAAGGGTAATCCCTTACATGGGTGGAGTTGCTTCAAACAAGGAAAATATGACATGAAAATTTTAGTGAGAAGATCATGTTTTGAACCGGTGCAAGTTTGAAATTTCTGAACATATCATGTTTTATAGGACAAAAAATGGCTTATTACATAATCAAAGCAATAATTCTTATATTCTTCAGTAATAGAATACAGGTTACTAAGAAGTAAACCCTTAAAAAAATGAATGTGATGAAGGCTAAAAACGAAATATGACATGATTCTTTTACAATATATGATTTAATAAGTTCTATGAGTTTTCATAAAAAGTGAGTTTCTTCTGTCAATTGGGAAGTCCTTTGTCTTACCTGTTGTAAATTGCTATTTTCCGTTAGCTTGGAAAATTTCATAAAAAGTCCTCTCTCCTCCTTTTCCTTTGTATCTTATAGATTTCCTACCCTCTTACTTACTGGAATGTTTCTGGATTGATGTTTTCAGCTTTTATGTGTTATTTCACAAATGAGATTGCAGAAGTTGGTTTCAACACTAATATGAATGCCGCCTGTCTGGAAGTGCCCAAAAGGGAAAGTTATTCTTAGTGGATACTTATGTCCTATTTGAACATCACAAAAGTATCTTCTGAGTCATACGTATAATTCCTTATATTCTATGTTGCATGGATACGGGTACGGTATCGATACCCTCTACGATTACGGGATACATAATTTTTTTTAAAAACTAAGGTATGAGTATGCCACTATTAAAAAACATAATAAAAATAAATTTACATAAATATATATACACAATTTTGTAGAGCATTCTATATTTTAAAGAGCATTCTAGTGTTTGAGAATAATTCTATTCTAACTATGAGAATGTCATTTATATTCTTCTTTAAAGTTAGAACAATTAAACAGCTTACCCAAACATCCAAGCCATCTACAAATAAATCGAGTAACATGAACAATCAAAAGTTAATAGGAATGAATCACTGAGATAACAGGAGACTTATGTAGTGAAAATGAGAAAAGGTCTAGTTGTGCCACGTGCTAATAGCAGCTTCGCACAAGTCAACCACAAGGGAGGAAGACAAATGCCTCTTCAAAAATTCAAGTCAAGGCCAAGTTATGACACATTCTTGGTTCCCTTTTCCAGCCACATCCTTATCTCTGGATGAGTGTTACAAGAGAGCAGCTGCTTGAGTATAAGGGGAAAGAACTAGTGATTTGAAAGGAAAAAGGTACTTGATCCAACTTTGTCTTGAATCACCTCATTTCTTCAGTTAGAACTGAAATTGATCTATAAATCAGTTTTTCTCAAACAGTGCTAGTTCTGTGATCTCATATTCACTCAAACACGCAAACAAACAAAAAACAGGATCACCTCTTTCATTCTCACAATCTGATAAAGAAGAATTATGATTATATTCTATTTACGGACCATAAGCAGTTTCTGGCATCATAGCAAAGAAAGAGGGACGCAGAAACCTATCATCATCTTACTATAAAATGATGTAAATGCAATAAAAATAACAATCCCAATAGCAAATAGTTAGTGACTAACTGACTATGCATGAATATGGAGAATGAGAAGTTCCTCAACTTGTTTTTCATATGAAACGGGTATATCATATATCAACAAGTCAAGGACTTTGGAGCAATCTGCGACACTGAGTAGCTTACCATGCTATCATCACCGTTGCTCTTCTCAACCAAACCATAAAGCACTGGTGGTAGAGGAATGGAATGAGGTAACTCAATATCCAACTGGTTACCGTACAAATGCTTGATAATTGTGAGCCCAAGATCGCATATTATGTGTTAATTCTGCAAATATTCAGAGCTTCAGACAGAAAAATGAAAAGGATAAGTAATACATCATGAAAGCAACTTGTACTATGATAGAACCAAGAAGAAAAGCTTCCAAGTACTCTGAAATGCGTCTTTTCTCCCTATATTAAATCACGAGACTGCCATCATAGATAATAACTTACCTTTGATTTACTCAAATCTACTGCATCTTCAGCACCTTTGATACTTTGGAAGATCGAGGCAATGTCACGAACTCTGTCGCGTACATCTGACCAAGCAGCCTCCAGTTTACCTTCCTCATTTTGATGTAGCAGCACTCAGAAAATTATGCAATTTCCTGGAGAGCACAAGTGAATTAGCAAATAAACATAGCAGCAACTTCATTTTCTTAAGCTGACTTTAGAAACCCTGCAATAAACATCTAATAATCTACTCAGTTCAAAAATCAGTTACGGACATTGATCAAACCTCCAAGAACACTAGTATTCTCTTTAGAATATGGATACCCCAGGCACGAGTTTGGATAAAGATGTATGAACTTGACAATATTTTGGCCATGCTCTCTCTCTCTCTCTATATATATATATATATGTAGGGAGAGAGAAATATGATCTCAAATCTCTTTCTGGAGCTTAGCAAGTAGAAATTCAATAAGTGAGACAAGTGCACACGTAGATAATGGATATAGCCAATGAATTCAGTAATTTCAGCAGGATGCACCTCATAATCTGGCAACTGAGTGCAGATTCAGCTTCATGATTCATACAATTTCTGTATCCTTTTTCAAATAAAGGGAAAAATCATTGAGATAAAAGGAATTAAGTGCCAATATACTCAGTACTGGTTGACCATAAGGCATCCCAAAACCAGAAGCAGAAGCTAAAATAATAATTTGATGAAAGGCATACAGTAACAGTAGAATTACGACCACCAGGGTGTCTAATAGGCGCAACAAAGATGCGACCCCACTTCCGTGTGCGAATTCATGAAGACAAACCATGCGACCTGAACCTGAGATTGAGGTGGACGTCGAGATTGATACAAAGTGCAGAGGAACGTACCTTGAAATGTGGTAGAGCAGAGAGAGATGGGGTGTATCACAAAGAGGGAGAGGAGAGATGATGTCGTCACCAACCGTCATATCGCAGAGAGAGATGTTGCCATGTTGAGAATGGGGTAAAGCAAAGAGAGGGGAATGGTGCAGTGTTGTCTAACGCGTATCGTATCGCGTATCGCTGGGCTCCACTATACGGGCATATCGTATCGCCCGTATCATACTTTAATATTAAAAAATACAAAATTATTTAAAAATTTAAGAAAATTAGTAAAAATCTGAAAAAAATCAAGAAAAATCTGGTAATTGCTTTAAATTCATATAATACAAAGTTTAGTATAGATTGAGCATTCAATATTGAACAATTGCATCCAAATTTACATATTTTGAAGCAAAAAATGAAATACATTTATATTTTACAGATTGTAAATTTGTATCAGCTTATCAGGATCATTAACTAAATAATCTTATCTTCTCCTTGATGAAAATTCAAAGTTTCTCATCACCTTCTTCCTCAAAATCAAAATCTTCATCTCCTTCATGATGTCGTTGCACTCTTTTCAAATTAATCCATGCAATGTCTTCTTCAGTTAATTGTGCATTTTCTTCATTATCTTCCATAATTCACTCATCTAATATATCAAAATTAACAAACTGATATGTAGTTGTCATATTTGCTAATTTTCATATGTGAGCAAAACGATGAGCTCCATTTCTTTGATTATTGAGTTGAGTCTATGACACCTCAGTGATGTGATATTGTTACTTGATGATATCCCCTTTTTCTCTTACTGGAGACTAGCTTTTTAACTAATGCTTTCATTTCTCACTTCACAAACTGAGTTAAGTCTCACACACGCTGATCATGTAACTCAATGGAAGTCATGTAAGGTGAACCCTAAATAGTGAAGTTATGAAATGCCCACTCAATGAATCGAGACAACCAAATTATTTTTCATTGTTTGCGATTTCATGAAATTAGAAAGTGATAGCAGAAATATACCTAAAAGTTGGCAACATAAAGGGAAATGATTTTGTCACAATTTTTATTTGTTCATAAATTATTCTTATTCAATAAATGAAATTATAAACCCAAATTTATATGTTACATACACAACTTGCAATCCCAAACAAGCATATCAGAGGATGCCTTGGAGGGAAGTGATGAGAGGCGAAGAGAAGCCAGAAATCTGGAAAAAAAAATTGAATTTTTTTTGGGCGTATCGTACGATACGGTGCGATACGGATAACACTAGAATGGGGTAGAACACAAAGAGAGATCGGGGTAGAGCAGAGAGAGGGGAATGGGGTAGAGGAGAGAGAGAGATCGGCTAGGGTTAAAATTGAATTTATATTTATTTTTTGGATCGAGTATGAGTCAACCCAAATCCAACACGTACCCGATACGAGTACTTGATGTACCCAAATTGGGTACACGTACCGGTACAACCTACACGTACCAATACATTGTATGTGGTATCGGTACGTACCTGTATCGGGTACGTACTGGATACGGATACGTCATCCAATTTGACGTACTCTTGCAACATAGCTTATATTCATTAGTGAAATATTGATCGTTTAGAATTTCTGTTTTGTCGAAGATTACTTATCGGCAATGGAACAAGGGAAGATTGCTAACCATGCATGTCTTTTCATGTGATTTTAGTTGAAATTATGTCTTTTCAGCCAACCTCTTATTCGCCATGCAGGCCATTGAAAATTTCTTTGCATGAACTTCTTGGAGCAGCCCCCTTGGTTATAGGCTATTGCAACTATTCTTATGTTCACTCTTGATATATCTCTGCTAACTCTTTGCAATTTGAATCCTCTCCAGTCTTGTGATGCTACTTTTGGCATGCACTTTTGCATCTGTGCGCACCTGCTTATCTGGAATTGGTTCTTTGGCTGTGAAATTGAGGGAAAACAAGAGTACAGCTTTGCAAGCTTGCTGTGGGCCTGTGGCTGTTGAGCTTTGCTTCTGTGCTCTTTTTCTGCATGAACATAGAAATACTAGGTTTCATTGTGTAAACGGATCATTGTTAACTGCTATAAAGCTGGGTCTCAGTTCTTGACATGCCTTTTTGCGTTTCAGGTGATAGATAAAGTTCAGGAAGAAACTAACAAGAGTCGGACAGGTGTGTATAGCATTTCTTTTGTTCCATTAGTTTTCTTCTTTCGTTTTCATTAGTTTCCACAAGGGAAAAAGAACAGCCACATTTGCAACATGTCTTTGGAAGCATGCATTTAGCCGTGACATTTGAAAAAAGCATGCATTTCGACTAGTGGCATCTTCACTGTTGTAAGGGTGCTGAATGGTAGTAACTTCTCAAAGCAGAAAGGCACTGTCAGGCTTATTGATTGTTACAAATAAAATCTTGTAGGATAGGCTGTCACTGATCAATGATGTGTTGTCTTCGGATTATTTAATTGGAGTTTTCTTTGTCACCTCTAGGGGCTTGGTGATCGACAATACTTGCATGTCTGTACACGCCTGCACAGACATGCAAGGAGCACATTTCGTTGGTATTGGAGGCATTAGATCTTTTGCCAATTTATCATGTCATTAATCCACATCCCTGGCGAAGCATCATGTCATCAGCCCAACTTATATGCTCCTGTTATGTTATGAATAAAGATTGTACCTTCAGCATGCCCACTATATGATCCTTTTGTGTATACCTTCATGCTTGAAGTCCTTTTTTGTGTTGAAATGGGACTCGTAATAATATGTTTCCCAGTAATGAATCCTGTTTGAAACACCGGTGCTATCACTGCTATGTATGTCCAGATAGAAAACCTCCAGGTGTAGGTCGTGGGAGGGGAAGAGGCAGAGACGACAGCAGCACAGGAAGAGCTGCAAAGGGCATTGGAAGGGGTCAGGAAGGTGCTGGAAGTGGTCGTGGTAGGGGCGGACCTGGTGGCAGGGGTGGTGGTAGTAGAGGTACTCCAAAAACTTTTCTTCCAGTTTGATTAGCAGAAAAAATCTCATCCTTTAGATGTCTGAAATCAACTGATAATGCCGTATATCTGATTTGTTGTAATTGGTTTTTCTTATTGGGTCATCTCAGCAAATTGTACGTCTTCTATGATCTTGATGCATCGGTTATCTCCTTTTATTTGAATAGGTGGTGGTCGTGGCCGTGGTTAACATATTTGGTGGCGCAGGAAGGTGAAAAACTGATGGAGCCAAGTCCTGTAGGTTTTTTCGTTGCTAAAAAGCTTCTTTGTGATTGCGGTGATGCATTTCTGGCGTGCGATGTTTGAAGTGTAAGGTTTTGTTTTAATGTTGATCTTGCACAAAAATTAGTGCGTTGGGTGGAGAAACTTTGTGGACTACGGCTTACGAGCCACTGGAGCTTTTCAGTTTTTTCTTTTGCACATGCCTCTTCTCCATTTAGATATTTATGTTGGATAATTGATCTACGTCTTATGTGGATTTACCTGTTCAGGTTTCTCTGTGTGTGTGTACGTGCGTGCGTGCATGCATGTCAACGCATATACACAAGAACATGCAATTTAACATGAAGGAAAATACACTAAATTTTTTTGCCAGGCCGAACTGAGAACGACCACTTCATATGGAGTAAACTGCCGTCTCACCTTCGGTGTTCAGATGTCTTCAGGGGTACCTTCTTTCCCCCAAATACAAACAGGGCACTGTTTTCCTTCGAAATGCATGGTTCAAGGGAAAGTGCTTCGCTGCAAAGGTTAGAAAACAATTTCTTTAAGAGAAGCGTCTTGTTTAGCATCAAAGGAGAATTCGTTTTTTGGTTTAATGGGAGACCGAAGCCAGATGCATAGCCCCCACCTATCAAATTTGTGCAGGATTTAATATGTGGCCACCTCTGTAACTTCCTCGTTGTGTTCTTGTTTCACCAAGGAGTGCTAAAGCTACCTGTTTTATTAAAACAGAAATGTTGCCTTATTTTAGGTTGTAACACTGCTAGATGTATTTTTCAGCAAAGTGAGCACGTCTTACTCTTTTACTACTGGAGTGCTACCGATCAATTCCCCTACTTCAGTATCATCAATTATTTATCAAAGGAAGAAGGCAGCTGGGGCCCTAACATAAGCAGTCTAATACCTAACAGCAGACAATGGTCAAAATGAACTCCAAAGCCAAGAAGCAAGACAACCCATCTGTAAACTTCGTTCCCTGAACGAGTTGTATCATGATTTCATTACCTTGCAATGGGACCCGATATAGCACGAATCGATTATGCCAACAGGACACAACTGGAAGTTTGCATACCACGTTTCAGTCGACCTCCAAGATCATTTTAATAAAGTGAGTAGCATGGTTTATCGCAACCCGCATATGATAAGTTGAATCTCAGGGATGAGGTGTTTGAGCTTTTTTTTTTCTTTTTGGTTTTTCCCCTCATATTGTCTATGTTTGAGTGCCAAGTGAGAAAGTTGATTCCGTTAACCTAGGTCTCTTCGATCCTTTTTGCCTGTTAAACAATCGAGAGGTGAAATATAACTTCAAAGAGAAGTTGATTCGTATTTTCACATTCAAAGGGTCAAAATCTGCAGAGATACCTCCCCGCTCAAATTATCCGTAGGAGAGAGAGAGACCCTTATATACAAATACCTTCATCTTTCAAACCAAAATGAAGTCCTTTTCAACACTAGGTGGGCCGGCTACACAATTTCCTATCAACGATCATGATCTGAGAAAAAACTTCATAACTTTGTAGGAGAAACAAACCTTAACGGATCTCCTTCGTTCTTACCTTAAGCCTGGCTACCTTTGAACTACAGAGAGAGAGAGAGAGAGAGAGAGAGAGAGAGAGAGAGAGAGAGAGAGAGAGAGAGAGAGAGAGAGAGAGAGAGAGAGAGAGAGAGAGAGAGAGAGAGATGTGTTCCTCTACGTTGCTTGTAAACCTTAGTTTTATTTAGCCCTGGTGAACCCCCGTATCTTCCTCATCCATGAGCCTCTTCCAGTACCAATGCCGTTTCCATACTCTCTCTTTCATCTCGTCGATGGGGATACCTTTCATCTCTGGCAAGAAGAAGACCACAAACAGGTCCATGATGACGATCCAGGCGGCGAAGAAGAAGAAGATACCAGCATGCATGGTGCACAGCATGGATAGGAAGGCTTGGGCTATTATGAATGTGAAGGTCATGTTTGAGCTCACTGAAAAGGAGTAACCTGCTGCTCGTCTCCAATGGGAAAGTCTCACTAGGAATGTGCCAACCCAATGGACCCCATGACCAAGCAAAGCTTGCTACAAAGAAGCATGAATATCACCACAAACATCGCCAAACCGTGATCGAGGGTGACTGTTGATTTTTTTAGTTTAAGCATACGTATGATCGCAATAGCAGTCTGCATATAGGCATCAATTACGTAATTTAGACCTACCAAAAAATGTACGTGCAACAATAAGGAAAATAAAATATTAAAGTATGATAAAGAAACAACAACAACAACAACAACAACAACTAAGCCTTTTCCCATACTAGACGGGGTCGGCTACATGGATTCTTTGTTTCCACAGATCCCTATCGTGTGCCATGTTCGCAGTTAACTCCCATTGTAAAATTGCAAAAGACTTATTTGACTCCATAACATTTAAGTATGATACAATAGCAAAACTAAAAGTACAATTACTCCTTCAAAAATGTAATATACATAAAATGAAAGAAAGAGATAATGTGGTTGAACATATCAATCAAATGTTTGTTATGGCTAGGGATTTGGCAATAGTTAATTCGGACAATGCAAATTTCAATAATGCTCAATAGTCTACCCTCCTTTTTTAGCATGGTAACCACAACTCTTAGGTTAGGACCTAACTTCTCCCTTTCTAAACTCTCTCTGAAACTTGCTATTAAACAAGAGCATATGAATAAAACAAAAAGAAAAAGTTATTCATAACTCATGATGATTTAGGGTCAAAGTCTAAAACCAACCAGAATAAAAGAAAACCAAATAAGAAATTGATAAATTTGACAAAAAGGATGATACAAATTTTAAGAAATCATAGAGACATAATCATAGAGATATGCTTCTTTGTAAAGTGCTTCAATTGTTGGAAGATGGGGCACTTTAAAAGGAACTGCCGTAATTTAAAAAAAATTAGGATAACTCTCAATACGGTAACTCAAAGGAGGAACAAGACATTATCTATGATATTTTTGAATGTATATACATGGACCACCCTATTGCTGGTTGGTATATGGATTCCGGAGTGACCTAGTACAATTTAAAGAGCGAAGAGGGAGCAACGGGCCTAAAGGAATACAAGGTTGGAGAACATCGAGTGTATATGGAAAATAATTCTTTTGTTGATGTTATAGAGATCAGTTCCTTTAGAATTGTAATAGGAGGCACTCCTAATTATTTTGACTGATGTATTAATTATATCATCTATTAGGCACAATTTAGTATTTGTGCCTATCCTTGTAAGGGTTTAAGGTTAAATTTGTACCTGGAAAAATTATTGTGAGAAAGCATGAAAGAATTGTTTTTTTATTACTTTTTATCCTCATCATGGATTGTTTAAGTTAAATGTTAATGAAACAACATCTTCTTCTGCTTATATTGATTGTGCATTTTCTATGGGTATGAATGTATGACAATGGATTTTTCATCATGGATTGTTGAAGAAATTAGCCAACTTTGATTTATTGCTAGGATTTCAAGAAAACAATTTTAATAAGCATGAAGCCTATATACAATGAAAAATGATCAGAAAATAATTTCTCAAAGAAATAATTAGGGCATCAACCCTATTAAAAATTATTCACATTGACTTATGTGAACCCTTTAGAGTGAGATAAGGTTTATTTCATAACTTTTATCGATGATTATTCGAGATATACATATATATCTCTTAGCACATAAATCTGAGGCACCAAATATTCAAAGAATGTAAGCAAGAAGTTTAAAACCAAGTAGGACATATAATCAAAGTCTTAAGGTCTGATCGAGGTGGGAATATACCTTTACAAAATTCTTATAATATTGTAAAGACTTTGGTATTTCAAAACAAAATAATATACCCATAACACCTCAACAAAATGGTGTAGCAGAAAGATATAACAAGATCCTATTAAATATGAATAGGTTCATGTTAATCGATGCTTCTCTTCCTACCGTGTTTTGTAAGAAGTGGTAACTACAACTATGCATATATTAAATAGAATATCATGTAAGGATGTATTCTTTATACCATATAAGATGTGGTTTGATAGAAAACCATATTTGAGTCATTTCAGGAGGTGGGGATTTATCACACATGTGAATATTCTTAATTAGTCTAGGGACAAATTAGACATTAAGTTCTTAAGATGTATTTTTATTGGATATCCCAAAGGTTCTAAGGGATATCAATTTTATCATAAGAACCATGATTTAATTAAAAGTAGGGGTATTGAGTTCTTAGAGGAAACTAAGAATGACATTCTTGAAAATGATGATGAATGCATTGATGATCTAGTGTATCTAGATCAATCATAATGTGAACCATGGATTCTGATCTAAATAACCTTCCTGAGAGTATTGAAACTTTAAGTAGACATAAAAGACTTAGGGTCATTCCATCATACTTAAAGGATTATTACACTTATTTTGTTTAGAAAGTGTGTAATTCAGTAGATTTAAATGAGTTGATTGATAATATGATATATCAGCAAACTATTAACACATTTGAATCAACATATTGAGAATATGGCATAGATGAAGAAATTGAATCCATTGAGAAAAATCAAGTTTGGGATTTGGTTTATTTGCTGAGAGAAAGAAAAGTCATAAATTGTAAATGGGTTGTGAAAAAAATATAGAGTTAATGGAACAGTCGACAAGTTTAAGATGAGGTTGGTTACAAATGGTTTTTCTCAAAAGAGGGGATAGACTATAGAGAGACATATCCTCTTATTGCAAAATTTGCATCCATTAGAATTATTTTGGCTATTGCAGTATATTATGATTTTGACTTGTATCAATTAGTTGTAAAAATTGTTTTTTTAACAACTAGAAGGGTATGTAGTTAAAGGCCAAGAAGATAATGTCTATAGGTTGAAAAAATACTTATATGGCCTTAAACAGTCACCTCATCAATGATATTTGACTTCTCAAAATGTCATTATTGAACTTGGATTTGTGACAAATGAACTTTACCACTGCGTATATGTTTGTTACAATGGGATTCACTTTGTCATTCTATTGTTATATATAATTGATATATTTTTAACTAGGAATGACAATGAAATGATTGTCAAAACCAAGTCATAGTTAAACTCAAAGTTCGAAATGAAGGATATGAGAGAGGTATCCTATATTGTGGGTATAAAGATTTCTCGTGATAGAGAATCTAAACTTCTATGTTTGAGTCAAGAGATAGATATTCATTATATCCTCAAGAACTTTAAAATGAGCGATTGCAAGCCTGCATCTATATTCGTTGCAAAAGAAGTCAAATTGAGTATGGTAGATTGTCCTAGTGAGGGAGATAACAAGCCTAATGTTCCTTATGCACAAGATGTTGGTATCTTGATATATGTTATGTTATGTACAAGACTTGATATCGACTTCGTTATTGGTCTTGTAAATAGATATTAAAGTAATCTTGGTTAACAATATTGGATAGGTGTGAAGAGGATCTTAAGATATCTTAAAGGAACAAAAAACTTAAAACTTTATTTTCAGGATGATGAACTAAAAGTGGTAGGATACTCAGATGCTGACTTTGTTAGGAGCAAAGATGATAGCAAATCAACCTCTGGTCAAATATTCTTATTTGGAGATTATATTGTTTCTTAGGCTTGATTGACCTTGACCTAGGATAAAAGGTTTGCGATACCCTGTCACTCTCGTCACTTGTATTTCACTATCTAACCTTTTCTCCGTGGGTTCAAGTTTGGTAACAAGTATAGTTTGAGACCGACTGACCAAGTTATGGCCAAAATGAACCCTTATTTCTCACCAACAAAACGAAACAAAATCCCAACTAATTGCTCCTCATATTCGCACTGATCTGGATCATGAGAGTCATGGTCATCGTGTCAACTCCGAGCTTTTAAATTCTAAATTTTAAAATAAATAGCAAAGACAGTTTCTCCTATAAATAAGGAATGGTCGTGGTGCTATATTGGGCTTTTAAATTTTATCAGTTAAAAAGATTTAAAATAATAAAGGTAAACTCTCTATAAAGTACACACCTTTGGCCTGCCCACCTCAGTTAGGGTAGCTCTATCTCACTAAGAGAAACAACTTTCGCACATATATAGAGAGAAAGAGGTGTTCCTCTATTTTTCATAGAGAAGGAGAGCAAGAACAAGAAGAAGAAGAAACAAAGAGAGAAAGATGATGATTGTCAAGGAGGGGTTATCAACGGTCAAAATCATATTGGTTTGTATTCTGGCATTGTTGGTTGTGATGGCTCAGGTGCAAGTGGGCTCAGCCAACCATAGCGACCTCCAGTGCATGATCGCGTGCATCTCGTCTCAGCGCGGGGTCTGAGGCCCAGACTTGGAGCTAAATTTCGGCATGGCCGTCATGTCCTGATGGGAGTATACGTGCAGCACATTGGATGGCCATGGCCACGGGTATGCCTGGCCCAACTGAGCCCACTCTGATGGTCTGGACCCGAGCCCATGCATCACCCTCATGCCAGGATGACCCCACAAAGCACACGTTGAGAGGCACTTTTCCCGCTGCATTACACGGATCCCCTCCCAAATGCATATCTCCTTCTCAACATCGTCTCAATCTGGAAATCAAAGTCGCCGAATTAATTCTTCTTCTCATTAGCTCTCCTTTCAGTTTTTCTATATTTTAAATTTTGTGCCCCTCTGTCGGTGTAATTCTTTGAACGTCTGAAAGAATAACTATCTCATGTGTGCTCTTAGTCTTCTCATGTTGGATATATGTAGGAAATTTTTTAAATATGTACATTTATTGATTTATGTTCAATCTACTTAAACATCTCCACTGTTTAATTGATATAATTAATGATAGAGATAAATAATAAAAAGTATTGTTGCACTTTTGTATTTTCCATTTGATGTACTATGTGTATTAATGTTTTTTACTTCATCACCTTCCCTCTCAAAAGTTGAATGGTCAAAATGAGGTGTCTATACCCTCTCTCTCTCTATGTATGTGTCTTTAAATAAAGACAGCTAATTAAGAAAGCTTAGTTTCCTAACTGAAAAGGAATTGTTGGTAATTAAAAGGTACATCATCGGTGTTTGGTAGTTCACCTAACCAGGGTGCTCGCTTTACATTGGGGTTGATGGCTGCGCTCCAGTTAGTTGTTGGGAATGTCGGTGATGCAATGGAATTCAGATATGTGCAAAAACAGGGTGCTCGCTTCTCTTGAGATAGGGAGAAGAAAGAAGATCGATTGATTTACACGGTTTCCCGTAGATGGCTTTTCCAAGAAAGATTTCTCTATTTCTCTATGAATCGATCATTTTCTTTATGTTCATGTACAATATTTATGGAGAATGATTATGGCTTCATCTTCTTGGTTTTTATGTATGGGCTTTCTGTTATAAGCCATTTTTTATTTTATTTCTATAATGTTATACACTTAATCATGTATACATTTTCTTTATGTAACGTTTTACAACAACCAATGGCCATTATGCATTATATCTCCCACTTGGCCATTCGAGCCAAATAATGTGACATATTGGTTTTGCCTCCCACTTTTGTAGGGTTTTTCAAGTTATGTCATGTATGATTATTATTACAATCATTACTCATTGTGTGATTTCTTACCTACACAACAATCAAATATATCTCAAACTCATGTTAGTAACATGTTTTGAGAAAAGATCCTCTGTTATACCTTTAATCAAGAGGACTTTCAGCATATCATAAGTTGGCATATATGAGATGGATATTTTCTTTCTCATAATCATATCATGAACATAGTGATGTTTCACCATTATATGCTTGCTTTTGGAGTTATCAGCTCCACTCTTGATCAAAGTAATTGCTGCATTGTTGTCATAATAAATGGCAATCGGTTCGTTGGATATATATAGTTTTAAATCACGTATGAAGTGACTTATCCTAATACCACTAGTTACAGCCATACAACAAGCCACATACTTAGTCTCTTGTGTATGCAATGCTACAAAGGACTATTTCTTACATGCACAAGAAACAAATCCATCTCCAAATAATAATATTAAACCAAAGGTTGATTTGCTATCATCTTTTCTCCTAACAAAGTCACTATCTAAGTATCCTATCACTTTTAGTTCATCTACTTGGAAACATAGTTTTAAGTCTTTTGTTGAGATATCTTAGAATCCTTTTCACAGTTATCAAGTGCAGCTAACCATGATTACTTTGATATCTACTAATAAGACCAGTAGTGAAGCTGATATCAAGTTTTTTATACAACATACTATATATCAAGCTACCCACAACTTGTGCATAAGGAACACTAGGCTTATCGTCTCCCTCACCAGGATAATTAATTTTACTCAATTTGACTCCTTTTGTAATGGGTGTAGATGTAGACTTCCATTCACCCATTTTAAATTTCTTGAGGATATATTTGATATATCTCTCTTGACTTAGGCATAGGAGTTTAGATTCTCTCACTCGAAAAATCTTTATACTCAAGATATAGGATGCTTCCCCATATCCTTCATTTCAACCCTTGAGTTTAACTATGACTTGGTTTTGACAATCATCTCATTGTCATTTGTAGTCAATAATATGCTATCCACATGTAATGATAAAATGACAAAGTGGCTCCCACTGTTCTAGACATATACAAAATGGTCAAGTTCATCGGGCCCATATATATTATAAGTATTTCCCTTCAGCTATGTCTTTAAGATTTGGGGTTTAAGGTTCAGCAGTGTGCGTAGTCTTTACATATATACACGGCACACACTTGCACAATTGAGCCTTTCCTCTCTTAAGATATAGCCATATTTCCCTTTTGCAATTTCCCTTTTGCAATTTACATTAAGTCATTTCCCTTCCGCATTGTCTTTCAATTCGGGTTTTCCCTTTGGAGTTGCGTGAGTTTGAATTGTATATACGCCATACCACGAGTTAGGACGCATATTGCATCAAAACGAACCCCACACTCCCGCTCAAAATTTCCCAACTTAGGTCACTTGTGCACACACACACCTAATTGGCCCGAAAAGGGATAAAAAGAAAGACATAGGCACGTGCAAATCCATGTGAAAATAAAACTTGAAACCATACAAATCAGCCCAATCGAACACCTCAAACATTTTCCCTAGGTTATCCTGTTTAAAACTCGATTTTCTAAGCGTACAGACTGACCCTTGTGCATCGGTGCAAGAAGGTCTGCGACGAAAAGAGCTTGCTTGCTCACAGTCGCTCCGATATAAGTCAGATTTCAAAACATTTCTTCGCTAGCTTAAGCAAGCTAGCTGGCAGGCCCTTTTGCTAAAATAGGACTTAGATGCACGAAAAGATTCGCTTAAGGCCTAAGAAACTAGGGGCGAGGATTTTTCAGTGTCTACAAACACGTATGACATAACTCACCACTTCTCATTGCCCTACTACCCTCAAGGCAACGGCCAAACCGAAGCCACCAATAAGACTCTCATAAGCATTATTGAGAAAACTTTAGAGAAGGGTAGGACGTGGCATGAGAAGTTGGATGAAGCCTTATGGGCTTCTAGGACTTCCATCCGAACTTCCACAAATGCCACGCCATTTGAGTTGGTCTATGGCACAAATGCCATTCTCCCCATTCATACAAAACTGCATTCATTTCATGCATCACTTGCACTCGACCTTTCCCTAGAGACGCTACAGCATGCTAGAATGGTCGAGCTTGACTTATTAGAAGAGAGAAGGCTTGTTGCCATGGATCATGCACATGCATACCAGCAAAGGGTAGCCCGACATTATGAGAAGCATATGAGACCTCGCCACTTCAAAGTGGGATACCTTGTGCTAAAAATCATCCAACATCATGGCCCACATCCACTTGGAAAGTGGCGGCCCAAGTGGGATGGTCCTTATGTTGTACGTGGAACCATCACGAACAACGCATACTAGTTAGTCGATATTGAGGGTAGGAACTTAGCAGACCCTATGAACACTCAATATTTGAAAAAATACCACGTGTAGGGTCTAAGCTGAGTCCTATTTCGAAATTATTTTTGAGGAAAATCTCCTTTGAAACTTCGTGAGTAAGGATCAAAGTAGATTGTGCAACCCTAAATGAGAGACTCGATGCTTATGGAAAAGCGGAGTTTTCAAATCAAATGGGTTACATTTCAAAATCCTTCTTCTTACAAAAGAGGGCCTGGTTCAAAATAGCAAGATACTTGCAAGTAGTACATGCTATTTCTAAATAGGCTGATTTGGGATGAATCGAGTAGATACTTGGGATAAGTCCTTTCCCTCTTCTCTTCTCTTCCCCAAAAGGAAAACTTGGCCAAAAAGCAAAAGGGGAAACCCCTGCAAAAATCTCTTTCCTAAAAGAAAGTTGAATCCAAAATCTAAATCGTTTCTTCTATGGAAAAGAGGGAACAAAGAAAAAATACTCCCAAAGGGAGACCCTCTATGAAAAACAAAAAATAATAGCCAAAAGCTAAAAAGGAACAATTTTCCGCCTCTTTTCCTCAAACTACGGGACACTCCAGAAGGGACCGTGGTAACTCTTTCCCCATCACTGTGACTTATCCCAAGTGAAGAAAGGTTCATTTCAAGGAATCCTAAAGCAAAAATAGGATTTGCTTATTTGAATCTCATCTTGTTTGAGAATTAGACGTTTTAAGTAAGGCATAAGAATTTTGAAATATGGCTTGATTTTCTTATAAACCCTCCACTAGATTAACGAGTGTTAAGACTCAAGTAAAGGGAAACACGAAAAGCTGAAATCCTTAGGATTGAAGCTAAAAGGAGCTTTCCTCTTTCAAAAACGAATTTAGAAAACCTCGAACATTGAGCAACATAAGACCAGCTCGCTTGGTGCAGCAAGTCTCTATAAGACTCCCAAGTTCGACCATTCCATTTAAGTCTCTAGGAAACCATACTTTCTAGCATGTCATTCCATGCCATTCATTCATATGGGCACTCATGGACACTTACACAATCCCATTCAGGACTAGCACCACCTTAGGTAAAGTCCCCTTTGGCGAAAATCCCCTCTTACTGAGCACATAGAAAACATTTTCTCAAAATTTGGATGATCCCATATTCTCGAGGACGAATCCAGGAAGAAATCAAACAGGGGTGTTGTCTTCTTCGCCATTATCCAAACAAATTTGGATAATGTTAAAGAGGGGGATCTGTAAACACCCCAAAATCAAACAAATCTCAAAAGCAAACACCTGGTTTGAAAATTCATTTCAAAACCAGATTCTGAAGTTTTCAAAAACTCAGGAGTTATAAAGGCTTGAAAAATTTAGTTTAAACCCCGTTCAAGTTGAATTTCTCATATATGGGCTAAGTCCCAATTTTATAAAAGCCTAAAATCCAATAGGTGAAGCCTGAATTCAAAAGCAGCCTCAGAAGTAGGTGCAGAAGCCCAAAGAAAGCACCCTGACCTGATGAAAGCCAGGGTCAAAAGGCAAAAGGAAGGCCTAGGCCAGAAGCAGATTGCAAGCCTGGAGCACCAAAAGCCAAGCCAAGAGCATCCACCCAAGCAGGGCAAAACCCAACACAAGATGGAGCGTTGATGAAGCCAGGGCCCACACAAACTGTCCGTCTCGAAAAACGCCAAGAAGGACTAAAGAAAAGAAATTTGGACTAGATCTGGACCCAAATATCCAGAACCAAATCCAAATAGTGTTTGGTTTGGATCTGGATCCCAAATATCCAAGATCCGAGATCCAAAACCAACTAAATATTTGGGTCGGATCTAGATCCCAAAATATATGAGATCCAAGATCCAGACCCAAATAGTGTTTGGATTGGATCTACATTCTAAGACCTAAATCCAAAACCCATATCCAAGACCCACCTCATTTAACTATAAATAGAGGTGAGGAGGTCCCCAAAGGAGGTTCACGTGAAATGCTTGGGAGGAGAGAGTGAGAAAGAGACTTAGCCATGTGGGCTCATGGGTGAGGTGGGTGTAGACGCAGAAAGTTCCCGCTTCTGGTTCTTAGACCTGAAGCGAATCTTTTCGTGTGTCTAAGTTCTAATTAAGCAAAAGGGCGTGCCAGCTAGCTTACTTAAGCTAGCAAAGAGATATTTTTAAATCTGACTCATAACGTGGCGACTGTGAGCAAGCAAGCTCTTTTCGTCGCAGACCTTCTTGCACCGATGCGCAAGGGTCAGTCTGTACGCTTAAAAATTGAGTTTTTAAAATACGAGAACCTACAAAAATGTTTGAGGTGTTCGATTCGGGTTGTTTTTTTGTATGATTTGCATATTTTATTTCACATGGATTTGCACGTGCCTATGTCTTTCTTTTTATCCCTTTTCGGGCCAACTAGGTGTGTGTTATGAACACATGACCTAAGTGGGGCGACTTTGAGCGGGAGTATGGGGTTTGCTATGATGCAATATGTGTCCTAACTCGTGGTATGGCATATATGCAATGCAAACTCACGCAACTACAAAGGGAAAACCCGAAATTGAAAGACAATGCGGAAGGGAAATGACTTGTAATGGAAATTGCAGAAGGGAAATTGCGGAAGGGAAATATGGCTATATCTTAAGAGCGGAAAGGCTCAATAGTGCAAGTGTGTGCCGTGTATATATGTAAAGACTACGCACACTGTTGAACCTTAGAACCCAAATCTTAAAGACATAGCCGAAAGGAAAATACTTATAATATATATGGGCCCGAAGGTCGCCAACGTGTTGCGTGGGTGTTGTGTATATCTTGAAAGACAACTCACATGACTTAAATGAAACCCAAATATAAATTGCAATATGTCCTTAACTAAGGTCTTGGGAGTAAGAGCGAAAGCTCAATGTGTGTGAGTGTGAGAATTGAAAGACAACACACACAACTTAAGCAAAACCCCACGCAACTTAAATTATATAAATAAATCTATATCTTAAGGGCTGATTAGGCCCGTATGTGTTCAAAATCATGTACAGCTAAGAGCGAGATAGGCTGAAGTGCACTTGTGTGTGGGTGTGCCAAGTCACGTTATTACAAGCGGGGGTAGACAATGCTCCGTTATTACAACCCCGTATCAAATTTAATTAAGCTTAAGCAAGTCTATAAACAAGGACCGAGTTAGGCACTTACGTATAGCTGGTTCGGAGGTGACTTGCTTGAGCTTGGGCTTGAGCGTCGCCTTGGGCTGTAAGAGGGAGCTCCTCGGAAGGGTGCAGCAAAGGAGGGTTGGCCGGGTGAAGCAAGGTGCTGCGGGTGTGGCGCCTTGGCACTAGCCGGGTGATGGAAGGGGTGCTGCTGTGGTGCCTTGGGCTGAGGTAGTTAGGGGGTGTCACTAAGGTGTGGGACAGGGCCTAGGGAAGGTAGAGCTAAGGGGTGACTAAGGGCTGTCTAAGGAACGAGGATGGAAGGCTGCGGGTATGGCAGGGTGCAGTCGGTTATGGCTAGCCGACTAGTGGCAGGTTAAGTGGTGGCTGGCTGGGGTAACTAGGGGTGATTAGGAATGGCAAAGGGGAGCTAGCTAGGGTATTGGTTAAGGGCTGGTTCAAGGGAAAGGAGGGGCAGGTACTAGGGGAAAAGGTAAGGTGGCTGGGGACTAGTTAGGGGCTGTCTAATGGGGAGGTAGGGCAGTGGGTGGTGTGGTCGGGTATGGTGGAAGGGTGGCGGGTAGCTAGGTGGTGTGGTGGCTGAGAGTGGAGGGGGAGTGAAGAGAGGGTGGAGTTAGGATAGGGTACTAACCGGAGAAAAGGGGGAAGGTGGTGTCCAAGGAAGGCAACCAGGTGGAAGGAGTGGAGCTGGCCGGGAGGTTGTGGTGGCATGGAGCGGTGCAGGCCGGGAGGTGGTGGTGGCGTGGAGTGGTGCAGGCCGGGTCGATTGGGCTGGTTTTGAAGGGGTGGTTTAGTGGTTAGGTGGTGGTGGTTTAGTGATAAGGTGGGCTAGATATTTAAGGGGGTAGATATTTAGTTTAGGTGGTTTTAGGGATATGGTGTGCTAGGGTTTAGGTGGGGTGGTTTAGTGGTTTAGGGCTTAGCTAGGTGGGTAGGTTTTGGGGTGAGGTTTAGTGAGGTGGGTTAGGTGTTTAGGCTAGGATTAGGTTAGGATTAAGGAAATTAGTCTAGGTTTAGGGAAGGATCAGGGAGGTGGGTTAGGTGATTAGGTTGAGATTAGAGCAGGATTAGGGAAGTGGGTTAGGTGATTAGGCTAGGATTAGGCCGGAATTAGGGTAAATGGCTAGGATTAGGGGATTTGGCTTAGGATTTGGGTTAGGAGCCCCCCTTTGCATAGCTCATGGACTTCATTGCATCATGTTGGTGCAGCCCTAGGTTAGGTGTAGGTTCATACAAGTTTAAACCCACACTAATTAGGCTAACCCACATGATTAACCCAAATTTGACACACAAGTCAAGCTTAATACATTTCCCTCATGCTTATCCTCCCCATTCTCTCTCATGCCAAAAATCCCACGTGAATTTCAAGTGGGCCCCACCTCCATTTATGAGAAGGTGATGTGGGCCATGGATGTGGATATTGGATTGGATCTTTGGATCCAAATCCAAATCCAAATCCACATATACGTTTAGATTGGGATCTGGATATATATGGTCCAGATTCAATCCAAACTGAATTCTGACTCCTTCAGGGTATGCTCGAAACAAACGGTTTGTGCGGGGTCTGACAGCATCAGTACTCTGTCTTGCATTTAGTCTTCGCCAACATGGTCGTCCGCTTCTGTTTTCGCCTTCTGGAGATGATTTCAAATGATTTGTTGATGACAGGGGCTCGAACGTTCGAGATTGTGGGGATAAATCTAACACGAGAGTTGCTGTGCCGGGCTTGACATGTGCTCCGGTTCCGGGCTCTCTTTAGCTCTTCTGGTCCTGCTTTCATCAAGCCAAGCTGCTTCGTGGGGTTTGAAAATGTCTTTTAAAAGGTTTTAAAAGTATATTATACATATTTTAAAACATATACAGTTTAAACATACGTACAGGGTTGTAGACGCGCGAAAATCCCCGCCTCTCCGCCTTTTTCAGGGCTTGGAGCAGATCCTCTCGTGTGTCTAAGGCCTATGTATGCAAACAGGGCGTGCCAGCTAGCTTACCTAAGCTAGCGAAGATATTTTTAACACTGACTTCTAAACGTGGCGACTGTGAGCAAGTAAGCTCTTGTCGTCGCAGACCTTCTTGCACCGATGCGCAAGGGTCAGTCTGTACGCTTTGCAAAAATCGAGTTTTTGGAGAGAAAGTCTACGAAGCGGTTCGAGGTGTCTATTTCGGGTCTTTAAGATGCGATTGCATGTTTTAGATCACGTGGATTTGCATGTGCCTAAGTCTTTTCTTTTATCCCTTTTCGGGCCACCTAGTTTGTGTGTTATGAACACTCCACTACATGGGCGAATTCGAGTGAGGCTTGCTTTGATGCAATATGCGTCCTACCTCGTGGTATGGCGTAGATGCAATGCAAACTCACGCTACTCCAAAGGGAAAACCCGAAATGTAAAGACAATACTGAAGGGAAATGACTGAAGGGAAATAACTGAAGGGAAATAACCGAAGGGAAATAACCGAAGGGAAATAACCGAAGGGAGATATGTATATAGATTATGTATATGAGCCCTTACTCGGGTCTTGCAAATAAGAGCGAAGGCTAAATGTGGGTGCGTGCTGGAATTGAAAGACTTACACACACGACATGAAATTAAACCCAAATATAAATTACAGTATGGCCTTGACTAAGGTCTTGGGAGTAAGAGCGAAGGCTCAATGTGTGTGAGAGTGCTTGAATTGAAGTACTACACACACGACATAAATGAAACCCAAATATAACTGCAATAAGGCCTTTACTAAGGTCTTGGGAGTAAGAGCGAAGGCTCAATGTGTGTGAAAGTGCTTGAATTGAAAGACTTACTCACACGACATGAAATGAAACCCAAATAGTAAATATATATACACTTAGGTATTAGGGGCTGATTAGGCCCGTGTGTGTTCAAAATCGTGCACGACTAAGAGAGTGCACGTGTGTGGTGTGCCAAGCCACGTTATTACAAGCGGGGGGAGACTATGCTCCGTTATTACAACCCCGTATCAAATTGAATCTCAAGCAAGTATACAACTAAAGACCGAGTTTAGGCACTTACGAGTAGCTGGTCCGTAGAGGCCTTGCTTGAGCGTGGGCTTGGCCTTCGCCTTGGGCTGCAAACGGGAGCTCCGCGAGGATAGGTGACCAAAGGTGCTGGGCGGCTGCAAGTGGGGCGTGGGATAGGCTCCTCGAAGGTGGCCGACTGCAAATGGGTGTAGCCTCGATGTGGGGGGTTAAAGGGGCTGGACCAAGTGAGTGCTTAGGGTCACTAGGATAGTCGAGTGTTTAGGGAAGGTGGACCTAAAGGGGAGTTTATGGGAAGGCCGAATGGGATAGGATGGTTAGGTAGTGGCCGGTAGTTTGGGTTATGCTAGGTTCGGCTAAGTGAAAAGGGTGGTGGCAAAGGCTGAGATGATGATAGGGTGGGTGGCTAGGAGTGGAGAGGTAGTAGAGAAGGGTTTAGGTAGAGTTAGAGAATGCTTACCGAATGGGGAGAGGCGGTGGATGAAGAGAGAAGCAGCCGGATGTGGGAGCTCGGCTGGTTCGGTTGGGTGAAGGTGGTGGCGTTCGGTTGGGGGATGGTGGTGGATGGAAGAGGGAAGGTGGCGGTGCAGGTAGAGCTGGTGGAGCAGGTGGAGCAGGCGGGCAGGTGGAGAGTGGTCCTGGCTGGGCAGGAAAAGGATGGTCCCGGCTGGGTGAGGTGAGGGCTCTAGCTTCCAAAACCCGCCCCCAAGGGGGGGGGGGGTTTAAATAGGGGATGGGTAGGTCGGTTAGGGCTGGGCTTGGGGTAGTGGTTAGGTGGTTTAGGTAGGGTGGTATGTAGATAAGGTGGGCTGGAAAGGGTTGGGCCAGATATTTTGAAAACTAGGGGTTTGGGTAGATTGTGGGCTAGGGGTGGTTTAGGGGTTTAGGGCTAGGTTAGGTGGTTGGGTTTTAGGGTGAGGTTTAGTGAGCTAGGTTAGGTGATTAGGCTAGGTTTAGGCTAGGTTTAGGGAAATTAACCTAGGTTTAGGGAATGATTAGGGAAGTGGGTTAGGTGATTAGGTCGGGATTAGGCCGGGATTAGGGAAGTGGGTTAGGTGATTAGGTTCAGATTAGGAGAGGATTAGGGGTTTAGGCTAGGATTAGGCGTTTTGGGTTAGGTTTAGGTGAAGGAGCTCCCTTAGCATGGCCCATAGACCTTGACCACCTCATGTTGGTGCAGCCCTAGGTTAGGTTTTAGCT
Organism: Brasenia schreberi; assembly: GCA_036023115.1. Taxonomy (NCBI): domain Eukaryota; kingdom Viridiplantae; phylum Streptophyta; class Magnoliopsida; order Nymphaeales; family Cabombaceae; genus Brasenia; species Brasenia schreberi. The sequence goes on from JAYKKT010000016.1 coordinate 3,717,475, forward strand.
AATTACAAGCTTAAACCCACTCAATTAGGCTAACCCACATGATTAAACCCAAACTTGACACACAAGTCAAGCTTAATTACAACCCTCTTGATATTTTCCATCCCCGTTCTCTCTCATGCCCAATATCCCACGTGAATTTCAAGTGGGCCCCACCTCCATTTATGAGAAGGTGATGTGGGCCATGGATATGGATATTGGATTGGATTTCTGGATCCAAATCCAAATCCAAGTCCACATATGGGTTTGGATTGGGATCTGAATATATATGGTCCAGATCCAATCCAAACTGAACTCTGACTCCTTTGAGCTGGGTTCGAAACGGACGATTCGTGCGGGGCCTGACAGCATCAGTACTCCGTCTGCGTTGGGTCTTCGCCAACATGGTCGTCCGCCTCCGTTTCTACCTTCCGGAGATGACTTCAAATGATATTTTGATAAGAACAGGGTCTTGGACGTTTGAGATCCTGGGGGTGTGAATCAGATACAAGAGTTGCTGTGCCGGGCTCGACGTGTGCTCCGGTTCCGGGCTCTTCTTAGCTCTCCTGGTCCTGTCTTGATCGGGCCAAGCCACTTCGGGGTTTCAAAACATGTTTTAAAAGGTTTTTAAAAAGCCATATTATATGTTTTTGAAAGATAAAGTTTAAAACATATATACAGGGTTGTCTGGAAGGCTCCTGGGTTTCCAGACTCAAAAATGGCCCTTTGGGGCTGCTTGTATAAAACCAGGTTGTTTTTGAAGAAATTCGTGGGATTTCGGGGTGTTTACAGATGCCCCTCTTTGGCCTTGTCCAAATAGATTTGGATAAGGTCAAAGATGACAAACACCCCTTTTAATGTCTCCCTAGATCTAGCCACGAAGAATATGGGATCGTCCCATTTTTAGCAAAATCTTAATTTGCAAACTCTGGTAGGAGGAGATATCACGCCAAAGGGTTTTCTATAGAATCTGGTCCTAAAATGGGATCATGTTCATGCAAGTACCATGCGTGGAATGCAGATGACATGGGTGTGGTGCCAAGAGTGGCGACCTCCCAGAGACCAGATGTGGTCGAACTCTAGAGACGTACAAGGTCTATTGCTCCAAGTGAGCAAATCCTATGCTGTTCGATGTTCGGTTTTCAAAACTTATTTATGAAAGCTATTTACAAAAGGGACAACTGTCTTGAGCCTCGATCCTAAGGATCTCGAGCTCTTCGGGCTTGCCCTTGTTTGAGTCTTAACACTCGCTTATCTAGCGGAGGTTTTATAAGAAAACAAGCTGTATTTCAAATTCCTACGCCTTACTCAAAACGTCGAATTCTCAAACAAGATGAAATTCAAGTAAGTAAATCCTATTTTTACTTTAGGCTTCCTCGAAATGAACCGTGCTTTAGCTTGGGATAAGCTAGGGATGGGAAAGAGATACCACGGTCCCTTCTGAAGCGTCCCGTGGTTTAAGGCATAGAAGGCGGAAAACTGCTCTTTTTGAGCTTTTTGGCCTCTTTTTCCTTTTTTTCATAGAGGGTCTCCCTTTGGGAGTATTTTTTCTTTAATCCCTCTTTTTCATAAGAGAATCGATTTTTCTTTTAAATTCTGGTTTCTTTCTTTTGGAAAGATACTTCGAAATGGGAAATTCCCTTTTGTTTTGGGCCTTTGTTTTCCCTTTGGAAGGAGAAGATAAGAGGGGAGGACTTATCCCAAGCCTACACTCGATCTATTCCAGATCAACCTATTAGAAATAGCACGTACTACTTGCAAGTATCTTGCTTTGTTGAACTAGGCCTTTCTTTGTAAGAAGAAGGATTTTGGAATGTAACCACGATTTTGAAAACTCCACTCTTTCACAAGTGCGAATTCTCTTCACTTAGGGTCACACGAGTTCGCCTTTGCACCTTATTCACATGTCTCACGGCAGCTATCCCCCAAAATTTTCAAAAACTGGAATTTAATCCCGATCCTACACATGATACTTCTTCAAGTATTGAATATTGATAGGATCTGCTAAATTCCTACCTTCTACATCGATCAACCAATACGAATTGTTCATAGTGGTTGCTCGTACAACATAGGGTCCATCCCAGTTGGGGCGCCACTTGCCTAGGGGGTGTGGGCCACGATGGTGGATGGTTTTTAAGACCAGATCTCCCACTTCAAAGTGGCGAGGTCTCATGTGTTTGCTATAATGTCGGGCTATCCTTTGCTGGTATGCACGAGCATGATCCATGGCAAGGAGTCACCTCTCATCTAGCAAATGTAGTTCGGCCATCCTAGCATGCTGAAGCGTCTCTAGGGGGAGGTCGAGTGCTAGGGATGTATAGAATGAATGCAGTTGGGTATGAATGGGAAGAATGGCGTTTGTGCCATAGACCAACTCGAATGGTGTGGCATTCGTAGGAGTCCGGATGGAAGTCCTATAAGCCCATAAGGCTTCATCCAGCTTCTCGTGCCACGTCCTACCCTTCTCTAAGGTTTTCTCAATAATACTAATGAGAGTCTTGTTTGTGGCTTCGGCTTGGCCATTGCCTTGAGGGTAGTAGGGCGAGGAGAAGTGGTGAGTTATGCCATACGTGTTGCACAACTTAACCATCCGCTCATTCTTGAATGGGGTACCATTATCAGATACAAGGTCTCGTGGAACCCCAAATCGAGCCAAGATATTCCTCCAGATGAAAGCCACCACATGTTGCCCCATTACATTCGTTAGGGAAATGGCTTCCACCCACTTGGAGAAATACTCCGTGGCTGCTAAAATAAATCGATACCCATTCGAGGCCTTGGGAAATATTGGGCCTACGATGTCAAACGCCCACATGGTAAATGGCCAGGGGCTGACCACGGAATGCAATGCAGATGAAGGGATATGAATGGCGTGCCCATGCACTTGACATGGATGACACTTCCTAACATGATCGTGACAATCCTTTTTCAGGGTGGACCAAAAATAGCCCCCTCTAAGTATTTTCATTGCCATCATGTGGCATTAACATGACCTCCACATTCTCCATCATGGAACTCATGCATCACTATCCTAGCCTCCTCTAGGTCGATACACCTAAGCAGAATGCCGGTAAAACTCTTTTTGTATAAGACCCCACCCAGAATGGTGTATCGGGTCGAAATCTTACGAATGAATGCCTTATCTTTGGATGTGGCATCCTCGGTGAATCCCCCATTTTCTAAAAATTGTTTTATGTCATAGAACCAGGGTTTTTCAATAGACTCTGGGTTGTTTTGGCAAATATCCAAGTCGTGTGTGGATGGATGGGGCGCATGCCATATTTCCAAAGATCTGGTCCCTAAAATGGGATCGACCTTCAGGGCTGAACCCAAGGAGGAGAGGGCATCGGCGATGCCATTGTCCTCTCTTCCTACGTGTGTGAGCTTACACGACTGGAAGGATTGGACCAATCGAGTGGCCAACTCGTGATATGGAAGTAGTTTCTCATTACGTACTTGCCAAATTTTTAAAACCTGGTTTATGACAAGGAGCGAATCTCCAAAGACCTCAATGCACGATGCCCCTAGAGTTTTCGAAATCCTTAAGCCTTGTATGAGTGCTTCATACTCAGCTACGTTGTTGGAACATTCGAAATCTAAGCGGACTGCTATGGGAATCTCACCCTTTTCAGGGGAGATTAGGATGACCCCAGCACCAGCCCTTCGTTGGTTTCGTGCCCCATCGAAGTGCATCTTCCACACTTGGTTTTCGAAAGAATTTGCCAAAATGTGGTTTTGAAAATGGTTTTGCAATATGCCTTCATCAGGCATTTCGACAAGAGTGGGATATGCGTCCTCTAAGGGGAATTCAGCCACGTAATCTGCTAGGGCTTGCCCCTTAATGGAGATCTGGTGATGGTATTTCAGATCATACTCCATTAGAAGGAGCTGCCATTTGCCCAATCTATCTGTGAGAATGGGTTTTTCGAACAAGTGCTTGATTGGATCAAGCTTGGACACTATCCAGATCTCATGATCTAGGAAATAGTGTCTGAACTTTTGGCAGGCCCAGACTAGGGCCAAGCACGTCTTCTCCATGGCTTGATAATTTCGTTCATAAGCCAAGAGAGTTTTCGAAATATACTAGATGGCATACTCTTTATGGGTGTCATCCTCGTATTGAGCCAACAGGGCTCCTAAAGCATTTACATGCACGGAGATGTATAATAAAAGCGGTTTTCCTTGTTTTGGAGGATTCAAAACGGGGGGGTTAACCAAGTATGCTTTCAGTCTCTCGAAGGACTTTTGGCATTCGTCATCCCATAAGAATTTCGTACCCTTCCTCAATAGTTTGTTGAAGGGTTCGCATCTAGTTGCAAGATTCGATATGAATCGGCGCACGGATTGTAATCGACCTTGGAGGCTACGGGTTTGGGTGAGATTGGAGGGTGGAGCCATGTCTATGATGGCTCGACACTTAGAGGGGTCGACTTCTATTCCCCTTTGGCTCACCATAAAGCCTAGAAGCTTCCCTGATTCTACCCCGAACACACATTTTTGAGGGTTTAGCTTTACTTTGTAAAGCCTAAGCCTTTCGAAAATCTTTTGTAAACATTCGATATGGGTGCATCGGGTTTTGGATTTTGCCAAGAGATCATCTACATACACTTCTACAAGCTCATGAATTTGATCATGGAAGATCGTGTTCATGGCTCGTTGGTATGTTGCGCCGGCATTTTTCAAACCAAAGGGCATGACTGTATAGCAGTACGTGCCCCATGGGGTTGTGAAGGCGGTCTTACCCTGATCTCGTGGACTTAGTTTGATTTGATTATAGCCTGAATAGCCATCCATGAATGAAAACATTTCATGATTTGTAGTACTATCGACTATCAAATCTATGTTTGGTAAAGGATAATTATCTTTTGGAGTGGCCTTATTCAGGTTTCTGAAATCGATGCATATTCGAATTTTCCCATTGGTTTTTCGAACCACAACGATATTTGACAACCAATCAGAATACGCAATGGGTTTTATAAATCCGGCTTTTAGCAGATCTTCTAAACCCTCTTTGACTTGCGTGTGTACATTCGGGTGTATTTTTCTAAGCTTCTGCTTTATGGGTTTTACACCTGCATCTAAGGGAAGACGATGCTCGACTATGCCAGGATCTATGCCCGGCATGTCTTCATACGCCCATGCAAACACATCTAAATAGGCTCGTAGAAATGCAATGAATGCTAACTTTTTAGTTTCATGCAAGCATGCGCCTATTTTGATGGTTTTGGGATTGGAATCATCCCCTAGGTTCACCTCTATGAAATCTCCTCCTACTGATTGGGAAGGTCTTTCAAAATCGAGAATTCTATGAAATTCTGGGAGCTCAGAAGTGGGATCTTCCTCAAGGGGATCCACTTCTGGGCTTTGATCATTCTCGTGGGCTATAGACCCGAGGGAACTTGATGCGTGGTTTTCAAAATGACCTGCTTTTGTATTGGATTTTCAAGTGATTTCGAAATTTTTGGTATGGCTATGCAGACGACGTTTCTTTCGAAATCCTTTTCTTTTGCCAAAGTCCTACCAGGAGCAGCTATGTACAAAATCTTTTTGGTATTTTCCAAATTTTCAATTTTTTTTGGTTTTTGTAAAACAAGAACTTTGGGAACTATACAAAGCACTCTTTTTTCGAGTTTTTGTTTTTCCATTGTTTTTGGTTTTTCTTGTTTTTCGATTTTTTTGATTTTAAGTTTTTCAAATGTTTTTGGTGTTTTTAGAAAAGGGATCTTCCGTCATACCTACAAAGGGAAAACACTACGGGTTAGACTCGGAATAGGAGGTCTAAATCGTAGGTTTCTTCTAAGACAGGTTCCGGGGCACCCTTGACCAAGGTGGTCACAGGGGGTGGCTCCGACGGTATTTGGGGAGTATAGCCGATCCCATATCGGCTTGGGTTGGCCCTAGGCAGGATGGGCTCTAGGAGACCCTGGTTTTGTGCCCCTAGACTTTTGTAGGGCGTGTAGCCCATGTTCAATAACATGTTCCACGACCTTTTGTTTTTTGAAAAGATGGGATACAAGTCGTGGTCCTGGAACATGCTATCGTCCATATTAGGCTCGTATGGCCTCTTGTCCAGGGGTTTTAGAAATAGGGAACGCTTGGGTTTTCCTAGGAGGATTAGAGTCGGGAGGGGGCCTGCTTTGGGCGGCCCCTTCACACATACAACCTTCCTAGGGTTGTTCAACACGAGCCGAGGTGGCTCAACCATAATTTGCCCCAGGTTAGCCTCATGGGCCTGGGAGCTTGATAAACAAGGGGAGTTTATGATCCCTTGAAGCTGTGGGTGACTCTCACCTAGGATCACTACGGCCTGGTCCCTAAAAGGGATCTTGACACACCTGTGGAAGGTGGATGGCACAGCGCACAAACTGTGTATCCAGGGCCTTCCCAGCAACAGGTTATAATGGGGGTGGATGTCCAAGACATGGAACACCCCCGTGTGTTCGATCCCTCCCGTTTCCATTGGGAGTTCGATGGATCCTAAAGGTCTAGACGCATTCCCATCGTATCCAGTGATAACGATGGGGCTTGGGTTCACTGAAGTCAAGGTGACTCCGATTTTGTACGCCATATGAAGTGGAAGGATGTTGAGCCCTCCTCCACCATCGACTAGGCACCTGTCCAGAGAGTGGTTGTTTAGAACCACCATGATATGCAGGGCCTGGTTATGGGTTTCGTAGGGTCTATCTACATCATCTTCCGAAAAAGTGATGGGCGATTTTGCTCCTAATAAAGCCACTTGGGCAGACAAGGATTCTGGACTTATGTTCGAATCAACCTTGGCCCTTTCTAGAATTTTCTCTAATACAAGTCTATGCCTAGGCGAGGTTTTTATAAGCTCTAGGATAGACATGTGAATAGGAATCTTTGAAAGGTGGTTTTTGAAATTATAAGGATTTAGGATGACTTTGTCCTTATCTGCTTTTGGCAGACCACTAGGGATACATGCTTTTGAGGGGCCAGGCACACTGACCACCTTTTGAGCACCTTGAAGGTGCGGGGGTTGATAGATCCTCCCGGATCTAGTGACTTCCCCCACGACCAGCCTAGGGTTCGGGCTAAACTTGGCTCTAAGGATGAGCTGAGGAGAACCTTGGATTTTCAAAACTGGTTTTACCGGGGTTTCCAGTTTTGGTGGTCCCCGAATGACGACTGGGGCGGGCCTCTTGTATAGTACAAGGATGGGCGCACAAGTAGGTCGACCAAGTTCTGGCTTTTGCGCTAGTTCCTTGGAAATGGTGAGGGTACATACCTCCTTTCCTTTCCCACTACCACTGGCGTGTTTGGGAAAGGGTTCTTTGAAGATAGCTTGAGGTGGCTCAGGTTCCGCAGTGACCTGGAGCCGGCCTTCTGCTATCAAGTTCTCAATTTTATTTAAAAGAGAGAAGCAGCGTTTGGTATCATGGCCTTTGAGCCGATGATACTTACAAAATCGGTTTAAATACCCCCCTTTGGATGTGACTCCTTCGGGGATTTCAGGGAGTTCTATCATGCCCTGGGCAAGTAGGAGGTCTAGGACCTCCGACACAGGTTGCCCTAGCGGAGTATACTCCCGTTTTTCAACCGGTTTTTGAAAATTGCGTTCTCTCTTATTTTCTAATTTTTCAAAATTTTTAGAAGTGCCCGCCATGCCTGGATCCACCCGGACATTGGCGATTTTATGGGGCTTTGCCCCTTTGTCCGTCGTGGGCAGCCCATATGCGATGGGCTTTTCCAAACGGGTTTTTGGAATGGCACTTCCTTTCCATAAGTGATCGTATGTCCCTTGTCACAAGTTGGTTTCGAAAAGGGAGGCCTTTTTGATCAACTTATGGAAAGTTGAAATCTCGTGGAGCGAGAGAAGGGTTTTTAACTCGCTTTTGAAATTATCCAGGATGAGCATTACTGCGCATCCTTCGGATATGGGCTCTCGCACTTGGCCCAAAAGCGACCTCCATCTTATAATGAAGGTATGCACGTCTTCGTTCATGCCTTGCTTTGTATCCCTTAAGGTATTTAGGGTTGGCGTGACTTCTACGTTGTGTGCAAATCTTTGCATGAAGCAGTTCGTTAACTCTTCAAAAGTAGCGAACTGGCTTAAGTCGTAGGAAGCCAGCCATTTGGCAGTTGTGCCTTTAAGGGATAGAGGGAACCAATACACCCATTTCATCGAGTCCTTTTTCTTCTTATGGGCTCGACGTGAGAAAAGCTGTAAGTGAGACCTAGGGTCTCCCATGCCATCATACCGATGGAAGTTCGGTATTTCATCGTCACTGTCTGTTTCGTAGTCCATAGGAAGGAAATCAGACAGGGCGTAGCTTCTTTTCTCTTTATTCTGCCCTTTTAGCAACTGTTGTAGGGCTTTACGGTCCTTTTGTGTGAAGGACTCGTGGTATCGGTTGCCTTCCATTACGAAGGCCTCTTTTTGCTTGCGAGGTTTTTAAGATTTCTTTTTAGGCCTTTGTTCACCGTTCGATGAACATGAATCGCCTACTTCAGCCTCTTGGCTGAGAGCATCGATTTTGGCCTCAAACTCCCTTCTCAAGTCCTCGATTTCATCTAGTTTTATTTTGTTTTTGAAAATCCTCCTAGAGTGAGAACTGGATGCGCATGAGCCTTGGCTCGATACTTCACTTGGATTGGATTTTGACATGCTTTTCAAGCTTTTTCAAAATATCCTAAGTACAAGCAAAAGAAAACAAGTTAAAACGACACCTTTTTACAAAATTTTCGCAAGACTTTTTACTTACAAACTCGATTTTTGAAAGGCTCACGTCCCACCGGGCGTGCCAATCTCTGTAGACGCACGAAAATCCCCGTCTCTCCGCCTTTTTCAGGGCTTGGAGCGGATCCTCTCGTGTGTCTAAGGCCTATGTATGCAAACAGGGCGTGCCAGCTAGCTTACCTAAGCTAGGAAAGATATTTTTAACACTGACTTCTAAACGTGGCGACTGTGAGCAAGTAAGCTCTTGTCGTCGCAGACCTTCTTGCACCGATGCGCAAGGGTTAGTCTGTACGCTTTGCAAAAATCGAGTTTTTGGAGAGAAAGTCTACGAAGCGGTTCGAGGTGTCTATTTCGGGTCTTTAAGATGCGATTGCATGTTTTAGATCACGTGGATTTGCACGTGCCTAAGTCTTTTCTTTTATCCCTTTTCGGGCCACCTAGTTTGTGTGTTATGAACACTCCACTACATGGGCGAATTCGAGCGGGGCTTGCTTTGATGCAATATGCGTCCTACCTCGTGGTATGGCGTAGATGCAATACAAACTCACGCTACTCCAAAGGGAAAACCCGAAATGTAAAGACAATACTGAAGGGAAATGACTGAAGGGAAATAACCGAAGGGAAATAATCGAAGGGAAATAACCGAAGGGAAATAACCGAAGGGAGATATGTATATAGATTATGTATATGAGCCCTTACTCGGGTCTTGCAAATAAGAGCGAAGGCTCAATGTGGGTGCGTGCTGGAATTGAAAGACTTACACACACGACATGAAATTAAACCCAAATATAAATTGCAGTATGGCCTTGACTAAGGTCTTGGGAGTAAGAGCGAAGGCTCAATGTGTGTGAGAGTGCTTGAATTGAAGTACTACACACACGACATAAATGAAACCCAAATATAACTGCAATAAGGCCTTTACTAAGGTCTTGGGAGTAAGAGCGAAGGCTCAATGTGTGTGAAAGTGCTTGAATTGAAAGACTTACTCACACGACATGAAATGAAACCCAAATAGTATAGGTCGGCCCTTACTTGGGTCTTTCAAATAAGAGCGAAAGCTCAATGTGTGTGAGAGTGCTTGAATTGAAAGACTTACTCACACGACATGAAATGAAACCCAAATAGTATAGGTCGGCCCTTACTTGGGTCTTTCAAATAAGAGCGAGAGCTCAATGTGTGTGAGAGTGCTTGAATTGAAAGACAACGCACCCAACTTAAGCACAACCCTTCGAAAATGAAAGTATATATATACACTTAGGTATTAGGGGCTGATTAGGCCCGTGTGTGTTCAAAATCGTGCACGACTAAGAGAGTGCACGTGTGTGGTGTGCCAAGCCACGTTATTACAAGCGGGGGGAGACTATGCTCCGTTATTACAACCCCGTATCAAATTGAATCTCAAGCAAGTATACAACTAAAGACTGAGTTTAGGCACTTACGAGTAGCTGGTCCGTAGAGGCCTTGCTTGAGCGTGGGCTTGGCCTTCGCCTTGGGCTGCAAACGGGAGCTCCGCGAGGATAGGTGACCAAAGGTGCTGGGCGGCTGCAAGTGGGGCGCGGGATAGGCGCCTCGAAGGTGGCCGGCTGCAAATGGGTGTAGCCTCGATGTGGGGGGTTAAAGGGGCTGGACCAAGTGAGTGCTTAGGGTCACTAGGATAGTCGAGTGTTTAGGGAAGGTGGACCTAAAGGGGAGTTTATGGGAAGGCCGAATGGGATAGGATGGTTAGGTAGTGGCCGGTAGTTTGGGTTATGCTAGGTTCGGCTAAGTGAAAAGGGTGGTGGCAAAGGCTGAGATGATGATAGGGTGGGTGGCTAGGAGTGGAGAGGTAGTAGAGAAGGGTTTAGGTAGAGTTAGAGAATGCTTACCGAATGGGGAGAGGCGGTGGATGAAGAGAGAAGCAGCCGGATGTGGGAGCTCGGCTGGTTCGGTTGGGTGAAGGTGGTGGCGTCCGGCTGGGGGATGGTGGTGGATGGAAGAGGGAAGGTGGCGGTGCAGGTAGAGCTGGTGGAGCAGGCGGGCAGGTGGAGAGTGGTCCCGGCTGGGCAGGAAAAGGATGGTCCCGGCTTGGTGAGGTGAGGGCTCTAGCTTCCAAAACCCGCCCCCAAGGGGGGGGGGGGGTTTAAATAGGGGATGGGTAGGTCGGTTAGGGCTGGGCTTGGGGTAGTGGTTAGGTGGTTTAGGTAGGGTGGTATGTAGATAAGGTGGGCTGGAAAGGGTTGGGCCAGATATTTTGAAAGCTAGGGGTTTGGGTAGATTGTGGGCTAGGGGTGGTTTAGGGGTTTAGGGCTAGGTTAGGTGGTTGGGTTTTAGGGTGAGGTTTAGTGAGCTAGGTTAGGTGATTAGGCTAGGTTTAGGCTAGGTTTAGGGAAATTAACCTAGGTTTAGGGAAGGATTAGGGAAGTGGGTTAGGTGATTAGGTCGGGATTAGGCCGGGATTAGGGAAGTGGGTTAGGTGATTAGGTTCAGATTAGGGGAGGATTAGGGGTTTAGGCTAGGATTAGGCATTCTGGGTTAGGTTTAGGTGAAGGAGCTCCCTTAGCATGGCCCATAGACCTTGACCACCTCATGTTGGTGCAGCCCTAGGTTAGGTTTTAGCTAATTACAAGCTTAAAACCACTCAATTAGGCTAACCCACATGATTAAACCCAAACTTGACACACAAGTCAAGCTTAATTACAACCCTCTTGATATTTTCCATCCCCACTCTCTCTCATGCCCAATATCCCACGTGAATTTCAAGTGGGCCCCACCTCCATTTATGAGAAGGTGATGTGGGCCATGGATATGGATATTGGATTGGATTTCTGGATCCAAATCCAAATCCAAGTCCACATATGGGTTTGGATTGGGATCTGGATATATATGGTCCAGATCCAATCCAAACTGAACTCTGACTCCTTCGAGCTGGGTTCGAAACGGACGATTCGTGCGGGGCCTGATAGCATCAGTACTCCGTCTGCGTTGGGTCTTCGCCAACATGGTTGTCCGCCTCCGTTTCTGCCTTCCAGAGATGACTTCAAATGATATTTTGATAAGAACAGGGTCTTGGACGTTCAAGATCCTGGGGGTGTGAATTAGATACAAGAGTTGCTGTGCCGGGCTCGACGTGTGCTCCGGTTCCGGGCTCTTCTTAGCTCTCCTTGTCCTGTCTTGATCGGGCCAAGCCACTTCGGGGTTTCAAAACATGTTTTAAAAGGTTTTTAAAAAGCCATATTATATGTTTTTGAAAGATAAAGTTTAAACATATATACAGGGTTGTCTGGAAGGCTCCTGGGTTTCCAGACTCAAAAATGGCCCTTTGGGGCTGCTTGTATAAAACCAGGTTGTTTTTGAAGAAATTCGTGGGATTTCGGGGTGTTTACAAGGGTTTGTCTGGAAGGCTCCTGGGTTTCCAGACTCAAAATAGCCCTTTGGGGCTGCTTTTACAAAACCAGGTTTATTTGAGAAGTTCGTGGGATTTCAAGGTGTTTACAAATGCCCCTCTTTGGCATTGTCCAAATTGATTTGGATAATGGCAAAGACGACAAACACCCCTTTCAATGTCTCCCTGGATCTAACCACGAAAATATGGGATCGTCCCAATTTTTTGCAAAATCTCACTTTTAAAACCCTAGTAGGAGGAGATATCACGCCAAAGGGATATACAGAACGGTTTCTGGTCCTAAAATGGGATCATGTTATACAAATGTCCATGCGTGGAAATGCAGATGCATGACATGGGTGGGGTGCCAAGAGTGGCGACCTCCCACAGACCAGATATGGTCGAACTCTCGAGACTTACAAGGCCTGTTGCTCCAAGTGAGCAAATCCTATGTTGTTCGATGTTCGATTTTTCTAAATCTATTTACAAAATTTATTTACAAAGGGGACAACTGTCTTGAGTCTCAATCCTAAGGATCTCGAGCTCTTCGTGATTGCCTTTGCTTGAGTCTTGACACTCGCTTATCTAGCGAAGGTTTTATAAGAAAACAAGGCATATTTCAAATTCCTACGTCTTACTCGAAACATCGAATTCTCAAACAAAATGAAATTCAAGTAAGTAAATCCTATTTTTACTTTAGGATTCCTCGAAAAGAACCATGTTTTAGCTTGGGATAAGCTAGGGATGGGAAAGAGATACCACGATCCCTTTTGAAGGGTCCCGTGGTTTAAGGCATAGAAGGCGGAAAACTGCTCTTTTTGAGCTTTTTGGCCTCTTTTTCCTTTTTTTCATAGAGGGTCTCCCTTTGGGAGTATTTTTTCTTTAATGCCTCTTTTTCTTTTTTTTTTTCACAAGAGAATCGAATTTTTCTTTTTGATCCTGGTTTCTTTCTTTTGGAAAGAGACTTTGGATGGGAAATTCCCTTTATTTGGGCCATGTTTTCCTTTTGGAAGGAGAAGAGAAGAGGGGAGGACTTATCCCAAGCTCACACTCGATCCATTCCAGATCAGCCTATTTAGAAATAGCACGTACTACTTGCAAGTATCTTGCTATGTTGAACTAGGTCTTTCTTTGTAAGAAGAAGGATTTTGAAATGTAACCACGATTTGGAAGACTCCACTCTTTCACAAGTGCGAATTCTCTCACTCAGGGTCACACGATTTGCCTTTGAAGCTTACTTTCAAGTCCCAAAGCAGCTATCCCTAAAGGTTTTCGAAAAAGGGAATTTAACCCAAATCCTACACATAATACTTCTTTAAGTATTGAATATTGATAGGATCTGCTAAATTCCTACCTTCTACATCGATCAACCAATACGAGTTGTTCGTGGTGGTTGCACGTACAACATAGGGTCCATCCCACTTGGGGCGCCACTTTCCAAGGGGATGTGGGCCACGATAGTGGATGATTTTCAAAACCAGATCTTCCACTTCAAAGTGGCGAGGTCTCATGTATTTGCCATAATGTCGGGCTATCCTTTACCGGTATGCACGAGCATGATCCATAGCAAGGATTCGCCTCTCATCTAGGAAATCTAGTTCGGCCATCCTAGCATGCTGAAGTGTCTCTAGGGGGAGGTCGAGTGCTATGGATGTAACGAATGAATGCAATTGAGTATGAATGGGAAGAATGGCGTTTGTGCCATAGACCAATTCGAATGGTGTGGCATTCGTGGGAGTCCGGATGGAAGTCCTATAAGCCCATAAGGCTTCATCCAGCTTCTCGTGCCACGTCCTTCCCTTCTCTAAAGTCTTCTCAATTATACTAATGAGAGTCTTGTTTGGGGCTTCAGCTTGGCCGTTGCCTTGAGGGTAGTAGGGCGAAGAGAAGTGATGAGTTATGCCATATGTGTTGCATAACTTAACCATCCTCTCATTCTTGAATGGGGTACCATTATCAGACACAAGGTCTCATGGAACCCCAAATCGAGCCAAGATATTCCTCCTAATGAAAGCCACCACATGTTGCCCCAGTACGTTGGTCAGGAAAATGACTTCCACCCACTTGGAGAAATACTCAGTGGCTGCTAAAATGAATCGATGCCCATTCGAGGCTTTTGGAAATATAGGGCCTACGATGTCAAACGCCCACATGGTGAATGGCTAGGGGCTGACCACGGAATGCAATGCAGATGAGGGGATGTGAATGGTGTGCCCATGCACTTGACATGGATGACACTTCCTAACATGATCATGACAATCCTTTTTCAGGGTGGACCAAAAATAGCCCGCTCTAAGTATTTTCATTGCCATCATGTTGACATTAACATGACCTTCACATTCTCCATCGTGGAACTCATGCATCACTATCCTAGCCTCCTCTAGTTCGATACACCTAAGTAGGATGCCGGTGAAACTTTTTTTATATAGAACCCCACCCAAAATGGTGTATCGAGTCAAATTTTACGGATGAATGCCTTATCTTTGGATGTGGCATCCTTGACGAATCCCCCATTTTCTAGAAAATTCTTGATGTCGTAAAACCAAGGTTTTTCAACAGAATCTGGGTTATTTTGGCAAATATCCAAATCGTGTGTGGATGGGTTGGGCGCATCCATATTTCTAAAGATCGGGTCCCTGAAATGGGATTCGACCTTTAGGGCTGAACCCAAGGAGGAGAGGGCATCGGCAATACCATTGTCCTCTCTTCTTACGTGTGTGAGTTTACACGATTGGAATGACTCAACCAATCGAGTGGCCAACTCGTTATATGGAAGTAGTTTTTTGTTACGTACTTGCCAAAATTTCAAAACCTAGTTTATAACAAGGAGCGAATCTCCAAAAACCTCGATGCATGATTTCCCTAGAGTTTTCGAAAACTTTAAGCCTTGTATGAGTGCTTCATACTCAGCTATGTTGTTGGAACATTCGAAATCTAGGCGGATTGCTATGGGAATCTCGCCCCTTTCAGGGGAGATAAGGATGACCCCAGCACCATCCCCTCGTTGGTTTCGTGCCCCATCGAAGTGCATCTTCCACACTTGGTTTTCGAAAGAGTTTGCCAAAATGTGGTTTTGGAAATGGTTTTGCAATATGCCTTCGTCAGGCATTTCATCAAGTGTGGGATATGCGTCCTCTAGGGGGAACTCAGCCACGTAGTCTGCTAGGGCTTGCCCCTTAATGGAGATTTGGTGGTGGTATTTCAGGTCATACTATATTAGAAGGAGTTGCCATTTGCCCAATCTACCAGTGAGAATGGGTTTTTCGAACAAGTGCTTGATTGGGTCAAGCTTGGACACTATCCAGATCTCATGATCTAGGAAATAGTGTCTAAATTTTTGATAGGCCCAAATTAGGGCCAAGCACGTCTTCTCCATGGCTTGATAATTTCGTTTGTAAGCCAAGAGAGTTTTTGAAATATAGTAGATGGCATACTCCTTATGGGTGTCATCCTCGTATTGAGCCAATAGGGCTCCCAAAGCATTCACATGCATAGAAATGTAAAGTAACAACGGTTTTCCTTGCTTTGGAGGATTCAAAATGGGGGGATGAACCAGGTATGCCTTTAGTCTCTCGAAGGACCTTTGGTAGTCGTCATCGCAAGAAAATTTCGTGCCCTTCCTCAATAGTTTGTTGAAGGGTTCACTTTTAGTCACCAGATTTGATATAAATCGGCGAACGAACTGTAATCGACCCTGGAGGCTACGAATTTGTGTGTGATTGGAGGGTGGAGCCATGTCTATGATTGCTCGACACTTAGAGGAGTCGACTTCTATACCCCTTTGGCTTACCATAAAGCCTAGAAGCTTCTCGGATTCTACCCCGAATATATATTTTTGAGGGTTTAGCTTTACTTTGTAAAGTCTACGCCTTTCGAATTTTTTTTGCAAACATTCGATATGAGTGCATTGGGTTTTGGATTTTGCCAAGAGATCATCTACATACACTTCTACGAGCTCATGAATCTGATCATAGAAGATCGTGGTCATGGCTCTCTGGTATGTCGCGCCAGCATTTTTCAAACCAAAGGGCATGACTGTATAGCAGTATGTGCCCCACGGGGTTGTGAATGCGGTCTTACCCTGATCTCGTGGACTTAATTTAATTTGATTATAGCCTGAATAGCCATCCATAAACGAAAACATTTCATGATTTGCAGTACTATCGACTATCAAATTTATGTTTGGTAAAGGATAATTATCCTTTGGAGTGGCTTTGTTCAAGTTTCTGAAATCGATGCATTTTCAAATTTTCCCATTGGTTTTTCGAACTACAACGATATTTGATAACCAATTAGAATACGCAATGGGTTTTATAAATCCGGCTTTTAGCAGATCTTCTAAACCCTCTTTGACTTGCGTGTGTACATTCGGGTGTATTTTTCTAAGCTTCTGCTTTATGAGTTTTACATCCGCATCTAAGGGAAGACAATGTTCGACAATGCTAGGGTCTATGCCCGGCATGTCTTCATACGTCCATGCAAACACATCTAAATAGGTTCGTAGAAATGCAATGAATGCTGATCTTTCATGTTCATGCAAACATACGCCTATCTTGATGAGTTTGGGATTGGAATCACTCCCTAGGTTCACCTCTATGAAATCTCCTCCTACTGAATTGGAAGGTCTTTCAAAATCGAGAATTTTATGAAATTCTAGGAGCTCAGAAGTGGGATCTTCCTCAAGGGGATCCACTTCTGGGCTTCGATCATTCTTGTGGGTTATAGACCCTAGGGAATTTGATGCATGAGTTTTCAAAAGACCTGGTTTTATACTTGGATTTTCAATTGATTTTGAAATTTTTGGTCTGGCTATGCTGACGACGTTCCTTTCAAAATCCTTTTCTTTTTCCAAAGTCTTACCAGGAGCAACTATGTACAAAATCTTTTTGGTATTTTGTAGATTTTTGATTTTTGCAAAACAAGAACTTTAGGAACTATACAAACTACCCTATTTTTGAGTTTTTGATTTTCCAATGTTTTTGGTTTTTGCAATTTTTTCATTTTTTTGATTTCAAGTTTTTTAAATGTTTTTGTATTTTTATGAAAGGGATCTTCCATCATACCTACAAAGGGAGAATACTACGGGTTAGACTCGGAATAAGAGGTCTAAATCGTAGGTCTCTTCTAGGGTAGGCTCTAGGGCACCCTTGACCCAAGTGGTCACAAGGGGTGGCTCTGGCGGTATTTTGGGAGTATAGCCGATCCCATATCGGCTTGGGTTGGCCCTAGGAAGGATGGGCTCTAGGAGACCTTGGTTTTGTGCCCCTAGACTTTTATAGGGCGTATAGCCCATGTTCAACAGCATGTTCCATGATTTTTTATTTTTTGAAAAGTTAGGATACAAATCGTGGTCCTGGAACTTGCTGTCGTCTATATTATGCTTGTATGGCTTTTTGTCCAGGGGTTTTGAAAATAAGGGATGTTTGGGTCTTCCTAGAAGGGTTAGGATTTGGAGGGGGCCTGCTTTGGGCGGCCCCTTCACACACACAACCTTCCTAGGGTTGTTTAACACGAGCCTTGGTGGCTCGACCATGGTCTGCCTCAGGTTAGCCTCATGGGCCTGGGAACTCAACAAACAAGGGGAGTTTATGATCCCCTGAAGCTGAGGGTGACTCTCACCTAGGATCACCACCACTTGGTCCCTGAAAGGGATCTTGACACACCTGTAGAAGGTGGATGGCACAACGCACAAGCTGTGTATCCAGGGCCTTCCCAGCAACAGGTTATAATGGGAGTGAATGTTCAAGACATGGAATACCCCCGTGTGTGTGATCCCTCCCGTTTCCATAGGGAGTTCGATCGATCCTAAAGGTGTAGACGCATTCCCATCGTATCCAGTGATAACGATGGAGCTTGGGTTTATAGAAGTCAAGGTGACTCCGATTTGGTACGCCACATGAAGTGGAAGGATGTTGAGGCCTCCTCCCCCATCGACTAGGCACTGTCTAGAGAGTGGTTATTCAGAACCACCTCGATATGCAGGGCCTGGTTATGGGACTCGTAAGGTTTATCTATATCATCTTCCGAGAAAGTGATGGGCAATTTTGCTCCTATTGACGCCACTTGGTCAAACATGGATTCAGGACTTATGTTCGAACTAACCTTAGCTCTTTCTAGAATTTTCTCTAGCACGAGCCTATGCCTAGGCGAAGTTTGTATTAACTCTAGGATGGATATGTGGATAGGAATCTTTGAAAGATGGTTTTTGAAATCATAAGGGTTTAGGACGATTTTCCCATTGTTTGCTTTTGGCAGAACTCTAGGAATACATGCTTTTGAGGGGCTAGGCACACTGACCACCTTTTTAGCACTTTGTAGGTGCGGGGGTTGATAGATCCTCCCGGATCTTGTCACTTCCCCCACAGCCAACCTAGGGTTCGCACTTAAACTGGCTCTAATCGTGAGTTTAGGAGTACCTTGGATTTTTAAAACTAGTTTAGCTGGGGATTCAGCTCTTGGTGGTCCTCGAATGACTACTTGGGCAGGCTTCTTGTAAAGTACAGGAGTAGACGCACAAGTGGATCGACCAGACTCAGACGAATGCGCTAAATTTTTCGAAAAGGCGAGAGTACATACCTCTCTTTCCTTTTCCACTGCTAATGGCGTGTTTGGGAAAGGGTTCTTTGAAGATAGCTTGAGTTGGCTGAGGTTCCGCAGTGACCTGGAGCCGGCCCTCCGCTATCAAGTTCTCGATTTTGTTTAAAAGGGAGAAACAACGCTTTGTATCATGGCCTTTGAGCCGATGATATTTACAAAAACAGTTTAAATATCCCCCTTTGGAATTGACTCCCTTAGGGATTTCGAGAAGTTCAATCATGCCTTGGGCAAGTAGGAGGTCTAGGACCTATGACACAGGTTGCCCCAGTGGTGTGCACTCCCATTTTTCTATAGGTTTTTGGAAGTTTCTCTACCTTTTGTTTTCTAGTTTTTCAAAATTTTTTGAAGTGCCCGCCAGACCTAGATCCGCCCGGACATTGGCGATTTTATGGGGCTTTGCCCCTTTGTCCATCGTGGGTAGCCCATAAGTGGTGGGCTTTTCCAAGCGGGTTTTGGAAATGGCACTTCCTTTCTATAAGTGATCGTATATCCCCTTTTTCAAGTTTGTTTCGAAAAGGGATGCTTTTTTGATCAACTTATGGAAAGTTGAGATTTCGTGGAGCGAGATAAGGGTCTTTAGCTCGCTTTTAAAATTATACAGGATGAGCATGACTGCGCATACTTCGGATATTGGCTCTCGCACTTGGCCCAAAAGGGACCTCCATCGAATAATGAAGGCATGGATGTCTTCGTTTATGCCTTGCTTTGTATCCCTTAAAGTGTTCAAAGTCGGCATGACTTCTACGTTATGTGCAAATCTTTGCATGAAGTAGTTCGCTAACTCTTCAAAAGTTGCGAACTAGCTTAAATCGTAGGAAGCCAGCCATTTGACAGCTGTGCCTTTAAGGGATAGAGGGAACCAATACACCCATTTTATCGAGTCCTTTTTCTTCTTATGGGCTCGACGCGAGAAAAGTTGCAAGTGAGACCTAGGGTCTCCCATGCCATCATACCGATGGAAGTTCGATATTTCATCATCACTGTCTGTTTCATAATCCATGGGTAGGAAATCAGACAGGGCGTAACTCTTTTTCTCTTAATTTTGCCCTTTCAACAGCTGTTGTAGGCCTTTATGGCTCTTTTATGTGAATGACTCGTGGTATTGGTTGCCTTCTATTACGGAGGCCTCTTTATGTCTGCGAGGTTTTTCAGTTTTTTTCTTGGCCTTTTGTTCACCATTTGATGAACACGAATCGCCTGCTTGAGCCTCTTGGCTGAGAGCATCGATTTTGGCCTCGAATTCCCTTCTCAAGTCTTCTATCTCGTCTAGTTTAATTTTATTTTTCAAAATCCTCCTAGAGTGAGAACTTGATGCGCATGAGCCTTGGCTCGACACTTCACTTAGGTTGGATTTTGACATGCTTTCAAGCTTTTCAAAATTCCTACGTATGAAGTACAATAAACAAAGAGTTAAAAACAATACCTTTTGGAAAAATATTTTCGCAAGATTCCTAAGGTAACTCGATTTTAAAAGACTCACGTCCCACCGAGCGTGCCAAATCCTGTAGATGCAGAAAGTTCACGCTTCTGGTTCTTAGGCCTGAAGCGAATCTTTTCGTGTGTCTAAGTTCTAATTAAGCAAAAGGGCGTGCCAGCTAGCTTACTTAAGCTAGCGAAGAGATATTTTTAAATTTGACTCCTAACGTGGCAACTGTGAGCAAGCAAGCTCTTTTCGTCGCAGACCTTCTTGCACCGATACGCAAGGGTCAGTCTATACGCTTAAAAATCGAGTTTTTAAAATACGAGAACCTACGAAAATGTTTGAGGTGTTCGATTCGGGTTGTTTTTTTGTATGATTTTCAGATTTTATTTCACGTGGATTTGCACGTGCCTATGTCTTTCTTTTTATCCCTTTTCGGGCCAACTAGGTGTGTGTTATGAACACGTGACCTAAGTGGGGCGACTTTGAGCGGGAGTATGGGGTTTGCTTTAATGCAATATGTGTCCTAACTCGTGGTATGGCGTATATGCAATGCAAACTCACGCAACTCCAAAGGGAAAACCCAAAATTGAAAGACAATGCGGAAGGGAAATGACTTGTAATGTAAATTGCAGAAGGGAAATTGCGGAAGGGAAATATGGCTATATCTTAAGAGCGGAAAGGCTCAATAGTGCAAGTGTGTGCCGTGTATATATGTAAAGACTACGCACACTGTTGAACCTTAAAACCCAAATCTTAAAGACATAGCCGAAAGGGAAATACTTATAATATATATGGGCCCAAAGGTCGCCAACGTGTTGCGTGGGTGTTGTGTATATATTGAAAGACAACTCATACGACTTAAATGAAACCCAAATATAAATTGCAATATGGCCTTAACTAAGGTCTTGGGAGTAAGAGCAAAAGCTCAATGTGTGTGAGTGTAGAATTGAAGTACTACGCACACGACATGAAATTAAACCCAAATATAAATTGCAATATGACCTTAACTAAGGTTTTGGGAGTAAGAGCGAAAGCTCAATGTGTGTGAGTGTGAGAATTGAAAGACAACACACACAACTTAAGCAAAACCCCACGCAACTTAAATTATATAAATAAATCTATATCTTAAGGGCTGATTAGGCCCGTGTGTGTTCAAAATCGTGTGCAACTAAGAGCGAGATAGGCTGAAGTGCACTTGTGTGTGGGTGTGCCAAGCCACGTTATTACAAGCGGGGGGAGACAATGCTCCATTATTACAACCCCGTATCAAATTTAATTAAGCTTAAGTAAGTCTATAAACAAGGATCGAGTTAGGCACTTACGTATAGCTGGTCCGGAGGTGACTTGCTTGAGCTTGGGCTTGAGCGTCCCCTTGGGCTGCAAGGGGGAGCTCCTCGGAAGGGTGCGGCAAAGGAGGGTTGGCCGGGTGAAGCAAGGTGCTGCGGGTGTGGTGCCTTGGCGCTAGCCTGGTGATGGAAGGGGTGCTGCTGTGGTGCCTTGGGCTGAGGTAGTTAGGGGGTGTCACTAAGGTGTGGGATAGGTCCTAGGGAAGGTGGAGCTAAGGGGTGACTAAGGGTTGTCTAAGGAACGAGGATGGAAGGCTGCGGGTATGGCAAGGTGCAGTCGGTTATGGCTAGCCGACTAGTGGCAGGTTAAGTGGTGGCTGGCTGGGGTAACTAGGGGTGATTAGGAATGGCAAAGGGGAGCTAGCTAGGGTATTGGTTAAGGGCTGGTTCAAGGGAAAGGAGGGACAGGTCCTAGGGGAAAAGGTAAGGTGGCCGGGGACTAGTTAGGGGCTGTCTAATGGGGAGGTAGGGCAGCAGGTGGTGTGGTTGGGTATGGTTGAAGGGTGGCAGGTAGCTAGGTGGTGTGGTGGCTGAGAGTGGAGGGGGAGTGAAGAGAGGGTGGAGTTAGGATAGGGTACTAACCGGAGAAAAGGGGGAAGGTGGTGTCCAAGGAAGGCAGCCGGGTGGAAGGAGTGGAGCTGGCCGGGAGGTTGTGGTGGCATGGAGTGGTGCAGGCCAGGAGGTGGTGGTGGCGTGGAGTGGTGCAGGCTGGGAGGTGGTGGTGGAGCAGGTGAAAGAAGAGAGCAAGGGGTGAGAGAGGAGAGGAAGGGCTTGGCTGGCCCAAGGTAGGATGGAAAAAACTTCAAAAACCCGCCCACTAGGGGGGGTTTTTATAGGATTTTCAAGAGGTCGGTTGGGCTGGTTTTGAAGGGGTGGTTTAGTGGTTAGGTGGTGGTGGTTTAGTGATAAGGTGGGCTAGATATTTAAGGGGGCAGATATTTAGTTTAGGTGGTTTTACGGATATGGTGTGCTAGGGTTTAGGTGGTGGTTTAGTGGTTTAGGGCTTAGCTAGGTGGGTTGGTTTTGGGGTGAGGTTTAGTGAGGTGGGTTAGGTGTTTAGGCTAGGATTAGGTTAGGATTAAGGAAATTAGGCTAGGTTTAGGGAAGGATTAGGGAGGTGGGTTAGGTGATTAGGTTGGGATTAGAGCAAGATTAGGGAAGTGGGTTAGCTGATTAGGCTAGGATTAGGCCGGGATTAGGGTAAATGGCTAGGATTAGGGGATTTGGCTTAGGATTTGGGTTAGGAGCCCCCCTTTGCATAGCTCATGGACTTCATTGCATCATGTTGGTGCAACCCTAGGTTGGGTGTAGGTTCATACAAGTTTAAACCCACACTAATTAGGCTAACCCACATGATTAACCCAAACTTAACACACAAGTCAAGCTTAATACATTTCCCTCATGCTTATCCTCCCCATTCTCTCTCATGCCCAAAATCCCACGTGAATTTCAAGTGGGCCCCACCTCCATTTATGAGAAGGTGATGTGGGCCATGGATGTGGATATTGGATTGGATCTTTGGATCCAAATCCAAATCCAAATCCAAATATACGTTTGGATTGGGATCTGGATATATATGGTCTAGATTCAATCCAAACTGAATTCTGACTCCTTCAGGGTATGTTCGAAATGAACGGTTTGTGCGGGGTCTGACAGCATCAGTACTCCGTCTTGCGTTGGGTCTTCGCCAACATGGTCGTCCGCTTTTGTTTTCGCCTTTCGGAGATGATTTCAAATGATTTGTTGATGACTGGGGCTTGGACGTTCGAGATCCTGGGGATGGATCTAACACAAGAGTTGCTGTGCCGGGCTCGACATGTGCTCCGGTTCCGGGCTCTCTTTAGCTCTTCTGGTCCTGCTTTCATCACGCCAAGCTACTTCGTGGGGTTTCAAAACATCTTTTAAAAGGTTTTAAAAGTATATTATACATATATTAAAACATATACAATTTAAACATATGTACAGGGTTTGTTTGGAAGGCTCCTGGGTTTCTAGACTCAAAATAGCCCTTTGGGGCTGCTTTTACAAAACCAGGCTTATTTGAGTACATTTCGGGTAGTTCAATTCAAGTCGTGTGAGTTGTCTTTCCATTTGTACACGACACACACAAACACATTGAGCCTTTCCGCTCTTATATACTTATATTTCAATTTCGGCAAAGTTCAATTCAAGTTGTGTGAGTTTGTCATTTCAATTCTACACTATACACACGCGTGCATTGAGCCTTTCCGCTCTTAAATATAAGTATATCTCCCTTCCGTAATTTACATTCAAGTCGTGTGAGTTGCTTTCCAAGTTCGGGTATTTCCCTTTCAGCTGCGTGAGTTACACTTATATTTGGGTATTTACTTAAGTTGTGTGTGTGAGTTGCTTTCAATTTGAGCCTAGCTCACATCATATCAAACCCGAAGAGAGTTTGTGCATCCTTGCATTCGCGTATTTTCAAAGAAGAAACCCTGAAACTACGCTCAAACTCACTCAATTTAGGCCACTTGAAGCACACATCGGGCCTAAGATAGCTTAAAACTCAAAGACTTGAAAAGTGTACAACCCTCGTAATAAAAACTGCAATTTAGGCAAACAATCGTCGAAATACTCGCTTTTCTTTCAAAAGTTCATGTTTATTTGAAATCGAAGTTTTCTAAGTGCTTAAACCGACCCTTGAGCACCGGTTCAAGAAGGTTTCAAGCGAAAAGATCCCATTTGTCCACAATCGCCAAAAAGTCAGATATTTCCAAAAATCTTCGCTAGTTTGAGTAAGCTAGCTGGCACGCCCTTAAAAGCGACGTAAACGCGAGAAGTTTCATTCCCGGCTTCAAAACTAGGAGTGAAGATTTTCGTGTCTTACAACGACCATGCGTGCACGTATGAGTGAATGACATGGAATGATATGCTAGAAAATATGGTTTTCTAGAGACTTGGATTATGAAATGGTCGAACTTGGGAGGCGTATGAAGACCTGTTGCATCAAGTGAGCTGGTCTTATGTTGCTCGATGTTCGGGGTTATTCTCAATTCGATTTTGAGAGAGGAAAACCTTTTTAGCTTCAATCCTAAGGATTTTCAACTTCTTGCGCTTCCCTTTACTTGAGTCTTAACACTTGCTAATCTAGCGGAGGTTTTATAAGGAAATCAAGTAGCATTTCAAAATCTCTACGCCTTACCCAACAACGTCTAATTCTTAAACAAAATGAGATTCAAGTAAGTAGATCCTATTTTTACTTTAGAACTCCTTGAAATGAATCTTTCTTCACTTAGGATAAATCGTAGGGATGGGGAAAGAGTTACCACGGTTCCTTCTGAAGCGTTCCATGGTTTAAGGCAAAGAGGCAGAAAATTTTGCTCTTTTGAGCATTTTGGCAATTTTTCTTTTCCATAGAGGGTCTCCCTTTGGGAGGATTTTCTTTTTGTTTCCCTCTTTTCTATAGAAGAATGATTTTTCTTTTCAATTCTGCTTTCTTTTAGAAAATGACTTTTGTAAGGATTTCCCTTTGTTTTTTTTTTTTTGCTTTTTGCCAAATTTTCCTTTTGGGGAGGAGAAGAGAAGAGGGGAAGGACTTATCCCAATGATCTACTTGATTCATCCCAGATCAGCCTATTTAGAAATAGCATTTACTACTTGCAAGTATTTTGCTATATTGAACAAGGGCTTCCTTTGTAAGATGAAGATTTTTGAAATGTAACCCATTGTTTTTGAAAACTCCGCTTTTTCACAAGCATCGATTCTCTCATTCCGAGTCACGAGTCACATGATCCACTTTGATCCTCACTCATGAAGTTTAAAAGAAGATTTCCTCAAAATATTTTCACAAGGGCATTCAGCTTATACCCTACACTTGATATTTTTTCAAATATTAGGCATTCATAGGGTCTGCTAAATTCCTACCCTCAACATCGATTAGCCAATATGCATTGTTCATGGTGGTTCCACATACAACATAAGGACCATCCCACTTGGGCCGCCACTTTCCAAGTGGATGTGGGCGACGATGGTAGATAATTTTCAATACAAGGTCTCCCACTTTGAGGTGGCGAGGCTTCATATGCTTTTCATAATGTTGGGCTACCCTTTGCCGGTATGCATGTGCATGATCCATAGCAAGGAGCCTTCTTTCATCTAATAAATCAAGCTCAGCCATTCTAGCATGCTGAAACATCTCTAGGGGGAGGTCGAGTGCAAGTGATGTATGGAATGAATGCAATTTGGTATTGTAAGCAAGAAAATTTTCACTTTTGGTTTTGAAGCCGGAAATGAACCTTTTCGCATCTACGTCATTTGTATGGGTGTGCCAGTTAGCTTGCTTAAGCTAGCGAAGATTTTTGAAATATCTGACGTTTTAAGGCAATTGTGAGCAAGCGATCTTTTTGCTTTAAACCTTCTTGAACCGGTGTACAAGGGTCAGTTTAAGCGCTTATGGACTTTGATAAAACAATTTGAACTCTAGAAAAGAGATGTGTTTTGAAAACTCGAGTTTATGCCTAAGTTTGCAAATTTTATATACGGGGGCTGTAGTCTTGGAGTTTTAGCTATTTTAGGCCAGATATGTGTGTGCACAAGTGGCCTAGTTTCAGCTTGTTTGAGCGTAGATTCGGGGTTTCTTTGAAAATGCACGAATGCAAGGATGCACAAATATTTTTCGGGTTGATGATGATGTGAGCTAGGCCCGAATTGAAAGCAACTCACACAACTTAATTTAATACCCGATTGGAAGTGCAACTCACGCAGCTTAAGGGAAATACCCAAATTTGAAAGCAACTCACATGACTTGAATGTAAATTGCCAAATTGAAATATACTTATATCTTAAGAGCGGAAAGGCTCAATTGTGAGTGAGTGCTTTTGGTGTGTAAATGGAAAGACAACTCACATGACTTGAATTGAATTTGCCGAAATTGAAATATAAGTATATAGTAAGAGCGGAAAGGCTCAATTGTGAGTGAGTGCTCTTGGTGTGTAAATGTAAATGACACCTCACACAACTTGAATTAAACCCACCCGAAATGTAAGTGCGTATACGACTTAATGTAAAACTCATGCAGCTTGAAAGTATATAAGTATGCTATATCTTATGAGCAACAAAGGCTCAAAATGTGCGTGAGAGTGTAGAGCAAATGCTTGAGTACTTTTGTGTGTGAGTGTGAAATTTAAATGACAAAGTCACACAACATGAATGTAACAACCCGAATTGAATTGCAACCCACACAGCTTTCACTAAAGTAAATACCCAAAGGAAAATATATACTTTAGCTTAAGAGCAGAAAGGCTCAATGTGTGTGCAATTGTGTGCAATTAAGAGCAGAAAGGCTTAAGTGCATGTGGGTGTTCCTTGTGTACGTCTAAGAGCAATATGGCTCAAGTATACGTGTGTGCCTTGTGTATCAAGCACAAATATTACATTTCGGGGGGAGACTATGCTCCATTATTACAACCCCGTGTCGAATTGAATTAAATTTCAAATGAGTAAGGTAAAAACCGAATTTAAACACTTATAAGTGGTCGGCTTTTCCTCTCAACTTGCTTGGGTCTGTCCACCTTGGCAGCCAATGGATAGGTCTCCCTAGGTGGGTTTAGACGTGAGTTTAGGCTTAGGGTGTGCTTGGGGGCAGCCAAGGACTTAGGCTTAGGAGGGGCTTAGTTCGGCCAAGGTGGGTTGGCTATGGGGGGTCACGGCTAAGGTAAGCTGGGAACCGACAGTGGCAGGTAGGGGCTGGTATGGGTGTTGTGAGGTAGGTTACGCCAGGCGGGTGGCACGGAGGTTGTGGTAGGGTGTTGGAGTGGCACTAGGGACAGGTAGCAGGTAGAGATTGCAGTGCTAGGGTGCTGCGGTAGTGGAGTGGCACTAGGGACAGGCAGCAGGTAGAGGTTGCAGCGCTAGGGCGCTGCGGCAGTGGAGTGGCGCTAGGTGCGTCGGGGGTTGGTGTGGCAAGTGCTAGGGTGCTGGTTCGGCTAGGAGTTGGGGACAATGGGGTGGTGATTGTAGGTGCTAGGCGCTGGAGTTAGATAGGTGGTCACGACAGGAACAGGTGAGCGCGGGGGCAGTGGAGTGACGCTGGCTGGGGTGCTAGGGAAGCTGGGTGTTGGTAGGGAGATGGCAGGCAGTAAGGAGGCCGGGTGTTGGAAGGTGGCAGGCACTACACAAGGTGCAGGCCGGGGTTTATCTAGGGGAAGTGTGGGAAAAAAAACTGAGTGCAAAGTGCACTCGATTAGAGGGTTTAGGTTAGGTCGGTTAGGGGGTGGTTGGACTAGGTTTAGCTGTGGGTTAGGTAGGTAGGTTTAGGGTGAAGATGGTCTAGCTAGGGTGCAGTTAGGGTTAGGTTTAGGTGGGTTTTAAGGGAGTCGGTTTGGGGGAGTTTGGGTCGGTTTAGGTGAAAGGGGCTAGGTCTAGGCTAGGTTTGAGTTAGGTTTAGTGGGGTCGGTTAGATGAAGTAGGCTAGGTTAGGGTGAGGTTGAGAGACCTACCTCTTGGAGCCGGTCCACCATGCATAGCCCATCCTTCCATGCCTTTTTGCAGCTGTCCTTCAAGTTGGTGCAGCCCTTTGGTTGAGCCTAGGTTCATATAAGGCTTGAAGCCACACTCTTGATCAAGCCCACATGGCTATGGCCCACCACATCTACTTTATGCCCTCCACTCATTCTCTCTCTTCCCAAGCCTTTTAGTTGCAAATTCACGTGAACTTGTTCCACTCCCTCACCTCTATTTATAGGCAAATGAGGTGGGTTTTGGGTTTGGATCTTGGATTTGGATTTTGAGATCCAAATCCGATCAAAACACTATTTGGGTCTGGATCTAGATATTTGGGTTCAGATCCAATCCAAAATTTTGTTTGTTCTGTCCTTCATGGAATTTCGAGATGGACGATTTTCGCGAGCCCTGGCTTCATCAGTGCTGTGTCTTGGGCTGGGTCTTCCCCAACCTTTTCGTTCGAACTCCTTCTCACCTTTTTGGACTTCGTTTCAATTGATTTTTGATGTTTCAGGCTTGGGCTTGGATTTCTGATGATTTGGTTGATGCTTTTGACTTTGCATTTCATGCTTTGGGCTTGAAGTCTGCTTGTGGCTTGGGGTCTCCTTTTACCTTTTTATCCTGCTTTTGTTAGGCCAGGCTAAGTTCTAAGCTTTTGAGGCTGCTTTTGATCACGCTCCACCTGTTGGATTTGGCTTTTTACAAAATTAGGACTTGACCCTAGTTTAAGAAATTTATATTTTGAACAGGTTTTCAAACAAAAGTTTAAATCTTTTGCAACTCTTGGGTTTTCGAAAACTCAAAATTTGGTCTTGAAATGGATTTTTTCAAACCAAGTGTTTGTTTTGGAAAATCATTTGATTTTGGGGTGTTTACAGATGCTCCTCTTTGGCATTATCCAAATTTATTTGGATAATGGAAAAGAAGACAACACCCCTGTTTGCTTTCTCCCTAGATTCGTCCTCGAGAATATGGGATCATCCCAGTTTTGAGAAAAACTTCCTTTGTGCCTAGTAAGAGGGGATTTTTGCCAAAAGAGACTTTACCTAATGTGGTGCTGATCCTAATTGGGATTGTGTAGATGTCCATGCGTGCACATATGAGTGAATGACATGGAATGATATGCTAGAAAGTATGGTTTTCTAGAGACTTAAGGGAATAGTCGAACTTGGGAGTCTTATGAAGACCTGCTGCACCAAGTGAGCTGGTCTTATGTTGCTCGATGTTCAAGGTTTTCTCAATTCATTTTAAGAGAGGAAAACTCCTTTTAGCTTCAATCCTAAGGATTTTCAGCATCTCGTGTTTCTCTTTACTTGAGTCTTAACCCTTTGTAAACACCCCAAAATAAAATGAATTTCGAAAACAATCACCTGGTTTGAAAATTCAGTTCAAAACCAGATTTTGAAGTTTTCAAAAAGCCAGGGGTTGTAAAAGCTTGAAATTTTGGTTTAAACCCCGTTCAAATTGAATTTCACAAGTTTGGACCAAGTCCCAAATTTTGTAAAACCCAAAATTCTACAGGTGAAGCCTGAAATCAAAAGCAGCCTCAGAAACAGGTTTTGAAGCCAAAAGAAAGCACCTTGGCCTGATAAAAGCCAGGTTCAAAAGGCAAAAGGAAGGCCCAGGCCCGAAGTAGACTGCCAGCCTAGGGCACTCAAAAGCCAAGCCAAGAGCATCCACCCAAGCAGTAGAAATCCAAGCCCGAAAGTGCGAAAATGAGCAGAAACGAAGTCCGAAAAGGCGATAAGGAGTTCGGATGACAAAGTTGGAGAAAACCCAGCATAAGACGGAGCGCTGATGAGGCTAGGGCCCGCACAAACTGTCTATCTCGAAACGCCAATAAGGACTGATCAGAGAAAAATTTGGATTGGATCTAGACCATAAATATCTAGATCCATATCCAAATAGTGTTTGGATTTGGATTGGATCCAAATAGTATTTGGATTTGGATTGGATATGAACAAAAATTATCCAGATCCATATCCACATAAATGTTTAGATCTTAATCAGATCTGGTCATAAATATCTAGATCCAAATCCAAGTAGTATTTGGATTTGGATTTAGATCCAGATCTCGAACCCAGATCCATTCCTAAGACCCACCTCATCTGCCTATAAATAGAGGTGAGGGGGTTTGTAAACACCCCAAAATAAAATCATTTCATAAAACCAATACTTGGTTTTGAAAGCCCATTTCAAAAACCCATAGTGAGTTTTCGAAAACCCAGGAGATTCCAAAAGCTTGTAAATTTTGTTTTGAAACCCCGGTTAAATGTGTATTTCTTAAATGCGGGCAAAGTCCCAATTCTATAAAAAAGCCAAAATGGAACAGGTGAAATAGGGAAGACGATGCTTGTTCAAGAAGCAGCCCAGAAAGCAGCTCAAAAGGGCCAATGCCAAAGCAGCCTTAGAAACAGGGGCAGAAGCCCAAAAGCAGCACCCTGGCCTGATAAAAGCCAGGGTCAAAAGGCAAAAGGAAGGCCCAGGCCCGAAGCACCCAGAAGCCAAGTCAAGCACATCCACCAAGCAGTAGAAATTCAAGCCCGAAACGGTAAAAAATCGAGCAAAATGAAGTCCAAAAAAGCGAGATGGAGTTCGGACGACAAAACTGGGGAAAACCCAACATAAGACAAAGCGCTGATGAAGCCAGAGCCTGCACAAATCGTCCGTCTCGAAACGCTAAGAAGGATTGTTTAGAGAAAATTTAGATTGGACATGGACCATAAATATCCAGATCCATATCCAAATAGTGTTTGGATTTGGGTCGATCCAAATAGTGTTTGTATTTGGATTGGATCCAAATAGTGTTTGGATTGGATCAGATCTGGACCAAAATATTCAGATCCATATCCATATAAATGTTTGGATTTGGATCAGACCTGGTCATAAATATCCGGATCCAGGTCCAAATAGTATTTGGATTTGGATCCAAATCTCAAACCCATATCCAAACCCAAGACCCACCTCATTTGCCTATAAATAGGAGTGAGGGGGTTCCCAAAAAGTTGACGTGAATTTGCTTGAAGGAGAGAGAGTGAGAGAGAGGCTGAGCCATGTTGGCTCAAGGGTGAGTGTGGGTCAAGCTTTGTGGGCTAAGTGGGCTGCAACTAAGGTGGGCTGCAACCAAGGTGGGCTCGATGAAGGAAGGTTGCAACCGTGGTTTGGAAGTGGGCTCAACTAAGAAGGACTGGCTCCAAGAGGTAGGTCTTCTAATCCTAGCCTAATCCCCCCCAAATCTTAGCCTAATCCACCAAACCCACTCTACTAAACCTCACCCTAACTAGACTAAACCTAGCCTAACCCACTCAAACTATCCCTAAGCTAAACTCCAAAAACCCTCAAGACCCCAACCAGCCGTGCACCCTAGCACCAGACACCCGCGCCCTGCCTACGTGTGCCCCTTTAGCGCCAGGCACCCCAGCGCGCCCCTGCGGTGCCCCTTTAGCGCCAGGCACCCCAGCGCGCCCCTGCGGCGCCCCTTAGCACCAGGCGCCCTGCCTGCCGTGCCAATCATCTGACATCTCGACTGCCTTGCTGCATCCCCTTAGGGCCACCAACACCATGTTGTGCCTTAGCCTAGCCGCACACTTAGGACCGTGACCTGCCACTTAGGCCGTGACCTTCTACTTAGGCCGTCACCTCTTCTTGGCCGTGACCCTTTCTTGACCAAACCTAGGTTCACCCAAGCCCACGTGCCTCTTCAAAAGCCACCTCTCTCTCAAACCCACCTAGGGAGACCCCTCTTGGCTACCCAAGGTGAACGCAATCCCAATCGTGAGCAAGGAGAAGAAAAGCCCGAATCACTTGTAAGTGTTTAAAATTCGGTATTTACATTACTCCTTTCATATTCAATTTAATTTGGATATGGGGTTGTATTAATGGAGTGTGGTCTCCCCCGAGATGTAATATTGGTGCTTGACACACGAGACACATACGTGCACTTGAGCCTTAGCTCTTATCTCGTACATGAGACATACACATGCACTTGAGCCTTAGCTCTTATCTCGTACACCAAGCACCCATGTACACAATTGAGCTTTCGCTCTTACTCCAAAGACTCTAGTAAGAGCTGTATAAGCTGCAATTTCATTCGGGTTGTTACTTTAAGTCGAGTGAGTTTGTCATTTCAATTCCACGCTTGCACACAAGGGACACCCGAGCTCTTGCTCAAGCACTCTCACGCACATTTTGGCCTTGGCAGCCCCTAAGATATAGGCATATCTATATACTTTCAGCTGCGTGAGTTTTACGGTTCTGTTGTGTATGTCTTTACATTCTGGGTTGTTAAATTTTAGTCGTGTGAGTTGTCTTTATATTTATACACAACACACATGCACACATTGAGCCTTTTCGCTCTTATATCTATATTTCCCCGTTTCGCAAGTAAAATTTCAGTTGTGTGTGAGTTGTCTTTCAATTTATACACGACACACACGAACACGTTGATGCCTTTGGCTCATATATATATATACATATTTCCCATTCCGCACTTTACATTTAAGTTGGGTGGCTTTTAAATTCAAGTTGCGTGAGTTGTCTTTCAATTTATACACAACACACATGCACACATTGAGCCTTTTCGCTCTTAAGATATAGATATATCTCCCTTTCGCAATTTCCCTTTCGTAATTTACATTCAAGTCGTGTGAGTTGCATTCAATTTGGGTATTTCCCTTCAGCTATGTCTTTTAATTTCGGGTTTTACATTCAAGTTGTGTGAGTTGCATAGCATATCCGCCAAACTCAAGATATTGCGCATACTTGCATTCAAAGAAGCCCCAAATACCCCGTGCAAACATGCCAATCTTAGGCCACTTGATGCACACACATCCCGCCTAAGTAGATAAAACTTAAAGACTTGGATACATACAACCCCACGTAAATAAAATCTACAAATAGGCATACAAATCGATCAAGTACTTTCATATTCTTTTCAAAAGTCCATGCTTGTTGAAAATTGATATTTTCTAAGCATTTAAACCGACCCTTGAGCACTGGTTCAAGAAGGTTTACAACAAAAAGATCCCGCTTGTCCATAGTCGTCCCATAAGTCAGATATTTCAAAAATACTTTGCTAGTTTGAGCAAGCTAGCTGGCATGCCCTAAAATGACTTAGACATGAAAAAGGTTCACTTCAGGCCTAAAGAACCGAGAGTGAAAATTTTCGCGTGTCTACAGAAATTGGCATGCCTAGTGGGACCTGGGTCTTAAGAAAGATCGATAAAAATACGCAAAGCTCTTGAATTTTTTTTTTCAGAAAAGTATTTAACTCTTTGCCTTTTTGTGCATTTCATAGTTGGTTTTTGAAAAGCCATGTCGAGTTCAGACTCCAATGAGGTGACCAGCCATGTCTCGCGCACATCAAGTTCTCACTCAAAGAGATTTTCGAGAACCAGAAATAGGAGAGAAGAAATAGAGGATTTACGAAAAGATTTTGAAGCCAAAATCATTGCACTTAGCCAAGAGGCCAAGGTAGCTAATTCGTGTTCATCTCATGGCAAACCAGTAAAGGCTAAAAAGAAATTTGAAAAACCTCGCAAACCTAAGGAAACCTCCTTTATGGAGGGAAACCAATACCACGAGTCCTTCACTCACAAGGACTGTAAAGCCCTACAGCAGTTGCTAAAAGGGCAAAATAAAGAGAAAAGAACGTATGCCCTGTTTGACTTCCTTCCTCTAGATTATGAAACAGACAGTGACGATGAAATATCGAATTTCCATCGGTGTGATGGCACGGGGGATCCTAGATCCCACCTACAACTCTTTTCTCATCGAGCCTACAAGAAAAAGAATGACTCGATGAAATGGATTTTTTGGTTTCCCCTTTCTCTCAAAGGAACTACTTCAAAATGGCTCGCTTCTTACTATTAGAGTCAGTTCGCAAACTTTGAAGAGTTAGCGAACTGTTTTATGCAAAGATTTTCGCATAATGTAGAAGTGACGCCAACTTTAAATACTTTGAGGGATACAAAACAAGCGGCATATGAGGATGTACACGCATTCATCATTCGATGGAGGTCACTCCTGGGGCAAGTAAGAGAGTCAATATCAGAAGGATATGCAACAATACTCATCCTTGATAATTTTAAACCTGAATTAAAAACCCTTCTCTCCTTACATGAAATCTCGACTTTTCACAAGTTGATCAAGAAAGCTTCCCTTTTCGAAATAAATTTAAAGAAGGGAGTCTATGATCACTTGTGGAAAGGGAGTGTTTTACCAAAGACTCGGTTGAAAAAACTCGGCACATATGGGATGCCCACGATGGACAAAGGGGCAAAGCCCCTAAATGTTGCAAATGTTTGAGTGGAAACAAACCTGGCCGATACTTCTAAGAAAATTGAGCAAAAAAAGGAAAATTTGTAAAAAAGTTTTGAAAAACGGGAGTACACACCCTTAGGGCAGCCTGTTTCAGAGGTCCTGGACCTCCTACTCACACAAGAGATGATTACACTCCCAGAAATTCCAGAGGGGGACACCCCCAAAAGGGAAATTTCTAAATAGATTTTGCAAGTATCATCAACTGAAAGGTCATGATACCAGCAAGTGTTTTTCCTTTTTAAACAAGATTGAGAACTTGGTAGCACAGGGCCGGCTCCAGGTCACTGAGGAACCAGAGCCTGCCCAAGCTATTTTCAAAGAACCCTTCCCCAATCATGCAAGCACTAGTGGGAAGGGCAAAGAGGTATGTGCTTTCTCGACTTCAAAGAGTCTAATGCATTCATCTCATGTTAGTTTTACTACTTGTGTACCATCTCTCATCCTTCATAGGAAAATCGCCCAAGTAATAATTCGGGGAGCACTTAGAATCCCACCCCCGGTTAAAACCATTTTACAAATCTAAGGTGCTCCAAAGCACACAAGTAGAGCCACAATAGGTGCGAGCCCTAGGCAGATTATGGAGGAGGTGACTAGGTTCGAAAGGATCTATAAACCCCCACATCTACAAAGTGCTAAAAAAGTGGTAAGTGTTCCTGGCCCTTCAAAAGCATGTATTCCTAAGGTTTCGCCAAAAATGCATAAAGAAAAAATTGTTTTAACCTTGTATGATTTTGAAAATCATCTTTCAAAGATTCCCATAAACATGTCCATCCTAGAGCTGATACAAACCTCGCCTAGGCATAGACTTGTCTTAGAAAAAATCCTAGAAAGCGCCAAGGTTAGCTCAAATATAACCCTAGAGTCATTGTCAATCCAAGTGGCGCCTATATGTGTAAAAACGCCCATCGTGTTCTCAGAAGAGGATATCGAAAGACCAGATGAAACCCACAACCAAGCTTTGCACATCGCGGTAGTATTAAATCACTATCCTCTCGATAAATGCCTAGTTCATGGGGGAGGAGGTCTCAACATCCTTCCACTCCACGTAGCGTATCAAATCGGAGTCACCTTGACTTCTGTAAACCCAAGCCCCATCGTAATCACTGGATATGATGGGAATGCATCTAGACCACTAGGAGCCATGGAATTGCCCATGGAAATGGGGGGCATAGCCCACATTGGGGTGTTCCATGTCTTAGACATCCACCTCCATTACAACCTATTATTGGGAAGGCCATGGATACACAGCCTGCGAGCTGTGCCATCCACCTTCCATAGGTCTGTCAAAATCCCCCACGAAGACCATATAGTGGTAATTCTAGGTGAAAACCACCCTCAGCTTCAAGGAATACAGAATTTCCCATGCTTATCAGGTGTAGACGCGCGAAAAATCCCCGCCTCTCACCTTTTCAGGGCTTGGAGCGGATCCTCTTGTGTGTCTAAGGCCTATTTATGTAAATAGGGCGTGCCAGCTAGCTTACCTAAGCTAGCGAAGATATATTCTAAACTGACTTCTAACGTGGCGACTGTGAGCAAGTGAGCTCTTGTCGTCGCAGACCTTCTTGCGCCGATGCGCAAGGGTCAGTCTGTACGCTTTGCAAAAATCGAGTTTTTGGGATAGAAAGCCTACGAAGCGGTTCGAGGTGTCTAATTCGGGTCTTTTAGATGCGATTGCAAAATTTAGATCACGTGGATTTGCACGTGCCTAAGTCTTTCCTTTTATCCCTTTATGGGCCACCTAGTTTGTGTGTTATGAACACTCCACTACATGGGCGAATTCGAGCGGGGCTTGCTTTGATGCAATATGCATCCTACCTTATGGTATGGCATAGATGCAATGCAAACTAACGCTACTCCAAAGGGAAAACCCGAATGTAAAGACAATACTGAAGGGAAATAACCGAAGGGAAATAATCGAAGGGAAATAACCGAAGGGAAATGACTTGTAAAGTAAATGCCGAAGGGAGATATGTATATAGAGTAGGTATATGGGCCCTTACTCGGGTCTTGCAAATAAGAGCGAAGGCTCAATGTGGGTGCGTGCTTGAATTGAAAGACTTACACACACGACATGAAATTAAACCCAAATATAAATTGCAGTATGGCCTTAACTAAGGTCTTGGGAATAAGAGCGAAAGCTCAATGTGTGTGAGTGCTTGAATTGAAGTACTACACACACAACATGAAATGAAACCCAAATATAACTGCAGTAGGCCTTGACTAAGGTCTTGGGAGTAAGAGCGAAAGCTCAATGTGTGTGAGTGCTTGAATTGAAGTACTACGCACACAACATGAAATTAAACCCAAATAGTATAAATCGGCCCTTACTTGGGTCTTTCAAATAAGAGCGAAGGCTCAATGTGTGTGAGTGCTTGAATTGAAAGACTTACACACACGACATGAAATGAAAACCCAAATAGTATAGGTCGGCCCTTACTTGGGTCTTTCAAATAAGAGCGAAGTCTCAATGTGTGTGAGTGCTTGAATTGAAAGACAACACACCCAACTTAAGCAAAACCCTACAAAATTAAAGTATATGTATGTACTTATGTATTAGGGGCTGATTAGGCCCGTGTGTGTTCAAAATCGTGCACAACTAAGAGAGTGCACGTGTCTGGGTGTGCCAAGCCACGTTATTACAAGCGGGGGGAGACTACGCTCCGTTATTATAACCCCGTATCGAATTGAATCTCAAGCAAGTATACAACTAAAGACCGAGTTAGGCACTTACTAATAGCTGGTCCGAAGATGCCTTGCTTGAGCGCGGGCTTGGCCTTCGCCTTGGGCTGCAAAAGGGAGCTCCGCGAGGTTGAGCGGCAAGAGGTGCTGGCCGAGTGTCCTTGGCACGCGGAAGAGGCGCTTTGAAGGTAGCCGGCCACTAGAGATGGGCTGTTTTTGGTGTGTTTGGTTAAAGGACCTAAGTAGGGTCACTAAGGGGAGCTCAAAGGGAGACCTAATGGGGCACTTAAGGTTGGCGGGTTGCTAAGGCGGCTGGGAGTGATGTAGGGGAATGGAGTGGCCGACTAAGGGAGTTTGGTGGTGGCGGGCTGCTAGGGCGGCTAGGAGTGATGTAGGGGAAGGGAGTTAGCTAGGAGATGGGACCAAGTGGTAGTGGGTAGGGTAAGTGTCTTGGGGTGATGTGGGTAGGTTTTAGGGAGTCGAATAGGGTGGCCGAATGGGACTAAAAGGGCTAGGTGGTGGCGGGTAGTTAGGGAGCTATGGGTTCGGCTGAGTGAGAAGGGTGGCAGCGAGTGGAAGGGCTAATGTTAGGGTGGCAGGGGAGTGGATTAGGTGGCTGAGAGTGGAGAGGGAGTGAAGAAGTAGTAAGGTAGGATGTAGGAGACTTACCGGGTGAAGAAATGGTGGCGGGTGGAAGGGAATCAACCGGATGATGGTGGCGATGGTGGTGGCGTTCGGCTGAAAGGCAGTGGTGTAGATGGTGGCGGGATGTGGAGCAAGCGGTGGTGGGATGTGGAGCAGGTGGAGTAGGTGGAGCAGGTGGGGTTCGGCTGAACTTGGGGAAGGAGAGGACCCGGCTGGGAATGATGGGCTTCTTGGTTGTGAAACCCGCCCCCAAGGGGGGGGGTTTATATAGGGCTGGGTTAGGTCGGTTAGGGCTGGGTTTGGGGTAGTGGTTAGGTGGTTTAGGTAGGGTGGTATGATGATAAGGTGGGCTGGAAAGGGTAGGGCCAGATATTTTAGATACAAGTGGTTTGGGTAGGTTGTGGGCTAGGGGTGGTTTAGAGGTTTAGGGTTTGGTAAGGTGGGTTGGTTCTAGGGTGAGGTTTAGTGGGCTAGGTTAGGTGATTAAGCTAGGATTAGGCTAGGTTTAGGGAAATTAACCTAGGTTTAGGGAAGGATTAGGGAAGTGGGTTAGGTGATTAGGTTGGGATTAGGCCGGGATTAGGGAAGTAGGTTAGGTGATTAGGTTCAGATTAGGGGCGGATTAGGGTGAAAGGCTAGGATTAGGCATTTTTGGTTAGGTTTAGGTAAAGGAGCTCCCTTTGCATGGCCCATAGACCTTAACCACTTCATGTTGGTGCAACCCTAGGTTAGGTTTTGGCTAATTACAAGCTTAAACCCACTGAATTTAGGCTAACCCACATGACTAACCCCAAACTTGACACACAAGTCAAGCTTAATTACAACACACACTTGATCTTATCCACCCCCACTCTCTCTTATGCCTATAATCTCACGTGAAATTCAAGTGGGCCCCACCTCCATTTATGAGAAGGTGATGTGGGCCATGGATATGGATATTGGATTGGATTTTTGAATCCAAATCCAAATCCAAGTCCATACATGGGTTTGGATTGGGATCTGGATATATATGGTCCAGATCCGATCCAAACTGAACTCTGACTCCTTCAAGCTGTGTTTGAAACAGACGGTTTGTGCGGGGCCTGACAGCATCAGTACTCCGTCTACGTTGGGTCTTCGCCAACATGATCGTCTGCCTCTGTTTTCGCCTTCCGGAGATGACTTCAAATAAGGTTTCGATGATAACAGGGTCTTGGATGTTCGAGATCCTGGGGGTGTGGATTTGATACAAGAGTTGCTGTGCCGGGCTCGACAGGTGCTCCGGTTCCGGGCTCTCCTTAGCTCTCTTGGTCTTGTCTGGATTAGGCCAAGCTGCTTCGGGGTTTCCAAAACATGTTTTAAAAGGGTTTTCAAAAGTCATATTATGTATTTTTGAAATATAAAGTTTAAAACATATATACAGGGTTATCTGGAAGGCTCTTGGGTTTTCAAACTCAAAATAGCCCTTTGGGGCTGCTTTTACAAAACCAGATGGGTTTGAGAAATTCGTGGGATTTCGAGGTGTTTACATCAGGTCACCCAGCCTATGAGGATAATCTAGGGCAAGTCTTGGTCGAGCCAACCAAACTCGTCCTCCCAAAGCCTAGGAAGGTCTTGTGTATCAAAGGGCAGCCCAAGGCTAGCCCACTCAAAACCTTAACCATCCTAGGAAAGACCAAGTGTTGCCTATTCCCTAAATCCCTAGACAAAAAAGTGTTCATGCATAACATGGACGATAGCAAGTTCCAGAACCACGAACTATATCAAAATTTTTCAAAAAATCAAAATTTTTCAAAAAATAAAAAATCATGGAACATGCTATTGAACATGGGATACATGCCATATCAAAGTCTAGGAAATCAAAACCAAGGTTGCCTCGAGCCCATAGTGCCTAGAGCAAACCCAAGCCGATATGGGATCGGCTATATTTCAAAAATACCATCAGAACCATCACCTGTGACCACCTGGGTCAAGGGTACCCTGGAGCTTAGTGAAGCAGAAACCTACAATTTAGACCTCTTGTTTAGAGTCTAACTTGTGGCGTTTTCCTTTGTAGGTATGATGGAAGATCCCTTCTTAAACCAAAATCCAAAAAAAAATGAAAAATCTCGAAATTCAAAAACAATTTGAAAAATCTCAAAAACCAAAAACATTTGAAAAGGATAAAAAAATCGAAAAAAGTGTTGTTTGTATAGCTCCAAGTGTCTTTGCTTTACAAAAATCCAAAAAAATTGAAAAATTAGAAATTTCCAAAAACAAAATCTTGTATATATGAGCTCCTGGTAAAAATTTAGAAAAGGCCAAGGATTTCGAAGAGAAAATCGTCTTTATAACAAGACCAAAAGCTTCGAAACCTGTAGAAATTCTAAAACAAAAACCAGGTGTTTTCGAAACCCATGCATCACGTTCAAATTCCCTAGGATTCAATATTCTCGAGAATGATCGAAGCACGGAAGAAGATCCCCTTCTCCTTGAGGAGAATGCAACTTCCGAGCTCCCCGAGTTTCATAAAATTCTCGATTTTGAAAAACCTTCGAATTCTGTACGAGGGGATTTCATAGAGATCAACCTAGGGAGTGAAACAAATCCCAAACACATTAAGATAGGCACATGTTTGCATCAACATGAAAGATTATCATTCGTTACATTCTTAAAAACCTATATCGATGTGTTTGCATGGATGTATGAAGACATGTCGGGTATAGACCCAAGAGTCGTAGAGCATTGTCTTCCCCTAGATTCGGATTTGAAACCCATAAAGCAAAAGCTTAGAAAGATTCATCCGAACGTACATGCGCAAGTTAAAGAGGGTTTAGAAGATATGCTAAAGGCCGGTTTTATAAAACCCATTGCGTATTCTGATTGGTTGTCAAATATTGTTGTAGTTCGAAAATCCAATGGGAAAATTCGAATATGCATTGATTTTAGAAACCTGAACAAAGTCACCCCAAAGGATAACTTTCCTTTACCAAACATTGATTTGATAGTCGATAGTACTGCAAATCATGAAATGTTTTCATTCATGGATGGCTATTCAGGATATAACCAAATCAACTTAGCCCCAAGAGATCAGAATAAAACTACTTTCACCACACCCTGGGGCACATACTGCTATACAATCATGCCCTTTGGTTTGAAAAATACTGGCGCCACCTACCAAAGGGCCATGACTACGATCTTTCATGATCAAATTCATGAGCTCGTAGAGGTATATGTGGATGATCTTTTGGCTAAATCAACAACTCAATGCACCCATATCGAATGTTTACAAAATTTTTTCGAAAGGCTTAGGCTTTACAAAGTAAAGCTAAACCCTCAAAAATGCGTCTTCAGAGTAGAATTCGGTAAGCTCTTGGGCTTTATGGTAAGCCAAAGGGGCATAAAAGTTGACCCCTCTAAGTGTAGAGCCATCATAGACATGTCTCCACCCTCCAATCTTACGCAAATTCGTAGCCTCCAAGGTCACCTCCAATTAATTTGCAGGTTTATTTCAAACCTCGCTACAAGATGTGAACCCTTCAACAAACTTTTGAGAAAAGGGGTGAAATTCGTATGGGACTGTAAACACCCAAAAATTCCCCGATTTCATGAAATAAATACCTGGTTTTCAAATCAACCCAAAAGGGCCATTTTTGAGTTTTAAAAACCCAGGAGCTTCCCAAAAGCTTGTAAATATTGTTTTGAACCCCGTATCCAATATACTCGGGCTAAGGATTTTTTCCAAAAAGCTAAAGATGAATAGGTGAAGCAAGGAAGAGGACACCTGATCGAGAAGCAGCTCAGAAACCAGCCCACGAAGGCCCAATCAAAGGCAGATTCAAAAACGAGTGCAGAAGCCCGAAAGTAGCACCCTGGCCTCATAAAAGCTAGGGTCAAAAGGCGAAAGGAAGGCCTAGGCACAATGCAGAATGCAAGCACGGCACACCTAGAAGCCAAATCAAATACATCCTCCCAAGTAGCATGAATTTGAGCTAGAAATGGCGAAATCAAGCAGAAACGGAGTCCAGAATGGTGAGATGGAGTCTGAACGACAAAGTTGGGAAAAACCCAGCACTAGACGGAGCGCTGATGAAGCTAATGTCCGCACAAAACATCCGCCTCGAAAAGCCAAGAAGGACCATCTAGAGAAAATTTGGAGTGGATTTGGACCATAAATATCCAGATCCATATCCAACTAGTGTTTGGATTTGGGTCGATCCAAATAGTGTTTGGATTTGGATTGGATTGGATCTGGACCAAAATATCCAAATCCATATCCATAAAAATGTTGGATTTGGATCGGATATGGATCTCAAAATATCTAAGATCCAAGATCCAAATCCAAATAGTGTTTGGATCGGACATGGATTCCATGATCCAAACCCAAGACCCATATCCAAGACCCACTTCATTTGCCTATAAATAGGAGTGAGGGGGTCTCCAAAAG
This sequence comes from Brasenia schreberi, assembly GCA_036023115.1. Taxonomy (NCBI): domain Eukaryota; kingdom Viridiplantae; phylum Streptophyta; class Magnoliopsida; order Nymphaeales; family Cabombaceae; genus Brasenia; species Brasenia schreberi. The sequence continues at coordinate 3,759,391 of JAYKKT010000016.1, forward strand.
GTTCACGTGAAATCCACTTGGAGGAGCTTGGAGGAAAGAGAGGGTATTAAGGTGAGTACTTAGTGCTTTCTTCATTTTGTTTAGTGGGTTAATTGTAGGCTAAATAGGGGATTAGTGTGGGCTACACCACCTTGATTAAGGGCTGGATTTGCTTGGACAAGAAGGCTTTGGAGTGGCTGGCTTGGAGCTTGAGCACACCCTAAACCGATCCCAAGAGGTAAGCCTAATCAACCTCCTAAACCATTCTATTCCTAACCCTCTAAACCACCTTAAACCTACTCTAATCAGCACCCCCTAACTACCCCAGAACACCCCTAACCCTAATTAAACCCACATAACCCCTAATTGACTCCTCCTTTAACCTTCCGGCCACCCTTAGCCCTACCCGAACCACCGCTTCCACTCCGCGCACCCTGCAGGCGCCCCGCTCCTGCGCCGTGCGCCCCCTGTGCTGCGTGCCTGTCGCCTTACCAACCGCCTGACGCCTAGCACCTGGCGTCCACCGACTCAACCCCCCTTAGCCGGCTGTCACCCCACCAACTCCACCGACCTCAGCCACTACCTGCCACCCTACCACTACCACCAACTCCCACCCCTACCCCACCACAGCCTAGCCTACACCACCTCCTAGCCTTCCATCCCATCGCCTTACACTCCACACCCCACATCCACTGCCTTATGCTCCCATACCCCACCTAACACCCTGCCGTGACCTACCACCTAGCACCCCGACTCCATACCACACCCGTGACCTCCTTGCCATAACCCCCACCAACACCCGTGACCTCCTTGCCATAGCTCCATACCAAAACTCGTGACCTCCCTTACCTACCCTTTTGTCATAAATCCCCCAACTAAGACCCGCACCCACTCTTGCCGTGAGCCGTACCTCTCAAGCCAAACCCCACCAAGCTCAACCTCCGGTCAGCCACTTCACGTCTCAAGCTTCAAGGGTAGCAAATCCTTGGTTGCCCGAAGTGAAACACAAGCCCAATCACGAGCAAGTGAAGACGGACCAACTATTTTAAGTGTCTAAACTTGGTCCCTTATGCTAACTTGCTTTATACTTAATTCAATTCGGATACGGGGTTGTATTAAAGGAGCGTTGTCTCCCCCCGGAATGTAATATTGTTGCTTGGCACATGAGACACATACGTGCACTTGAGCTTTAGCTCTTATATCGTACACGATACACACAAGTGCACTTGAGCTTTAGCTCTTATCTTGTACACCAAGCACCCACGTACACCATTGAGCCTTCGCTCTTACTCCAAAGACTCTAGTAAGAGCTGCGTGAGTTGTCTTTAAATTTACACACTACACCCATACGTGCATTGAGCTTTCGCTCTTATCATATATATGTATTTCCATTCAGCTGGGTTGTTACTTTAAGTCATGTGAGTTGTCATTTCAATTACACACTCGCACCCAAGGAACACCCGAGCACTTGCTCAAGCACTCATGCACCATTTTGGCCTTGGCACCCACTAAGATATAGCTATATCTATATATTTTCAGCTGCATGAGTTTTCTCAGTTCAGTTGTGTACGTCTTTCAATTTCGGGTTTTATATTTCAAGTCATGTGAGTTGTCTTTACATTGATACACAACACACAACACACGTTGGTGACCTTCGGACCCATATATATATAGTTGTATCTCCCTTTCGGTTGGGTTTTACATTTCAAAGTCGTGTGAGTTGTCTTTACATTTATACACAACACACACGCACACGTTAGCGACCTTCGAGCCTATATATATATAAGTATTTCCCTTCCACAATTTACATTTAAGTCAAGTGGGGTTTTACATTCAAGTCATGTGAGTTGTCTTTCAATTTATACATAACACACACGCACACATTGAGCCTTTCCGCTCTTAAGATATAGCTATATTTCCCTTCTTGAATTTTCCTTCAGTTATATCTTTTAATTTCAGGTTTTAAGGTTCAGTTGTGTGAGTTTCATTGCATATCCGCCATACTCGAGATAGTGCGCATACTTGCATCAAACAAACCCAGAACAAACCCATGCAAACACGCCAAGACTTAGGCACTTGACACACACACCTCACGCCTAAGTAGATAAAACTCAAAGACATAGATACGTGCAAACCCCACGTAAATAAAATCTACAATTAGACAAACAAATCGATCAAATACTTTCATACATTTTCAAGAAGGCCCTGCTTGTTTAAAATCGAGATTTCTAAGCGTACAAACTAACCCTTGAGCATCAGTTCAAGAAAGTTTGCGATGAAAAGAGCCCACTTGTCCACAGTCACCCCCCCTAAGTCAGATATTTCAAAACTTACTTTGCTAGTTTGAGTAAGCTAGCTGGCACCCCTTTTAAAAGCGACTTAGACACGGGCTGGGGCAGGCATCATCCTCATATCCCCTGAAAAGGAAAAAATACCCATAGCCATTCGCCTAGATTTCGAATGTTCCAACAATACAGCCGAAAATGAAGCACTCATACAAGGCTTAAAAATTTCAAAAACTCTAGGGGCATCATGCATCGAAATCTTTGGAGATTCTTTACTTGTCATAAACCAAGTGTTAAAGATTTGGCAAGTTAGAAACAAAAAACTTCTTCCATACTACAAGTTGGCCACCAAGCTGGTCGAGTCGTTCAAATCATGTACACTCACATACGTAGGGAGAGAGGATAATGACATAGTCGATGCCCTCTCATCCTTGGGCTCAGCCCTAAGGGTCGATCCCACTTTAGGAACCAGACCCCTAGAAATATGACACTCGCCCACTCCATCCATACACGATCTTGAGATTTGCCAAAACAACCAAACTGATACTGAAAGACCTTGGTTTCAAGACATAAAAAGTTTCTTAGAAAATGGAGGATTTTCAGAATTCGCTACATCTAAAGATAAAGCTTTTATACGAAGAATTTCAACCCAAAATCTTATTTTGGGGGGGCTTCTTTACAAAAGGAGTTTCATTGGCATCTTACTAAGGTGTGTCGACCTGGAGGAGGCTAGGATAGTAATGCATGAATTCCATGATGGAGAATGTGGAGGGCACGTAAATGCCAATATGATGGTGATGAAAATACTTAGAGCGGGTTATTTTTGGTCCACCTTAAAGCGAGATTGCCATGACCATGTTAGGAAGTGTCACCCATGTCAAGTGCATGAACACGCCATCCATACCCCGTCATCCTCATTGCATTCTGTGGTTAGCCCCTGGCCATTCACCATGTGGGCGTTTGACATCATAGGACCAATATTTCCACATGCTTCAAATGGGCATAGGTTTATACTAGCAACCACTGAATATTTTTTCAAATGGGTTGAAGCTACCTCCCTGACCAATGTTCAGGGGCAACATGTAGTGGCGTTCATTAGGAAAAATATTTTAGCTCGCTTTGGGGTTCCAAAGGACTTAGCGTCCGACAATGGCACCCCCTTTAAAAACGAGAGGATGGTTAAGTTATGTAACACGTATGGCATAACTCACCACTTCTCATCACCCTACTACCCTCAAGGCAACGGCCAAGCCGAAGCCACCAATAAGACTCTCATAAGCATTATTGAGAAAACTTTAGAGAAGGGTAGGACGTGGCATGAGAAGCTGGATGAAGCCTTATGGGCTTATAGGACTTCCATCCGAACTCCCACAAATGCCATGCCATTTGAGTTGGTCTATGGCACAAACGCCATTCTCCCCATTCATACCAAAATTCATTCATTTCATACATCACTTGCACTCGACCTTCCCCTAGAAATGCTACAGCATGCTAAAATGGCTGAACTTGACTTATTAGATGAGCGAAGGCTCCTTGCCATAGATCATGCACATGCATACTAGCAAAGGGTAGCCCGGCACTATGAGAAGCATATGAGACCTCGCCACTTCAAAGTGGGAGACCTTGTGCTCAAAATCATCCAATATCATGGCCCACATCCACTTGGAAAGTGGAGGCCCAAGTGGGATGACCCTTATGTTGTACGTGGAACCACCACGAACAACGCCTACTGGCTAGTTGATGTTGAGGGTAGGAACTTAGCCGACCCTATGAATGCTCAATTTTTGAAAAAATACCATGTGTAGGGTCTAAGCTAAGCCCTATTTCGAAAATATTTTGAAAACCTCCTCTTGAAACTTCGTGAGTGAGGATCAAAGCAAATTGTGCAACCCTGAATGAGAGACTCGTTTGCTTGTGAAAAAGCGGAGTTTTCCAAAACCAATGGGTCACATTTCAAAAATCCTTCTTCTTACAAAAGAAGGCCTGGTTCAAAATAGAAAGATACTTGCAAGTAGTACGTGCTATTTCTAAATAGGCTGATCTAGGATGAATCGAATAGATCCTTGGGATAAGTCCTTCCCCGTTTCTCTTCTCTTTCCCAAAAGGAAAACTTGGCCAAAAAAAAAAGGGAAATCCCTGCAAAATCTCTTTCCCAAAAAGAAAGTTGAATCAAAAGAAAAACCGCTTGTTCTATGGAAAAGAGGAAATAAAGAAAAAATACTCCCAAAGGGAGACCCTCTACGAAAAACAGAAAAAGGCCAAAAAGCTCAAAAAGAGCAGTTTTCCACCTCTATGCCTCAAACCACGAGACACTCCAGAAGGGACCATGGTAAACTCTTTCCCATCCCTGCGACTTATCCTAAGGTGAAGAAGGGTTCATTTCGAGGAATCCTAAAGTATAAATAGGATTTACTTACTTGAATCTCATCTTGTTTGAGAGTTAGACATCTGAGTAAGGCATAGGAATTTTGAAATATGGCTTGATTTTTGAATAAAACCTCTGCTAGATTAGTGAGTGTCAAGACTCAAATAAAGGAAAAACATGAAAAGCTGAAATCCTTAGGATCAAAGCTAAAAGGAGCTTTCCTCTTTCAAAAATGAGTTTAGGAAATCCTCAAACATCGAGCAGCATAAGACCAGTTCACTTGGTGCAGCAGGTCTCTATAAGACTCCCAAGTTCGACCATTACAGTAAGTCTCTAGGAGACCATACTTCCTAGCAGCTCATTCCATGCCACTCATTTATATGTATGCATGGACACTTGCATCAATCCCATTCAGGACTAGCACCATCTTAGTTAAAGTCCCCTTTGGCGAAATCCCCTCTTACTAGGCTTAAAGAAAGTATTTTTCTCAAAACTAGGACGATCCCATATTCTCGAGGACAAATCCAGGGAGAAAGCAAACAGGGGTATTGTCGTCTTTGCCATCATCCAAATAAATTTGGATAATGCCAAAGAGGAGAATCTGTAAACACCCCAAAATAAAATCATTTCATAAAACCAATACCTGGTTTTGAAAGCCCATTTCAAAAACCCATAGTGAGTTTTGGAAAACCCAAGAGCTTCCAAAAGCTTGTAAATTTTGTTTTGAAACCCCGGTTAAATGTGGATTTCTTAAACTCGAGCAAAGTCATAATTCTATAAAAAAGCCAAAATGGAACAGGTGAAGTAGGGAAGACGACGCTTGATGAAGAAGCAACCCAGAAAGCAGCTCAAAAGGGTCAATGCCAAAGCAGCCTCAAAAACAGGAGAAGAAGCCCAAAAGCAACACCCTAGCCTGATAAAAGTCAAGGTCAAAAGGCAAAAGGAAGGCCCATGCCAATGCAGAATGCCAGCCCGGAGCACCCAGAAGCCAAGTCAAGCACGTCCACCAAGCAGCAGAAATTCAAGCCCGAAACGGTGAAAAATCGATCAAAATGAAGTCCAAAAAGGCGAGAGATGGAGTTCAGACGACAAAACTAGGGAAAACCCAGCATAAGACGGAGCGCTAATGAAACCAGAGCTCACAGAAACCGTTCATCTCGAAACGCCAAGAAGGATTGTTCAAAGAAAAGTTGGATTGGATCTGTACCATAAATATCCAGATCCATATCCAAATAGTGTTTGGATTTGGGTTGATCCAAATAGTGTTTGGATTTGGATTGGATCCAAATAGTGTTTGGATTGGATCGAATTTGGACTAAAATATCCAGATCCATATCAAAAGCCCGAATCACTTGTAAGTGTTTAAAAGTCAGTATTTACAATACTCCTTTCATATTCAATTTAATTTGAATACGGGGTTGTATTAATGGAGCGTGGTCTCCCTCCGAGATATAATATTGGTGCTTGACACATGAGACACATACGTGCACTTGAGCCTTAGCTCTTATCTCGTACATGAGACACACACATGCACTTGAGCCTTAGGTCTTATCTCGTACACCAAGCACCCACATACACAATTGAGCTTTCGCTCTTACTCCAAAGACTCTAGTAAGAGCCATATAAGCTGCAATTTCATTCGGGTTGTTGCTTTAAGTCGTGTGAGTTTGTCATTTCAATTCCACGATTGCACACAAGGGACACCCGAGCTCTTGCTCAAACACTCTCACGCACATTTTGGCCTTGGCAGCCCCTAAGATATAGGCATATCTATATACTTTCAGCTGCATGAGTTTTACGGTTCAGTTGTGTATGTCTTTACATTCTGGTCGTGTGAGTTTGTAAACACCCAAAAATTTTCAAGTATTTTCAAAAACTCCTAAATTTTGAAAGCCAATTTAAAGCCTTTATGAAACTTTAAATTCAAAAACCCCAAATTTTAAAGTTTAAGCCTTCTGGGGGAATATTTCAAAATAAAGGTTTTAAAGCCAAATAGCCCATGAGTTTCGAAGCAGGCAAAGACCCAATCCATGCCTCGATCCCCGGAAAGAAGATAAAGTGTATCAAGATATGGGATCAGGTTAAATCAGATTCAGATTGATTCCCAAAAGCAGAGAAGATTGAAGCATATCAAGTTCGAATTCAACAACTTATCCAAATGGAAGGTCAAGACCGATCAAATCCAAGTTTGTCCGATAAAGATGGGGCCAACATGAAACCAAGACTCGAGGCCATGGTAACAAGCTCATCCAATTCGAGAAGATTTTAAGTTGAACTCAAGAGCAAAGGGTGGAAGCCGAACCAAGCAAGAATCAAGGCATGGTTGAACTTATGAATCAAAAGGACTTAACTAAATGTACACGGTTAAGAATGGCTTGTATTAAGTGCAAGGAGCAGCCAAGCGTCAAAGAGAAGAACCTAGCTACGTCTACACGGCTAGGACAAACTAGCAAGATTGAAGCAAGCTTGGGTCGGGTACACCAAACACCAAGCCGTGTGGATCAAGCTCAATCGGCTACACCTAGGCCCAGCCCACATGGGCTGCACCAAGGTCAACAAGGGCACCACTAAGTGGTTGGATCAAATGGATCCAAATTGGACCCAAGGGGCAGGCCAACCCGCCCCATGGAAAAGGCTAGAACCAACCCCCCCTTGGCCTATAAAAAGGGCCAAGAGGGGGGCAGGCTCCATATTCTTGGAACATTGGAAAAAGTGGAGAAAGAAGCTCTAGACTTTAGGCTGTGTGTGCTAGGCTAGGAGCTGAAGTTTCCAGCAAGGAGGGACGTCCTCTAATGTGGGAAGAAGAGGGAGCTAGGTGAGAACTTGTGAGAGTTGGAAGGAAGATAATCAAAAGGAAGGCCGGCTTCATCATTGAAACCCGGTCTTTCATACTCCAAAATCGTGTAAGACTCTTCTTACTTAATCTAAGTTTTGATTCTCTTCTTTAAATTCATTAAATGGGGTTGTATTAATGGAGTTTCATCTCTCCCCAAGTTGTAATAATCTTGATTTGCTGCAAGTTTTAATTTCGTGGATGAAACACCATACACACACATGCATTCTAAGTGTTTGCTTTAATGCTTCTTCCTTCCTATATATTATATACCTTTTAGACTTCTAATCCCCTCTATGCTTAAGCTATAGAATACTTTCCTTTCATTTACATTCCAGCAATTTGATTTGAGGGTTGTTTTACTTTAAAGTCATGTGAGTTTTGCATCATTATATTCATAAAACAGAAAACCATATTTCTGCATCTCTACATATGTCTGTTCCTACAATTTTAATTCTGTGATGCTTGCTCCAATTAGCTCAAAATTTGACACACTTACTCCACACACATTGGACATTCTGGATAAAATTACCAAGGTTTTAGGGCCACTCAACTACATAATAAAATTGGATTAAGAACGACTCAATTTCTACACCCCTATCTGCACAGTCAGATTTTCTGAAACAGAGGTTAGGTAAAAGTCTTATATCTCTGTCCATAGAAGTTTAATCTAATTAAATTTTACGCATTGGAAAGCTAACATCCATAGCTTTCCAGCAATATCAAAATCATCAGAATCGGAGTTCTGATCAGAGAGATACAGACTCATCTTTGAGTTTTTATATTTCTGAAACAGAACTGTTCCGAATCAGTGAGTTAGTCTGAGTCAATCATTTGTTTCTGATTCAATACTACTCTGAATACAGATTTGAAAAAGGGTACAGTCTCTCTATACTACCAGCTTCGTCTGGTAAAATTTGTAAAATTTTTGGAGGTTTGTGATGCCTTCAAATCCATCTTAGAAAACAACTCTGAAAACAGAATTCTCTGTTTCCAGCAGCTTGTATATTCCAAGTATTGAATCAAAAGTGCACAAGTTCAACAATTCTTTCAAAAACACTTGTTCATGTGAAAGGGAGTTGTATTTACTATAAAAATGAAATTCCTAAGTGCTCAACACCGACCCTTGAGCATCGGCTCAAGAAGGCTTGGGTGAAAAGATCCCGCTTGCACACAATCGCCTAGAGGTCAAATTTTTTTTAAATATTTGCTAGTTTCAAACTAGCTGGCATGCTTGCGCAAGCATAGGTGTAGAAAGTTTCATTTCAAGTTTGTCTCATAAACTTCGAAATGAGAATTTTCATGTCTACAGAAATGGAATGCCCGGTAGGACTCGGGTCTTAAGGAATTTCAGTCCAAGAAAGTAAAAATCCCTCAAAATTTTTCAAAGTGTTTTAACATTGGTAAAATTGTGCGCGTGTAGGATTTTCAAGGCCCATAAAATCATGTCGAGTTCAGATAGTTCTTATGAGGTGTCGAGCTAGGCTTCATGCTCGTCAAGTCAATTTTCCAAAAGATTTTCAAAAAAAAATTCAAAAATAAGAAAGAGTTATTAGAAGACTTGAGGAAAGAATTTGAAGCAAGAATCGCCGCGCTTAGCTAAGAGGCCGAAGCAGTCGAATCTTGCTCGTCCCATGGAAAGCAAACTAGGGATCGAAAGAAAACGAGTAAGCCTAAGAAACCCAAAGAGACCTCCACTATGGAGGGGGACAAAGAACTCGAGTCATTCACATTAAAAGATCGCAAGGCCCTGCAGCAATTACTAAGGGCCCAAGCCAAGGAAAAGAGGTCATACGCCCTATCCGATTTTTTACCTTCCGACTACCAAATGGATAGCGACGATGACATACCAAATTTCTACGGTATGATGGGACGGGGGATCCTAGACCCCACCTCCAACTCTTTTCCCATAGAGCATACAAAAAGAAGAAAGACTCGGCTAAGTGGAACTACTAGTTCCCCCTCTCCCTTAAGGGAACCGCATCTAAGTGGCTCGCTTCCTACGACTTGAGCCAATTTGCCACTTTCGAAAAGTTGGCAAATGATTTCATGTAAAGGTTTTCACATAATGTGGAAGTGACCCCCACTTTGAACACCCTAAGGGACACGAAACAAGCCACGAACGAGAATGCTCATGCATTCATTGTTCGATGGAGGTCTCTATTGGGGCAAGTAAGAGAGTCAATTTCAGAAGGATGTGTCGTGATGCTCATCCTTGAGAATTTCAAACCCGAGTTAAAAATGCTTCTTTCTCTTCATGAGATTTCTACTTTCCACAAACTCATCAAGAAGGATTCTCGATTCGAAGCAAACATCAAGAAGGATTCTCGATTCGAAGCAAACATGAAAAAGGGGGTCTACGATGACTTGTGAAAAGGAAAGATCTTTTCAAAAACCCATTTTGAAAAGCCCAAGACTTACGGGTCAGCTACTACGGACAATGGGGCAAAACCCCAAAAAGTTACGAATGTTCGAGTAGAATCGAGCCCGACCAACACTTCCAAATCTGAACCAAAGAACAAAAATGTTCAAAGGTCTTTTGAAAAGAAGGAGTATACCCCGCTTGGGCAGCCCATCACAGAGGTCCTCGACCTCCTACTCGCCTAGGGAATGGTAACACTCCCTGAAGTTTCCGAGGGGACACCCCCTAAAAGGAAGTTTTTAAACAAGTTTTGCAAGTATCATAGGCTTAAAGGCTATGATACAAACCACTGCTACACCCTTTTGAACAAAATAGAGGACTTAATCGAGCAAGGCTGACTCTAGGTCACCGAGGAACCAGAGCCTGCCCAAGCCATACTCAAGGAACCCTTTCCCAACCATGCAAGCACTAGCAGAAAGGACAAGGAGGTATATGCTCTCTCTTCTCATTTGAATGGTTTGGAACATGCATGGCATCTAGATCGCACTACTTGTCACACACCACTGCTCGTAATAAAAAAAGCCAAACAAGTAGTGATCTGGGGAGCGCTTAGAGTCCTGCCCCCGGTTAGAGCCTTATTAGAGATTCAAGGTGCTCCCAAGCATCAAACTAGAGCCCACCTAGGAATGAGCCATAGGGAAGGTGTGAATGAGGTCACTAGGTCCGAAAGGATCTACCAACCCCCACATTTAGCAAAAGATGCTAGCAAGAAAGTGGTCGTTATCCCCGGCCCTTCAAAATCATGCATTCTCAAAGCATCGCATCTCATGGGTAAAAACAATGTGTTAACCTCATATGATTTCGAAAATCACCTTGCTGAGATTCTCATAAACATGTCTATCCTAGAACTTATCCAAACATCCCCTAGGCATAGACAAGTTTTAGAAAAGATCTTAGAAAAGGCCAAGGTTAACTCAACCATAACCCCTGAGTCCCTCTCCTTCCTAGTTTCACCTATTTGTGCTAAGGCTCCCATAGTGTTTTCGGAAGACAAGCTAGAACGACCCTACCAAAACCATAACCAAGCCTTGCATATAGAGGTAGTATTGAATCACCATCCTCTAGACAAGTGTTTGGTTGATGGGGGAGGAGGTTTGAACATACTTCCACTACACATAGCTTACTAAATAGGAGTCGCCTTAACCTCCCTAAACCCAAGTTCCATCGTGATCACAGGATACGATGGAAACGCATCCAAACCTTTAGGAGCCATAGAGTTACCCATAGAAGTAGGGGCATAAGTCATTCCGGGGTGTTTCATGTTTTAGATATACACCCCCATTATAACCTACTCCTAGGAAGGCCATGGATACACAGCTTGTGGGCAGTGCCATCCACCTTTCATAGGTGCATAAAAATATCCCTCCAAAACCAAGTTGTGGTAATTTTAGGAGAGAATCACCCCCAATTACAAGGAATTCAAAATTTTCCATGCTTATCAGGTCACCAAACCCATGAGTCAAAACTAGGTGAACCCTTGGTAGATCATCCCAAACCAAAAGGTGTCGTGTACATAAAAGGGCTACCCAAGGCTAGCCCGCTCAAGACCATCTCCAAACCACCCAAAAACCTCCCCAAGTCCATAAAAATGTTTGAGCATGACATGAACGACACCAAGTTCCAAGGCCATCCCCTTTATAAAACATTTTCAAAATTAAAGAAGCCTTGGAACATGATGTTGAACATGGGTTACATGCCCTATCAAGGCCTACGGAGCCAAAACCAAGGTTGTCTTGAACCCATAGTGTCAAACCCAAACCCAAACCGGTATGGGATAGGCTACGACCCATCCATACCACCTGAACCTCCACCCACGACCACTTAGGTCAAGGGTGCCTTAGAACCTTCTAACACCGAAACCTATGACTTAGACCTCTTATTTAGAGCCTAATGCATGGTGTTTTCTTTGTAGGTTTGATGGAAGACCCCACCACATAAAAAAATCCAAAAAAATCAGAAATTTGCAAAATCCAAAAACATTTAGAAAATTCCCAAAATCCAAAAACAATAGAAAATTTCAAAAATCTTGAAAAGAATGTGATTTTCATTTCTCCTCCTTCCATTTCTTTGCAAAAAGCCAAAAAAATCAAAAATTGTGAAAATTCCAAAAAGAATGTGGTATTTGTTCCTTCTTTGTGTTTACAAACAACAACAACAACAACAACAACTAAGCCTTTTCCCATACTAGACGGGGTCGGCTACATGGATTCTTTGTTTCCACAGATCCCTATCGTGTGCCATGTTAGCAGTTAACTCCCAATAAGCTAGATCATTCTTTATTGTTTCTTTCCAACACTTTTGTGGTCGTCCTCTACCTCTTTTAATACTTTCCAAATTTAGTTTTTCTACCCTTCTTATAGGTTCTTCTTCTGATCTTCGTTCTACATGTCCAAACCATCTTAAACGATGTTCTCTCATTTTATCCTCTATTGGTGCCACTCCTAATTTGTTTCTAATAACCTCATTATATATACGGTCTTTTCTTGTATGACCACTCATCCATCTCAACATCTTCATTTCTGATACAGACATCTTTTGTACATGTTGATGATTAACTGCCCAACACTCAGAACCATAAAACATGGCAGGCCTAATTGCTGCTCTATAATATTTACCATTTAATTTTAATGGTATCTTCTTATCACAAAGAATACCTGATGCTCCTCTCCATTTTAACCAACCAGCATTAATTCTATGTGTAACATCTCCATCAATTCTTCCATCACTTTGAAAAATTGACCCTAGGTATTTAAAACTTTCCTTTTGGGGAATGCAATGTGTGCCAATTTTAATTTCTATGTCCTCTGAAGTAGCCAAATGATCAAACTTACATTCCATATATTCTGTCTTTGTTCTACTAAGTCAGAGGCCTTTGCTTTCTAATGTTTCTCTCCATAGTTCTAATTTTCTATTAACTTTTTCCTTAGACTCCTCCACTAATACAATGTCATCTGCAAATAACATACACCAAGGTACTTCATCTTGAATATGTTTTGTTAACTCATCCATCACCATTATAAATAAGTATGGACTTAAAGTTGATCCTTGATGTAACCCAATATTAACTTCAAAGAAGTCTGTCATTCCTTCATGAGTCCTTACACATGTTTTTGCACCATCATACATGTCTCTTATAAGGTTAATATATGTCAATGGGATACCTCTTTTTTCCAAAGTTCTCCAAAGAACCTCCCTCGGTACCCTATCATAAGCTTTTTCTAGATCAATAAATATCATGTGAAGGTCTTTCTTTTTTGCTCTAAAATGTTCCATAAGACGTCTCAAAAGGTGAATCGCTTCAATAGTAGATCTGCCTGGCATAAATCCAAATTGGTTCTGTGTTGTACTTGATACTTGTCTTAACCTACGTTCGATAATTCTTTCCCATAATTTCATAGTATGACTCATTAACTTGATACCTCGATAATTCGCACAATTTTGAATGTCTCCCTTGTTCTTATATATGGGTATAAGTGTACTTGTTCTCCATTCCTCGGGCATCTTTTGGTTTTTCCATATTTCATTAAATAGCTTTGTGAGCCAAGTGATTCCTATTTCTCCTAGTATTTTCCAAACTTCTATTGGAATATTATCTGGTCCTACCGATTTACCACTCCTCATATGTATAAGAGCCTCTTTGACTTCATTCTTTTGAATATGTCGGTAGAAATTGTGGTTTATATACTTTTCTGACTTGGCTAAATCTCCTAAACTAATAGTAACATCTTTATTTTCATTAAAAAGATTATAAAAATAGTTTTTCCATCTATTTCTTATATCATCATTTGCCACTAGAATTTTTTCCTCCTCGTCTTTTATGCATCTAACATAATTAAGATCTTTAGTTTTCTTATCTCTAGCCCTAGCTATCCTAAAAATATCTCTTTCACCCTCTTTTGAGTTGAGTTTTTAATATAAGTCATCCCAAATCTTAGCTTTTGCTTCACTAACGGCCTTTTTCGCTTCCTTCTTTGCTTTCTTATAAGCTTCTAAAGTTTCACTAGTTTTCTTAGCATAATGTAATTTGTAACATGCCCTCTTTGCCTTGATTTTATTTTGTACTACTTCACTCCACCAACAAGCTTCTTTTTGTGACGGTACACCTCCCTTAGATACCCCTAACACATCTTTCGCCACTTTCCTAATATGTATAGCCATATTGTTCCACATATTACAGGGTGTGCCAACATAATTCCAAACATCTCCTTGAAGGACTTTCTGTTTAAATATATCTTTTTTCTCGCTTTTGAGGTTCCACCATTTAGTCCGAATAGCTCAATGCACTCTTTTCTTCTTTGTCCACTTTTTTATTTGTAAATCCATAACTAAAAGTCGATGTTAGGTGGTTAAGCTTTCTCCTGGAATTACCTTACAATCTTTACAACATGCTTTATGTTTTTTTCGACAAAGAAAGTAATCAATTTGTGTTTGTGATAAGCCACTCTTATAAGTAATTAAATGTTCATCTCGTTTTTTGAAGATTGTATTGACTACAAAGAGATCAAATGACATAGCAAAATTTAAAATCTCCCTACCTTCCTCGTTTATATCCCCAAAACCAAAGTTTCCATGAATCCCTTGATATCCTAATGCCTCTTTACAGATATGTCCATTTAAATATCCTCCTAAACAAATCATCTCCCTTTGTGGAATCTTTTGAAACACCTTATCTAACTCTTCCCAAAAAACTGTCTTTATACTATCTTCTAGTCCTACTTGGGGTGCGTAAGCACAAACTATATTCAAAACCTCTGCTCCTAACACTAATTTCAACGTCATGATTCGGTCACCATATCGTTGTATGTCTACTACACTCTCCTTTAAATCTTTATTTATGATAATACCAACTCCGTTTCGAGCCTTTTCTTTACCTGAGTACTATAATTTAAAACCTGTATTCTCTATCTCCTTTGCTTTTTCTCCAACCCATTTTGTCTCTTGTAAACATAGAATATGAATCTTTCTCCGAATCATAGTATCTACCACCTCCATTAGCTTACTCGATAATGTTCCGATATTCCAAGAACTAATACGAATCTTATTATCTAGGACTAGCTTCCTTACCCCCCGCATCCGTCCATAATCAAAATGCGAAGACCGTCTCTGAAAATTTTTCACTACATTCGGGCAGCAATGTAGCGAGACTAACTTCTTTACCCACATCCGTCCATGATGTGGGAACCCTCTCTGCAATTGATTCACTACATTCGGGCGAAAATGTAGTGGCCCTTGCTTACTTCTTACTGCATTCGGGCTTTGCAGCACGTCGCTAGGCGGGGACGCCCCAAAGCAATGCTCATAATTTTTGTAATCCATGTTGTAAAATCCGACGAAGTTTTATGATGGCTATCGGAAGCCTAACACAACCCTCCTCCTTTATCCGAGCTTGGGATCGGCAATGCAAGGATGATCCCTTACATGGGCAGAGTTCTTCTTTGTGTTTACAAAAAGCCAAAAAAATTGAAAAGCTCGAAAATACCAAAACAAAGGTTTTGTACATTCCATCTCTAAAAAGCAATTTCGAAAAACCCAAAAAAAAAATCGAAAATCTTGAAAAACCCAAAAACATTGTCTTTGTGAAAAGCCCTAGTCTTTTGAAAGTGGTAAATGTTCCAAAACCGTGTGCCTTGCCTAGCACTTTCATAGAACCCACATTTCACGAGAGCAATCAAAGCAAGGAGGAAGATCCCCTCATCTATGAGGAAGACCAAGCCTCCGAGCTTCCCGAGTTCCATAAAATCCTTGATTTAGAAAAGCCTTCAGATTCCGTAGGAGGGGATTTTGTGGAAATAAATCTAGGGAGTGAGTCTAATCCCAAGCATGTTAAAATAGGTGCATGTTTACATGAGCATAAAAGGACATCATTCATCACATTTCTCAAATCATATGTAGACGTGTTTGCATGGACCTATGAAGACATGCCGGGTTTAGACCCAATGGTAGTAGAGCATCGTCTTCCCCTAGAATCGAATGCAAAACCCATAAAGCAAAAGCTTAGAAAGATTCACCTCGATGTGCATGCACAAGTGAAAGAGGGTTTAGAAGATCTTTTAAAAGCGGGATTTATAAAACCCATTGCGTATTCAGAATGGCTTTCAAATATCATTATAGTTCAAAAATCCAATGGGAAAATTAGGATTTGCATTGATTTTAGAAATTTGAACAAAGCCACTCCAAAAGACAATTTTCCTTTACCAAATATTGATTTGATAGTGGATAACACTGCAAATCATGAAATGTTTTCTTTTATGGATGGCTACTCGGGTTATAACCAAATTAAGTTAGCACTAAAAGATCAGGTAAAAACTACTTTTACTACACTTTGGGGCACATACTGTTACACAGTTATACCGTTTGGTTTGAAAAATGCCGGTGCCACATATCAAAGAGCCATGATTACTCTCTTTCATGATCAAATTCACGAGCTCTTGGAAGTATATGTGGATGATCTTTTGGTGAAATAAAAAACCCGAGTTACTCACATTTAGTCTTTGCAAAAAGTTTTCGAAAGGCTTAGGCTTTACAAAGTGAAACTAGACCCTCAAAAATGTATAATCGGGGTAGAATCTAGTAAGCTTTTGGGTTTTATGGTGAGCCAAAGGGACATTGAAGTAGACCCCTCTAAGTGTCGAGCCATCATAGATATGCCTCCACCATCCAACTTGACCCAAATCCAAAGCCTCTAAGGTCGCCTCCAAGCCATTAGGAGGTTCATTTCAAATTTAGCAACAAGATGCGAACCTTTCAACAAACTTTTGTGAAAAGGGGTAAAGTTTTTGTAGGATGATGAGTGTTAAAAAGCTTTCGAAAGATTGAAAACTTATTTGGTGAATCCTCCAATTTTGAAACCTCCAAAGCAAGGAAAACCTTTACTACTTTACATTTCCATACATACGAATGCATTGGGTGCTTTATTAGCTCAATATGAGGATGATAGCCACAAAGAGTACGCTATTTACTATATTTTGAAAACTCTCTTGGCATATGAAAGAAATTATCAAGCCATGGAGAAAACGTGCTTGGCATTAGTATGGGCAAAAGTTTAGACATTACTTCCTAGATCATGAGTTATGGATAGTGTCTAAGCTTGATCTGATCAAGCACTTGTTTGAAAAACCTATCCTAACGGGTAGGCTTGGTAAATGGCAACTCCTCTTAATGGAGTATGACTTGAAATATCACTACCAAGCCTCCATTAAGGGGTAGGCCCTAGCCGATCATGTGGCCGAGTTCCCCTTAGAAGAAACATATCTCATACTTGATGAAATGCCCGACGAAGGCATATTTGCAAACGATTTTCAAAACCACGTTTTAGCAAACTGTTTTAATGAAAACCAAGTATGAAAAATGTACTTTAATGGAGCACGTAACCAACAAGGGGCAGGTGTTGGAATCATTCTCATATCCCTTGAAAAGGGAGAGATCCCCATTGCAATTCGTCTAGATTTTGAGTGTTCAAACAATGTGGCTGAATATGAGGCTCATACAAGGCCTAAAAGTCTTGAAAAACCTAGGGGCAGCATGCATTGAAGTCTTTGGAGACTCTTTACTAGTTGTAAACCAAGTTTTAAAAATTTGGCAAGTCAAACACGAAAAACTCATTCCGTATCACGAGTTGGCCATCAAGTTGGTCGACTCTTTCAAGTCATGCACACTCACTCACATAGGGAGAGAGGACAACACCATATCGGATGCCCTCTCCTCCTTAGGATCCGCTTTAAGGGTCGATCCCACCTTGGAAACCCGATCCCTAGAGATATGGCACTCACCCATTCCATCCACGCACGATTTAGAGATTTGCCAAAATGACCAAAATCCGAATGATAAACCTTGGTTTTATGACATTAAAATTTTTTTAGAAAATGGAGAATTTCCCAAATATGCTTCTTCAAAAGATCAAGCTTTTATTAGGAAAATTTCAACCCGGTATGTAATTTTGGGAGGGGTGCTTTACAAGAAAAGTTTTACGGGCATCTTGTTGCGATGTGTAGACCTTAAAGAGGTCAGGACCATAATGCATGAGTTCCACGATGGAGAGTGTGGAGGCCATGTTAATTTAAATATGATGGCCATGAAGATACTTAGGGCCGGGTATTTTTGGTCCACCCTCAGACAAGATTGCCATGAGCATGTTAGGAAATGTTATCAATGTCAAATACATGGACATATCATTCATACCTCATCATCCACTTTGCATTCCATCGTAAGCCCATGGCCTTTTGCCAAGTGGGCATTTGACATCGTAGGACCCATATCCCCCAATGCATCCAATGGACATAGGTTCATCCTAGCGGCCACCGAATATTTCTCTAAATGGGTTGAAGCTACATCCTTGGCTAATGTCCAAGGACAACATGTAGTGGCATTCATTAAGAGAAATATCTTGGCCCGATTTGGTGTTCCAAAAGACCTAGTGTCTGATAATGGCACCCCATTCAAGAATGAGAAGATGGAAAAATTGTGTGTCACATATGGCATGACTCAACACTTATCGTCGCCCTACTACCCTCAAGGCAACGTCCAAGCCGAAGCCACAAACAAAACCCTCATAAGCATCATCGAGAAAACCATAGGAAAGGGTAGGACATGGCATGAGAAGCTTGATGAAGCCTTGTGGGCTTATAGAACTTCCATCCGAACCCCTACAAATGCCACTCCATTCGAGTTGGTCTATGGCACAAGTACCATACTCCCCATTCATACCAAGCTTCATTCATTCCATACATCACTTGCATTAGATGTTCCACTAGAAACCCTACAACATACTAGAATGATGGAACTTGACTTGTTAGATGAAAAGAGGCTACTTGCTATGGATCATGCACATGCATATAGGCAAAGGATAGCCCAACACTATGAGAAGCACATGAAGGCTCGCCACTTCAAAGTAGGAGACCTAGTGCTAAAAACCATCCACCATCGAGGCCCACACCCCCTTAGAAAATGTGGCCCAAGTGGGATGGTCCTTATGTTGTGTGTCGTACCACCACTAACAATGCTTATTGGTTGATTGATGTTGATGGTAGGAACTTGGTAGACCCTATAAATGCTCAACATTTGAAAAGATATCATGTATAGGGTCTACTCTTTTTGAAAATGTTTTAAATGGGATCTCCTTTGAACTTCTTGAAGAAGGATCAAGGTGGATCATGTGACCCTAAACAAGGGAATTAAGGCCTTATGAAAGGTAGAGTTTTCAAAATTTATGGGCTATATTTCAAAAATTTCCATCTTACAAAATCGAGTCTTGTTCAAAATAGCAAAATATTTTCAAGTGGTTTATGCTATTTCGAAATAGGGTGATCGTAGATGAATCGAGTAAACCATTGGGATAAGTCTCTCCCCATTTCACTTCTCCTTCCCAAAAAAGGAAAATTTGGCAAAATAGAAAAAGAGGATATCCTTCCAAAAACTAATCTTCAAAAGAAAAGAAAAAGAAAAGCAAAAAAGAGTTCTTTGATTAAAAAAAAAGAGGAGAAAGCAAAAGAAAAATCCTCCAAAAAGAAAAGGGGAGACCCTCTATGAAAAAGAGAAAAATTGCCAAAAGCTCAAAAAGAGCAAATTTTCCACTTCTTGGCCTTAAACCATAGGACGCTTCAGAAGGGACCGTGGTAATTCTTTTCCTATCCCTATGACTTATCTTAGTGGAGAAAGGTTTTATCTAGGAAAATCCTAAAGTAGGAATAGGATTTATTCATTTGAACCTTATTTTGTTTGAGAATTAGACTTTGTTGTGTAAGTAGGAGAGTTTTGCAATGTTTCCTAGTTTTCCTATAAAAACCTCTACCAAGTAGTAGGTATTATGACTCGAGTAAAGGAAAATACAAGAAGCTGAAAATCCTCGTGATTGAAGCTAAAAGGATTTCCCCTTTCTTTTGGAAAAATTATGAAAACCCGGAAACATCAAGCCACATGAGGGCCATACTCACTTGGGGCAGTCGACCTTCACAAGCCTCCCAAGTTCAATCCTTGCATGTTAAGAGTCTCTAAAAGAATCATCGTGTGCATATCACTCATGCCCTCACACATGCCCATGCATGCATGTCAAAACATTGAGTACATAATCGCCATTAGGACCAAGACCATAGTTGATTGAGTCTCCTTTGGCTCTAAATCCCCTCTTACTTATTCTTAAGGAAATAGGCACTCGGATGATCCATGCTCTTGAGAAAGGTTTAGAAAGAACAGTAAAAGGGTGTTTTCTTCTTTGACATTATCCAAATATAGTTGGATTAATGCCAAAGAGGGGCATCTGTAAACACCCAAAATTTTTCAAGTATTTTCAAAAAATCCTAAATTTTGAAAGCCAATTTAAAGCCTTTATGAACCTTTAAATTCAAAAACCCCAAATTTTAAAGTTTAAGCCTTTTGGGGGAATATTTCAAAATAAAGGTTTTAAAGCCAAATAGCCCATGAGTTTTGAAGCAAGCAAAGACCCAATCCAGGCCTCGATCCCCGGAAAGAAGATAAAGTGTATCAAGATACGGGATCAGGTTGAATCAGATTCAGATTGATTCCCAAAAGCAGAGAAGATTGAAGCATATCAAGTTCGAATTCAACAACTTATCCAAATGGAAGGTCAAGACCGATCAAATCCAAGTTTGTCCGATCAAGATGGGGCCAACATGGAACCAAGACTCGAGGCCATGGTAACAAGCTCATCCAATTTCTAGAAGATTTCAAGTTAAACTCAAGAGCAAAGGGTGGAAGCCGAACCAAGCAAGAATCAAGGCATGGCTGAACTTATGAATCAAAAGGACTTAGCTAAATGTACACGGTTAAGAATGGCTTGTATTAAGTGTAAGGAGCAGCCAAGCATCAAAGAGAAGAACCTAGCTACGTCTACACGACTAGGACAAACTAGCAAGATTGAAGCAAGCTTGGGCCGGGTACACCAAACACCAAGCCATGTGGATCAAGCTCAATCGGCTATACCTAGGCCCAACCCACATGGGCTGGACCAAGGTCAACAAGGGCACCACTAAGTGGTTGGATCAAATGGATCCAAATTGGACCCAAGGGGCAGGCCAACCCGCCCCATGGAAAAGGCTAGAACCAACCCCCCCTTGGCCTATAAAAAGGGCCAAGAGGGGGGCGGGTTCCATATTCTTGGAACATTGGAAAAAGTGGAGAGAAAAGCTCTAGACTTTGGGCTGTGTGTGCTAGGCTAGGAGCTGAAGTTTCCAGCAAGGAGGGACGTCCTCTAATGTGGGAAGAAGAGGGAGCTAGGTGAGAACTTGTGAGAGTTGGAAGGAAGATAATCAAAAGGAAGGTCGGCTTCATCATTGAAACCCGGTCTTTCATACTCCAAAATTGTGTAAGACTCTTCTTACTTAATCTAAGTTTTGATTCTCTTCTTTAAATTCATTAAATGGGGTTGTATTAATGGAGTTTCGTCTCCCCCAAGTTGTAATAATCTAGATTTACTGCAAGTTTTAATTTCGTGGATGAAACACCATACACACACATGCACGCTAAGTGTTTGCTTTAATGCTTCTTCCTTCTTATATGTTATATACCCTCTATACTTCTAATCTCCTCTATGCTTAAGCTATAGAATACTTTCCATACATTTACATTCTAGCAATTTGCTTTGAGGGTTGTTGCGCTTTAAAGTCGTGTGAGTTTTGCCTCATTATATTCATAAAACAGAAAACAGATTTCTGCATCTTTGCATATGTCTGTTCCTATAATTTTAATTCTACGATGCTTGCTTTGATTAGCTCAAAATTTGACACACTTACTCCACATACATTGGGACAATTTGGTAAAATTTTGAAGATTTTAGGGCCGCTTAGACATGTAATAAAATCGGATTAAGAATGACTCAATTTCTGTACCTCTGTCTGCATAGTCAGATTTCTTGAAACAAAGGTTGGGTAAAAGTCCCATATCTTTGTCAATAGGAGTCCAATCTAATTGATTTTTGATGCATTAGAAAGCTAACATCCATAGTGTTCTAGCAATATCAAAATCATTAGAATCGAAGTTCTAAGAGGAGAGATACAGACTCATCTTTGAGTTTTTATATTTCTGAAACAGAACTGTTCCGAGTTAGTAAGTTGGTCTGAGTCAATCATTTGTTTCTGATTCAATACCGCTCCGAATGTAGATTTGAAAAAGGATACAGTCTCTCCAGACTACTAACTTCATTTAACAAAATTTGTAAAGTTTTTGGAGGTCTGTGACACCTTCAAATCTCTCTTAGAAAATAGATCTAAAAACAGAATTCTCTGTTTCCAGCAGCTTGTATATTGAAAGTATTGAATCAAAAGTGCACAAGTTCAACAATTCTTTCAAAAATACTTGTTCATGTGAAAGGGAGCTGTATTTGCTGTAAAATGAAATTCCTAAGCGCTCAACACCGACCCTTAAGCATCGGCTCAAGAAGGTTTGAGTGAAAAGATTCTGCTTGCACACAATCGCCTAGAGGTCTAATTTTTTTAAAATATTTACTAGTTTCAAACTAGCTGGCACGCTCGCACAAGCGTAGGTGTGGAAAGTTTCATTTCAAGTTTATCTCATAAACTTCGAAATGAGAATTTTCATGTCTATAGAGTTGTGTTTACATTTATATACAACACACACGCACACATTGAGCCTTTCCGCTCTTATATTTCCCCGTTCCGCAAGTAAAATTTCAATCATGTGTGTGAGTTATCTTTCAATTTATACACGACACACACGAACACGTTGATGCCTTTGGCTCATATATATATATATATATATATATATATATATATATATATATATATATATATATGTATTTCCCATTCCGCACTTTACATTTAAGTCGGGTGGCTTTTAAATTCAAGTTGCATGAGTTGTCTTTCAATTTATACACAACACACACGCACACATTGAGCCTTTCCGCTCTTAAGATATAGATATATCTCCCTTCCGCAATTTACATTCAAGTCGTGTGAGTTGCATTCAATTTGGGTATTTCCCTTCAGCTATGTCTTTCAATTTCGGGTTTTACATTCAAGTTGTGTGAGTTGCATAGCATATCCGCCAAACTCGAGATATTGCGCATACTTGTATTCAAAGAAGCCCCGAATACCCCGTGCAAACATGCCAATCTTAGGCCACTTGATGCACACACATCCCGCCTAAGTAGATAAAACTTAAAGACTTGGATACATGCAACCCCACGTAAATAAAATCTGCAAATAGGCATACAAATCGATCAAGTACTTTCATATTCTTTTCAAAAGTCCATGCTTGTTCAAAATCAATATTTTCTAAGCGTTTAAATAGACCCTTGAGCACCGGTTCGAGAAGGTTTACAACGAAAAGATCTCGCTTGTCCACAATCGCCCCATAAGTCAGATATTTCAAAAATATTTCGCTAGTTTGTGTAAGCCAACTGGCATGCCCTAAAGCGACTTAGACACGAAAAAGGTTCACTTCAGGCCTAAAGAACCTAGAGTGAAAATTTTCGCGTGTCTACAGAGGTCCCCAAAATGTTCACGTGAAATGCTTGTGGGAGGAGAGAGAGAAAGAGAGGCTAGCCATGGAGCTTAGCCATGGGTTAGCCATGTGGGCTTGATCAAGGGTTTGGGGTCGAACCTTGTATGAACCTAGATCTAGCCAAGGGCTACGACAAGGTGGGCTGCAACCAAGGAGGAGGCTGCAACCAAGGTGTGCTCGACGTGGGTGCATGTGGTGGACCGGATCCAAGAGGTAAGCCACCCTAAGCCTAACCCCGACCTAGCCTAGGTTCGACTAAACCTAACCCCTAAACCTAGCCCGTGCTGCACCACGGCCATACCCCCCTGCACAACCCCAAAAGAACCCCTAAGCCCAGCCACACACCCGACTGCGCTCTGCGTGCCCCTGTGGCACCCTAGAGCCCCACTGTACCCCTAGCGCCCCGTCGCCCTCCGCGCCCCGTCTTACGTGTGCCCAATGCGCCGGCACAACCTCGCCTAGCGCCTGCCGCACCAAACCGAATGGCCTGCCCTTTTGCAGGTCGTTTCACTTAGAAAACCCACGGCCTACTAGTGTAGGCTATGTCCCATCTACCAAACCAAACCCCCGGCCTGCCTTGCGGCAGGCCGTTTCCTTTAGACAACCCGGCCACCTCCCTTGGCCGAACTCCCCAAAAGCCACTCGAGCCACCTTGGCTCGAATCACCCTAACCTAGACCTACCTAGTTAGGACCTCCCCTCCTATACCGTTTAAAATAAGCTCACTCGAGCGACCCTTGGCTCGAGTCACACCAAACCAAATCAGCCCCTCCAAGGCCCTAAACCCTCAAATGCTCGGCTGCCGCCAAGCCTCCAAGCCCTCAAGCTCCACTCTCATGTGACCCCACTCCCACACAGCTTATCTCTTGGCTGCATGCCACCAAGGCTCGCCACTTGAAGGAGTGTGCCCCGTTGCTGCCATATGAATGCGCCGTGACCCGAGCTCAATACAAAGAAGGTGGACACGCATCTAGCAAAATCCCGAATCCAAGTTAGGAAAAGTGTAAGTCTTTCGAAATATATATCAAGTTGCTTTTCCTATTCAATTCAATTTTGATACGGGATTGTAGTAATGGAGCATGGTCTCCCCCCGAGATGTAATATTGGTGCTTGATACACAAGCCACACACACACACTTGAGCCTTAGCTCTTAAATGTACACAAGACACCCACGTGCACTTGAGCCTTTCCGCTCTTAATTGCACACTATTGCACATACATTGAGCTTTCGCTCTTACTCCAAAGACTCTAGTAAGAGCCGTGCGGGTTGCAATTTAATTTGGGTTGTTACATTCAAGTTGTGTGAGTTTGTCATTTAAGCTTTCACACTTGCACCCCAAAGGGCACTCGAGCACTTGCTCAACACCCTCACGCACATTTTGGGCCTTGGCAGCCCATAAGATATAAAGTATCTATATACTTTCAGCTGCATGAGTTTTACATTCCAAGTCATGTATGCACTTACATTTCAGGTGGTTCAATTTCAGTCATGTGAGTTGTCTTTCTATTTATACACGACACACACGAACACATTGAGCCATTCCGCTCTTATATACTTATATTTCCCTTTCAGCAAGTTCAATTTTAGTCATGTGAGTTGTCTTTCCATTTATACACGACAAACACACACTCACATTGAGCCTTTCTGCTCTTAAGATATAAGTATATTTCAAATTCTGCAATTTACATTCAAGTCATGTGAGTTGCTTTAAAGTTTGGGTATTTCCCTTAAGTTGCGTGAGTTGCACTTTAATTCGGGTATTTACATTAAGTTGTGTGTGTGAGTTGCTTTAAATTCGAGCCTAGCTCACATCATATCAAACCCAAAGAGAGTTCGTGCATCCTTGCATTCGCGCATTTTCAAAAGGAAGCCCCGAATCAACACTCAAACTCGCTAAGATTAGGCCACTTGTGCACACACATAGCCGGCCTAAATAGCTAAAACTCAAAGACTTAGAATCGTATAGCCCCGTATATAAAAATTGCAACATAGGCACAAATCAAATCTATATTTCAAACACTTGTATTTTCAAGAGTCAAAATTGTTTTTATCGAAGTCCATAAGCACTTAAACCGACCCTTGAGCACCGGTTCAAGAAGGTTTCAAGCGAAAAGATCCCGCTTGCTCCCAATTGCCCAAAAGTCGGTTATTTCCCAAAAATCTTCGCTAGTTTAAGTAAGCTAGCTGGCATGCCCCTAAAAGCGACGTAAACGTGAGAAGTTTCATTATCGGCTTAAAAACCAGGAGTGAGAATTTTTGTGCTTACACCCTTGCTAATCTAGTGGAGGTTTTATAAGAAAATCAAGTAACATTTCAAAATTTCTACGCCTTACTCAACAACATCTAATTCTCAAACAAAAAGAGATTCAAGTAAGCAAATCCTATTTTTACTTTAGGACTCCTTGAAATGAACCTTTCTTCACTTGGGATAAGTCGCAGGGATGGGGAAAGAGTTACCACGGTCCCTCTTTGTGGCAAAGAGGTAGAAAACTACTCTTTTGAGCTTTTAGCTGCTTTTTTCCTTTTTTTCATAGAGGGTCTCCCTTTGGGAGTATTTTTTCTTTGTTCCCTCTTTTCCATAGAAGAAACGATTTTTCCTTTTCAATTCAACTTTCTTTTGGAAAGAGACTTTTGTAGGGATTTGCTTTTTTGCTTTTTGCCAAGTTTTCCTTCTGGGGAAAGAGAAGAGAAGAGGGGAAGGACTTATCCCAATGATCTACTCGATTCATCCCAGATCAACCTATTTAGAATCGCACGTACCACTTGCAAGTATTTTGCTATTTTGAACCAGGCCTTCCTTTGTAAGAAGAAGAATTTTGAAATGTAACCCATCTGTTTTTGAAAACTCTGCTATTTCACAAGCATCGATTCTTTCATTCAGGGTTGCACGATCTACCTTGATCCTCACTCATGAAGTTTCAAAGGAGATTTCCTCACAATATTTTTGTAATAGGATTTAGCTTAGACCCTACACATGGTATTTTTTCAAATATTGGGCATTCATAGGGTCTGCTAAATTTCTACCCTCAACATCGACTAACCAGTATGCATTATTCGTGGTGGTTCCACATACAACATAAGGACCATCCCACTTGGGCCGCCACTTTCCAAGTGGATGTGGGCCACGATGTTGGATGGTTTTTAGTACAAGGTCTCCCACTTTGAAGTGGCGAGGCTTCATATGCTTTTCATAGTTTCGGGCTATCCTTTGCCGGTATGCATGTGCATGATCCATGATAAGGAGCCTTCTTTCATCCAATAAATCAAGCTCGACCATTCTAGCATGCTGAAGCGTCTCTAGGGGGAGGTCGAGTACAAGTGATGTATGAAATGAACGTAGTTTGGTATGAATGGGGAGAATGGCGTTTATGCCATTGACCAACTCAAATGGCGTGGTATTTGTGGGAGTTCAGATGTGTAAGCATGAAAATTCTCTTACTCCTGGTTTATAAGAGTAGAAACGAGTCTTTTTGCGTTTAAATGGAAAGACAACTCACACACACGACTTGAATTGAACTTTGCCGAAAGAGAAATATAGATATAGAAGAGTGGAAAGGCTCAATGTGAGTGAGTTCTTTTGGTGTGTAAATGGAAAGACAACTTACACAACTGAAATTGAACCACCCGAAATGAAAAGACGTACACAGCTGAACATAAAACTCACGCAACTGAAAGTATATAGATACTCTATATCTTAGGGGTAATGAAGGCCCAAAATGTGCGTGAGAGTGTGGAGCAAGTGCTCGAGTGTTCTTGTGTGTAAGTGTGGAAGCTTAAATGACAAACTCACACGACTTGAAAGTAACAACCCAACTGAAAGAATATATATATACTTGATAAGAGCTGAATTTCAATGCACACGTGTGTGAGTGTGGAATTGAAATGACAATGCACACAGCTGAAAGTAACAACCCGAATGAAATTGCAACTCACACGGCTCTTACTAGAGTCTTTGGAGTAAGAGTGAAAGCTCAATGAGTGTGTGTGCAAATCGTGTACGATTAAGAGCTAAAGCTCAAGTGTACGTGGGTGTCTTGTGTACGAGATAAGAGCTAAGGCTCAAGTGCAAGTGTGTGTCTCGTGTACGAGATAA
The DNA here is from genome assembly GCA_036023115.1 of Brasenia schreberi. Taxonomy (NCBI): domain Eukaryota; kingdom Viridiplantae; phylum Streptophyta; class Magnoliopsida; order Nymphaeales; family Cabombaceae; genus Brasenia; species Brasenia schreberi. Next base: position 3,786,841 of record JAYKKT010000016.1, read on the forward strand.
GAGATAAGGCTCAAGTGCACGTATGTGTCTCGTGTGTCAAGCACCAATATTACATCTCGGGGGGAGACTACGCTCCATTATTACAACCTCGTATCAAAATTTAATTAAGTATTAAAGGAGTAATGTAAAAGACCGAATTTTAAACACTTACAATGATTCAACTTTCCACTCTTTGCTCTCGCTTGGGCTTGTGTCCACCTTGGGCAGCCAAGAGGGGTCTCCCTAGGTGGGCTTGAGAGAGTTTGGGGCTTGGGAAGGCTCGTGGGCTTGGAAGCCAGAAGGACCTAGGTTCGGGCTTATAAGAGGCTCACGGCAACAAGCAAGGCTGGTCCTAGTTGGTTGGATAGGAGGTCACGGCCTAAAGCAAGGCTGGTCCTAGTCGGTTGGATAGGAGGTCACGGCCTAAAGCAAGGCTGGTCCTAGTCGGTTGGATAGGAGGTCATGGCCTAAAGCAAGGCTGGTCCTAGTCGGTTGGATAGGAGTTCACGGCCTAAAGCAAGGTTGATCCTAAGGTAAGGCAGGTCGGCAGGAGTGTAGCTAGGCTAAGGCACAACAAGGCGCTAGGCGTCGGGGGTGAAAAGGGGCAGCTGCTCTATGCTAAGCGCCATGTGTGACAGGGGGCGCGGGGCACCACAGGGTAGTCGGCGCGCGCAGGACAGTGGCACACTGTGGGTGCCGAGGGAGGTTTTGGCACGCTAGACGCGCAGTGGGCAGAGGCGCTAAGGCAGAGCGCTAGGGCGACGCTAGGGCGTGGGGTGCCCGGAGCACGCAGAACAGGGGGTTCGCTGCGGTTGCAGTGTCGGGGGCGCTGTGGTAGCGTCTAGGGGGTTTTGTTCAAACCGAGTGTTGCTGCACTCGATGGGGTTTAGGCTTAGGTTTTGTTAGGGATGGTTTGAGTAGGTTTTGGTGAGAGTGGCTAGGTTTAGGTTAACTTTGGGTTAGGTTTAATAGGGTAGGTTAGATGGATTAGACTAGGATTAGGGCGGGATTAGGAGGCCTACCTCTTGGAGCCAGTCCTTCTTGGTTAAGCCCACGTCCATGCCATGGTTGCAGCCTTCCTTGGTCGAGCCCACCTTGGTTGCAGCTCACGTCTAAGCCCACTTAGCCCACAAGGCTTAAACCCACCTCACCCTTGAGCTAACAAGGCTAGGTCACTCTCTCACTCTCTCTCCTCCCAAGCAAGTTCACGTGAATGGCTTTTTGGGACCCCCTCACCTCTATTTATAGGCAAATGAGGTGGGTCTTGGATATGGATCATGGTTTGAGATCTAGATATTTATAATCAGATCCGATTAAGATCCAAACATTTATGTGGATATGGATCTGGATATTTTTGTCCAAATCCAATCCAAATCCAAATACTATTTGGATCAAATTCAAATCCAAACACTATTTGGATCCAATCCAAATCCAAACACTATTTGGATATGGATATGGATATTTCTGGTCCAGATCCAATCCAAACTTTTCTCTGATCAATCCTTCTTGGCCTTTCGAAACGGACGGTTTGTGCGGGCCTTGGCTTCATCAGCGCTCCGTCTTATGTTGGGTTTTCCCCAACTTTGTCGTCCGAACTCCTTCTCGCCTTTTTGGAATTCATTTCTACTCATTTTTGCTATTTCTAGCTTAGATTTCTGCTGCTTGGGTGGACGTGCTTGGCTTGGTTTTTGGGTGCTCCGGGCTAGTAGTCTGCATCAAGCTTGGGCCTTTCTTTTGCCTTTTGAACCTGACTTTTATCAGGCCAGGGTGCTTCGTTTGGGCTTCTAAACCTACTTCTGGAGCTGCTTTGGCATTCAGGCTTCACCTATTAAAATTTTGGGTTTTACAAAATTGGGACTTGGCCCATATATGAGAAAATCAACTTGAGCGGGATTTAGGCAAAATTTTGAAGCTTTTACAGCCCCTGGGTTTTTGAAAACTCTAGATTTGGGTTTTGAAATAAATTTTAAAACCAGGTGTTTGATTTTGAAATTCGTTTTATTTTGGGGTGTTTACAGATGCCCCTCTTTGGCATTTATCCAAATTTATTTGGATAATGGCAAAGACGACAACACCCCTATTTGCTTTCTCCCTAGATTCGTCCTCGAGAATATGGGATTATCCTAGTTTTAAGAAAAACGTTTGCTTTATGCCCAGTAAGAGGGGATTTTCGCCAAAGGGGACTTTGCCTAAGATGGTGCTAGTCCTGAATGGGATTGTGCAAGTGTCCATGCATGCATATGAATGAGTGGTATGGGATGACATGCTAGGAAGTATGGTCTCCTAGAGACTTAATGGAATGGTTGAACTTTGGGAGTCTTATGAAGACCTGTTGCACCAAGTGAGCTGGTCTTATGCTACTTGATGTTCGGGGGTTTTCTAAACTAGTTTTTGAAAAAGGAAAGCTCCTTTTAGCTTCAATACTAAGGATTTCAGATTTTCCTGTTTCCCTTTACTTGAGTCTTAACACTCGCTAATCTAGCAGAGGTTTTATAAGAAAATCAAGCCATATTTCAAAGTTCTTAGGCCTTACTTAAAACGTCTAATTCTAAAACAAGATGAGATTCAAGTAAGCAAATCCTATTTTACTTTAGGATTCCTCGAAATGAACCTTTCTTCACTTGGGATAAATCGCAGGGATGGGAAAGAGTTTATCATGGTCTCTTCTGGAGTATCTCGTGATTTGAGGCAAAGAGGCAGAAAACTGCTCTTTTTGAGCTTTTGGCTATTTTTTTTTGTTTTTCGTAGAGGGTCTCCCTTTGGGAGTATTGTTTCTTTGTTCCCTCTTTTCCATAGAATAAACGATTTTTCTTTTGATTCAGCTCTTGGGAAAGAGATTTTTGTAGGGATTTGCCTTTTTGCTTTTTGGCCAAGTTTTCCTTTTGGGGAAGAGAAGAGAAGAGGGGAAGGACTTATCCCAAGGATCTACTCGATTCATCCCAGATCAGCCTATTTAGAAATAGTACGTACTACTTGCAAGTATCTTGCTATTTTGAACCAGGCCCTCTTTTGTAAGAAGAAGGATTTTTGAAATGTGACCCATTGGTTTTAGAAAATTCTGCTTTTTCACAAGCAATTGAGTCTCTCATTCAGGGTTGCACGATTTGCTTTGATCCTCACTCACGAAGTTCAAAAGGAGGTTTTCAAAATATTTTTGAAATAGGGCTTAGTTTAGACCCTACACATGGTATTTTTTCAAATATTGAGCATTCATAGGGTCGGCTAAGTTCTTACCCTCAACATCGACTAACCAATAGGCATTGTTCGTGGTGGTTCCACGTACAACATAAGGACCATCCCACTTGGGCCGCCACTTTCCAAGTGGATGTGGGCCACGATATTGGATGATTTTGAGCACAAGGTCTCCCACTTTGAAGTGGCGAGGTCTCATATGTTTCTCATAGTGTCGGGCTACCCTTTGTCGATATGCATGTGCATGATCTATGGCAAGGAGCCTTCGCTCATCTAGTAAATCACGCTCGGCCATTGTAGCATGCTGTAGCGTCTCTAGGGGAAGGTCAAGTGCAAGTGATGTATGAAATGAATGAATTTTGGTATGAATGGGAAGAATGGCGTTTGTGCCATAAACCAACTCAAATGGAGTGGCATTTGTGGGAGTTTGGATGGAAGTCCTATAAGCCCATAAGGCTTCATCCAACTTCTCATGCCACGTCCTACCCTTCTCTAAAGTTTTCTCAATAATGCTTATGAGAGTCTTATTGGTAGCTTCGGCTTGGCCGTTGCCTTGAGGGTAGTAGGGCGATGAGAAGTGGTGAGTTATGCCATACGTGTTACATAACTTAACCATCCTCTCATTTTTGAAGGAAGTGCCATTATTAGACACTAGGTCTTTTGGAACCCCAAAGCGAGCCAAAATATTTTTCCTAATGAACGCCACTACATGTTTCCCCTGAACATTTGTTAGGGAGGTAGCTTCAACTTATTTGGAAAAGTATTCAGTGGCTGCTAGTACAAACCTATACCCATTTGATGCATGAGGAAATATTGGTCCTATGATGTCAAACACCTACATGGTGAATGGCCAGGGGCTAACCACAGAATGCAATGTGAATGACGGGGTATGAATGGTGTGTTCATGCACTTGACATGGGTGACACTTCCTAACATGGTCATGGCAATCCTGCTTTAAGGTGGACCAAAAATAACCCGCTCTAAGTATTTTCATTGCCATCATATTGGCATTTACATGCCCTCCACATTCTCCGTCGTGGAATTCATGCATGACTATCCTAGCCTCCTCCAAGTCGACACACCTTAGTAAGATACCAGTAAAACTTTTTTTGTAAAGAACCCCTCCCAAAATCAGATATCAAGTTGAAATTCATCTTATAAAAGCTTCTTCTTTGGACGAAGCATATTCTGAAAATTCTCTATTTTCTAAGAACTCTTTAGTGTCTTGAAACCAGGGTTTTTCAGTAGAAGTTGTATTGTTTTGGCAAATCTCAAGATCGTGTGTGGATGGAGTGGGCGAGTGCCATATTTCTAAGGGTCGGGTTCCCAAAGTGGGATCGACCCTTAGGGTTGAGCCCAAGGATGAGAGGGCATCGGCTATGCCATTATCCTCTCTTCCTACGTGTGTAAGTGTACATGATTTGAACGACTCGACCAGCTTGGTGTCCAATTCGTGGTATGGAAGAAGTTTTTGGTTTTTTACTTGCCAAATCTTTGATACTTGGTTTATGACGAGTAAAGAATCTCCAAAGACTTCGATGCATGATGCCCCTAGAGTTTTCGAAATTTTCAAACCTTGTATGAGTGCTTCATAATCAGTTGTATTGTTGGAACATTCAAAATCTAGGCAAATAGCTATGGGTATTTCTCCCTTTTCAGGGGATATGAGGACAATGCCTGCCCCAGCCCCTCTTTGGTTTCATCCCCCATTGAAGTGCATCTTCCACACTTGGTTTTCATTTAAACAGTTTGATAAGATATGATTTTGAAATTGGTTTTGAAAGATGCCTTCATCAGCCATTTTGTCAAGTATGGAATATGCATCCTCTAAAGGGAAGTCAGCCACATAGTCGGCTAGGGCTTGCCCCTTGATGGATGTCTGATGGTGGAATTTCAGGTCATACTGCATCAAGAGGAGCTTCCATTTACCCGGCCTACCCATGAGGATAGGTTTTTCAAACAGATGATTGATTGAATCAAGCTTAGACACTATCCAGATCTCATGATCTAGAAAATAGTGTCGAAATTTCTGGCATGCCCATACCAAGGCCAAGCACGTTTTCTCCATGGCTTGATAATTTCGTTCATAAGCCAATAGATTTTTTGAAATATAATAGATAGCATACTCTTTATGGATATCTGTAAACACCCCAAAATCCCATGATTTTATAAAACATACCTAATTTACAAAATCAAATCCAAAAAGGCACTTTGAGTTCTGAAAACCCAAAAGCCTCCCCAAAACCCTGTAAATATTGTTTTGAACCTTGTAAATATTGTTTTCAACCTTGTAAATAGTGTTTTGAAACCCCATGTCCAAATAGGAGTTTTTAAACCTAGGCTAAGCCCCATTTTCCAAGAAGCCAAAGACGAACAGGTGAAGCATGCAAAGACGACACCTGATTGAGAAGTAGCCCAACAAGTGGCTCACAAAGGCCAATTCTAGAAGCAGGCTAAGAAGCAGTTTCCAGAGCCCAAAATAGCATCCTACCTTGATAAAAGCCAGGTTCAAAAGGCGAAAGGAAGGCCCAAGCACGAAGTAGATTGCAAGCCAGGAGCACCAAATAGCTAGATCGACCATCCTTGTTCAAGCATCAAGAATCTGAATTGAAAAAGTTAGAAATGAGCAGAAACGGAGTTTGAAAAGGCGAAAAGGAGTCCGAACGACAAAGATTGGGGAAACCCAACACCAGACGGAGCGCTGATGAAGCCAGGGCCCGCACAGATCGTCCGCCTCAAAAAGCCAAGAAGGACCATCCAGAGAAAATTTGGATTGGATCTGGACCATAAATATCTAGATCCATATTCAAATATTGTTTGGATTTGGGTCGATCCAAATAGTGTTTGGATTTGGATTGGATCCAAATATTGTTTGGATTGGATTGGATCTAGACCAAAATATCCAGATCCATATCCATAAAAATGTTGGATTTGGATCTCAAAATATCCGAGATCCAAGATCAAGATCCAAATAGTGTTTGGATCGGACATGGATTCCATGATCCAAACCCAAGACCCATATCCAAGACCCACTTTACTTGCCTATAAATAGGAGTGAGGGGGTCTCCACAAGTTCACGTGAAACTCAACTTGGAGGAGCTTGGAGGAGAGAGAGGGTATTAAGGTGAGTGCTTAGTGATTTCTTAATTTTATTTAGTGGGTTAATTGTGGGCTTAAAGGAGGATTAGTGTAGGCTGCACCACCTTGATTGAGGTTTGGATTTGCTTGAACAAGGAGGCGTGGAGTGGCTGAGGTGGAGCTTGAGCACACCCCAACCGACCTTAAGGTAAGCCCAACTAAGCCACCCTAAACCCTTCTTCTTAACCCCTCTAAGCCACCCTAAACCTACATTAACTAGCCCACCTAACTACCCCACAACCACTTAATCCTAATTAGCCTAGCCTAATACCCTAACTGACTCAAGTCCCGCCACCCAAAACCACCTCCCATCGCCACCCGAACTCCCCTAGTCCTACCCGCTCCCGCGTCGTGCACCTTGTGAAAGCCCCGCGCACCCTGCACGCGCCCAATGCCCTGCTCCCTCTCTGCACCCGCGTCGCGTGCCCAATGCCTCACCTCCCGCTCCCTAGCGCCCAACTTCTATCGCCCTACCACCTGCCTGGTGCCTAGCGCCTGACTTCCACCTTGCTACACCCGCATCCAGCCGACCTACTACCCCCAGCCACCAACCTAACTCCACACCCCCAACACAGCCTTCCGACTCCACCCTACCACCTCCCATCATCCCCACATCACATCTCCCTGTCGTGACCTTGCCTAGCACCCCACCTACCACCTAACACCCGAGTCGTGACCCTTAGTTCCCACACACCCCCAACTCTACATCCTATCCCATGCCATACGCTCCCAACCAAACCCATCCTTGCCTTGGCCGTAACCCCACAAAACCCCCACTAAGACCCGCACCCACCTCTTGCCGTGAAACTCCACCTCTCGTGCCTAGACCTCACCAAGCTCAAAGACTCTAGCCAGCCACTTCATGCCACAAGCTTCAAGGGAGGCCTGTCCGTGGTTGTAAAGCTAGCACAAGCCCGTGTAGATTGGAGTGGACAAACATCCGAATCACTTGTAAGTGTTTCAAATTCGGTATTTCATATCTCCTTATACATTTAATTCAATTTGGATACGGGGTTGTATTAACGGAGCCTTGTCTCCCCCCGGGTTGTAATAAGGATGCTTGATACATGAAGCACACACGAGCACTTGAGCTTTAGCTCTTAACTCGTACACCAAGCACCCACATGCATGATTGAGCCTTCGCTCTTACTCCCAAGACTCTAGTAAGAGCTGCATGAGTTGTCTTCAATTTACACACTCCACACACGCGTGCATTGAGAATTCTCTCTTATCATATATATGTATTTACATTCAGCTGGGTTGTTACATTAAGTCGTGTGAGTTTGTCATTTCAATTACACACTCGCACCCAAAGAACCCGAGCCTTTGCTCAAGCACCTTGTAAACACCCCGAAATCCCACGAATTTTTCAAAATCCATCTGGTTTTATACAAGCAGCCCTAAAGGGCCATTTTGAGTCTGGAAACCCAGGAGCCTTCCAGACAACTATATATATGTTTTAAACTTCATATTTCAAAAATTTATAATATGGCTTTTGAAAACCTTTTAAAACACGTTTTTAAAACCCCGAAGCGGCTTGGCCCGATCAAGATAGGACCAGGAGAGCTAAGAAGAGCCCGGAACCGGAGCACATGTCGAGCCCGGCACAACAACTCTTGTATTTGATTCACACCCCCAGGATCTCGAACGTCCAAGACCCTGTTCTTATCAAAATATCATTTAAAGTCATCTCCGGAAGGCAGAAACGGAGGCGGACGACCATGTTGGGGAAGACCCAACGAAGACGGAGTACTGATGCTGTCAGACCCCGCACAAATCGTCTGTTTCGAACCCAGCTCGAAGGAGTCAGAGTTCAGTTTGGATTGGATCTGGACCATATGTGGACTTGGATTTGGATTTGGATCCAGAGATCCAATCCAATATCCATATCCATGGCCTACATCACCTTCTCATAAATGGAGGTGGGGCCCACTTGAATTTCACGTGGGATCATGGGCATGAGAGAGAGTGGGGAGGGAAAATATCAAGAGGGTTGTAATTAAGCTTGACTTGTGTGTCAAGTTTGGGGTTAATCATGTGGGTTAGCCTAATTGAGTGGGTTTAAGCTTGTAATTAGCCAAAACCTAACCTAGGGCTGCACCAACATGATATGGTTAAGGTCTATGGGCCATGCAAAGGGAGCTCCTTCACCTAAACCTAACCCAAAACACCTAATCCAAGCCTACCCCCCTAATCCACCCCTAATCTGAGCCTAATCACCTAACCCACTTCCCTAATCCCGGCCTAATCCCAACCTAATCACCTAACCCACTTCTCTAATCCTTTCCTAAACCTAGGTTAATTTCCCTAATCCTAGCCTAAACCTAGCCTAATCACCTAACCTAGCTCACTAAACCTCACCCTAAAACCCAACCACCTAACCTAGCTGAGAGTCACCCACAGCTTCAGGGTATCACAAACTCCCCTTGTTTATCAAGCTCCCAAGCCCGTGAGGCTAACCTGGGGCAAATTATGGTTGAGCCACCTCGGCTCGTGTTGAACAACCCTAGGAAGGTTGTATGTGTGAAGGGGCCGCCCAAAGAAGGCCCCCTCCCGACTTTAATCCTCTTAGGAAAACCCAAGCGTTCCCTATTTCCAAAGCCCCTGGACAAGAGGCCATACGAGCCTAATATGGACGATAGCATGTTCCAGGACCACGACTTGTATCCAACTTTTTCAAAAAACAAAAAATCGTGGAACATGTTGTTGTACATGGGCTACATGCCCTACAAGAGTCTAGGGGCGCAGAACCAAGGTCTCCTAGAGCCCATCCTGCCTAGGGCCAACCCAAGCCGATATGGGATCGGCTATACTCCCCGAATACCGCCGGAGCCACCTCCTATGACCACCTGGGTCAAGGGTGCCCCGGAGCCTGTCTTAGAAGAGACCTACAATTTAGACCTCTTATTCCGAGTCTAACCCGTAGTGTTTTCCCTTTGTAGGTATGACGGAAGATCCCTTTTTCTAAAAATACCAAAAACATTTGAAAAACTTAAAATCAAAAAAATCAAAAAAACAAGAAAAACCAAAAACAATGGAAAAAGAGAAACTCAAAAAAAGAGTGCTTTGTATAGTTCCCAAAGTTCTTGTTTTACAAAAACCCAAAAAAATCGAAAATTTGGAAAATACCAAAAAGATTTTGTACATAGCTGCTCCTGGTAGGACTTTGGCAAAAGAAAAGGATTTCGAAAGAAACGTCGTCTGCATAGCCAGACCAAAAATTTCGAAATCACTTGAAAATCCAAGTACAAAACCAGGTCATTTTAAAAACCACGCATCAAGTTCCCTCGGGTCTATAGCCCACGAGAATGATCAAAGCCCAGAAGTGGATCCCCTTGAGGAAGATCCCACTTCTGAGCTCTCAAAATTTCATAGAATTCTCGATTTTGAAAGACCTTCCCAATCAGTAGGAGGAGATTTCATAGAGGTTAACCTAGGGGATGATTCCAATCCCAAAACCATCAAAATAGGCGCATGCTTGCATGAAAATGAAAAGTTAGCATTCATTGCATTTCTACAAACCTATTTAGATGTGTTTGCATGGACGTATGAAGACATGCCAGGCATAGATCCCAGCATAGTCGAGCATCGTCTTCCCTTAGATGCAGGTGTAAAACCCATAAAGCAGAAGCTTAGGAAAATACACCCGAATGTACACACACAAGTCAAAGAGGGTTTAGAAGATCTGCTAAAAGCCGGATTTATAAAACCCATTGCGTATTCTGATTGGTTGTCAAATATCGTTGTGGTTCGAAAAACTAATGGGAAAATTCGAATATGCATCGATTTCAGAAACCTGAATAAAGCCACTCCAAAGGATAATTATCCTTTACCAAACATAGATTTGATAGTCGATAGTACTGCAAATCATGAAATGTTTTCATTCATGGACGGCTATTCAAGCTATAATCAAATCAAACTAAGTCCACGAGATCAGGGTAAGACCGCCTTCACAACCCCATGGGGCACGTACTGCTATACAGTCATGCCCTTTGGTCTGAAAAATGTCGGCGCAACATACCAACGAGCCATGAACACGATCTTCCATGATCAAATTCATGAGCTTGTAGAAGTGTATGTAGATGATCTCTTGGCAAAATCCAAAACCCGATGCACCCATATCGAATGTTTACAAAAGATTTTCGAAAGGCTTAGGCTTTACAAAGTAAAGCTAAACCCTCAAAAATGTGTGTTTGGGGTAGAATCAGGGAAGCTTCTAGGCTTTATGGTGAGCCAAAGGAGAATAGAAGTCGACCCCTCTAAGTGTCGAGCCATCATAGACATGGCTCCACCCTCCAATCTCACCCAAATCCGTAGCCTCCAGGGTCGATTACAATCCGTTCGCCGATTCATATCGAATCTGGCAACTAGATGCGAACCCTTCAACAAACTGTTGAGGAAGGGTACGAAATTCTTATGGGATGACGAATGCCAAAAGTCCTTCGAGAGACTGAAAGCATACTTGGTTAATCCCCCCGTTTTGAATCCTCCAAAGCAAGGAAAACCGCTTTTATTATACATCTCCGTGCATGTAAATGCTTTAGGAGCCCTGTTGGCTCAATACGAGGATGACACGCATAAGGAGTATGCCATCTACTATATTTCGAAAACTCTCTTGGCTTATGAACGAAATTATCAAGCCATGGAGAAGACGTGCCTGGCCCTAGTTTGGGCCTGCCAGAAGTTCAGACACTATTTTCTAGATCATGAGATCTGGATAGTGTCCAAGCTTGATCTAATCAAGCACTTGTTCGAAAAACCCATTCTCACGGGTAGATTGGGCAAATGGCAGCTCCTTCTAATGGAGTATGATCTGAAATACCATCACCAGATCTCCATTAAGGGGCAAGCCCTAGCAGATTACGTGGCTGAATTCCCCTTAGAGGATGCATATCCCACTCTTGTCGAAATGCCTGACGAAGGCATATTGCAAAACCATTTTCAAAACCACATTTTGGCAAATTCTTTCGAAAACCAAGTGTGGAAGATGCACTTCGATGGGGCACGAAACCAACGAGGGGCTGGTGCAGGGGTCATCCTAATCTCCCCTGAAAAGGGCGAGATTCCCATAGCAGTCCGCTTAGATTTCGAATGTTCCAACAACGTAGCTGAGTATGAAGCACTCATACAAGGCTTAAAGGTTTCGAAAACTCTAGGGGCATCATGCATTGAGGTCTTTGGAGATTCGCTCCTTGTCATAAACCAAGTTTTAAAAATTTGGCAAGTACGTAATGAGAAACTACTTCCATATCACGAGTTGGCCACTCGATTGATCCAATCCTTCCAGTCGTGTAAACTCACACACGTAGGAAGAGATGACAATGGCATCGCCGATGCCCTCTCCTCCTTGGGGTCAGCCCTGAAGGTCGATCCCATTTCAGGGACCAGATCTTTGGAAATATGGCATGCGCCCCATCCATCCACACTCGACTTGGATATTTGCCAAAACAACCCAGAGTCTATTGAAAAACCCTGGTTCTATGACATAAAACAATTTTTAGAAAATGGGGGATTTACCGAGGATGCCACATCCAAAGATAAGGCATTCATTCATAAGATTTCGACCCAATACACCATTCTGGGTGGGGTTTTATACAAAAAAAGTTTTACCGGCATTTTGCTTAGGTGTATCGACCTAGAGGAGGCTAAGATAGTAATGCATGAGTTCCACGATGGAGAATGTGGAGGTCATGTTAATGCCAACATGATGGCAATGAAAATACTTAGAGGGGGCTATTTTTGGTCCACCCTGAAAAAGGATTGTCACGATCATGTTAGGAAGTGTCATCCGTGTCAAGTGCATGGGAATGCCATTCATATCCCTTCATCTGCATTGCATTCCGTGGTCAGCCCCTGGCCATTTACCATGTGGGCATTTGACATTGTAGGCCCGATATTTCCAAAGGCCTCGAATGGGCATCGATTTATTTTAGCAGCCACGGAGTATTTCTCCAAGTGGGTGGAAGCCATTTCCCTAACGAATGTAATGGGGCAACATGTGGTGGCTTTCATTCGGAGGAATATCTTGGCTCGATTTGGGGTTCCACGAGACCTTGTGTCTGATAATGGTACCCCATTCAAGAATGAGCGGATGGTTAAGTTGTGCAACACGTATGGCATAACTCACCACTTCTCCTCGCCCTACTACCCTCAAGGCAACGGCCAAGCCGAAGCCACAAACAAGACCCTCATTGGTATCATTGAGAAAACCTTAGAGAAGGGTAGGACGTGGCACGAGAAGCTGGGTGAAGCCTTATGGGCTTATAGGACTTCCATCCGGACTCCCACGAATGCCACACCATTCGAGTTGGTCTATGGCACAAATGCCATTCTTCCCATTCATACTCAACTGCATTCATTCCATACATCCATAGCACTCGACCTCCCCCTAGAGACGCTTCAGCATGCTAGGATGGCCGAACTAGATTTGCTAGATGAGAGGCGACTCCTTGCCATGGATCATGCTCGTGCATACCGGCAAAGGATAGCCCGACATTATAGCAAACACATGAGACCTCGCCACTTTGAAGTGGGAGATCTGGTCTTAAAAACCATCCACCATCGTGGCCCACACCCCTTAGGTAAGTGGCGCCCCAACTGGGATGGACCCTATGTTGTACGAGCAACCACTACGAACAATTCATATTGGTTGATCGATGTAGAAGGTAGGAACTTAGCAGATCCTATCAATATTCAATACTTAAAGAAGTATCATGTGTAGGATCTGGATTAAGTTCCATTTTTCGAAAATTTTATAGGGATAGCTGCCCTGAGACATGTGAATAAGGTGCAAAGGCGAAGTCGTGTGACCCTGAGTGAGAGAATTCGCACTTGTGAAAGAGTGGAGTTTTCAAAATCGTAGTTACATCTCAAAATCCTTCTTCTTACAAAGAAAGGCCTAATTCAACATAGCAAGATACTTGCAAGTAGTACGTGCTATTTCTAAATAGGCTGATCTGGAATGGATCGAGTGTATGCTTGGGATAAGTCCTCCCCTCTTCTCTTCTCCTTCCAAAAGGAAAACAAAGGTCCAAAACAAAAGGAAATTCCCCATTCAAAGTCTTTTTCCAAAAGAAAGAAACCAGACTTCAAAAAGAAAAATCGATTCTCTTATGAAAAAGAGGGATTAAAGAAAAAATACTCCCAAAGGGAGACCCTCTATGAAAAAAAGGAAAAAGAGGCCAAAAAGCTCAAAAAGAGCAGTTTTCCGCCTTCTGTGCCTCAAACCACGGGACGCTTCAGAAGGGACCGTGGTATCTCTTTCCCATCCCTGGCTTATCCCAGGCTAAAGCATGGTTCATTTCGAGGAATCCTAAAGTAAAAATAGGACATACTTACTTGAATTTCCTCTTGTTTGAGAATTCGACGTTTCGAGTAAGGCGTAGGAATTTGAAATATAGCTTGTTTGCTTATAAAACCTCCGCTAGATGAGCGAGTGTTAAGACTCAAACAAGGGCAAGCACGAAGAGCTCGAGATCCTTAGGATCGAGGCTCAAGACAGTTGTCCCTTTTGTAAATAGCTTTGGTAAATAAGTTTTGAAAACCGAAATCGAACAGCATAGGATTTGCTCACTTGGAGCAATAGACCTTGTAAGTCTCTAGAGTTCGACCACCTCTGGTCTCTGGGAGGTCGCCACTTTTGGCACCACACCCATGACATTTGCATTCCACGCATGGTACTTGCATGAACATGATCCCATTTAAGACCAGATTCCATAGAAAAACCCTTTGGCGTGATATCTCCTCCTACCAGAGTTTGTAAATTGAGATTTTGCTAAAGATTGGGGCGATCCCATATTCTTCGTGGGTAGATCTAGGGAGACATTAAAAGGGGTGTTTGTCATCTTTGCCCTTATCCAAATCGATTTGGACAAGGCCAAAGAGGGGCATCTGTAAACACCCCGAAATCCCACGAATTTTTCAAAATCCATCTGGTTTTATACAAGCAGCCCCAAAGGGCCATTTTGAGTCTGGAAACCCAGGAGCCTTCCAGACAACCCTGTATATATTTTTTAAACTTCATATTTCAAAAATATATAATATGGCTTTTGAAAACCTTTTAAAACACGTTTTTAAAACCCCGAAGCGGCTTGGCCTGATCAAGACTCCACCAGGAGAGCTAAGAAGAGTCCGGAACCGGAGCACATGTCGAGCCCGACACAACAACTCTTGTATTTGATTCACACCCCCAGGATCTCGAACGTCCAAGACCCTGTTCTTATCAAAATATCATTTAAAGTCATCTCCGGAAGGCAGAAACAGAGGCGGACGACCATGTTGGCGAAGACCCAACGAAGACGGAGTACTGATGCTGTCAGACCCCGCACAAATCTTCCATTTCGAACCCAGCTCGAAGGAGTCAGAGTTCAGTTTGGATTGGATCTGGACCATATATATCCAGATCCCAATCCAAACCCATATGTGGACTTGGATTTGGATTTGGATCCAGAGATCCAATCCAATATCCATATCCATGGCCCACATCACCTTCTCATAAATGGAGGTGGGGCCCACTTGAATTTCACGTGGGATCATGGGCATGAGAGAGAGTGGGGAGGGAAAATATCAAGAGGGTTGTAATTAAGCTTGACTTGTGTGTCAAGTTTGGGGTTAATCATGTGGGTTAGCCTAATTGAGTGGGTTTAAGCTTGTAATTAGCCAAAACCTAACCTAGGGCTGCACCAACATGATATGGTTAAGGTCTATGGGCCATGCAAAGGGAGCTCCTTCACCTAAACCTAACCCAAAACACCTAATCCAAGCCTACCCCCCTAATCCACCCCTAATCTGAGCCTAATCACCTAACCCACTTCCCTAATCCCGGCCTAATCCCAACCTAATCACCTAACCCACTTCCCTAATCCTTCCCTAAACCTAGGTTAATTTCCCTAATCCTAGCCTAAACCTAGCCTAATCACCTAACCTAGCTCACTAAACCTCACCCTAAAACCCAACCACCTAACCTAGCCCTAAACCCCTAAACCACCGCTAGCCCACAATCTACCCAAACCCCTAGTTTTCAAAATATCTGGCCCAACCCTTTCCAGCCCACCTTATCTACATACCACCCTACCTAAACCACCTAACCACTACCCCAAGCCCAGCCCTAACCGACCTACCCATCCCTATTTAAACCCCCCCCCTTGGGGGCGGGTTTGAAAAGCTAGCAGCCCTCACCAATCCCAGCCGGGTCCCCTTCTTCCCCAAGCCCAGCCGGGTCCTCTCCTTCCTCCACTTCCCCAAGCTCCACCTGCTCCACCTCCCAGCACCACCCGCACCACCACCGCCACCACCATTCCAGCCGAAGCCCCCTCCATCATCATCCTCTTCACCCGACCGAACCAGTCGAGCCCCCACATCCGGCTGCTCCTCTTCCAGCCACCGCCTCTCTCCATACGATTAGTACCCCTTTCTTCGTCTTACCTTCTTCACTCCCTCTCCACTCTCAGCCACCTAAACCCTACCACAACACCCTACCACTAGCCATTTCCCCTTTGCTGCCACCCTTCTCACTCAGCCGAACCTAGTCATCCTAGCCACCTAGCTACATTCGGCCACCCTATAAGACTCCCATTCGGCCTTCCCTTAAACTCTCCTTAGGTCCATATTCCCTAACACTCTATACTCTCCATTCGTGACCCTACATATTCACTTGGCCCAGCCCTTTAATCCCCCACATCAAGGCGACACCCACTTGCAGCCGGCCACCTTCGAGGCGCCTATCCCGCGCCCCACTTGCAGCCGGCCAGCACCCTTTGTCATTCTCCCTCGCGGAACTCCCGTTTGCAGCCCAAGGCGAAGGCCAAGCCCACGCTCAAGCAAGGCCTCTACGGACCAGCTACTCGTAAGTGCCTAAACTCGGTCTTTAGTTGTATACTTGCTTGAGATTCAATTTGATACGGGGTTGTAATAATGGAGCATAGTCTCCCCCCACTTGTAATAACGTGGCTTGGCACACCCACACACGTGCACTCTCTTAGTCGTGCACGATTTTGGACACACACGGGCCTAATCAGCCCCTAATACATAAGTATATATATTTTCATTTTCGAAGGGTTTTGCTTAAGTTGGGTGCGTTGTCTTTCAATTCAAGCACTCTCACACACATTGAGCTTTCGCTCTTATTTGAAAGACCCAAGTAAGGGCCGACCTATACTATTTGGGTTTCATTTCATGTTGTGTGAGTAAGTCTTTCAATTCAAGCACTCTCACACACATTGAGCTTTCGCTCTTATTTGAAAGACCCAAGTAAGGGCCGACCTATACTATTTGGGTTTCATTTCATGTCGTGTGAGTAAGTCTTTCAATTCAAGCACTTTCACACACATTGAGCCTTCGCTCTTACTCCCAAGACCTTAGTAAAGGCCTTATTGCAGTTATATTTGGGTTTCATTTATGTCGTGTGTGTAGTACTTCAATTCAAGCACTCTCACACACATTGAGCCTTCGCTCTTACTCCCAAGACCTTAGTCAAGGTCATACTGCAATTTATATTTGGGTTTAATTTCATGTCGTGTGTGTAAGTCTTTCAATTCCAGCACGCACCCACATTGAGCCTTCGCTCTTATTTGCAAGACCCGAGTAAGGGCTCATATACATAATCTATATACATATCTCCCTTCGGTTATTTCCCTTCGGTTATTTCCTTCGGTTATTTCCCTTCAGTTATTTCCCTTCAGTATTGTCTTTACATTTCGAGTTTTTCCTTTGGAGTAGCGTGAGTTTGCATTGCATCTACGCCATACCACGAGGTAGGATGCATATTGCATCAAAGCAAGCCCCGCTCGAATTCGCCCACGTAGTGGAGTGTTCATAACACACAAACTAGGTGGCCCGAAAAGGGATAAAAGAAAAGACTTAGGCACGTGCAAATCCACGTGATCTAAAACATGCAATCACATTTTAAAGACCCGAAATAGACACCTCGAACCGCTTCATAGACTTTCTCTCCAAAAACTCGATTTTTGCAAAGCGTACAGACTGACCCTTGTGCATCGGTGCAAGAAGGTCTGCGACGACAAGGGCTTACTTGCTCACAGTCGCCACGTTTAGAAGTCAGTGTTAAAAATATCTTCACTAGCTTAGGTAAGCTAGCTGGCACGCCCTGTTTGCATACATAGGCCTTAGACACACGAGAGGACCCGCTCCGAGCCCTAAAAAAGGCAAAGAGGCGGGGATTTTCGTGCGTCTACACACCTCACGCACCATTTTGGCCTCGGCAACCACTAAGATATAGCCATATCTCTATATTTTCAGCTGCGTGAGTTTTCCCAGTTTAGTTGTGTTTATCTTTCAATTCCGGGTATTTAAGGTTCAGTTGCGTGTGTTGTCTTTACATATATACACAACACACACGCACACGTTGGCGACCTTCGGGCCCATATATATATAGTTGTATCTCCCTTTCACCTGGGTTTTACATTTCAGCTACGTGTGTTGTCTTTCAATTTATACACAACACATGCACACGTTGGTGACCTTCGAGCCCATATATATATAAGTATTTCCCTTCCACACTTTACATTCAAGTCGAGCAGGGTTTTACATTCAAGTCGTGTGAGTTGCCTTTCAATTTATACACAACACACACGCCCACAATTGAGCCTTTCCGCTCTTAAGATATAGCTATATTTCCCTTTTGCAATTTCCCTTCTACTATGTCTTTCAATTTCGGGTTTTAAGGTTCAGTTGTGTGAGTTGTATTACATATCCGCCATACCACGAGATAGAGTGCATACTTGCATCAAAGCTACCTCAAACCACCAGTGCAAAATCGCCAAGACTTAGGCACTTGATGCACACATCTCATGCCTAAGTAGCTAAAATCAAAGATATAGGATACGTGCAAACCCCACATAAATAAAATCTGCAACTAGACAAACCAAATCGATCGAACACTTTCATACTTTTCAAAGAAGATCATACTTGTTCAAAATCGAGTTTTCTAAGCGTCCAAACCGACCCTTGAGCATCGGTTCAAGAAGGTTTGCAACGAAAAGAGCCCACTTGTCCACAGTCGCCCTCTGAGTCAGATATTTCAAAACTTACTTCGCTAGTTTGAGTAAGCTAGCTGGCACGCCCTTTTTAAGCGACTTAGATATATGAAAAGGTTCATTCTAGGCCTAAGAACCCGGAGTGGAAATTTCCGTGTGTCTACAGTATCATCCTCATATTGAGTTAATAATGCACCCAAAGCATTTGCATGCACAGAAATATAAAGCAAAAGAGGTTTTCCTTGCTTTGAAGGGTTTAAAACAGGAGGATTAACCAAATACACTTTTAATCTTTCGAAAGATTTTTGGCAATCATCGTCCCACACGAATTTCACCCCTTTTCTCAAAAGTTTGTTGAAAGGTTCGCATCTTGTAGCGAGGTTCGAAATGAACCTTCTAATTGATTGGAGGCGACCTTGGAGGCTTCGGATTTGTGTTAAATTGGAGGGTGAAGGCATATCTATGATGGTTCGACACTTAGAGGGGTCAACCTCAATGCCCCTTTAGCTCACCATAAAACCTAAAAGCTTACCAGATTCTACTCCGAAGACGCACTTTTGAGGGTTTAGTTTCACTTTATAAAGCCTTAATCTTTCAAAACCTTTTTGCAAGGATTCGATATGCATATCTCGGGTCTTTGATTTTACCAAGAGATCATCAACATACACCTCTAAGAGCTCATGGATCTGATCATGAAAGATCATGGTCATGGATCTTTGGTATGTGGCACCGGCGTTTTTCAAACCAAAGGGCATGACTGTATAGTAGTACGTGCCCCAGGGTGTGGTGAAAGCAGTTTTAGCCTGGTCTCTAGGGGCTAATTTGATTTGATTATAGCCCGAGTAGCCATCCATAAAGGAAAACATTTCATGATTTGCAGTACTATCGACTATCAAATCAATGTTTGGCAAAGGGAAGTTATCCTTTGGCGTGGCTTTGTTTAAGTTTCTAAAATCTATGCAAATTTGAATTTTTCCATTGGATTTTCGAACTACAACAATGTTTGAAAGCCAATTAGAATACGCAATGGGTTTTATAAAACTAACTTTAAGCAGATCTTCTAAACCCTCCTTTACTTGCGAATGGACATTCGGGAGAATCTTCTTAAGCTTTTGTTTATGGGTTTTGATTCTAGATCTAGGGGAAGACAATGCTCAACCACTTTTGGGTCTATACCTTGCATGTCTTCATACATCCATGCAAACACATTAATATAGGTTTTCAAGAATGCAATGAATGATGCTTTTTCATGCTCATGCAAACATGCGCCTATCTTAATATGCATGGGTTTTGTTTCATTCCCTAAGTTGATCTCTATGAAATCCCCTCCTATAGAATTTGAAGGTTTTTCAAAATCAAGGATTTTGTTAAACTCGGGAAGCTCAGAAGTGGGATCCTCCTCAGGGAGAAAGGGATCCTCTT
Organism: Brasenia schreberi; assembly: GCA_036023115.1. NCBI lineage: Eukaryota > Viridiplantae > Streptophyta > Magnoliopsida > Nymphaeales > Cabombaceae > Brasenia > Brasenia schreberi. Next base: position 3,806,565 of record JAYKKT010000016.1, read on the forward strand.
TTGGGCTTTGATCATTCTCGAGAATTCTAAATCTTAGGAAATTTGGAGTGGATGCATGATTTTTGAAAACACCTGGTTCTGGTTTTGGAGATTCTACAGGTTTTGAAGACTTGGGCCTTTTATGAAGACGATTTCTTCAAAAGCCTTGGTTTTTTCCAAATTTTTACTAGGGGCTTCTATACACACGGTTTTGTTTTTTGGATTTTCTAATTTTTCAATTTTTATGGTCTTTTGCAAAGCAAATATACTTGGAGCTATACAAACTATAGCTCTTTTAGTTTTTCCGCAAATTTCTAATATTTTTGGTTTTTGAGATTTTTCAAATTGTTTTTGTATTTTGAGAATTTGCAATTTTTTTGGATTTTGGTTTAATGAGGGATCTTCCATCATACCTACAAAGGAAAACGCCACAAATTAGACTCTAAACAAGAGGTCTAAATTGTAGGTTTCTGCTTGAATAGGTTTCAGGGCACCCTTGACCCAAGTGGTCACAGGTTGTGGTTCTGGTGGTATTTTTGAAATATAGCCGATCCCATATCAGCTTGGGTTTGCACTGGGCACTATGGGCTCGAGGCAACCTTGGTTTTGGTTCCCTAGTTTTTGGTATGGCATGTATTCCATGTTCAATAGCATGTTCCACGATTTTTTGTTTTTTGAAAAGTTTGGATATAATTCATGGTTTTGGAACTTGCTATCATCCATGTTATGCATGAATGTTTTTTTGTCTAGGGGTTTTTGAAATAGACGACACTTGGTCTTTCCTAGGATGGTTATGGTTTTGAGTGGGCAAGCCTTGGGTTGCCCTTTGACACACACGACCTTCCTAGGCTTTTGGAGGATGAGCTTGGGTGTCTCGGCCAAGGTCTTACCAAGGTTGTTCTCATAGGCTTGAGAACCTAACAAGCATGGGAAATTCTGGATTCCTTGAAGCTGAGGATGGTTTTCACCTAGAATTACCACTATCTGGTCTTCGTAGGGGATTTTCACACACCTATGGAAGGTAGATGGCACAACTCACAGGCTATTTATCCAAGTTCTTCCAAGCAATAGGTTGTAATGGGGGTGAATGTCTAAAACATGGAACACCCCCACGTGGGCTATGCCCCCGTTTTCATGGGTAACTCTATGGCTCCCAACGATCTAGATGCATTCCCATCGTATCCAGTGATTACGATGGGGCTTGAGTTTACGGAAGTCAAGGTGACTCCGATTTGATACGCCACGTGGAGTGGAAGGATGTTGAGACCTCCTCCCCCATCAACTAAGCATTTGTCGAGAGGATAGTGATTCAAAACTACCTCGATGTGCAAAGCATGGTTGTGGGCTTCATAGGGTCTTTCTATCTCATATTTCGAGAACACGATGGGCGTTTTTGCACCTATAGATGCCACTTGAATTGACCAGGACTCAGGGGTTATACTTAAGTTAACCTTGGCTCTCTCTAAGATTTTTTCTAAAACAAGTCTATGCCTAGGTGAGGTTTGTATCAGCTCTAGGATGGACATGTTTATTGGGATCTTGGAGAGATGATTTTCGAAATCATATGTGGTTAAAGCAAATTGACCTTTGTCTGTTTTTGGCGAGGTCTTAGGTATGCATGCTTTTGAAGGGCCAGGGACATTGACTATTTTTTTAGCAGATTTTTCTATGTATTGGGGTTGATAGATCCTTCCGGACCTGGTCACTTCCCCTACACTTTGCCTAAGGCTCGTGCCTATTGTGGCTCTACTTGAGTGCCTTGGAGCACCTCAAATTTCTAAAATGGTTCTAGCCGGGGGCGGGACTCTAAGTGCTCCCCGGATTACTACTTGGGCGTTTTTCTTATAAAGGATGAGAGATGATGCATAAGTAGTAAAACCAGCATGTAATGAATGCAGTAGACTCTTTGAAGTCGAGAAAGCACATACCTCTTTGCCCTTCTCACTAGTGCTTGCGTGATTGGGGAAGGGTTCTTTGAAAATGGCTTGGGCAGGCTTTGGTTCCTCAATGACCTGGAGCCGGCCCTGCGCTATCAAGTTCTCGATTTTATTAAGGAGGGAGAAACATTGGTTGGTATCATGGCCCTTGAGCCGATGATACTTACAAAACCGGTTTAAAAACTTTCCTTTGAAAGTGGTTTTCTTGGGAATTTCAGGGAGTCTGATCATTTCTTGGTTAAGTAGGAGGTCCAAGACCACCGAAACAGGTTGCCCTAGTGGAGTAGACTCCCGTTTTTTAAAAGGTTTTTGCAATAACTTTTTTTCTTTTTTGTTTTCAAAATTTTCAAAATTTTTGAAAGTGCTCGCCGGGCTTGGATCCACTATGACGTTTGCCACTTTTTGGGGCTTTGCTCCTTTGTCCATTGTGGGTAACTCGTAGTTTCTGGGTTTTTCCAAACGTGACTTGTGCACAACATTTTCCTTCCACAAGTGATCGTAGACCCCCTTTTCAGATTTGTTTCAAAGAGGGAGGCTTTCTTGATCAACTTATGAAAAGTTGATATTTCATGTAAGGAGAGAAGAGTTTTCAATTCATTTTTGAAATTATCGAGGATGAGCATTATTGCACATCCTTCTGATATCGGCTCTCTCACTTGCCCCAGGAGGGACCTCCATCGAACGATGAATGCATGTACATCCTCGTTCATGGCCTGCTTTGTATCCCTCAAAGTGTTTAGAGTTGGCATTACTTCCACGTTATGTGAAAATCTTTGTATAAAGCAGTTCGCTAACTCTTCAAAAGTTGCAAACAGACTTAAATCGTAAGAAGCAAGCCATTTTGAAGCAGTGCCTTTGAGGGAAAGGGGAAACCAATATATCCACTTCATCGAGTCCTTTTTCTTTTTGTGGGCTCGATGGGAAAAGAGTTGCAAGTGGGATCTAGGATCCCTCATGCCATCGTACCGATGGAAGTTCAGTATCTCATCGTCACTGTCTATTTCGTAATCCAACGAAAAGAAATCAAACAGGGCGTATGTCCTCTTTTCTTTATTTTGCCCTTTTAGCAGTTGTTGTAGGGCTTTACGGTCCTTGTGAGTGAAGGACTCATGATATTGGTTTCCCTCCACAGCGGAGGTTTCCTTGGGTTTTCTAGACTTGTCGAATCTCTTCTTGGCTTTTGTCGGTTCACCGTGATATGAACAGGACTCAGCTGCCTCTGCCTCTTGGCTAAGAACAGCGATTTTTGCCTCGAAGTCTTTCGCAAGTCGTCTATCTCTTCTCTCCTATTTTTGAATTTCATTTTTGAAATATTTTTGGAGTGAGAACTTGATGTGCGCGAGACATGGCTGGACACTTCATTGGAGTCTGAACTCGACATGACTCCGATGCTTTGTTTTGAAAACCAACTATGAAATGCAAAAGGCAAAGAGTTAAATGCTTTTCTTGAAAAATTTTCAAGAGGTTTGCTTGTTTTTGATCGATTTTCTTAAGACCTGAGTCCCACTGGGCGTGCCAATTTGTAAGCACGAAAATTCTCTTGCTCCTGGTTTACAAGACCAGAAATGAGTCTTTTCGCATTTACGTCGCTTTTAAGGGCATGCCAGCTAACTTACTCAAACTAGCGAAGGTTTTAAAATATGTTTGACTTTTAAAAGGCAATTGTGGCTAAGCGGAATCTTTTCACTTAAAACCTTCTTGAACCGGTGCTCAAGGGTTAGTTCTAGCGCTTTAGAAAACTTTGATCTTTTAAACGAACATGAACCTTTTTGAGAAAAAGCAAGTATTTAGATGATTTGTTTGCCTAAGTTGCAAGTTTTATTGTGGGGTTATTTGTATCCAAGTCTTTGAGTTTTTAAGCTATCTTAGGCCGGACGTGTGTGCTTCAAGTGGCCTAGATTTAGCGAAGTTTGAGCGTAGTGTGGTGTTCCCTCTTTGAAAATGCGCAAGATACAAGGATGCACGAACTCTCTTCGGGTTTGATATGATGTGAGCTAGGCTCGAATTGAAAGCAACTCACACACCCAACTTAAAGTAAATACCTAAAACGTTAGTGCAACTCACGCAGCTGAAGGGGAAATACCCGAACCTTAAAAGCAACTCACATGACTTGAATGTAAATTGCGGAAGGGAGATATACTTATATTAAGAGCGGAAAGGCTTAATGCACGCATGTGTGAGTGTAGAATTGAAATGACAAACTCACTCGACTTGAATTGAACTTACCGAAAGGGAAATATAAGTATATATATGGGCGGGAAGGCTCAACATGTTCGTGTGTGTTGTGTATAAATGGAAAGACAACTCACACACACGACTTGAATTGAACTTTGCCAAAAGGGAAATATAAGTATATATATGAGCGGGAAGGCTCAACGTGTTCGTGTGTGTTGTGTATAAATGGAAAGACAACTCACACACACGACTTGAATTGAACTTTGCCGAAAGGGAAATATAGATATTGAAGAGTGGAAAGGCTCAATGTGAGTGAGTGCTTTTGGTGTGTAAATGGAAAAACAACTCACACAATTGAAATTGAACCACCCAAAATGAAAAGACGTACACAGCTGAACATAAAACTCACGCAGCTGAAAGTATAAAGATACTCTATATCTTAGGGGCAACGAAGGTCCAAAATGTGCGTGAGAGTGTGGAGCAAGTGCTCGAGTGTTCTTGTGTGCAAGTGTGGAAGCTTAAATGACAAACTCACATGACTTGAAAGTAACAACCCAGCTGAAAGTAACCTAGGTTCGGGCTTGTAAGAGGCTCACAGCAACAAGCAAGGCTGGTCCTAGTTGGTTGGAAAGGAGGTCATGGCCTAAAGCAAGGTTGATCCTAGTCGGTTGGATAGGAGGTCACGGCCTAAAGCAAGGTTGATCCTAGTCGGTTGGATAGGAGGTCACGGCCTAAAGTAAGGCTGGTCCAAGTCGGTTGGATAGGAGGTCATGGCCTAAAGCAAGGCTGGTCTTAGTCGGTTGGATAGGAGTTCACGGCCTAAAGCAAGGTTGGTTCTAAGGTAAGGCAGGTCAGCGGGAGTGAAGCTGGGCTAAGGCACAACATGGCGCTAGGCGCCGGGGATGAAAAGGGGAAGCAGCTCGGCGCTAAGTGCCGGGTGTGACAGTGGCACGTTGTGGGCACCGAGGGAGGTTTTGGCGCGTTAGACGTGAGGTAGTTAAAGGCGCTAAGGCAGAGCACTAGGGCGATGCTAGGGCGCGGGGCACGCGGAGCACGTGGAACAGGGGGTGCGCTGTGGCTGCAGCGCCAGGGGCGCTGTGGTAGCGTCTAGGGGTTTTTGTTCAAACCGAGTGCTATTGCACTCAGTGGGGTTTAGGCTTAGGTTTTGTTAGGGATGGTTTGAGTAGGTTTTGGTGAGAGTGGCTACGTTTAGGTTAACTTTGGGTTAGGTTTAATGGGTAGGTTAGATGGATTAGGGCGGGATTAGCAGGCCTACCTCTTGGAGCCGGTCCTTCTTGGTTGAGCCCACGTCCATGCCATGGTTGCAGCCTTCCTTGGTCGAGCCCACCTTGGTTGCAGCCCACGTCTAAGCCCACTTAGCCCACAAGGCTTGAACCCACCTCACCCTTGAGCCAACAAGGCTAGGTCACTCTCTCACTCTCTCTCCTCCCAAGCAAGTTCACGTGAATGGCTTTTTGGGACCCCCTCACCTTTATTTATAGGCAAATGAGGTGGTTCTTGGATATGGATCATGGTTCAAGATCTGGATCCAAATCCAAATCCAAATACTATTTGGATCTGGATCTGGATATTTATGATCAGATTCGATTAAGATCCAAATATTTATGTGGACATGGATCTGAATATTTTTGTCTAGATCCAATCCAAATCCAAATACTATTTAGAACAAATCCAAATCCAAACACTATTTGAATCTAATCCAAATCCAAACACTATTTGGATATGGATTTGGATATTTATGGTCCAGATCCAATCCAATTTTTTCTCTGATCAATCCTTCTTGGTGTTTCTAGATGGACGATTTGTGCGGGCCCTAGCTTCATCAGTGCTCCGTCTTATGCTGGGTTTTCCCCAACTTTGTCATCCGAACTACTTCTCGCCTTTTTGGACTTCGTTTCTACTCATTTTCGCCGTTTTTGGCTCAGATTTCTACTGCTTGGGTGGACATGCTTGGCTTGGCTTTTGGGTGCTCTGGGCTAGTAGTTTGCAATAGGCTTGGGCCGTCCTTTTGCCTTTTGAACCTGGCGTTTATCAGGCCAGGGTGCTTCCTTTGGGCTTCTAAACCTGCTTCTGGAGCTGCTTTGGCATTTAGGCTTCACCTGTTGAAATTTTGGGTTTTGCAAAATTAGGACTTGGCTAATATATGAGAAAATCAACTTGAACAGGGTTTAGGCAAAATTTTGAAGCTTTTACAGCCCCTGGGTTTTCGAAAACTCCATATTTGGGTTTTGAAATGAATTTTAAAACCAGGTGTTTGATTTTGAAATTCATTTTATTTTGGGGTGTTTACAGGATGGAAATCCTACAAGCCCATAAGGCTTCATCCAACTTCTCATGCCACATCCTACCCTTCTCTAAGATTTTCTCAATAATGCTTATGAGAGTCTTATTGGTGGCTTTGGCTTGGCCATTGCCTTGAGGGTAGTAGGGCGATGAGAAGTGGTGAGTTATGCCATACGTGTTACATAACTTTACCATCCTCTCGTTCTTGAAGGGGGTGCCGACACTAGGTCTCTTGGAACTCCAAATCGAGCCAAGATATTTTTCTTTATGAACGCCACTACATGTTGCCCCTGGACATTAGTCAGGGAGGCAGCTTCAACCCATTTAGAAAAATACTCGGTGGCTGCTAGGATAAACCTATGTCCGTTTGATGCATTTGGAAAAATTGGTCCTATGATGTCAAACGCCCACATGGTGAATGGCCATGGGCTGACCACGGAATGGAAGCTTGATGATGGGATATGAATGGCATGTCCATGCACTTGACATGGGTGACATTTCCTAACATGATCATGACAATCTTGCTTTAAAGTGTGTAAACACCCCAAAATCCCATGATTTTCTCAAATTACCTGGTTTTGCAAAAGCAGCCCCAAAAGGGCTATTTTGAGTCTGGAAACCCAGGAGCCTTCCACGCAACCTTGTATATATGTTTAAATCATATATGTTTTAAAAATATGTGTTATACAGTTTTAAAACCTTAAAAAAGGTGTTTTGAAATCCCGAAAAGCAACTTGGCCTAATGAAAGCAGGATCGAAGAAGCAAAAGAGAGCCCAAAACCGAAGCATATTTCAAGCCCGGCACGTCAACTCTCGTATCAGAATCATCCCCAAAATCTCGGACATCCAAGCCCCTGTTATCAACAAAATTTGTTAAAATGATCTCCGGAAGGTGAGAAGAAGAGCAGACGATAATGTTGCCGAAAACCCAACGCAAGACGGAGTACTGATGCTGTCAGGCCCCGCACAAACCGTCCGTTTCGCAACGCCATGAAGGAGTCAGAAAATTAGATTTGGATCGGATCTAGACCATATATATCCAAATCCAAATCCAAACATACATCTGGATTTCGATTTGGATCCAAAGATCCAATCCAATATCCACATCCATAGCCCACATCACCTTCTCATAAATGGAGGTGGGGCCCACAAAGAATTTACATGAAAAGATTGGTGTAGAGAGAGAGTGGAATGATAAAGTATGAGTGAGAAAGTTGGTGGGCTTGACTTTTTTGTCAAGTTTTGGGTTAATCATTTGGGTTTAGCCTAAGAGTGTGGGTTTAAGCTTGTATGCACCTACACCTAACTTGGGGCTGCACCAACATGAATCTGGCTGCAACTAGGTCCATGGATCAAGGCCAAGGGGATGCTTCCTAAACCTAGCCCTAAGCTAACCCACCTCACCTAGCCATTCCCCCATAAACCTAACCCAACCCTAGCCACCCTCACCCAAAACCACCCTAACCATACCTAGCCAACCTCACCTAGCTTACCCCACCTAACTAGACCACCTAGACCCTAGCTAGACTAAACCTAATCCCACCTTAACCCACCTAATTAGACCCTAACCCCTAATTCCCAGCCACCCTAACTGACCTACCCCAAACCACCATACCACTCCACCCCTAGCCGACCTACCCAAACCACCCCACCATAGCCCACCATATCCTAAATATCTACCCAACCGACCCCAGCCCATGCCTATAAAAAAAACCCTTTTGGGGCGGGTTTTGGGCAGCTCTCATCCCTCTCTCTCCTCTCACCTACCCTCTCTTCCACCCCACTTCACTCCCATACCCCCCAGCTGAACCACCTCCACTGCCATTCCACCAGGCTGCACACTTCACCCGGCTGCCACCTTCTTCCAACTCCATTCGGCTGTCACCTCCTTCCACCACCTCCGACCACCACCAACCTCCACCACCTTCGGTTAGTACCCCATCTCAGCCTTATCTAACCTCTCTTCCACCGTCCCTCTTACCCGGCCACACAGTCCATCACCCGCCACCACAGCCTTCTCCCTTACACCCGGCCACTTCATACCCCACATCACCACCTTCCCTTAGCCACCCATCTCAGCCCCTAGCTAAGCCTTCACCCTCAACCTGCCACCACTTAGCTAACATCCAAACCTGCCCCAACTCACTCAACAACCCTATTTGCTGCGCCTACCACCCGGCCTTCGTCAAGGCACCCACTCAGCTAAGACCCTACTTGACGCCCACCTGCATCCAAGGAGCTCCCCTTCGGTTGTCCAAGGCGACTCACTAGGCCAAAGCCAAGCAAGTTACACCCGGACCAGCTACACGTAAGTGCCTAACTCGATCCTTGTTAGGAACTTGCTTATATTTGATTAAATTTGATACGGGGTTGTAATAATGGAGCGTTGTCTACCCCCGCTTGTAATAACGTGGTTTGGCACACCCACACACACGTGCACTTGAGCCTATTCCGCTCTTAGTTGCACACAATTATAGCACATACATGGGCCTAATCAGCCCTTAAGATATAGTTATACCTATATGTTTTAAGTTGCTAGGTTTTAATTAAGTTGTGTGTGTTGTCTTTCAATTTCCACACTCACACACATTGAGCTTTCGCTCTTATTCCCAAGACCCTAGTAAGGGCCGTATTGTAATTTCCCTTGGGTGTTTTAAATTCAAGTTGTGTGCGTAGTATTTCAATTCTACAATCACATACATTGAGCTTTCGCTCTTACTCCCAAGACCTTAGTCAAGGACTATTGCAATTATATTTGGGTTTACATTACAAGTCGTGTGAGTTGTCTTTCCATATACACACAACACCCATGCACACGTTAGCGACCTTCGGGCCCATATATATTATAAGTATTTCCCTTCGACTATATCTTTAAGATTTGGGTTTTAAGGTTCAGCTATGTGCATAGTCTTTTCATATATACACGACACATACTTGCACAATTGAGCCTTTCCGCTCTTAAGATATAGCTATATTTCCCTTTTGCAATTTCCCTTTTGCAAATTTACATTAAGTCATTTCCCTTCCGCATTGTCTTTCAATTCGGGTTTTTCCTTTGGAGTTGTGTGAGTTTGCATTGCATATTCGCCATACCACGAATTAGGGCGCATATTGCATCAAAGCAAGCCCCACACTCCCGTTCAAAAATCGCACAACTTAGGTCACTTGTGCACACACCTAGTTGGCCCTAAAAAGGTTAAAAAGAAAGACATAGGTACATGCAAATCCCACGTGTAATAAAATTTGTAATCGTACATACAAAGCCCAAACACTTAGGGTATTTTCAAAGAGGTTTAAATTTCAAAGACTTTGCCAATCATACAGACTGACCTTTGTGCATCGGTGCAAGAAGGTCTGCGACAAAAAGAGCTCACTTGCTCATAGTCGCTCCGATAGAAGTCAGATTTCAAAAACTTTCTTCGCTAGCTTAAGCAAGCTAGCTGGCACGCCCTTTTGTTAAATACGACTTAGACACACGAAAAGGTTCACTTCAAGCCTAAGAACCAGAAGTGAGGATTTTTCGTGTCTACAAAGTGGACCAAAAGTAATCGGCTCTAAGTATTTTCAGCGCTAGGGTGCTGCGGCAGTGGAGTGGCGCTAGGTGCACTGGGGCTGGTGTGGCAGGTGCTAGGATGTTGGTTCGACTGGGAGCTAGGGACAGTGGGGTGGTGATGGTAGGTGCTAGGCGCAGGAGTTAGGCGGGTGGTCATGGCAGGAATAGGTGAGCGTGAGGGCTGGTGTGGCAGGTGCTAGGGTGTTGGTTCGACTGGGAGCTGGGGATAGTGGGGTGGTGATGGCAGGTGCTAGGCGTTGGAGTTAGGCAGGTGGTCACGGCAGGAACAGGTGAGTGCGGGGGCAGTGGAGTGATGCTGGCTGGGGCGCTAGGGAAGCTGGGTGTTGGTAGGGAGATGGCAGGCGGTAAGAAGGAGGTCGGGTGTTGGAAGGTGGCAGGCGCTACACAAGGTGCAGGCCAGGGTTTAACTAGGGGGAGTGTGGGAAGAAAAACCGAGTGCAAAGTGCACTCGGTTAGAGGGTTTAGGTTAGGTCGATTAGGGGGTGGTTGGACTAGGTTTAGCCGTGGGTTAGGTAGGTAGGTTTAGGGTGAAGATGGTCTAGCTAGGGTGCAGTTAGGGTTAAGTTTAGGTGGGTTTTAAGGGAGTCGGTTTGGGAGAGTTTGGGTCGGTTTAGGTGAAAGGGGGTAGGTCTAGGCTAGGTTTGGGTTAGGTTTAGTGGGGTCGGTTAGATGAAGTAGGCTAGGTTAGGGTGAGGTTGAGAGATCTACCTCTTAGAGTCGGTCCACCATGCATAGCCCATCCTTCCATGCCTTTCTACAGCCGTCCTTCAAGTTGGTGCAACCCTTTGGTTGAGTCTACGTTCATACAAGGCTTGAACCCACACTCTTGATCAAGCCCACATGGTTATGGCCCACCACATCTACTTTATGCCCTCCACTCATTCTCTCTCTTCCCAAGCCTTTCACTTGCAAATTCACGTGAACTTGCTCCACCCCCTCACCTCTATTTATAGGCAAATGATGTGGGTCTTGGGTTTGGATCTTGGATTTGGATTTTGAGATCCAAATCCGATCCAAACACTATTTGGGTCTAGATCTGGATATTTGGGTCCAGATCCAATCCAAATTTTCGTTTCTTCTGTCCTTCTTGGCGTTTCGAGATGGACAGTTTTCGCGGGCCTTAGCTTCATCAATGCTCTATCTTGGGCTAGGTCTTCCCCAACCTTTTCGTCCGAACTCCTTCTCACCTTTCTTGACTTCGTTTCAATTGATTTTTGATGTTTCAGGCTTGGGCTTGGATTTCTGATGATTTGGTTGATGCTTTTGACTTTACATTTCATGCTCCGGGCTTGAAGTCTGCTTCTGGCCTAGACTCTCCTTTTGCCTTTTTATCCTACTTTTGTCAGGCCAAGCTGAGTTCTGGGCTTTTGAACCTGTTTTTGAGGCTGTTTTTGATCATTCTCCACCTGTTGGATTTGGATTTTTACAAAATTGGGACTTGGCACGAGTTTAAGAAATTTACATTTCGAACGGTTTTCAAACAGAAGTTTAAAGCTTTTGGAACTCCTAGGTTTTCGAAAACTCAAAATTTGGTTTTGAAATGGATTTTTCAAACCAGGTGTTTGTTTCGGAAAATCATTTGATTTTGGGTGTTTAAAGGTATGAATGGGGATAATGGCGTTTGTGTCTGTAAACACCCCAAAATTCTAAGGTTTTCATAAAATATACTTGGTTTTAAAATCTCCTTTTTAAGACCAGATTTTTAGTTTTCGAAAGCCCAGGAGTTGTAAAAGCACCAATTTTTGTATAAAACCCCATTTTGATGTCTTATACTTGGGCCAAATCCCAATTTTGCAAAGAGCTAAATCCAATAGGTACAACTTGATCAGAAGCAACCACAAAAACTAGCCAAAAAAAGCCCCAAAAGCATAAAAGTGGATCGAAAAGGCAAAGGAGAGACCAGACCCAAAGCATACTTCAAGCCCGACATATCAACTCTCATGTCAAAAGCATCCCCACATTCTCAAACATCCAAGCCCCAAATATCAGAAATATGATCAGAATGAAATCCCGAAGGTGAAAAGGAGATAGGACGAAAATATTGGCGAAGACCCAACGCAAGATGGAGTATTGATGAAGTCAGGCCCCGCACAAACCGTTCGTCTCGAAACGCTATGAAGGAATCAAAAAAATCAAATTTGGATTGGATTTGGACCATATATATCTAGATCCAAACCCAAAATGTATTTGGATTTGGATTTGGATCTCAAGATCCAAAACCAATACCCATATCCATGACCCACTTCACCTCCCCTTAAATGGGGGTGAGGGGCCCACAAAAGTTCACGTAAATGCTCTTGGAAGGCTTGGATAGAGAAAAAAAAGGGCCATAAAGTAAGAGTGAGAAAGTTGGTAGGCTTGACTTTTTTGGTCAAAGTGGGTTAACTTTGTGGGTTTAACCAAGAGTGTGGGTTCAAGCTTGTATGCACCTACACTTGACCTAGGGCTGCACCAACTTGGATATGGCTGAACTAAAGTAGTGGACCGACTCCAAGAGGTGGGTTCCTAAACCTAGCCCTAAGTTAGCCTATCTCACCTAGCCATCTTTCCTAAACCTAACCCAAACCTAGCCTAGACCTAGCCCTTCTCACCCAAAACTACACCCACTTCACCTAGCTGACCTCACCTAGCTGGACCACCTAGACCCTAACCAACTAGCCCTAAGCTAACCTTAGTTCACCTAACTAAGTCCCTCACCAACTAAACCCAGCCCACCTAACCAACCTACCCCAAACCACTAGTGCAGCCCACAATATTTCCCTAAACCAACCTAGCCTAGATGCAGCCACCCCCATCCTAAACCATAAAATATCTAGCCCATAATATATCCTAGCCCACCTAATATAAATATCTAGCCCCAGCCCACCTAACTGACCCTTGGCTCCTAACTAGACCTAGCCACTCCCTAACTTGCTAAGCCCAACCGACCTTAGTCCCTTGGTTCCTAACTAGACCTAGCCACACCCTAACTACCCACTAACAAACCGACCTTAGCCCCTAGCTCCCTTATCCCCCCAGCCATTAATCCCTAGTCGGCCAACAGATATAAGAGGCCCATCCATCACCTGCGAGAGGGGATCTTCACTCCTGGCCAGCACATCAGGCCATTCACATTCGGCCAGCAGCTCCATCTCTCCTAGTCGAGCACCACCATCAGCCATCCCCTTCACTCCCAGCCGAGCACCACCTGCCATCCTCCCTTCATTCCTAGCCAGCAGCTCCATCTCTCCCAGTCGAGCACCACCATCAGCCATCCCCTTCACTCCCAGCCAAGCACCACCTGCCATCCTCCCTTCATTCACGGCCAGCATAACTCTCCCTTCCCCAAAGCAACAACACCTTCCATCTTTCCCAGCCAGCACCACCTTCCACCCGGCCAACACCTTCACCATACCACACTCCCACTCCACCTGGCCTGTCACCTTAGTGCCTAAACCCCAACTTCTAGCACCCCTACCTGTCCCAAAACATACTCGAATCCCAGCCTCTCTCAAGCTACCCAAGGAGCTCCTCATGGCTGTCCAAGGTGAATCACAAGTCCAAATCCAAGCAAGTTGAAGATGGACTAGCTACATGTAAGTGTCTAAACTTGGTCTATTACATTAACTTGCTTTATATTCAATTAAATTTTGATAGGATTGTAATAATGGAGTGTAGTCTTCCCCCAAGATGTAATATTGATGTATGACACACGAGCACCCACGTGCACTTGAGCCTCTCCACTCTTAGTTGCACACTTTTACACACAAATGGGCCTTGGCAGCCCCTAAGATATAGTCTTATGTATATAAGTTCAGTTGCGTGTGTTTACATTCAAGTCGTATGTGTTGTCTTTAAATTCCACTCACACACATTGAGCTTTCGCTCTTACTCCCAAGACTCTAATAAGAGCCATATTGCAATTCAATTTGGGGTTTATATTCAAGTTGTGTGCGCGATCTTTCAATTCCACACTCACACACATTGAGCTTTCGCTCTTACTCCCAAGACTCTAATAAGAGCCATATCGCAATTCAATTTGGGTGATATTTTCAAGTTGTGTGAGTTGTCTTTACATTTACACACAACACACGCACACGTTGGCGACCTTCGGGCCCATATATATAGTTGTATTTCTCTTCCGCTATGTCTTTAAGATTTGGGTTTTAAGGTTCAGCTATGTGAGTAGTCTTTCAATATATACACGACACACACTTACACAATTGAGCCTTTCCGCTCTTAAGATATAGCCATATTTCCCTTTTGCAATTTCTCTTGTGCTATGTCTTTCAATTCTAGGTTTTCCCATTCAGTTGTGTGAGTTTGCATTGCATATTCATCATACCACGAGTTAGGACGCATATTGCATCAAAGCAAAACCCATACACCCATGCAAAACTCGCCACATTTAGGCACTTGACCCACATATCTCATGCCAAAATTTGCTAAAATCAAAGACATAGGCACGTGCAAATCCCACGTGAAATAAAATCTACAACAATACAAACAAAACCCAATCAAACACTTCGTATGTTTTTAAAGAGGTTACACTTGTTCAAAATCGACTTCGCTAAAGTGTACAGACTGACCCTTGCATATCGGTGCAAGAAGGTCTGTGACGAAAAGAGCCCACTTGCTCACAGTCGCCCCAAACAAGTCAGATATTTTCAAAACTTACTTCGCTAGCTTGAGTATGCTAGTTGGCATGCCCTTTAAGCGACTTAGACATACAGAAAGGTTCGCTCTAGGCCCTAAGAAGCCCGGGGTCAGAAATTTCCGCGTGTCTACAGTGCCATAGACCAACTCCATTGGTGTGGCATTTGTGGGAGTTTGGATGGAAGTCCTATAAGCCGATAAGGCTTCATCAAGCTTCTCATGCCACGTCCTAACCTTCTTTAAGCTTTTCTCAATAATACTTATGAGAGTCTTGTTGGTGGCTTCGGCTTGGCCATTGCCTTGAGGGTAGTAGGGCGATGACAAGTGATGAGTTATGCCATAAGTGTTACATAACTTTACCATCCTCTCATTCTTGAAGGAGGTGCCATTATGAGACACTAGGTCTCTTGGAACTCCAAATCGAGCTAAGATATTTTTCTTAATGAATGCTACTACATGTTGCCCCTGGACATTAGTCAGGGAGGTAGCTTTAACCCATTTAGAAAAATACTCGGTGGCTGCTAGGATGAACCTATGTCCGTTTGATGCATTTGGAAAAATTGGTCCTATGATGTCAAACGCCCACAAGGTGAATGGCCATGGGCTGACCACGGAATGTAAGGTTGATGATGGGATATGAATGGCGTGTCCATGCACTTTACATGGGTGACATTTCCTAACATGATCATGACAATCTTGCTTTAGAGTGGACCAAAAGTAACCGGCTCTAAGTATTTTCATCGCCATCATGTTTGCATTTACATGCCCTCCACATTCTCCATCGTGGAATTCATGCATTATAATCCTAGCCTCCTCAAGGTCTACACACCTCAATAAGGTGCCAATAAAACTCTTTTTATAAAGAATCCCTCCCAAAATTATGTATCAGGTTTAAATCTTTCGAATGAAAGCTTTGTCTTTAGATGAAGTGAATTCTAAAAATCCTCCATTTTCTAAGAAATCTTTAATGTCTTGAAACCAGGGTTTTTTAGTAGAATTTTGGTTGTTTTGGCAAATCTCCAAATCGTGAATGGAGGGAGGAGTGGGTGAGTGCCATATTTCTAAGGATCAGGTTTGTAGATACCGAAAATTCTCACTTCTGGTTCTTAGGTCTAAAGTGAACCTTTTCGAGTTCTACTTCGCTTTATATGGGCGTGCCAGCTAGTTTGCTTTAAAACTAGCAAAGTTTTGAAATATCTAACTTTTTTGGGCGATTATGGGCAAGCGGGATCTTTTCATCGCAAACCTTCTTGCACCGATGCGCAAGGGTCAGTTTGTATGCTTATGGACTTTGATAAAATGGTTTTGACTCTTGAAAATGTAAGTGTTTAAAAATATGGATTCAATTCGTGTTTGTGTTTGCAAGTTTTATATACGTGGGTTTGCACATATATATGTCTTTCAATTTTACGCTATTTAGGCCAGCTAGGTGTGTGCGCAAGTGACCTAAGTTGGCATGTTTGCACGGGTGTATGGAGTTTGCTTTGATGCAATATGCGTCCTAACTCGTGGTTTGGTGAATATGCAATGCAAACTCACACAACTCCAAGGGAAAACCTGAATTGAAAGACAATGCTTAAGGGAAATTGCATAATGCAAATTGCAAAAGGGAAATAGGGCTATAGCTTAAGAGCGGAAAGGCTCAATTGTGTAAGTGTATGCCGTGTATAAATTGAAATGCAACTCACACAGCTGAACCTTAAAACCCAAATCTTAAAGACATAATGGAGGGGAAATACAACTATATATATGGGCCCGAAGGTCACCAATGTGTGCGTGGGTGTTGTGTATATATGTAAAGACAACTCACATGACTTGGAATGTAAAACCCAAATAGAATTGTAATATGGCCCTTATTAGGGTCTTGGGAGTAAGAGCGAAAGCTCAATGTGTGTGAGTGTGGAATTGAAAGACCATACACACAACTTGAATTAAAACACCCAAATAAAATTCCAATATGGCCCTTACTAGGGTCTTGGGAGTAAGAGTGAAAGCTCAATGTGTGTGAGTGTGGAATTGAAAGACCACGCACACAACTTGAATGAAACACCCAAATAAAATTGCAATATGGCCCTTACTAGGGTCTTGGGAGTAAGAGCGAAAGCTCAATGTGTGTGAGTGTAGAGTGGAAAGACAATGCACACGACTTGAATATAAACCCATGCAGCTGAATATATATAAATAGAACTATATCTTAGGGGCTGTCAAGGCCCGTGTGTGTGCAAAAAGTGTGTAACTAAGAGCGGAAAGGCTCAAGTGCACGTGTGTGCTTGTGTGTCAAGCCAAGTTATTACAATCGGGGGGAGACAAAGCTCCTTTACTACAACCCTGTATCAAAATTTAATTGAATATAAAGCAAGTTAATGTAATAGACTAAGTTTAGACACTTACAAATAGCTGGTCCATGTTCAACTTGCTTGCACTTGGGCTTACGGTTCACTTTGGGCAGCCAAGAGGGGTTATCCTAAGTGGCTTTGAGGGAGGTTCTATGGGTCACGGTTAGGGTCTTAGGGGAACTAAGGTTCGGCCAAGACGGGGGTTGTTTAGGGTATGTCCTAGGGTATGTCCTAGGTTAGGTTGTAGGTCACGGCCAGGGTGGTTGGCTAAAGCTAGTTGGGGTTGGCAGGGTGCAGATCAGGCCGCAGCAATCGGCATGCGTAGGCGGGCTGCAGTGGCGCGGGGCACGCATTGGTGCTACCAAGGAGTTCGGGTGACGCGCGGGGCACGCAGACCGATTAGATTTAGGTCGGTTCGAGTCTAGGGTTAGGTTTGGTCGAACCTAGGTTGGGTTAGGGCTAGGTTTAGCTAGGGTTAGGTTCAGTTGGGGTTAGGTCCAGTTGGGGTTAGGTAGGTTCGAACCTAGGCTAGGTTTGGGGTTAGGTTTAGAGGGGTATAGAGAGAATGGCTAGGTTAGGTTAGGCTTACCTCTTGGAGTCGCTCCAGCCCATGTCCAAGCTTGGTTGCAGCCACTTAGTCCAGTCCACCTCTTGGTTGCATCCCCTTGGACTAGACCCACTTAGCCCACATGGCTTGAACCCACCTCACCCAATGAGCCCACATGGCTAGATCTATCACTCCCTCTCTCTCCTCCTAAGCATTTGCATGAACCCTTTACATGGACCCCCTCACCTCTATTTATAGAGATTTGAGGTGGGTCTTGGATTTGGGTTTGGGTTTGGGATTTGGATCCAGACCCAAATCCAAATACTATTTGGATTTGGATCGTGGATCTCAGATATTTTGAGATCCGTATCCGATCCAAACCCAACATTTTTATGGATACGGATCTGGATATTTTGGTCCAGATTCGATCTAATACAAACACTATTTGGATCAACCCAAACACTATTTGGATTGGCCCAAATCCAAACACTATTCATTACATGGATTTGGATATGGATATTTATGGTCCACATCCAAATCAAAATTTCTTTGGACAGTCCTTCTTGGCTTCTCGAGGCGAACGATCTGTGCGAGCACTAGCTTCATCAGTGCTCTGTCTGGTGTTGGGTTTTCCCCAACTTTGTCGTCCGGACTCCGTCTCGTCGTTCTGGACTCCGTTTTGCTTGATTTTGAGCTTTTCTTCAAACGAGCTCTACTTTCTCTTGTTTTTTATTAGGGAGTGGCTTCTGAAGCTCTAGGCTTGAATCCTCTTTGGGCCTAGGGTCTCCTTTTGCCTTTTGTACCTGTTTTCATATTTTAAAACAGGTTGTCGTTTTGGCTCAAACGAGATTTTTGGTGTTTTTGAGAGTTTTTGAAATATAGAAGATTTGGGGTGTTTACAAGGTTTCCAAGGCGGGATCGACCCTTAGGGCTGAGCCTAAGGATGAGAGGGCATCTGCTATTCCATTGTCCTCTCTTCCTACATGTGAGTGTACATGATTTGAACGAATCGAGCAGTTTGGTGGCCAATTCGTGGTATGGAAAGAGTTTTTCATTTTTGACTTGCCAAATTTTCAACACTTGGTTTATGACAAGTAAAGAGTCTCCAAAGACTTCAATGCATGATGCCCCTAGAGTTTTCGAAATTTTCAAGCCTTGTGTGAGTGCCTCATATTCGACTGTATTGTTAGAACATTCCAAATCTAGACGAATAGCAATAGAGATTTCTCCTTTTTCAGGGGATATGAGGATGACTCCCGCACCAACCCCTCTTTGGTTTCTTGCCCCATCGAAGTGCATTTACTACACTTGGTTTTCGTTTAAATAGTTTGCTAAAATATGGTTTTGAAATTGGTTTAACAAGATGCCCTCATCGGGCATTTCATCAAGTATGGGATATGAATCCTCCAAGGGGAAATCAGCCACATAGTCGGCTAGGGCTTGTCCCTTAATGGAGGTTTGATGATGGAATTTTAGGTCATACTCCATTAAGAGGAGCTGCCATTTACCCAACCTACCCGTGAGGATAGGTTTTTCAAATAAGTATTTGATTGGATCAAGCTTAGACACTATCCAGATCTCATGATCTAGGAAGTAGTGTCTAAATTTCTAGCAGGCCCATACCAAGGCAAGCACGTTTTCTCTATGGCTTGATAATTTCTTTCATAAGCCAATAGAGTTTTCGAAATATAGTAAATGGCATACTCTTTATGGGTATCATCCTCATATTGAGCTAATAAAGCACCCAATGCATTCATATGCATACAAATGTAAAGTAGAAGCAGTTTTCCTTGCTTTGAAGTTTTTAAAATCGGAGGATTAACCAAATACGCTTTTAATCTTTCGAAAGCCTTTTGGCAATCGTCGTCCCATACAAATTTCACCCCTTTTCTCAAAAGCTTGTTGAAAGGTTCGCATCTTGTTGCGAGGTTTGAAATAAACCTTCTAATCGATTGGAGGCGACCTTGGAGGCTTCGGATTTGAGTTAAGTTGGAGGGTGGAGACATGTCTATGATGGCTCGACACTTAGAGGGGTTGACTTCAATGCCCCTTTGGCTGACCATAAAACCTAAAAGCTTACCGGATTCCACTCCGAAGACGCACTTTTGAGGGTTTAGTTTCACTTTGTAAAGCCTCAGTCTTTCAAAAACTTTTTGCAAAGATTCGATGTGTGTGCATCGGGTTTTTGATTTCACCAAGAGATCATCCACATACACTTCTAAGAGCTCGTGAATTTGATCATGAAAGATTGTAGTCATGACTCTTTGGTATGTGGTGCGGACATTTTTCAAACCAAAGGGCATGACTGTGTAGCAGTATGTGCCTCAAGGTATGGTAAAAGTAGTTTTAGCTTGATCTCTTGGGGCTAACTTGATTTGATTATAACCCGAGTAGCCATCCATAAAAGAAAACATCTCATGATTTGTAGTGTTGTCGACTATCAAATCAATGTTTGGCAAAGGGAAGTTATCTTTTGGAGTGGCTTTGTTCAGATTTCTGAAATCGATGCAAATTCGAATTTTCCCATTGGATTTTCAAACTACAACAATGTTTGAAAGCTAATTAGAATACACAATGGGTTTTATAAAACCAACTTTTAGCAGATCCTCTAAATCCTCTTTCACTTGAGAGTGTATGTTCAGATGGATCTTTCTAAGCTTTTGCTTTATAGGTTTTGAATCTGAATCTAGGGGAAGACAATGCTCTACAATTTTTGAATCTAGACCAGGCATGTCTTCGTAGGTCCATGCAAAAACGTCAATGTAGGCTTTTAGGAATGCAATGAATGATGTTTTTTCATGCTCATGCAGACATGTGCCTATCTTAACATGTTTTGGTTTTGATTCACTCCCTAGGTCGACTTCTATAAAATACCCACCTACAGAATTCGAGGGTTTTTCTAAATCGAGGATTTTGTGAAACTCGGGAAGCTCAGAGGTTTGATCATCCTCAGGGAGAAGGGATCCTCCTCCATGCTTTGATCATTCTCGAGAATTTTGAATCTTAGGGAATTTGGAGTTGATGCATACTTTTCACAAACACCTGGTTTTGGTTTTGTAATTTCTACAAGTTTTGAAGATTTTGGTCATTTTATAAAGATGACTTTTTCTTCAAATTTCTTGGCTTTTTCCAAACTTTTACCAAGAGCTGGTATGTGCACGATTTTGTTTTTGGTATTTTCTGGTTTTTCCATTTTTTTGGTTTTTTGCAAAGACAAGACATTTGGAGAAATACAAATTACACTTTTTTTGGCTTTTTGGTTAAAGAGGGGTCTTCCATCACACCTACAAAGAAAACACCATGAATCAATCTCTAAATAAGAGATCTAAGCTATAGGTCTCAGTTTTAGTAGGCTCTAGGGCACCCTTGACCCAAGTGGTCGTAGGTGGTGGTTTTGGAGGTATGGTGGGAATGTAGCCTATCCCATACCTATTTGGTTTTGGATTTTGCAAGATAGGCTCTAGACATCCTTGGTTTTTGTTCCCTAAACTCTGGTAGGGCATGTAGCCTATGTTGAGCAGCATGTTCCAAGGTTTTCTTATTTTAGAAAACTCTTTGTATAAAGGATGACCTTAGAACTTGCTGTCATCCATGGCATACTCGAATGACTTCTTATTTAGGGATTTTGGAAATGTAGGGAGTTTGGATTTGCCTAGGATGGTCACGACTTTTGATGGGCCAGCTTTGAGCTACCCCTTGACGTACACAACTATCCTAGGTTTTTGGGAGACAAACTCGTATGGTTCGTCCAAGGATTTTACGGGGTTGGTCCCGTAGGCCTTTTGACTTGACAAGCAAGAGAAGTTTTGAACTCCCCTTAGCTGTGGATAGCTTTCGCCCAGAATTACCACGATTTGGTTCTCGTGGGGGATTTTTACACACCTATGGAAGGTGGATGGCACAACCCGAAGGCTATGTATCTAGTGTCTTCCCAGAAGTAGGTTGTAGTGGGGTGTATGTCTAAGACATGGAACACTCCTGCATGGGTTATGCCCCTTATTTTCATGGGTAACTCTATGGCTCCTAAAGGTTTCGATGCATTCTCATCGTATCCAGTGATAACGATGGGGCTTGGGCTGACAGAAGTTAAGGTGACTCCAATTTGACATGCCACGTGTAGTGAAAGGATGTTGAGACCTCCTCCCCCATCAACCAAGCACCTATCTAGAGGATGGTGATTCAATACCACCTCGATATGCAGGGCTTGATTGTAGGTTTCATATGGTCTTTCTATTTTGTCTTCCGAAAACACAATTGGCATTTTCGCACAAATGGGTGCAACTAGGAATGACAAGGACTCAGGAGTTATACTCGAGTTAACTTTGGCTCTTTCCAAGATTTTTTCTAAAACTAGTTTATGCCTAGGAGAAGTTTGTATTAACTCTAGGATGGACATATTTATCGGGATCTTAGAAAGATGATTTTTAAAATCATATGAGGTTAAAATGTTTTTACCTTTATTCATGATTTGCAATTCCTTAGGAATGCATGCTTTTGAAGGGCCAGGAACACTGACCACTTTTTTAGCATTTTTTTCTAGATGTGGGGGTTGATAGATCCTTCCAGACCTGGTCACCTCCCCCACACTTTGCCTAAGGCTCACTCCTATGTTGGCTCTATTTTTGTGCTTTGGAGCACTCGGAATTTCTAAGACAGCTCTAACTGGGGCCGGGACTCTAAGCGCTCCCCGGATCACTACTTGGGCAGCTTTTTTGTATATGATGAGAGAAGGTGGTGTGCGACAAGTAGTGAAGCCAAAATATGATGCATACACTAAACCTTTCGAGGTTGAGAAAGCACATACCTCTTTTCCCTTCTCACTGGTACTTGCGTGATTGGGGAAGGGTTCTTTGAGCATAGCTTGGGTAGGCTCAGGTTCTTCAGTGACCTGGAGCCGGCCCTGCTCTATCAAGTTTTCAATTTTATTAAAAAGGAAAAAGTATTTGTTCGTATCATGGCCTTTGAGCCGATGATACTTGCAATACTTGTTCAAAAACCTCCCTTTTGGTAGGGTCCTCTCTGGAATTTGTGGGAGTACTACCAAACCTTGGGCAAGTAGGAGATCTAGGACCTCCGACACAGGTTGACCCAGTGGGGTATACTCTCGTTTTTCAAAAGTTTTTTAAATTTTTTTATTTTTTTGTTCTAGCTTCTTTAAAGTGCCCGCCGAGTTTAACTCCACTCTGACATTTGCAAACTTTTGGGGGTTTGCCCCTTTGTCCGCCATGGGTGGCCCATAAGTTTCAGGTTTTTCAAATCTCATTTTGGGAAGAATTTTTCCCTTCCACAAGTCGTCATAGACTCCCTTCTTCATATTGGTTTCAAACAAGGAAGCCTTTTTTATTAACTTGTGAAAGGTAGAAATCTCATGCAACGAAAGAAGAGTTTTTATCTCCGTTTTAAAATTTTCAAGGATGAGCATTACTGCACATCCTTCGGAGATGAGCTCTTTTATTTGCCTAAGGAGAGACCTCCATCGAACGATGAATGCGTGTACATCCTCGTTCGAAGCTTGTCTTGTGTCCCTCAAGGTGTTCAATGTGGGCGTTACTTCCACGTTGTGTGAAAATCTTTGCATAAAGCTGTTTGCTAGCTCTTCAAAAGTAGCAAACTGGCTTAAGTTATAGGAAGCAAGCCATTTTGAAGCAATCCCCTTGAGGGAAAGGGGGAACCAATAAATCCATTTGGCAGAGTCCCTTTTCTTTTTATGGGCTCTACATGAAAAGAGTTGCAAGTGGGATCTAGGATCCCCCGTGCCATCATACTGATGGAAATTCGGTATGTCGTTGTCGCTGTCTATTTCATAATTCGAAGGAAGGAAGTCCGACAGGGCGTACGATTTTTTTTCTTTGTTTTGCCCCTCAACAGTTGTTGAAGGGTTTTGCGATCCTTCAGTGTGAAGGAATCATGGTATTGGTCCGCCTCCATTGCGGCCTTGGGTTTTTTGGTCTTGGTAGGTCTTTTCTTGGCTTTAGTGGGTTCGCCATGTGACGAGCAAGAGTTGGCCGCCTCAGCCTCTTGGCTAAGGGCGTCAATTTTTGCCTCGAATTCCCTACGCAAGTTTTCTAACTCTTCTTTTTTGCATTTGAGTTGAGATTTTGAAATCTTTTTTAAAAGGGAACTTGACGAGCGCGAGGCTCAGCTGGTCACTTCATTGGAGCCTAAACTAGACATGACTCAACAAATTTTAAAATCCTATAAATGCAAATAGGCGAAAATTTTAAAACACTTTTGGAAAATTTTGCAGAGTTTTGTTTGTTTTATCAAAGTTTTAAGACTCATCTTTTTTGAAAGGGAAGTTGATGAGCGTGAGGCTCGGCTAGTCACTTCATTGGAGCCTAAACTAGACATGACTGAACAAATTTTAAAATCCTATAAATGCAAATATGTGAAAATTTTAAAACACTTTTGGAAAAATTTTGCAGAGTTTTGTTTGTTTTATCAAAGTTTTAAGACCCGCGTCCCACCGGGCGTTACTTTCACTCGTTTTTGAGACTGGAAATGAACCTTTTCGTGCCTATATCATTTCTAAGGGCATGTCAGCTAGCTTCCTTAAGCTAGCAAAGATTTTTTGAAATATTCTGACTTTTCTGGCGATTGTGGGTAAGCGGGATCTTTTCATTTAAACCTTCTTGAACCAATGCTCAAGGGTCAGTTTAAACGCTTAAAACTTCGTTTTTACAAAATTTTGAAAATATTAGTGTTCGAAGAATTTGATGTATGCCTAGTTTACAAGTTTTATTGTGACTTTGGACAAACCTAAGTCTTTGGAGTTTTTAGCTATTTAGGCTGGATATGTGTGTGCATATGTGGCCTATTTTCAATGTGGATTGTGTGTAGATTCAGGGCTTCTTTGAAAGCTAACGAATGCAAGGATGCAAAAATATTTTTCGGGTTTTGAGATGATGATGTGGGCTAGGCTCGAATTTAAAGGGCAACTCACATGACTTTCTCAAATGTAAATACTCGAAATTGAAGTGCAACTCACGCAGCTTTCACAAATATAAATACCCAAAATGTAAAGCAACTCACGCGACTTAATGTAAATCCACACAAAGGGAAATGCAACTCGACATGAAGTAAACTCACACAACTTGAAAATATATAAATATATTGTATCCTAAGAGCGAAAAGGCTCAATGTGTGTGACAGTGGAGAGAGGAAAGGCTCGAGTTCTTTTGTGTGCTTTCTCATGTGAAATTGAAATGACAACTCACACAACTTTCACTAAAGTAAATACCCAAATTGAAATATATACTTTAGCTTAAGAGCAGAAAGGCTCAATGCACGTGTGTGTAAGTGTGAAATTTAATGACAACTCACATGACTTTCACTAAAGTAAATACCCAAATAGAAATATATACTTTAGCTTAAGAGTAGAAAGGCTCAATGCACGTGTGTGTAAGTGTGAAATTTAAATGACAACTCACACGACTTGAATGTAAATACACGAATTGAATTGCAACTCACACAACTTTCACTAAAGTAAATACCCGAATTGAAATATATACTTTAGCTTAAGAGCGAAAAGGCTCAATGTGTGTGCAATATAAGAGCGGAAAGGCTCAAGTGCACATGTGTGGATGTGTATCAAGCACGAATATTACATTTCGGGGGGAGACTTCGCTCCATTATTACAACCCCATATCGAATTGAATTTAGTTTAGGCGAGTAATGTAAAACCAAATGTAAATAAACACTTACAAGTGGTCATTTTTGCCTCTCGAGTCACTCGGGTCCGTCCCCCTTGGTAGCCACGAGATAGGTCTCCCTAGGTTGGTTTCGACGTGAGAGTTGAGCATGGGTTCACTTGGGGGCAGCCAAGTGTTTTATGGTTTAGGATGGGCTGGGTTCGGCCAAGGTTTTAGGTTAGGTTTAGTGGGTGTGGTTTAGGTAAATGGGTATGAGCTAGGTGCGGCCAACCACAGGCAGGCCGGCTAGGGGGTATGACAAGGTAGTGCAGCAGGGAGTGTAGTGGGGTGCGGGAAGCTGGTGCTATGAGGCGGTGCGGTGCGCGGGCCAGGGGGTGAGCAGTAGGGCGCGGGTGATGTGCACAGTGCGGCAAGGTGCTCTGCTAGAGTGCAACGGCCGGGGGGTGCTGGGTAGGTGAAGGTAGGAGGGCACGACAGGGTGTCGCGGCTGGCTGTGGGATGGTGCGCAGGAGCAGTAGGGCGTTGCTGAGGCGCAGGCCGGGTGGGGTGTGTAGTAGGTGCGCGGTATGGCTGGGGCGACTGGTGTGTGAGATGGTGAAGTGTTGGCCAGGTGTGCTAGGAAGATATTTAATAGGGTCGGTTTAGGGGTGGCTGGGCTAGGTTTAGTTTAGGTCGGTTTAGGGTGGCTGGGCTAGGTCTAAGTGGGTTGGTTTATGGGTTGTGGGTGAAGTCGGTTGGGACAAATGGGCTAGGTCTAAGGGTTAAATAGAGTCGGTTTGGCCAAAAGGGCTAAGTCTAGGCTAGTTTTGGGTTAGGTTTAGTGGCTAGGTTAGGGTTAGGTTTAGAGACCTACCTCTTGGAGCCGAGTCCACTCTTTTGTAACCCTTGATCCATGCCATTCTTCATATTGGTGTAACCCTTGGTTAGGTCTAGGTCCCCACAAGGTTCGAACCCACACCCTTGATCAAACCCACATGGCTAGCCCACTTGACAAAGTCAAGCCCACCATTTTTCTCTCTCTTACTTTATGCACTCTCCCAAGCCTCTCTCTTCAAATTCATGTGAACTTGCACCCCCCCTCACCTCTATTTATAGGCAAGGGGGTGGGTCTTGGGTTTGGATCTTGGATTTGGTTTTTATGATCCAAATTTGATCCAAACACTATTTGGGTCTGGATCTGGATATTTATATTCTGATCCAATCCAAATTTTTGTTTCTTCAGTCCTTCTTTGTGTTTTGAGACGGGCAGTTTTCACGAGCCCTAGTTTCATCAGTGCTCTGTCTTGGGCTGGGTTTTTCACAACCTTCTTGTCCGATAGTCTTCTCACCTTCTAGACTTTGTTTCGTTTGATTTTTTATATTTCAAGCTTGGGATTGTATTTCTGATGGCTTTGTCGGTGTTTTGGCTTTTGCATTTCATATTCCAGGACTGAAGTCTACTTCTGGCCTGGGTTCTTCTTTTGCTTTTGGCCCTATTTTCATCAAGTTGGGCTGAACTCTCGCCTTTTGACCTGCTTTTTGGAGCGGCTTTTCGATCAGGCTCCACCTGCTTGATTTGGCTGCTTACAAAATTTAGGTTTTGGCCCGAGTTTAAGAAAACCTATATTTTGAAAGATTTCTTACAAAAATTTACAACTTTGCAACTCCTGGGTTTTGAAAGTTCAAAATTTGGTTTAAAAACTGGTTTTTGGAAACTAGGTGTTTGTTTGAAAATCATTTCATTTTGGGGTGTTTACAGATTCCAAATGCCTCCTTTTGACTTTTACAACCCCTTCTTTGTAGGAAACATTCTTGAAACTGAAATTTCACTAATATATCTTTGAGGGTAAAATGGTTATTTTTTGGATTTTGTTAAAGTTGTAGGGGTCGAAGTAACCCTCATTTTTAGATTCTCACAAAAATTTGGGTTGTTAATGAGCTTGCTTAAAGTGTCTTCATTGAAAAAAACCTTCAAAGACCAATGATGACAATTTTGCTTGTAAAGGTAAACTTTGAAAAACAATCTTTTTTTTAAAATTTTTATGTATTAATAGATGTCCCATTTTGTTATTAATCAAATTTCTTTGGTTAATGACAAATAATAATACCATTAAATTTTTTTTTTTCTGAACAATATAGTTGATTTGATTTGAACCAAAATTTCATTTAAGAGTATGAATTTCTCGTTCCTTATTAAGGGACTCTTTTCTTGAACTTGGGTTATCCTAATTCTAGTGAGGAGAGGAATTTTAGCCAAAGGTGACTCAACATGGATGATAACTGATCAATACAAGGACCCTATAAAAACAAGAACATTATGGATGCACATGAGCATGAGGTGTGTGAGTTGCAATGGTGAAATCAAGTGTGTTGGAGACCTCTACAAAATAATTTGGGAGCTTGACGATATCTCATGAAAGTTGGCTGCCCTAAGTGGGATGACCACCATTTCCATTTTATTGATGCCTTGGGTTTTGTATAAAAAATTGTTAAAATGGAGAAGGGCATTAGGTATTCTATGTGATGAAGATATCATTAAAATTAAAAAGTAAATATTATAGACCAACAATTAAACCTGCTATGTTTTATGATTCTAAGTATTGGACAATTAATCATCAACATATACAAAATATGTCTATGACATAAATGAAAATGTTGAGATGGATAGGTTGTCACACAAGAAAAGACTGTATATAGAATGAGGTTTTTAGAAACAATTTGGGAGTAGCAAAAATAAAGGATAAAATAAGGGAAAATCGTTTAAGATGGTTTGAACATGTAGAAAGATGACCAAAGGAAATAATACTAAGAAGGTATGAAGAATTAGGTTGTGAAATAGTAAAAGAGGAAGAGTAATACTGTAAAAGTGTTAGAAAGAACAATAAAGAATGATCTAGTTTATGTTGAGTTAAATGTCAGTATGGCACATGATAAGACACTATGGAAACAAAGAATCAATGTAACTGATCTTATCTAGTATGAGAAAATGCTTAGTTGTTGTCGTTATAGTAATTGGATGCTTAATGCATGTGGTGACATGTACTAGATTGGATATTGCATTTCATTGCACCACCTGGAGCATAGATATCAATCATGCCATAAGGAAAGCCAAATATATCATGTAGCCTGTTCTTCCCAAGAGCTTTAATAAACATATCAAAGCTGGTACACATGTAATCTAAGTAAAGACCAAGTATTAAAATACTTGAAGGGAATGACAAACTATAGCTTACTCTATAATGGAAGTTCTTTGATTTTAGAAGGATATTCAGATGCTAGTTGGGTAACATATGAGAAAGACTATGCCTCTACAAGTGGATGGATATTCACGATTGGTGGTGTGTAATTTCAAACAAACAAACATGTCTTGTTCATTCTACCATGATTTTTGAATTTGTTGCTTTAATAGTGGCAGTGACGGAAGCATAGTGGCTTAGAAATCTACTTCATAACATTTTGATATGGTTAAAGCTAATGGCACTCATCAATAAATTGTGACTTCATGAGATTTTGATATGGTTAAAGTCAATGGCACCCATATCAATAAACTATGATAGTCCGACAAAGTCATTATAAATTATCCTTCACTTTCATGAAGATAATTTGAAGTTGAGTTCCGAATTCCCTCTTACTTGCTGAGATTATTTTACATAAGTCTGCATACAGAAAACCATTTGTTGTACCTTCCCTTTAAGCGCTCAAAAGGAAGTGTACCCATAAAATGAGTTTACTCTATTTTTGGATCAAACTACCTCCTATAAGCATATCATAAATAATGATAGCAACCTTGTCGATTTTTGTACCTGTAAAGTATATCTAAAAATGCTTAGTGTTGCCCTATATAAAGTCATCAAAATAGAGTCTTAAGGCAAATATTGGTCAGACCGCTCAAGGATAGCATATCTTAAAGAATCTTCTCTGACATAATATTTTAACATTTTCTTAAGTCAAAATACTATAATTTTAATGGCAATGGAGTATGTGGCAACTAGATAGATTATGTGTGGCTTGCACGACCTATACAACACCAGCACTACATTATGAAAACAAAAAGAATGATTCTCATTCTAAACTTACTACAAGTCTACAACCCAATTTTAAATTTTGATTACAAGGTATATGTACTTTAAAATTATATTATTTTCTAATTCTCAATTATTTTAGTATACAATTAGATTGAGATGGTAAAATTTTGTGGGTTGTATGATATAGCAACTCCATTACACTTCCCTTCAAGGAAAGTTATCCCAGTTATATAAGGGAATGATGTAGAGATGCAGCTTCACCAAAACGAGAATCTGTCCGGGTATCAAGGAAAATGAGTATAATGAAAGGTCCCTTCCTTGTCAGAAACTTTCCTTTTCAGGCTAGGATATTGTTTTCGGCATGAGCTCATGAACGTAGCTTTAAATCGGGACAAGATCTTCCAGCTTGAGCACCTCAAAGACTCTACAATGGTTGTGTTTAAAGAAGTTTCAGCCCATTGTAACCGGTAAGCGGGCATGTCCTCAAGCTAACCCTTTACATCTAAAAGTTACCCACCTTTTTAATAATGGATTAATCGCCTACTCTATGAAAACTAAAAAAGCTACCTCTACTTTCCAGTAAGGAACTTTTTTTGCAAAGCTTATTATTATTATAAGAACCTTACAAAAAGGCAACCGAAGGAAGTTCTCGTAAAAAATAAAAGAAACTAGATTGTGAGAGTGTTAAAAGAAGAAGAAAAGGCCATAAAAGTGTTGAAATAAAACAACAAAGAATCATCTAGCTTATGTTGCTTTAACTGTTTGCATGACACATGATCGAGCTATGTGAAAACAAAGAGTCCACGTAGCTGACCGATGTTATTGTAAGCACCTTGTGAGAGTAAGCCTACAATGTTGCCTTCTACCCATATGAGTCGCAAAGAAAATGCAACTTGTATGAGGTCCACCTGGGTAAGGAGATACTGTTGCAAGCAGTGTTGCCCAATGCAGTCAACATATATATACACATACCTAACTTTTATTAATTATTTAAATGAATATGCATTTGGACCTTTATATTCTAAACTTAATGTTGTAAAGGAAATGTTTTAATTCCATAAAATATTTTGGTCTTCAAAAAACAACATTATCTATTTGTTTTAGGGGACCTAAACTAATCAGGTTGGTCAAACTAGAAGAACCACCAAGGCATTACGAAGCTCTATAAATATCAGAAATATGCAACATATAATACGTACCTCCTAAGACGTTCTCAAGGTTCAACTGCAATCACCACCCATGGCAAGAGTTATTCCTTTGATGGTTGGCCTTGTGATGTTGTCTCTGGTTAGCAATGCAAGTGCTAAGTTGGTTGTGTATAAGGGGCCAGGTTGCGAGCGTCCTCGTGTAGAATATAAGGCCTGTGGTTGTCACGAGATTGCTTATAATGGCGGTTACAAATTCGAGCCTTATGAGAAGCCTGTAGTGTTCTTTAAACATCCACATTGTCATGGAGAAGGACATAAGGTTGAAGATCATAAGCATCACTGTGAGAAATTCTCGTGGAAGAGTGTCAAAATTCTTTGCGGTTAGCTACTTGCTGTGATGCTACAATAAAGAGCATAGTTTGCTTCCTTTGGATGGATATATGACATCTATCTGTACTTAAATAAGCTTCCACTTTGGAAGTATTGCTTGTCATTTTCTTTTATATGTGTGTGTATTAAAAGTTTATAAATCTTGTCATGAATAAAGTGACTTGCCAATAAATGTTTCCTTGTATCAAACAAATTGGTTACGTGATTATAATAAACGATTAGGTAGTTTTCATGTTCTCAGACTATGCTTATTAAGATTGTAAAGGAAGGTTCTACACCCACAACTGTATGAAACACCTTTCGAAGAAAGTCAAAATACTATAAAGGTTGAGGATTTACTTATTAAGGGTGGTCAGATAAAAAAAAAATCTTAGCATTAGTGTTAACACTCGGAAATTTTGCCACGGTAAAGTAGTAAGTACCGTTTACTTATAAATAAAATAGTAAGTGCTGTTTGCTGATATGAACCAAAAGGAAATCGACGAATGATGAAAGTGAAAAATCCATCATTGACAAGTGCTATAACTGAATATGTTCATGGGATAATAACCGTATTGGAACAGATTACAAGTACGAAGAGGAAGAAGAAGGGAACGCCCCTCATACTCAAAAATGAAAAAGCTAAGACGTTCATTCAAATCTTTTTTCTTGCTGAAGTTGTATTTTCTTTTAACTCAAGTCGTAGATGTATTGTAGAACCCATGTTCTATCATTTTAGATGCCTAACATATTGTTTGTTTATTGCAAATAGCTTCCGAGAATCGCATCTAATTCTTTCGCTTCTATTGTTTCCACATTGTATGCTCACTATGGTCAACTTTCTAGAATCTCCAGTTTCTTCTTTAGCCCCTCACTGTCAAGGAGGCATGGGAAACATTTGAGCCCCTGACTAGTAAAAATCTCTCTATTTTGGCGTCACAAGATCGGTAAATATACTACAATTCCTAGCACGCCACATCAACCTTCAGGATGTATGCCTTGTTAGGGAGTTTTCCTTGCATTAACATTTTTGGCACACCTAATGGGACCCTATAAGAAGAAAATATAATATGGAGTCCAATGCATCTCCTTGGAACGAAACCATGTTTGCATGAATACAGAACACTCGGTCCAATCTCAAAGAGTCACTTTAGATGGTGAAGAAGGACGATAATCTTTTCCATCCTCATGGCAATAGTGGAAGCTCAATGGTACCTCCAAAAACCAGCCTAAGTGGTCGTTCCACATCTTGAATCCATATTATACACCTAGAACTTTCTTCGGCCCTCAGAGTGTAGTTTGAATCGGTCCTATCAGAAGCCATCATTCTCTCCGTTGCAGCCGATGATACTCAACGAAATCAATACTGCTTTGGAAAGAGAGTTTAAGAATGAGCACCAAAGGATGGTGGCTTGTCTCATGGCCATCCCGTATGATGCAAAAGTAGACCGACCGCCAGGTTTGTGCATTGAGGGCATGCAAAGACATTGGCTGAAATATATGCACCAACTACAGTTGGGACATTGTTGCAATATCGCATTCGTCAACCCAATCCAATCTTTAGTACGATAATGTCCAAATCACGAAAAGGTCTGAAGCTTTTACAGACCGACCCCTTTGGTACCTCCGGTTTCAACCAATAACTCTGTTGTATTTTTATTGTTGTAGTTTGCAGCGGAGCAGCATCGCTTGGCTTTGGATCGCCTGACACGGTTTCGTCAAGGTAATTGGCCACATAGGAATAGATTGAACAGAGACTGTCGAATAATTACTTTGTAATTCCTTTTCTCTTATTTATCGTGTGATTCCATTTTCCTACCTTGGATAAACGTTAAGAATCAACTCTATATTGTTATGCCCCTTACGTTTATTTTATCAAATGGTAAATGTTATATTCATTGGTTTTTGAAAATGAAAAGTAGTTCATGGAATAAGGAAGAGGGCCCTCTTTTCATATTCCATCATTGTTATTGAAGTGGCCTTATTACTATAAACACTAAGAGTTATCATCTCCCACTTGGGCATATGAGTTGAATCATGACACAATGTTTTCTCTCACTATTTAATGGTTTTCCTAATTGTATCAATTTTCAGTTGTACTTAAACTACAACGCTCATGACTTAACAAGTTATACAATTTTCGTAACCAATACACTTTTCTTGTATTACAACTCATGTATGTGCTTTCATATAGTTGAAAAACCTAAACATGTCTCAACCCCATATTGGTAACATATTTAGAAAAAAGTTTTTAGATATGCATTTTGTTAAGGGGTATGCTATTATATCACCTATAAAAGTTGTGATATGCTTATTCTTGAGCTATTGGTTACACTTTTTATAAGAGTTGTGACTGCACTTTTGTCACAATAAATAACAATTGACTCATTAGCTATATCTATCTTGAAATCATGAATGAAGTGACTTATCCCAATGGGACTCGTTGCAATCATATTACAAGTAATATACTCAACATCTTGAGTAGGTAATGACACACAATCCTATTTCTTATATGCCCAAGAAATAACACTACCTCCAAATAAGAAAAATTAAGCAAATGTTGATTTGTTGTCATCTTTTCTCTCAACAAAGTTAGCATCTTAGTATTCAGTTATTTTTAATTTATATACTTAATATCAAAATTTAAGTCACGTGTTCCTTTTAGATATCTCAAGATCCTCTTAATGGCAACCCTATGTTACTAACTAGGATTACTTTAATATCTACTCACGAGACCAACAACAAAAGTGATATCAGGTCTCATACACAACATATCATACATCATGCTACCAACAACTTGAGTATAAGAAACATTTAGTCACCCATTCTAAATTTCTTAAGGATATGTTAATATCTCGCTCCTAACTTAGTCTTGACAATCATATCATTGTCATCACTAGTCAACAAGATGTTATCTACGTACGATGATAGGATAATAAAGTGGCTTCCCACTATTTCAAATATAAATACAGTGATCAAGCTAATTAGTCATACATCCATGTTCTACAATGACATTTTGAAAAGTCAAATACTATTAAAGAAGTGATTCCTTTAGGCCGTATAGGGATTTCTTCAACCTATATATTATATCATCATGACCTTTAATTATGTAGCCTTTAGTTGTTTCATGCAAATAGTTTCATTGAGGTTACTATTCAAAAGGAAGTCTTTATATTTAGTTGATGTAAGTCTATAAACACCCAAAATTGTGATGTTTTAAAAAACTCCTGAATTTCAAAAATCAACTTACAACCTTTCTCAACATTTAAAAGCCCCAAATTTTAAAGTTTAAACCTTTTGGGAAAGATCTCAAAATAAAAGTTTTTAAATTCAAGTTAAAAGCCCATGAATTCCAAAATAGATCAAACGGACAGGTGAAACCCGATCCAAAATCCAGCTCGAGATCAAGCCAAAAAGTGAAGGAGGAGCCAAGCCTATGTGGATAAAAGCGAGATGGAAGATCGAACTCGGTGTTCATTTCAAGGCAAGTTCAATTTCAAAAATACAAAATGGAATCAAGACCTTGATGAAGCCATCAAGAATCAAGTGCAAGCTCAAGGTGGGGCCAGACGGATCAAACCAAGCATCAAACAAAAAAAAATTCATGAAATCAAGCATCGGCCAGTTAAAATGGACTTGGAAGAACCTGGTCTAAAATCAGGTTCACTCAGAAACCAGCCCACTTGAAGAACAATCATTCCATACCCCCAAAGGACACAAACAAAAATTTTTGGATTGGATCTGGACCAAAGATCCAGTCCATGCCCCAAAAGAAGAACATTGGATAGGGTTGGACCAAAAGATCCAACCTGCCCCAAAAGATCCATCCCCTTGGCCTATAACTAAGGCAAAGGGGGGGACGGGTGAAGGGATTGGAGAAGGATTTTGAGGAGAGAAGGTGGAGCTCGAGCAAGAGCTTGGAGGAGAGAGGAAGGACCCGACTAGGCTTGAAGGAAGGACTTGAAGCAAAAGGCCGAGTGGAGCAAAGGGGCTTGGCCGAGTGGAGCAAGGTTGAAGGTCGGCTTCTAGACTTGGGGCTTGGACCGAACCAAGAGAGGGAGCTACACTTTGGGCACCATGGGCTACAAGGAGTGAGGCAAGAGAGAGATTGGGTTAGCAAAGGAAAGGGGTTGCACCAAGGGCTCGAGTGAGGGGGAAGCTTTCAAGGAAGAAGATAGTCCGATTCCATATACGGAATTTTCGGCATCTCGGGAAAACTTGTAAGCGCCTTTAAACTTTGGTTTTTGTAAACACCCCGAAATCCCACGAATTTCTCAAATTCATCTGGTTTTGTAAAAGCAGCCCCAAAGGGCTATTTTGAGTCTGGAAACCCAGGAGCCTTCCAAACAACCCTGTACATATGTTTTGAACTCTATATTTCGAAAACATACAATATGGCTTTTAAAACCTTTTTAAAACATGTTTTGAAACCCCGAAGTGGCTTGGCCCGATCAAGACAGGACCAGGAGAGCTAAGAAGAGCCCGAAACCGGAGCACACGTCAAGCCCGGCGCAACAACTCTTGTATCTGATTCACACCTCCAGGATCTCGAACGTCCAAGACCCTGTTCTTATCAAAATAGCATTTGAAGTCATCTCCGGAAGGCAGAAACGGAGGCGGACGACTATGTTGGCGAAGACCCAACGCAGACGGAGTACTGATGCTGTCAGGCCCCGCACGAATCGTCCGTTTCGAACCCAGCTCGAAGGAGTCAGAGTTCAGTTTGGATTGGATCTGGACCATATATATCCAGATTCCAATCCAAACCCATGTGTGGACTTGGATTTGGATTTGGATCCAGAGATCCAATCCAATATCCATATCCATGGCCCACATCACCTTCTCATAAAGGGAGGTGGGGCCCACTTGAAATTCACGTGGGATATTGGGCATGAGAGAGAGTGGGGGTGAAAAATATCAAGAGTGTTGTATTAAGCTTGACTTGTGTGTCAAGTTTGGGTTTAATCATGTGGGTTAGCCTAATTGAGTGGGTTTAAGCTTGTAATTAGCTAAAACCTAACCTAGGGCTGCACCAACATGGGGTGATCAAGGTCTATGGGCCATGCTAAGGGAGCTCCTTCACCTAAACCTAGCCCAAAATGCCTAAACCTAGCCTAAACCCCTAATCCACCCCTAATCTGAACCTAATCACCTAACCCACTTCCCTAATCCCGTCCTAATCCCAACCTAATCACCTAACCCACTTCCCTAATCCTTCCCTAAACCTAGATTAATTTCCCTAATCCTAGCCTAAACCTAGCCTAATCACCTAACCTAGCTCACTAAACCTCACCCTAAAACCCAACCACCTAACCTAGCCCTAAACCCCTAAACCACCCTTAGCCCACGATTTACCCAAACCCCTAGTTTTAAAATATCTGGCCCAACCCCTTCCAGCCCACCTTATCTACATACCACCCTACCTAAACCACCTAACCACTACCCACAGCCCAGCCCTAACCGACCTACCCATCCCCTATTTAAACCCCCCTCCTTGTGGGCGGGTTTTCCAAGTGGGAACCACCCTTCCACCCAGCCGGGCCCTCTCATTCTCCCATCTCTCACCCAGCCGGGACCACTCCCCACCTGCTCCACCACCTGCTCCACCAGCCACCACCTGCACCGCCACCTTCCCTCTTCCCTCCCTCACCACCATCCCCCAACCGGACGCCACCACCTCCACCCAACCGAACCAGCCGACAGCCACCTGCCCGCCACCTTCCCACTTCATCCGCCACCTCTCCCCATTCGGTAAGTACCCCAAACTCCCTCAAAGCCCCTCTCTACCACCTCTCCACTCTTAGCCACCCATCCTACCTTCATCTCAGCCCTTTTGCCGCCACCACCTAAACCTAGCCGAACCTAGTATAACCCAAGTTGCTGGCCACTACCTAGCCATCATCTCCCATTCGGCCAACTCCCCTAGGTGTCCTATTCGGCCTTCCCACTAGCTCACCTGTTGGGTCCAGTTTCCCTAAGTACCCAACTCCCCTAGTGATCCTAATACCCACTTCTTCAGCCACTTTAAACCCCCTACTTGGAGGCGCCATCTACCTGCCACCGGCCCCCTTCGAGGCGTCTATCCCGCGCCCCACTCGCAGCCGGCCAGCACCCTTGATCACCTACCTTCGCGGAGCTCCCACTTGCAGCCCAAGGCCAAGCCCACGCTCAAGCAAGACCTCTACGGACCAGCTACTCGTAAGTGTCTAAACTCGGTCTTTAGTCGTACACTTGCTTGAAATTCAATTTGATACGAGGTTGTAATAACGGAGCATAGTCTCCCCCCGCTTGTAATAACGTGGCTTGGCACAACCACACACGTGCACCCTCTTAGTCGTGCACGATTTTTAACACACACGGGCCTAATCAGCCCCTAATATATAAGTGGATATATATACTTTCATTTTCGAAGGGTTTTGTTTAAGTTGGGTGCGTTGTCTTTCAATTCACACACTCACACACATTGAGCTTTCGCTCTTAGTTGAAAGACCCAAGTAAGGGCCGACCTATACTATTTGGGTTTCATTTCTTGTCGTGTGAGTAAGTCTTTTAATTCAAGCACACTCACACACATTGAGCTTTCGCTCTTAGTTGAAAGACCCAAGTAAGGGCCGACCTATACTATTTGGGTTTCATTTCTTGTCGTGTGAGTAAGTCTTTCAATTCAAGCACACTCACACACATTGAGCTTTCGCTCTTAGTTGAAAGACCCAAGTAAGGGCCGACCTATACTATTTGGATGTCGTGTGAGTAAGTCTTTCAATTCAAGCACTTTCACACACATTGAGCCTTCGCTCTTACTCCCAAGACCTTAGTAAAGGCCTTATTGCAGTTATATTTGGGTTTCATTTATGTCGTGTGTGTAGTACTTCAATTCAAGCACTCTCACACACATTGAGCCTTCGCTCTTACTCCCAAGACCTTAGTCAAGGCCATACTGCAATTTATATTTGGGTTTAATTTCATGTCGTGTGTGTAAGTCTTTCAATTCAAGCACGCACCCACATTGAGCCTTCGCTCTTATTTGCAAGACCCGAGTAAGGGCTCATATACATAAGATATATACATATCTCCTTTCGGTTATTTCCTTTCGGTTATTTCCCTTCGGTTATTTCCTTTCGGTTATTTCCCTTCGGTTATTTCCCTTCTGTTATTTCCCTTCAGCATTGTCTTTACATTTCGGGTTTTCCCTTTGGAGTAGCGTGAGTTTGCATTGCATCTACGCCATACCACGAGGTAGGACGCATATTGCATCGAAGCAAGCCCCGCTCGAATTCGCCCATGTAGTGGAGTGTTCATAACACACAAACTAGGCGACCCAAAAAGGGATAAAAGAAAAGACTTAGGCACGTGCAAATCCACGTGATCGAAAACATGCAATCGCATCTTAAACACCCGAAATAGACACCTCGAACCGCTTCGTAGACTTTCTCTCCAAAACTCGATTTTTGCAAAAGCGTACAGACTGACCCTTGCGCATCGGCGCAAGAAGGTCTGCAACGACAAGAGCTTACTTGCTCACAGTCACCACGTTTAGAAGTCAGTGATAAAAATATCTTCGCTAGCTTAAGTAAGCTAGCTGGCACGCCCTATTTGTATACCTAGGCCTTAGACACACGATAAGATCCACTCCAAGCCCCGAAAGAGGCGAAGAGGCGGGGATTTTCGCGCGTCTACAGTTTTAAACCATTTTCTCCATTTAATTCAATTCAAAAGGGGTTGTATTAATGGAGCGCAGCCTCCCCCCATGTTGTAATATTGATTATCTCTCTTCGCTTGTCATTTAATTGGTGGACGATCACGATTACACCAACGTGCACTCAATCTGTTTCGCTCTTCTACCCCGATATACTTTATAAACCTTCTATACTTCAAATTCCCTTTCTTCTTAAGCCAATATATATATTTTATTTCGCGTGAGTTTACTTTGGGAATGTAGAGTGACTGCACTTTCATTTTGCGTGAGTCTACTTTAGGGAATATACAGTAACTGCACTTTCATTTCACGTGAGTTTACTTTGAAAATATAGAGTGACTGCACTTTCATTTCGCATGAGTTTTACTTTGGGAATGTAAAGTGACTGCACTTTCATTTCGCGTGAGTTTACTTTCGGGAATGTAGAGTGGCTGCTCTTTCATTTCGCGTGAATTTACTTTGGGAATGTAGAGTGACTGTACTTTCATTTTGCGTGAGTTTACTTTTGGCAATGTAGAATGGCTGCACTTTTATTTCGCGTGAGTTTACTTTGGGAATGTAGAGTGACTGCACTTTCATTTCGCATGAGTTTACTTTTCGGACGTAGAGTGGCTGCAATTTCAATTCGGGTAAGTTTGCATCATTATTCTTAAATACTCAAAACAGGATTTTCAACATCTCTGCATCCACTCATTGAGGCAATCTGTCGATACTCGCTCCGATCACGCTAAAACTGGGCCTACACACTCCACACACATTACCGAATTGGCCAACCCCATAATAAAATTGGCAAAAAGTGTACGAACCGAATTCTTTCAAAACACTTGTTGTTTATGTAATTTGAAGTAAAACTTATTTACAAATCGAGGTTCCTAAGTACTTAAACCGACCCTTGAGCATTGGTTCAAGAAGGTTTAAGTGAAAAGAGTCCACTTGCCTACAATCGCTAAAAGTCAGAAAATCATTTTAAAAGTCTTCGCTAGTTTGTGTAAGCTAGTTGGCATGCTCGCACAAGCGTAGACACGAAAAGGTTCACTTCAAGTTTTCTAACTTGGGAGTGAAAATTTTCATGTTTACAAAGTCTAAATCATAAAAGACAACAATTATCAAAATTATCCTTCTAGATATAAGTTTCTCAATAAGGAATATGTATCAAAATAATCAATTCTTTCATTTTATTAAAGCCTTTTGCAACTAACCTCGCTTTAAATTTTTTTATTAAATCATTGACTTTATATTTCTTTTTCAATACCCATTTACAACCAATTGTCTTTCTTTCCTTTCATAAAACTACTAACTTCAAGACTTAGCTTTTCTCAATGAATTCAATTTCTTAAATCATTCCTTTTGCCCAATCTAGTTATTCAAATGGATTCATAGTTTTCTTATAACTTAGGGTAACAGTCACCTAATCTAAATCTATGAAATAATATAACTCTTTTGATAAGTATGATAATCCTTTAAGTAGGATGGAGGATAACGTGGTCCTTTATGACCATTTAATGTTTCAGTTTGCAAGGAAAAACTATCCAGTTTTACTTTATGAGTTCAAATAATGATTTATCAAGATCTAAAAGATCATTGTCAATATCATCATTATCAATATTAATGTCATTCTTAGTATCCTCTAAGAATTCAACATCCCTACTTTCTATCAACGCAAAGTCTTTATAATAAAACTAATACCCTTTCAATCTTTTTGGGTATCTATAGATGTGAATTTTTGCTCCAAAGTCTACATAGAGACTTGAAACTAAATTTGCAAACTACGAGTGCGTGAGCATGCAACTAGTTTGCTCAAACTAACAAAGACAATTTCTAGCTTATTTGGCGATTGTGAGTAAGTGAATTCTTTTCACCGTAGATCTTCTTGAACCGATGCTCAAGGGTTGATTTAGCTGCTTTGAAAATTGTTTGAGATCTGGTAAGTTTTCAAAATCAAATTTCAATTCTAAAAGTTTCGCAAAAATCATGAATTTAATTCTTGAATGAAAACATTTAAAATCTCGAAAAACACAAACTGGTTCTTTTTTTAGAGACTTATTTTTTAAATTTTTTGGATAACTTCCCAACTCCA
This sequence comes from Brasenia schreberi, assembly GCA_036023115.1. Lineage (NCBI taxonomy): Eukaryota > Viridiplantae > Streptophyta > Magnoliopsida > Nymphaeales > Cabombaceae > Brasenia > Brasenia schreberi. Next base: position 3,846,998 of record JAYKKT010000016.1, read on the forward strand.
AAAATCCTCAAACTTTTACATAAAGTAGAATGGGATATGAAGATTCGCAAACTATTTTTTGTTTGATTTTAGGTGTTGTAGATGTGTGCAATTAAATCTGGGAATGTCCCTTACTCTAGTATTTGGGACAGATCTGTAACAAAGATGTAGACGTGAATTTTTATTCCAAAGTTTATGTAGAGACTTGAAATGAAATTCCCAAACTACATCGTATGTGTGAGTGTGCCAGTTAGTTTACTCAAACTAACAAAGATGATTTTCTGACTTCGTGTGGTGATTGTAGGTAAGTGAATTTTTGTCGACGTAGGCCTTCCTGAACCGATGCTCAAGAGTCAGCTTAGACGTTTTGAAAATCGTTCGAGATCTAGTAAGTTTTTAAAACCAAATTCCAATTTCAAAATCTTGACAAAAATCGTGATTTCAAAACATTCTAAGTCTTAAAAAAAAGAAACTCACTCTGTTTTCAGAGGCTTGTTTCTAATTTTTTTAGAATAGTTCTGAATCTCCAAAATTTTTAAAAATTTTAAGAAAATAGAGTTTTATGCATAAATTCAGAAACTATTTTTATTTTTATTTTATATATTGTAGATTTCTATAATTAAATCCAAAAATACGCCCCACTAAGATTTTCGAGACAGGGACAGACCTATGCGAGAAAATTAGTGGTTTAGAAAAATGATTATATCTTTATGCTTAGACCCCCGATTTCTATGAAATTGGTATTGTTAGAAAGCTATAGGTTTAAAATTTCCAATGAGACCATTTTTAATCAAATTGGTTCAATATATACAAAGATATAGGATAATAACCTAAACTCTGTTATTGGAACTTTTGGTTTTTCATAATCTATTCTGATTTCAATAAAACTTCTCCAATTTTATTTGTGATGTTTTATAAGTCTAAAATTCTTGAATTTTTTTTAAAAGTTTGTTGTTGTGTGTAGATTATACTTGTAAATTCAGAGCAGGGAGTAAAGATATAAAATTCGTTCATCAGACGTGTGTAGAGTATAGAAAAATAGGTTTTTGATTTTGATATTCGTGCATGTGTTTTCGTCTGAATTAAAATTTAATCTACAACATTTCAAAATAAACAAAATTATATTTATATCCTAACATAGAGGGGATTTATAGGTATATGATCTTATATTGTATTATGGAGTAGAAAGGATCAAAATTAAAACATATAACGAATAGCATATGAATGAAAAAGAGACGGGGAAGCATATGAACCTTGATTAATACATCATAATGGAGACATGAACTCCTTAATTACAACCCCATAAAGCTTAATAAAAGAAGATATATAATTATAAATAAAGGAAGAATGAACCTGTGGTGGAAAGATTGGAGGATGGCCAGCGGTTAGTGGTGGCGTATTTCTTCTTCCTCTCTTCCTCTTCCTCTTTCTCTCTCTCTCTCCCTCTCTTTCTCTCCCTCTTGCTGGGTCATGGGATGCTAGTTGGCTGGATGATTTGTGGATGGGATGACTAAACTCGGATTGATGATTTGCAGCCCCTTTGAGGCCCCTTTTATAGGCCAAGGGTTGCCTCTTTGCTAATATAAGCAAGTTGCCTTATTGAAGATGGCTACACTTGGCAAGTGAATGCTGACCCTTCTCTCCAAAACTGCTCCCTTAGATAACGTAAGTGAAATGCTGACACTTCTTGCCAAAAATCTGCTCCATCTAAATTAGTAAGTGCAGTTGGGTTCAGTTGAGATAAGTGGGTTCAGCCAAGGTGTGTGGGTTCAACAAAGTGGGTTCGGCCAAGGTGAATGAAACTAGGTCGACCAAGTTGTGTAGGTTCAAGCATAAGAAAATGGCCAATTTTCATTGGCATGAAATAGTGACGACGAAGAGGAATTGCTTTGTTTTCACTCTTGGGCTTGGAAGGGATGGTGCTTAATTGATGGACCATGCGGATGCTAACATTTCTCATTTGATGTTTATAAGATAATGTTTGCCATGTATTCTCTTTCCTATTTACTCTAGGATTCAGATGTGGTAAATGGACTGAGTCACTGAGGAAATGGTGAATATCCAAAATGCTAATTTAGTTCCACGCCCAAAGTAGTGTAGTCTTGCACTTTGCTAGCTCAACCTCGACCTTTTCCATTCTCTTTTGGATCACTTTTATTGTTGTTCATGCTGAAGTCTACCCAAGCTTGTTGATTGAATTCAGTAAGTGACTCAAGTATGTATCAAGGTTACCAAATTGTACCAAAGTTGCTTTGATCCTTCCATGTTAAGATTGGTAAGACTGGGTGTAAACACCCCAAAATCCCATGATTTTTCTCAAATATGCCTGGTTTTGCAAAAGCAGCCCCAAAGGGCTATTTTGAGTTTGGAAACTCAGGAGCCTTCCAGACAACCCTGTATATACTTTGAACCTGTATATATGTTTTAAAACTGTATACATATAGTTTTTAAACCTTAAAAAGGTATTTTAGAAACCCCGAAAATAGCTTAGCCTCATGAAAGCAGGACCGAAAAGGTGAAGGAGAACCCGGACCCGAAGCATACTTCAAGCCCAGTACATCAACTCTCGTATCAAAATCATCCCCAGATTCTCAGACATCCAAGCCCCAGATATCAGAAATTTGCTCGAAATGAACTCCAGAAGGTGAGAAGAAGAGCGGACGGCAATGTTGGCGAAGACCCAACGTAAGACGGAGTACTGATGCAGTCAAGCCCTGCACAAACTGTCCGTTTCGAAATGCCATAAAGGAATAAAAAAAATCAGATTTGGGCCGGATATGGACCATATATATCCAAATCCAAACCCAACATGCATTTTGGATTTGGATTTGGATCCCAAGATCCAAATCCAATATCTACATCCATGGCCCACATCACCTTCTCATAAATGGAGGTGGGGCCCACAGATTTTTTACGTGAAAAGCTTGGGTAGAGAGAGAAAAAGGGGTGATAAAGTATGAGTGAGAAAGTTGGTAGGCTTGACTTTTGGTCAAGGGTGGGTTAACCTTATGGGTTTAGCCTAGAGTGTGGGTTTAAGCTTGTATGCACCTACACCTAACTTGGGGCTGCACCAACTTGGACATGGCTGCAACTGGGTCAATAGACCGGTGCCAAGGGGAGGTTTCTAAAGCCTAGCCCTAAGCTAGCCCACCTCACCTAGCCACTCTCTCCTAAACCTAACCCAAACCTAGCCATCCTCACCCAAAACCGCCCCAACCTCACCTAGCCGACCTCACCTAGCTCACCTCACCTAGCTAGACCGCCTAGACCCTAACCAACTAAGCCTAAACCCACCTTAAGTGCACCTAATTAAACTCCTAACCACTAAGTCCCAGCCCACCTAACCGACCTACCCTAAACCACTAACCAGCCCCCCCCCAACTGACCTATCCCAAACCACTCCCCATGCCCACCTTATTATAAATATCTGGCCCATACCACTATAACCGACCCAGCCCATTCCTAGCCTATAAATGCCCCCCTTTCTTGTGGGTTTCACTCTCTCTCTTCCACTCTCACCCCCCACTTCCTCCAAGCTCCATCCACCTGCCCTTCCACCACCACTTCATCACCCGGCTGCCACCTTCCCACTTCAACCGACTCCATCACCTTCCACCTTCAGCGAGGAGCACCCTTCGGCTGCCATCTTCTTCCACCACCAAGCCGGCCACCATATTCACCCACCAGCACCACTTCCATCCACGGTTAGTACCCCACCTCAACCCCATCTAGCCCTTCACCTCTTCCTTTCCCAGCTGCACACTCCCATCTACCCACCACAATAGCCCAACCTTCTCCCTTACACTCGGTCAACCTGTACCATACCCCACTACCTTCCCTTAACACCACCCACCTTAGCTCCTAGTTGAACCTTCTCCCTTAGTCACCCACTTCCCAGCCTAGCATCACCCAAACCTGTCGCACCTAGCCACTCCATCACCCGGCTAGCACCCCTACCTGCCGCCAACATACACCCAAGGAGCTCCTCTTTGGCTACCTAAGGCGACTCACTAGGCTAAAGCCAAGCAAGTTGAGCACGGACCAACTACACGTAAGTGCCTAACTCGGTCCTTTATATGAACTTGCTTACATTTAATTAAATTTGATACGGGGTTGTAATAATGGAGCATTGTCTCTCCCCGGTTGTAATAATGTGGTTTGGCACACCAACACACACGTGCACTTGAGCCATTCCGCTCTTAGCTGCACACCATTTTGGCACACACACGGGCCTTAACAACCCCTAAGATATAGTTATACTTATATATATTCAGCTACGTGGGTTTTAACTTAAGTCGTGAGTGTTGTCTTTCAATTCTACACTCACACACATTGAGCTTTCGCTCTTACTCCCAAGACCCTAGTAAGGGCGATATTGTAATTTCATTTGGGTGTTTTAAATTCAAGTTGTGTGCGTGGTCTTTCAATTCCACACTCACACACATTGAGCTTTCGCTCTTACTCCCAAGACCCTAGTAAGGGCCATATTGCAATTTTATTTGGGTGTTTTAATTCAAGTTGTGTGCGTGGTCTTTCAATTCCACACTCACACACATTGAGCTTTCGCTCTTACTCCCAAGACCCTAGTAAGGGCCATATTGCAATTCTATTTGGGTTTTATATTGCAAAGTCGTGTGAGTTGTCTTTAGGTGGTGGCTCAAGGGGTATGGATGACTTATATCCCAATCCATGTCGACCTAGGTTGGGTAGAGGTATGACGGGTTATAACCTTCCTTGGTTCTTGGCTCCTAGACCTTGATATGGTGTATACCCCATGTTCAATAACATATTCCAAGGCTTTTTAGGTTTTGAAAAATTTTGGTAAAGGGATGGTCTTGGAATGATGTATCATCCATGGCATGGTTATATACTCGATTTATTTTAGGTGTGTCTAGGAGGTGTAAGGCTTGAGAAGGGTTTGACTTGGATACCTCTAGGATACATGAGACCCTAGACGGTTTGGGATTGATCCTAGGTGCAACCCAATGTGCCCCTAGGGGTGCATGGTTTGAGTTTGTATGGATGCTAAGGAAGAGCATGTTTGATACCTTGCGAAGTTGAGAGGTATGGATTCTAAGGTAAACCATGATCGGTCTCTTGGTAGATTTGTGGATATTGGGAGAAATCATGGCCGTAGGCTTGGGTTTATAATAAAAACCTAGGCTTGAAGGAATTTTTTTGTTCATGATAGGGTTAGGTGTACCTAGGATGTCAATGCATGCCTTAGGAGTAACCATGTCTACCACGTTTTGAATTTTATTTTGATCTTGTTTTTCATTTTGAAATTATTTTTGTTGGTGCGGGACATTCGGTGCACATTGAAAATCCATATTCTTTGGCACATCTTGTGGGTTTGTAGGTGCATGAGTGTGATTTGATGTATCAAATGCATATGGATGATTTATCGATCTTAAACTAAGAAGGGGAGGATCGAGTAGGAGTTTTGAGGGGAATGAGTTTCAAACATACCTTTTTCAAGCTTGTCTACTGTGGATATGAAATTTTCACTCCAATCCTATGTAGAGACTTGGAATAAAACTCTCAACCCTACTTGATGTGAAAGCGTGCCAGCTAGTTTTCTAAAAACTAGCAAAAGTGAATCTAACGGTGATTGTGGCTATGCGGGCTCTTTTCGCTTTAAACCTTCTTGAACCAATGCTCAAGGGTCAATCTAAGTGCTTAGGTATTCTAACTAAATAGGTGAAACTTTTAAATTCACGTGAAAAGCAAAGGTGTTCAGAATGAAAACATGTGCACTTGACTCAACTTTCAAAATGAACAAGTTCTAAAAAATAGAAAGTTCTGTTTTCAGAGCTTGTTTCTCGAATCCTTTTGAATACCTTTCAGACCTCTTAAAATCATTACCGGTCGAAGCCTGAGATGTATAGAGTCTAGAGCATCTTTTAGATTATGATTCAGAATTGTATTGTTACAGAATTAAATCTGGGAAATGCCTATGCTCAGGCACCTGAAACTGTTCTTTTATAGAAATATAGAGACTCAAAGATGAGTCTGTATCTTAGTGCTCAGAGTTCCAAATTTAATAAATTTGATCTTTATGGAAATCTATAGATGTCATCTTTTTAATGAATCAAAATTCATTAATTTTGGATACACAAAGACAGTTATGGGATGAATACCCAAACTCTGTTGCAGGAAAACTGGTTGCATAGACTGTTTACAAAAACTTTTCTAATTTTACATAATTTTAATTACAATGTTGGACGGACCTAAAATTCTTGAAAATTTTATTAGAAGTGGGCATGTATGTGTAAAAAATGTGTGCAAAGGTTCGGAACAATCGGAGCAAAGGTTCAGGAATTAAAAATCAAGCAATCTACTTATATAGAGATGATGAAATCCAGTTTTTAGGTTTTTAGAATCATACGTGATGCAAACTCACACGAATTGAAAAGCAACAACACAACATCACAAATTGAATTTTCTAAAGGGAAATGAATTAAAATATACTTAATAGCTTAAGCATATAGAGGATTAGAGAATATAGAGTGTTTATCTAATATAATGAGGTAGAATCAAGAAATCAAACACATAGAGTGCATAATCAAATAAAAGGAAATTTCAGCAACATCTACTTCTATTATATCATGGGGGGAGACAAAGCTCCATTAATACAACCCCTTTTGAATTGAATTTTAAGAAGAGATGTGAAAGAAATAAAATGGAGCAGCACTTACCCAGACTTACACAAGAAAATGTCCTCCAAGGTAATGGTCGGTCACCCCTTTTCTTCACCCTTTTCCCTTTTCTTGATCACTCAACTCTTCCCAAATCGTGGCCTAACTTCTATACTCCCTTTTCCCCATCTAGGCTATTCCCTAGCAGCTCTCACAACTCACACAACCCTCAAAGTACAGCACCTTACTAGCTTCTCCTTCTCTCTCTCCCAAGATGATTCATGCCCCCACCCTTGGCCTCAATTTATAGGCCAAGGGTGGATCTTCTAGTGTTTTCCTTGGGGCGGGTTATCCAAGGTCTAAACCCAGCCCCGAGGCCTTCCAATTCAAGTGGCCTTGGTGGTCCCTTGTTGTCAAAAGTGGACCAGTCTCATGTGGGCTGGTTTAGTCTTGAGTCTCATGCCTTGGTCATAGTCGATTGGACTTGAAGGCACTCGGCTAGGCTTGATCAACCTCTTGTGTAGCTTGTCTTGACATTGCTTGATTTTAATTTGATATATGGGTTGGATAAAACTTTGATAAACCTTTAGAATCAGCCCCCTCCAAATTCAATCTATTTCATCTTGTAAAAACCAGCAAGTCTTGGCCCTTGATTGAAGAAAATTGTAGATCGACTTTGACTTGATAAGATAAACACTCGAACTACCTTGTGAGAGCTGGCCCATTGGATTTGATTTTGATGAAGATATGCTTTTGACATGGTCCACTCCTTTGCCTTCGGGCTTATCCTTCGTGAACTCGATCTTAGCTTGAAGTGGGCCCCACCTGTTCACCTGATTCATGCATATCCTTCGGGCTTTATGCTTTTAACTTTAATTTAAAATCTTTAATTAAAAACCTTTAAAAGAGATTTAAAATCTTCATTTTAAAGCAAAGGTTTTAAATTATTTGAGCTTTCGAAATTTTGGAAGTGTTAGGAAAAAAAATTAGGGTGTTTATAGTCTTTGGCATTAATCCAAATTTATTTGGATAATGGCAAAGAAGAAAAATACCCTTTTTTATTTACTTCCTAAATTATTCTTGAGAATATAAATCATCCTTCATTTCCTAAAATCCTTTTCCTTGGGTTATAGAGGAGAGAATTTTAGCCAAAGGAGACTTGACCTATACTAGGTGCTAGTCCTAAACATGATCATGCATGGTGTGTGTGATGCAAATGAAGTGTGAGGGTTCATTGATGAGATGGATGAGCTTGAGGAGAATCCTATGAAGGCCGGCTGCCCCAAGTAAGATAATCCCATGTCATTTTGACATTTCAGGATTTCAAATTTTTTTTTTTTAAAGGGAACTCCTTTTAGTTTCTATCAAAAGAACTTCCAATTTTTCATATTTCCCTTCATTCGGGTTTCAATACCCACTACTTAGCAGAGGTTTTGTACGAAATTTTGGAAAACATTTCAAAATTCCATTTCCCACATAACAAAATCTAATTCTCAAACAAAATGAAATCCAAATAAATAGATTATATTTCTACTTTAGGATTTTCATGGATAAAACCTTTCTCCATTGGGATAAGTTGTAGGGATTTGGGAAAGAGTTATCATGGTCCCTTCTTAAGTGTTCCGTGGTTTAAGGTAAGAGATGGAAAATTGCTCTTTTTGAGCTTTGGCTTTTTCTTTTCTATCTTTTTCTTTTTCTCATTCAAAGAGAAGGCCTCTTTCGGAAGAATTTTTGTATTCTCTCTTTCTATTTGAAGGAAAGACCTCTTTTTGGAGGAGTTTTTGTATTATCTTTTCTTTTCTTTTTTTTTTCATTCAAAGAGAAGATCTCTTTCGGAGGAATTTTTGTATTCCTTCTTTCAATTCGAAAGGAAGACCTCTTTATGGAGGAGTTTTTGTATTATGTTTTTTTTTTTGAATTTTGCCAATTTTCCTTTTTGGGAGAGAATTAAAATGGGGAGAAAACTTATCCCTTTGGCTACTCAATTCAACCAAGTGTAAACACCCTAAAAATGGTGATGTCTTACAAAAAGCTCCTAAGTTTCAAAATCCAGCTTACAGCCTTCTGAAACCTTTAAAAACCCAAAATTTTAAAGCTTAAACCTTTTGGAAAATATTTTAAAATAAAGGTTTTAAATTCAGGCTAAAAAGCTCATGTATTTCAAAGCAACTCAAACGGATAAGTGAAGCCTGATCCAAAATCGAGCTCGAGGTCTAGTAAAAAAGTCAAGGAGAGACCAAGCCTGTTTGGATGTAAGTCAGATTGAAGATCAAACCCTGTGTTCATATCGAAGCAAGTTTAACTTCAAAAAGGCGAAATGAAACCAAGACCCTGATAAAGCCATCAAAAATCAAGAATCGGGCCTGTCAAAACGGAAATCAAAGTCCAATTGAAAATTTGGGATCAACCTCATCAAAAATAAGCTCAAGACGGGGCCAGACATATCAAATAAAGCCTCAAAAGAAAAGTCTTAAAAGCAAGCATTGGTCGGTTAAAGGGGCTGGGAAAAACCCAATCTAAAATCGGGTCACCGACGAACTGGAGCCCGCTAAAAAACCGTCCATTTCATACACTAAAGAAGGACTCAAAAGAAAAAATTTGAATTGGATCTGGACCAAAAGATCCAAATCTATGTCTCATTGGAAATTGGATCGTGTTGGACCCAAGGATCCAAACCCGATCCAAAAGATCCACTCTTGGCCTATAAATAGGGCCAAGGGGGTTAAAAAAAAAGAGGTTGGAGGCTTGAAGAAGGAGAAGAGAGGTTGGAGCTCAAGGTGGTTCATGTGAACCCTCTTGGCCAAGGTGAGTGCCTAAACCCGGTTGCACCAGGGGGGGCGCTCTACCCGCACCAAGGGGGCGCTCTACCCACACCAAGGGGGCGCTGCACTTGTACACCAGGGGGGTGCTGCACCCGCACCAAGAGGGCGTTGCACTCGCACCAAGGGGGCGCTACACTTGCACCAGGGGGCACTGTACACCAAGGGGGGGCGCTGCACCAAAAACCAAAGAAAACAGGGAAAACTTGTAAGTTTCTTTAAACTTTGATTTTTAACCGCTTTCTCCATTAAATTCAATTCAAAAAGGGGTTGTATTAATGGAGCGAAGCCTCTCCCCATGTTGTAATATTTGTGTATGAACACGATCGCACCCATGAGCACTTCAACCTTTTCGCTCTTAATTGGTGGATGAACACAATCGCACCCACGAGCACTTGAGCCTTTTCGCTCTTAAATTGGTGGATTAACACGATCACACCCACGTGCACTCGAGCCTTTTTGCTCTTTACACGTACATGCACTTAAGATTTTTCGCTCTTAAATTGGTGGATTGTCACGATTACACCCACGAGCACTCGAGCCTTTCTGCTCTTTACACTCACGTGCACTCAAACCTTCTCGCTCTCTTAAGCTAAACATATATATATTTCAATTCGCGTGAGTTTTACTTTCGTGAAAGTTGAGTAAGTGCACTTTAAACTCACGTGAGTTTTACTTTCGTGAAAGTAGAGTAAATGCACTTTAAATTAGCATGAGTTTTACTTTCATGAAAGTAGAGTGAGTACGCTTTAAATTTGCATGAGTTTTACTTTCGGATGTAGAGTGAGTTGCAAATTTCAAATTCGGGTGAGTTCGGCATCTCTGCATCCACTCATTGCGGCAAATCTCTCGAACCCTCACTCAAACCATGCTGAAACTAGGCCACACATTCCGCACACACATCAGGCCTAAACAAATAAAACTTGCAAGAAATCTAGGGACGCCCAACCCTGTAATAAAATTAGCAAAGAGTGCACGAACCGAATTCGTCAAAACACTTATCATTTGAAGTAAAAACTTGTTTGAAAATTGAAGTTCCTAAGCACTTAAACTGACCCTTGAGCATCGATTCAAGAAGGTTTAAAGCGAAAAGAGTCTGCTTGCCTACAATCGCCAAAATCAGAAAATCATTTAAAAAACCTTCGCTAGTTTGTGTAAGCTAGCTAGCATGCTCACGCAAGCATAGGCACGAAAAGGTTCACTTCGAGTTTTATAACTTGGGAGTGGAAATTTTTATGTTTACACCAAGATCATCCCATTTCCTAATAACATATACCATTTGAAAATATTTTGCTATATAGAACCAGGCTTCATTTTGTAAGCCAAAGATTTTTGAAATGTTACCAAATGATTTTTGAAAACTCTATTTTTCATAAAGCATCGATTCCCTCATTTAGGGCCACACAATCAATCTTGATTCTTCTTTTAAGAAGTTCAAAGGAGATTCATTTTAAAAATCTTTTTCAAAAGAATTTAACATAGACCCTATACATGATATTTTTTTCTCAAGTATTGGGCATTTATAGGGTCTACTAAATTTTTGCCCTCAACATGAATCAATCAATATGCGTTGTTGATTTTTTGTTGCCCCTTTTATGACATGGGGACATTCCCACTAGGGTTGCCACCTTTTTGGGCCTCTTTGATGTGCATGTGATGCATGATATGTGAAAATGTATTCCATATGATATGATGGAGATACATGCTTTATGAGATGATGAATATATTCAGTCTCCATGAAAGGTGTTTAGGGAATGCATTCTACATGTCCCTAGTTTGGTGGAGATGGGTCCTATGATATCAAATGCCTACATGGTGAAGGGCCATGGGCTCACCATGGAATTCAAAGTGGACGATGGGATATTAATGGCACGTCCATGCACTTGACATTGATGACATTTTCTAACATAATCATGACAATCTTGCTTAAGGGTGGACAAAAAATAACTGGCCCTAAGTATCTTCATGGCCATCATATTTGCATTGACATGGCCTCCACATTCTCCATCATGGAATTCATGCCTTATGATCCTAGCCTCATCAAGGTCCACACATCTCAATAAGATGCCGGTAAAACTCTTTTTCTAAAGAATGCATCCCAAAATTACATATCGGGTTGACATTTTTCGAATAAAAGCTTTATCCTTGAAAGAAGCAAATTCGAGAAATCTTCCATTTTCTAAAAGGTTTTTAATGTCTTGAAACCAAGGTTTTTCCATGGAATTTTGGTCATTTTGGAAAATCTCCAAATCGTGAGTGGATGGAGTGGGTGAGTGCCAAATTTCTAAGGATCGAGTTCCTATGGTGGGATCAACCCTTGGAGATGAACCTAGGGATTAGAGGACATCTACTATGGTGTTGTCCTCTCTACCTATGTGGGTGAATGTGCATGGCTTGAAGGAATCGACCAATTGAGTGGCCAATTCGTGGTATTGTATGAGTTTTTCATTTTTGACTTGCCAAATTTTTGAAACTTGGTTTATAACAAGCATAGAATCTCCAAAGACTTCAATACATGATGCCCCTAGATTTTTCAAAATCTTTAGGCCTTGTATGAGTGCTTCATATTCAGCCACATTATTTGATCATGAAAAATATAGTCGAATGGCAAATGGGATTTCTTCTTTCTCGAGAGATATGAGGATGATTCCCACGCCTGCCCCTTATTGATTCTTTGCCCCATCAAAATACATTCTCCATACTTGAGCTTCATTAAAACAATTTGCTAAAACATGGTTTTGAAAATCATTTACAAATATGCATTCATCGGGCATTTCATCAAGTATGGGATATGTATCCTCAAGAGGTAATTGGGCCACATGATCGGCTAAGGCTTGTCCCTTAATGGAGGTTTAATGATGAAACTTTAAATCATACTCCATTAAGAGGAGCTGCCATTAACCTAGCCTACCTATTAGGATAGGTTTTTCAAACAAGTGCTTGATTGGATCAAGTTTAGACACTATCCAAATTTCATGATCTAGAAAATAATATCTAAACTTTTGGCAAGCTCATACCAAGGCCAAGCACGTTTTCTCCATGGCTTGATAATTTCTTTCATATGCCAATAGAGTTTTTGAAATGTAGTAAATAACATACTCCTTATAGATATCATCCTCATATTGAGCAAGCAAAGCACCCAATGCATTCTTATAAATGAAAATGTAAAGCAATAAAGGTTTTCCTTGCTTTGGAGGTTTTAAAATCGGAGGATTTACCAAATAAGTTTTCAATCTTTCAAAAGCTTTTTGGCAATCATCATCCCATTCAAATTTAACCCCTTTTCTCAAAAGCCTATTGAAAAGTTCTCATCTTGTTGCTAAATTGGAGATGAATATTCTAATTGCTTGGAGTTGACCTTGGAGGCTTCGGATTTGGGTCAAGTTGGAGGGTGGAGTCATGTCTATGATGGCTCGACACTTAGAGGGGTCGACTTCTATACCCCTTTGGCTTATGATAAAATATTGGGTTCTAAGGAAAGATGATGTTCTACGATCTTCGGGTCTAAATCCGGCATGTCTTCATAGGTCCATGCAAATACATCAACATAGGATTTCAAAAATGCAATAAATGATATCTTTTCAAGCTCATGCAAACATGCACATATTTTTACACACTTTGGGTTAGACTCACTCCCTAAGTTGATTTCTACAAAATCCCCTCCTACGGAATTTGAAGGTTTTTTCAAGTCAAGGATTCTATGAAACTCGGGAAGCTCGGAGGCTTGATCTTCCTCATGGATGAGGGGATCTTCCTCCTTGCTTTGATCATTTTCAAGCACTTTAATTTCTAGGGAAGTACTAGGTAAGAGAGTAGGGTCATGCACAATGGGGTTGGCAAATTTTGATTTGGGAATATACACAAGTTTGAAGAATTCAAAAATGGGCTTTGTACATGGCCAATATCTTTGAAATTTTTGAATTTTTCATTTTTTTTATTTTTTTCGAAACAAATGCTATAAGAATGAATGTAAAAGACTTTCTTTTATAAATTTTTAGATTTTTCAAATTTTTTGACTTTTTTCGAACAAAGGCTATGAGAATGAACATAAATATACTTCTTTTTGGAATTTTCAGGTTTTTCAAATGTTTTTGGATTTTGAAAGTTTTTAATTTTTTTTGGTTTTTCCAAATATATAATCTTTTTGGATTTTTTTCTAAAGAAGGTTCTTCCATAAAACCTACGAAGAAAACACCATGAATTAAACTCCTAATAGGAGGTCTAGGCCATAGATTTTGGTTTTAGTTGGTTCTAGGACACCCTTTGATCCAAGTGGTCTTAGGTGGTGGCTGAGGGGGTATGGATGGGGTATATCCCTAGGCCATAGGTTTCGATTTTAGTTGGTTCTAGGGCACCCTTGATCCAAGTGATCTTAGGTGGTGATTGAGGGGGTATGGATGGGGTGTATCCCAGTCTATATCGATTTGGGTTAGGTAGTGGCAAGATGGGCTCTAACCTACCTTGGTTCTTGGCTCTTAGACCTTGGTAAGTTGTATACCCCATGTTCAATGTCATTTACAAGGCTTCTTGAGTTTTCAAAATATTTTATACAATAGGTGGCCTCGGAACATGGCATCATCCATGTCATGTATGTACACACGTTAGGTTTGGATGGGGTCTTGGAGACATGGGCTAAGGAGGACTTAGGCTTCCCTAGGATGCACATGACCCTAGGTTTGGATGGCTTTGACTTGGGTGCCTCTAGGGTATATGTGACCCTAGACAGCTTGGGATTGATCCTAGGTGCAACCTATTGTGCCCCTAGGGGTGGACGACTTGTGGTTATTTGGGTGCAAAGGAAAAACATGCTTGATCCCTTGCAAAGTTGAGAGGTATGGATTTCAAGGAAAACCATGATCGGTCCCTTGGTGGATTTATGAAGGTTTAGGGAAATCATGGCCATAGGCTTGGGTTTATGATGCAAACCTAGGCTCATGGAGATTTGTTTATACATGGTAGGGTTAGGTGTACCTAGGATGTCGATGCATGCCTTAGGAGTAACCATGTCTACCATATTTTGATCTTTTTTTTCTTTTTGAAATTTCTTTTCTTGGTGCGGAACATTCGGCGCACCTTAAAAATCCACATTCTTGGCATCATTGAGTGGGTATGTGGGTGCATGAGTGTGATTCGATGCATCTAATGTATATGAATGATCTATTGATCCTACACTAAGAAGGGGAGGATCGAGTAGGGAGTTTGTGGGGGAATGAGTTTTGGACATACCTTTTTCAAGCTTCTCTACCTTTTCATGGTGAGAGCAAGCATCCTTGCAGGCATCCTAAGGTTGCTCTAGCTCATGCATGACTTCGAGCTCCCGTTGCTTTTCAAGGTCTTGGTTTCCATCTTTCAAGCCTACGTGTGCAACACTCATTCTCTTGCGAAGCATGTGAAGTGGTACTCATGGGATTAGAACCCATCGGAGCGAATGTTTGTGGAAAATTTGGAGTGAAGTGAATTTCATGCCCCACTCTATTCGTGTGCCTGGAAATGTGGACTTCACTTTCAACTTTCAGAATTTTAAAATTTTGATTTTCAAGTTTTTTTTATTTTAGAAGATTTTCCAATTTGTTTTTGATCTTTCGAAACATTAAAAAAAAAATTGGTTTTTCAATGGAAAATGGGGTACTTGGAGGATGGGAAGGTTAGATGATTCAATCTCAACACTTGCTGCATTTGAAGCCTCATTTCCTTCATCAGATTTTAGGCTCGATTTGGTTTTCCGAATATGCTTTTTCTCTCTATGCACCTTGTAGACGTGCGAAAATCCCCGTCTCTCACCTTTTTAGGGCTCGGAGCGGATCTTCTCGTGTGTCTAAGGCCTATGTATGCAAACAGGGCGTGCCAGCTAGCTTACTTAAGCTAGCGAAGATATATTTAACACTGACTTCTAAACGTGGCGACTGTGAGCAAGTAAGCTCTTGTCGTCGCAGACCTTCTTGCACCGATGCGCAAGGGTCAGTCTGTACGCTTTGCAAAAATCAAGTTTTGGAGAGAAAGTCTACGAAGCGGTTCGAGGTGTCTATTTCGGGTCTTTAAAATGCGATTGCATGTTTTAGATCACGTGGATTTGCACGTGCCTAAGTCTTTTCTTTTATCCCTTTTCGGGCCACCTAGTTTGTGTGTTATGAACACTCCACTACATGGGCAAATTCGAGTGGGGCTTGCTTCGATGCAATATGCGTCCTACCTCGTGGTATGGCGTAGATGCAATGCAAACTCACGCTACTCCAAAGGGAAAACCCGAAATGTAAAGACAATACTGAAGGGAAATAACCGAAGGGAAATAACCGAAGGGAAATATGTATATAGATTATGTATATGAGCCCTTACTCGGGTCTTGCAAATAAGAGCGAAGGCTCAATGTGGGTGCGTGCTCGAATTGAAAGACTTACACACACGACATGAAATTAAACCCAAATATAAATTGCTGTATGGCCTTGACTAAGGTCTTGGGAGTAAGAGCGAAGGCTCAATGTGTGTGAGTGCTTGAATTGAAGTACTACACACACGACATAAATGAAACCCAAATATAACTGCAATAAGGCCTTTACTAAGGTCTTGGGAGTAAGAGCGAAGGCTCAATGTGTGTGAGAGTGTTTGAATTGAAAGACTTACACACACGACATGAAATGAAACCCAAATAGTATAGGTCGGCCCTTACTTGGGTCTTTCAAATAAGAGCGAAAGCTCAATGTGTGTGAAAGTGCTTGAATTGAAAGACTTACTCACACGACATGAAATGAAACCCAAATAGTATAGGTCGGCCCTTACTTGGGTCTTTCAAATAAGAGCGAAAGCTCAATGTGTGTGAGTGCTTGAATTGAAAGACAACGCACCCAACTTAAGCAAAAACCCTTCGAAAATGAAAGTATATATGTCTACTTATGTATTAGGGGCTGATTAGGCCCGTGTGTGTCCAAAATCGTGCACAACTAAGAGAGTGCATGTGTGTGGGTGTGTCAAACCACGTTATTACAAGCGGGGGGAGACTATGCTCCGTTATTACAACCCCGTATCAAATTGAATCTCAAGCAAGTATACAACTAAAGACCGAGTTAGGCACTTACTAGTAGCTGGTCCGTAGAGGCCTTGCTTGAGCGTGGGCTTGGCCTTCGCCTTGGGCTGCAAACGGGAGCTCCGCGAGGGTGAGCGACAAAGGGTGCTGGCCGGCTGCAAATGGGGCGCGGGATAGGCGCCTTGAAGATGGCCGGCTGCAAGTGGGTGTCGCCTTGATGTGGGGAATTAAAGGGGCTGGGCCAAGTGAATATGTAGGGTCACTAAGAGAGTGTAGAGTGTTAGGGAGTATGGACCTAAGGGGAGTTTAAGGGAAGGCCGAATGGGAGTCTTAGGGGAATATGGTGGTAGCGGGCTGCTAGGATGACTAGGTTCGGCTGAGTGAGAAGGGTGGCAGCAAAGGGGAATGGCTGGTGGCAGCAAAGGGGAATGGCTGGTGGTAGAGTGGAGAGGGAGTAGAGAAGGTGAGACGGAGTAAAGGGGTACTAACCGAATGGAATGAAGATGGCGCTCGGCTAGAAAGAAGCTGGGCAGGTAGTGAGGCTTGGCCGGGAGGTGGTGGAGATGGCGGTGCAAGTGGTGGTGGGATGGAGGGATGGTGGTGGTGCAGGTGGAGCAGGTTCGGCTGGGTTGGGAAGTGGGGACTCGGCTGGGCTTGGGGAAGGCGATTCTAGCTAGGATAACCTGCCCCCAAAGGGGGGGGGTTTATATAGGGATGGGTAGGTCGGTTAGGGCTGGGTTTGGGGTAGTGGTTAGGTGGTTTAGGTAGGGTGGTATGAAGATAAGGTGGGCTGGAAAGGGTAGGGCCAGATATTTTAAAAACTAGTGGTTTGGGTAGATTGTGGGCTAGGGGTGGTTTAGGGGTTTAGGGCTAGGTTAGGTGGTTGGGTTTTAGGGTGAGGTTTAGTGAGCTAGGTTAGGTGATTAGGCTAGGTTTAGGGAAATTAACTTAGGTTTAGGGATGGAATAGGGAAGTGGGTTAGGTGATTAGGTTGGGATTAGGCCGGGATTAGGGAAGTGGGTTAGGTGATTAGGCTCAGATTAGGGGTGGATTAGGGTGGTAGGCTAGGATTAGGTGTTTTGGGTTAGGTTTAGGTGAGGGAGCTCCCTTTGCATGGCCCATAGACCTTAACCACCTCATGTTGGTGCAGCCCTAGGTTAGGTTTTGGCTAATTACAAGCTTAAACCCACTCAATTAGGCTAACCCACATGATTAACCCCAAACTTGACACACAAGTCAAGCTTAATTACAACACTCTTGATATTATCCATCCCCACTCTCTCTCATGCCCATAATCCCACGTGAATTTCAAGTGGGCCCCACCTCCATTTATGAGAAGGTAATGTGGGCCATGGATATGGATATTGGATTGGATCTCTGAATCCAAATCCAAATCCAAGTCCACATATGGGTTTGGATTGGGATCTGGATATATATGGTCCAGATCCAATCCAAACTGAACTCTGACTCCTTCGAGCTGGGTTCGAAACGGACGATTTGTGCGGGGCCTGACAGCATCAGTACTCCGTCTGCGTTGGGTCTTCGCCAACATGGTCGTCTGCCTCCATTTCTGCCTTCTGGAGATGACTTCAAATGACATTTTGATAAGAACAGGGTCTTGGACGTTCGAGATCCTGGAGGTATGGATGTGATACAAGAGTTGCTGCGTCGGGCTCAACATGTGCTTCGGTTCCGGGCTCTTCTTAGCTCTCCTGGTCCTGTCTTGATCGGGCCAAGCCGCTTTGGGGTTTCAAAACATGTTTTAAAAGGTTTTCAAAAGCTATATTATATATTTTTGAAATATAGAGTTTAAAACATATATACAGGGTTGTCTGGGAGGCTCCTGGGTTTCCAGACTCAAAATGGCCCTTTGGGGGCTGCTTGTACAAAACCAGATGGATTTTGAGAAATTCGTGGGATTTCGGGGTGTTTACACACCCGAGATGAATTTTCATGGGATTGATGTACCTTGGCCTTTTGGCTTAGGGCATCGATTTTTTTCTCTATTTCCCTCATTATTTTCCTTAGGGAGGCAAGCTCTTCATCTCGGGTTTTAGAGGATTTCTTTGAGGTTTTGGAAAACTGATATGAGGATTTCATTGGCTTTTTTTCAAATGAATCATCTATACTTGACATTTTTTTCAAAATCAGCTTGTGCACAAAAGAGGTATTAACGCCAAAGTTTTAAAAGATTGGAATTGGAAAAGTTCACCTAAGCTTGGAATCCCACAAGACTCGAGTCCCACTGGGTGTGTCAATTCTATAGACGCGAAATTTTCACTCCAAGCCTATGTAGAGACTTGGAATAAAACTCTCAACTGTACTTGATGTGCGAGCGTGCCAGCTAGTTTTCTAAAAACTAGCAAAAGTGAATCTAACGGACGATTGTGGCTATGCGGGCTCTTTTCGGTTTAAACCTTCTTCAACCGATGCTAAAAGATCAGTCTAAGCACTTAGGGATTCCAATTAAACAAGTTAAACTTCCAAATTCACATGAAAAGCAAAGGTGTTGAGAATGAAAACATGTGCACTTGACTCAACTTTCAAAATGAACAAGTTCTGTTTTCAGAGTTTGTTTCCCGAATCCTTTAGAATGCCTTTTAGATCTCCTAAAATCATTAAAATTTTAAAGGCCAAAGCCTGAGATGTGAAGAGTCTGGAGCATCTTTCAGATATTAGGAATTGTATTGTTGTAGAATAATATCTAGGAAATGCCTCTACTCAGGTACCCGGAACTATTCTATCACAGAAATACAAAGACTCAAAGATGAGCTTGTATCTCAGTGTTCGGGTTCAAAATTTAATAAATTTGATCTTGATAGAAAGCTATGGATGTCATCTTTCCAATGAATTAAAATTCATTGATTTTAGATATCCAAAGACAGAGTTATGGGATGAATACCCATGATCTATTGCAGGAAAACTAGTTAGACAGACAATTTACAAACACTTTTTTGATTTTGCATAATTTTAATTATAATGTTGAACGGCCCTAAAATTCTTGAAAATTTTATTAGAAGTGGGTTTGTGTGTGTAGAATAAGTGTTCAAAGTTTCGAAATAATCAGAGCATACGTTCATGAATTAAAAATCAAGAAATCTACTTATACAGAGATGATGAAATCCAGTTTTCAAGTTTTAGAATCATACGTGATGCAAACTCACACGAATTGAAAAGCAACAATGCAACATCACGAATTGAAATTGCTGAAGGGAAATGAATTGAAATATACTTAATAGCTTAAGCATAGAGGAGATTAGAGAATATAGAGTATTTATAGAACATAGAGAGGTAGAATCAAGAACTCAAACACATAGAGTGCATAATCAAAAGAAAGAAAAATTTCAGCAACATCTACATCTATTACATCATGGGGGGATATAAAGGTCCATTAATACAACCCCTTTTGAATGGAATATTAAGAAGAGATGTGAAAGAAACAAGTTAGAGCAACACTTACCAGAACTTACACAATGATCGGCCTCCAAGGTAGTGGCCGGCCACCCGTTTTCTTCACCCTTTCCTCTTTTCTTGATCACTGAACTCTTCCCAAATCGTGGCCTACCTTCTACACTCCCTTTTCCCTCTCTAGGCTATTCCCTAGCAGCTCTCACAACTCACACAACCCTCAAAGTATATCACCTTACTAGCCTCTCCTTCTCTCTCTCCCAAGATGATTCACGCCCCCACCCTTAGCCTCAATTTATAGGCCAAGGGTGGATCTTCTAGTGTTTTCCTTGGGGTGGGTTATCCAAGGTCCAAACCCAGCCCCAAGTCCTTCCAATTCACGTGGCCTTGGTGGTCTCATGTGGTCAAAAGTGGATCAATCTTATGAAGTAAAAACAGACTCTGGAGACTTGACTCTAAATTTGGCTGATTTTCTTCGTTTTATTTATGATGCTACACCATCCTAAAATTCTTGAAAATTTTATTATGTGTGGAATTATGTGTGAAGATTCGGTTTTTCAAATTTTAGATCATTCGGAGTAGCAGTTAAAAAATGAAAAATACAACAAATGTATGCAGGATGTTGAAAACAGAGTTTCGGTTTTTAAAACATACGTGAGTACATTCATCCAAAATTAAAAGCAAACCACAACTAATTCAAAGTAAATGACTGAAGGAAAATGAATGTAAATACATATTTAGCTTAAGCATAGAGGGGATTAGGAGATATAAGAGTGTATAGAATATAGAGAGGTGGAGGAAATGAAATGAAACAAGTAGAATGCATAAACATAAATGTCTTGAAACGGGCATCATTTCTACTCTATTACAACATGGGGGGAGACTAAAGCTCTAGGGTAAATTGATGTTGAGGGAAGAAATTTAGCAGACCCTATAAATTCTCAATACTTGAAAAAATATTATATATAGAGCCTACTTTAAATTCTTTTAAAAAGGTTTTAAAAATGGATTATGTGACCTCGAGTTAGGGAATTGATGCTTTATTAAAAGTGGAGTTTTCAAAACCATTTGGTGACATTTCAAAAATCTTTGGCTTACAAAATAAGGCCTAGTTCAAAATAGCAAAATATTTTCAAATGATAGGTGCTATTAGGAAATAGGATGTTCTTGGCTGAATCGAGTATCTAAAGGGATGAGTTGTATCCCTCACTTCATTGCTCCCCAAAAAGAAAAATTAAAAAATCAAAAAGTTAGAAAAAACAAAACCTCCAATATAGAGATCTTCCAAAAAAAAAATAAAAACCTCCAATATAGAGGTACCCTTTGAAAGAAAAGAATAGAAAAGAAAAGTCAAAGCTCAAAAGAGCAATTTTTCATCAAAATTTTCTTTGCCTTATACCCCGAGATGCTTTAGAAGGAACCGCGGGTAACTCTTTCCCAAAATACACACAGCTCATCTCAATGGAGAAAAGTTTACCATTAAATTCCTATAATAGGAATATGACCTACTTATTTGGATTTCATTTTGTTTGAGAATTAGACTTTGTTGAGTAAGAAATTGAAATTTGAAATGTTATTCAAAATTTTCTACAAAAACCTTTATTGAGTAGTGGGTATTAAAACCTGAGTGAGGGAAAATGTAAGAAATTGAAAGTACTTTTTTATAGAAACCAAAAGGAGTTTCCTTTTTAAAAATGCTAAACATAAAAAAAAAAGCAATAGAGGGACCATCTTGCTTAGGGATGTCGGCCTTCATAGGTTCCTTCTCAAGCTAATAAATTATAGGTACAAGTCTCTAAATATACACATGCATTCATAAAGTGGTCATCCATGCATGATTACCCTAGGACTAGGTGTCCTTGTCAAGTCCCCTTTGGCTAAAATCCCCTCCAACACAAAAATAAATCCAAGGAAATGGATAATATAGAATAAAGAAAAATTTCATACTCTTAGGATAAATCTGGAAAGAAAATCAAATCGGTGTTTTCTTCTTTGCCATTATCTAAATAAATTTGGATTAATTTCAAAGAGGGGCATCTGTAAATACCCAAATTCTTTTTTCAAAATAAAGAATTTTCATCTTTTAGAAATTTTGCTTTCTTTGGCAGCTTTGGGTTTTTAAATAAAAATACATCAAATCAACTCATTTTGGCATCAAAATTTTCTAGCAACCTCAAAATGATGATATATTGCATTCTTTTTGAAAAAAATCAAATTTGGACAAAATTATACAAAAATTACTATTTTACCCTCATGACCAAATTGGTAGGATTTTGCTTTTTTAAATGATTGCCTTTAAAGAAAGGATTATTTTAAACAATTCTTTTTATATAAACAAATGAAAAAGAGAACATTGAGAATCAAATCCAAAAATGTTTACAAATTTATAACTTTATGAAATTCCAGAACCCCTCATATTCAAAAATAAATTACATTCAAATTAGACCTCAAAAATTTGCCAGGTCGAGAATAGTCTCATTTCGAGACCTGATACCCAGGGTTAAAGTGGTTCGATACCCTACACCCGTTAAAGTGGTTTGATACCCTACACCGGTTGAAGTGGTTAAAGTGATTCGATACCCTACACCGGTTGAAGTGGTTAAATGGTCAAGGTAGTTATAGACTGACTCATGGAGCAAAAGTAGGTCACCCTTTCAAACAAAAACCGAGAATAAAACCTGGTATTTTTTTAAAAATGATATTTGAAGATTTCATTAAATTTGATGTTTTCAAATATAAAAATAATTTTAATGAAAGTGTTTGAAACCATACCTGTCATATATAAAACGTACCGAAAGGACACAAATTCCCCGAAAAGAGATGGCATGAACCAAAAAGGAAATTATCGAGTACCTGCCAATTTCGACATTGTTGGGCAAGGTAACCTATCATTTTTAGTTTCAGGTATTAGAAAGAAAAGTCGACGTTGAAGAAGGAAAGTCGGTGTCCAAAAAGGAAGGTCAGCGTCAAAAAGGAAAGTCGATGTTCAAGAAGGGAAAGTCGATGTTTAAGAAGGAAAGTCGGTAGCTAAAAAAGAAAGTTGATACTCAGAAAGGAAAGTCGACATTGAAGAAAGGAAAGTCGATGTTCAAGAAGAAAAGTCAACTCCCAGAATGGAAGGTCGGCATCTAGAAAGGAAAATTGGAAAAAATTAGTAAAAATAAAAAAAAATAAAAATATGAAAAAATCCGTCAATTACTTTGAATTCATATAATGCAAAGTTTAATACAGATTGAGCATTCAACATTGAACAATTGCATCCAAATTTACATATTTTAAAGCAAAAAAATAAATATATTTACATTTTACAAATTATAATGAGGATCATCAACTAAATAATCTTCATCTTCTCCTTGCTGAAGATCTTCATCATCATCAACAGCAGTACCTTCTGCTTGAAAATCAAATTCATCTCCTTGATATTATTGTTGCGCTCCTTCCAAATTAATCCATGCAATGTGTGCTTCAGTTAGGAGGGCATTTTCTTCACTATCTTCTATAATCCAGTCTTCTAATATATCAAAATTATCCAAACTTATTGGATCAAATTGACTTTCTTGTCTATTTACTTTTTTTAATTGTCTACAACAAAGAAAGATAAGCAATTAGTAAATAATATTAACAATTGAAGTCAAACAATTTATTGAATTGAACATTTAAGTACTAACTAATACAACATTACCTTTCGCGAAGCCGCATGTTACAACGAATAAAAACTAAATCATTCAGTCGCTTATGTTCCAACCTGTTGCACTTTTTTGTATGGATGTGTTCAAAGACACTTCAATTCCTTTAACAACCAGTTGCACTACATGTTTAACTCAAAACTCTGACTACAAAATCCCTAAGATTCGGGCAATCACTTATAAACCTATTCCACCAAACATCTGTAGAAAAAGACAAACATTAAAGACATAATCCATAATAATATAAGATGTATTGATTTAAGAAACTTAAATACGAAGATAAATAATTTACCTTGACGCATAGTATTATGGTTACGAATTGCTACAGGCAAACCCATCAAGTGAAGAGCATTATCATATATCTCCATCTCTTGATGTATAGCATCTGGTGTACTCTCATTAGGGACTAATCTGTCTATACAATCAATGATGTCTCGATTAACCTCACCGTCCCTTTTGAAGCTTACTAAATACCTGAATGATGGGTTTAGATAATATGTTGCAACATGAATAGGCTGATGCAATTGTTTATTCCATCTATTATCAATAATTTTTCACACGGCACATAATCTCTCTTTTTTCCATTAAAATTATTTATAATTGCTTCTTTTGCCCTATCTATGGCTTCATAAAGGTAGCCCATATATGGTTTCTCCTCGCTATTAGCTAATCTCAAAACCTTCACTAATTGACATGTAATCCTCGACAGTCTAACAAACGCATTAAAAAATGTAGTCCTTAAGACTGTCTCCGAAATCTCATTCAACTTTCAATTTCTTTTGTTCTGAGAACTCTGCAAATTGTTGCCACTTGTAGATGTGAAATTTTCACTCCAAGCTTATGTAGAGACTTGGAATAAAACTCTCAACTCTACTTGATGCTCGAGCATGCCAGCCAGTTTTCTAAAAACTAGCAAAATGTGAATCTGACGGGCGATTGTGGCTAAGCGGGCTCTTTTCGTATTAGACCTTCTTGAATCAATACTCAAAGGTCAGTCTAAGCGCTTAGGGATTCCAACTAGATAGGTAAGACTTCCAAATTCACGTGAAAGCAAACGTGTTTGACAATGGAAAACAAGTGCTCTTGATTTCAAGTTTCAAAAATAAACAAGTTCAGAAAACAGAAAACTCTATTTTCAAGACTTATTTCCCAAATCCTTTTAAATATCTTATATATCTTCAAAAATCATCAAAATTTTACAGGACTAAGCCTGAGATGCGAAGAGTTTGAGATATTTTTCAGATTATGATTTGGAGTTGTGGTGTTATAGAATTAAATCCAGGAAATACCTCTGCTTAGGCACCCGGAACTGTTCTGTCATAGAAATATAGAGACTCAAAGATGAGCCTATAACTCGGCGCTCAGAGTTCCAAATTTAATGAATTTAATTTTGCTGGAAAGCTATGGAAGTCAGCTTTCCAATGAATCAAATATCATTGATTTTGGATACGTATAGACAGAGTTATAGGATAAATACCTAGGCTCTATTGTAAAAAAAATGGTTGGACAAACAGTTTACAAAAACTTTCCTGATTTTGTACAATTTTAATTACGATATTGCACAGCCTTAAAATTTTTGTAAATTTTATTAGTAGCGGGCCTATGTGTATAGAAGAAGTGTGCAAAGTTTCAAGGGTCAGTCTAAGCATTTTGGGATTCCAACTAAACAAGTGAAACTTCTAAATTCATGTGAAAAGCAAAGGTGTTGAGAATGAAAACATGTGCACTTGACTCAAGTTTCAAAATGAATAAGTTTTGAAAAACTGAAAGTTTTGTTTTCAGAGCTTGTTGCACGGCCTTAAAATTTTTGCAAATTTTATTAGTAGCGGGCCTATGTGTATAGAAGAAGTGTGCAAAGTTTCAAGGGTCAGTCTAAGCATTTTGGGATTCCAACTAAACAAGTGAAGCTTCTAAATTCATATGAAAAGCAAAGGTGTTGAGAATGAAAACATGTGCACTTGACTCAAGTTTCAAAATGAACAAGTTTTGAAAAACAGAAAGTTTTGTTTTCAGAGCTTGTTTCCCAGATCCTTTAAAATGCCTTTTAGACCTCCTAAAATCATCAAAATTTTAGAGACCAAAGCCTGAGATGTGAAGAGTCTAGAGCATCTTTCAAATTGTGATTTGGAATTGTATTGTTATAAAATTAAATCTAGGAAATGCCTCTGCTTAGGTACCCAGAACTGTTCTGTTACAGAAATAAAGAGACTCAAAGATGAGCCAGTATCTTGGTGCCTAGAGTTTCAAATTTAATGAATTTGATCTTGATGGAAAGCTATGGATGTCATCTTTTCAATGAATTAAAATTCATTGATTTTGAACACTTAAAGACAGAGTTATAAGATAAATACCTAGGATCTATTGTAGGAAAACTGGTTGGATAGACAGTTTATAAAAACTTTTCTGATTTTGCATAATTTTAATTATGATGTTGGACGACCCTAAAATTCTTGAAAAATTTATTAGAAGTGGGTCTATGTGTATAGAATAAGTGTGAAAATTCAGAACAATCAGAGCCAATGTTTGGGAATTAAAAATCAAGCAATCTACTTATACAGAGATGATAAAATCCAGTTTTAAGGTTTTTAGAATCATACGTAATACAAACTCACACAAATTGAAAAGTAACAACACAACATCACGAATTGAAATTGCTAAAGGAAAATGAATTGAAATATACTTAATAGCTTAAGCATAGAGGGATTAGATAATATAGTGTTTACAGAACATAGAGAGATAGAATCAAGAACTCAAATACATAGAGCGCATAATCAAAAGAAAGGGAAATTTCAGCAACATCTACTTCTATTACATCATGAGGGGAGACAAAGCTTCATTAATACAACTCCTTTTGAATTGAATATGAAGAAGAGATGTGAAAGAAACAAGTTAGAGCAGGACTTACTCGGACTTACACAATGATCGGCCTCCAAGGTAGTGGTCAGCCTTCACTTGGTCCCTTTCCCCCCACACTCTCTCTAAGCCTTGGCCTAGATCCTACACTCCCTTCCCTCTAGGATCTTCCCTAACAACACTCCAACTCTCACAAGACTCTCAAAGTGAAGCACCCTTAATGGCCTCCCCAAGATGAACTCCCAAGATGGGATTCACGCCCTACCCTTAACCTCAATTTATAGGTCAAGGGTGGCTCTTCTAGGCCCTTCCTTGGGGTGGGTGAACCAAGATCCAACCCAGCCCCAAGGCCTTCCATTTCACGTGGTCAAGTGGTCCTTCATGGTCAAAGGTGAACCAACCTCATGTGGGCTGGTTTGAGCTTGAGTCATGTACTTTATGTCCTAGCCGTTTGGACTTGAATGCATTTGGATAGGCTTGATTCAAGGCCTTGATCATCCTCCTTTATGGCTCGTCCTTCCTTGCTTGATGTAAACTTGGTATATGGGTTGGATGTGGCTTGATAAATCTTTGAAATCAACCCAAGATTCAATCCCTTCCATCTTGCAAAAGTCGGTGAATCCTTATCAAAAGGTTGCATTTGATTTAAACAAGTTATTGATTTGATTTAATATACAACTCGAGCTACCTTGATGCTGACCCATTTGATTTGATTTTTTTTTTTATGAAGATATGCGTAGACGTGGTCCTCTCCCTTGCTTCTGGGTTTATCCTTCGTGAGCTTGATCCTGGGTTGAAGTGGGCCCCACCTATTCGCCTGATTCATTCATATCCTTCGGGTCTTATCCCTTTAACTTTAATTTAAAACTTTTAATTTAAAACCTTTAAAAAGATTTAAAATCTTCATTTTAAAGCAAAAGGTTTTAAATAATTTGGGCTTTCGAAATTGGGGGTGTTTGAAAAAAATTGATTTAGGGTGTTTACGAATGCCCCTCTTTGGCATTAATCCAAATTTATTTGGATAATGGCAAAGAAGAAACACACCCTTTTTTATTTACTTTCCAGATTATTCTTAAGAATATAATATAAATCATCCTTCATTTCATAAAATCTTTTCCTTGGATTGTAAAGGAGGGGATTTTAGCCAAAGGGGACTTGACCTACATTGGGTGTTTGTCCTAAACATGATTATGCATGGACAACTTTAGATGCATGCATGGTGTGTGATGCACATAGAGTGTGAGGTTTTAGAGACTCACTTAATAAATGAATGAGTTTGAGGAGAAGCCTATGAAGGTCGGTTGCCCCAAGTAGGATAATCCCATGTCATTTTGACATTTCGAGTTTTCAAAATTCATTTTCAAAGGGAACTCCTTTTAGTTTCTATCAAAAGAACTTATGATTTTTCATATTTCCTTTCATTTGGGTTTCAATACCCATTACTTAGCAGAGGTTTTATAGAAAATTTTGGAAAACATTTCAAAATTCCATTTCTCAGGCAACAAAGTCTTATTCTTAAACAAAATGAAATCCAAATAAGTAGATTATATTCCTACTTTAGGATTTTCATAGATAAACCATTCAACATTCGGATAAGTTGTAGGGATTTGTGAAAGAATTACCACAGTCTCTTCTAAAGCGTCCCGTGGTTTAAGGCAAAGAGATGGAAATTTCTCTTTTTGAGCTTTGTCTTTTTCTATCAATATGGAGGGCCTCCTTTTTTTTTCCTTTTAAAGGATTTTTTTTGTATTCCCTCTTTCTTTTTTTCTTTTTCATTCAAAGAGAATACCTCTTTTGGAGGAATTTTTGTATTTCCTCTTTCTATTTGAAAGGAAGACCTCTTTCGAAGGAGTTTTTGTATTCTCTTTTTCTTTTGATTTTGCCAATTTTCCTTTTGGAGAGAGAAGTAGAATAGGGAGACTTATCCCTTTGGTTACTCGATTTAACCAAGATCATCCTATTTCATAATAACATCTACCATTTGAAAATATTTTGCTATATTGAATAAGTCTCCATTTTGTAAGATAAAGATTTTTGAAATGTTACCACATAATTTTGAAAACTCTGCTATTCATAAAGCACTAATTCCCTTATTCAGCGATCAACCTTGATCCTTCTTTCAAGAAGTTCAAAGGAGATCCATTTTAAAATCTTTTCGAAAGAATTTAACATAGACCCTATACATAATATTTTTCAAGTTTGGGCATTTATAGGGTCTACTAAATTTCTACCTTCAACATCAATCAACCAATATGCATTGTTGGTGGTTGTTCCCCTTACAATATAGGGACCATCCCACTTGGACCGCCACTTTCTAAGCGGATGTGGGCCATGATGATGGATGATTTTCAAAACAAGGTCTTCCACTTTGAAGTGGCAAGCCTTCATATGCTTTTCATAATGTCAAGCTATCCTTTGCTGGTATGCATATGCATGATCCATAGGAAGGAGCCTTTTTTCATCTAACAAATTAAGCTCAGCCATCCTAGCATGTTGTAAAGCCTCTAGGGGTAGGTCGAGTGCAAGTGATATATGGAATGAATGCAATTTGGTATGAATGGAAAGTATGGCATTTGTACCATAGACCAACTTGAATGATGTGGCATTTCTGGGTTTTCGGATGAAAGTTCTCTAAGCCCATAAGGCTTCATCAAGCTTCTCATGCCATGTCCTACACTTCTCTAAGTTTTTTTAATGATGCTAATGAGAGTTTTGTTTGTGACTTTGGCTTGGCCGTTGCCTTGAGGGTAGTAGGGTGATGAGAAGTGTTGAATTATGCCATAGGTATTACATAACTTTTCTGTCTTCTCATTCTTCAAAGGTGTGCATTATCGGACACTAGGTCTCTTGGAACTCCAAATCGAGCCAAGATATTCTTTTTAATGAATGCCACTACATGTTGTCCTTGAACATTGGCCAAGAAAGTAGCTTCAACCCATTTAGAAAAATATTCGGTGGCTGCTAATATAAACCTATGTCCATTGGATGCAGTTGGGGAGATTGGTCCTATGATATCAAATGCCCACATGGTGAAGGGCCACAGGCTTACAATGGAATGCAAGGTAGACGATGGGATATGAATGGCATATCCATGCACTTGACATTGATGACATTTACTAACATGATCATGGCAATCTTTCTTAAGGGTGGACCAAAAATAACCGACCCTAAGTATCTTCATGGCCATCATATTTTCATTGACATGTCCTCCACATTCTCCATCGTGGAATTTATGCATTATGGTCCTAGCCTCATCAAGGTCTACACATCTCAACAAGATGCCGGTAAAACTCTTTTTATAAAGAATGCCTTCCAAAATCACATATCGGGTTAAAATTTTTTGAATAAAAGCTTTATCTTTGAAAGAAGCAAATTCAGGAAATCCTCCATTTTCTAAAAAGTTTTTAATGTCTTGAAACCAAGGTTTTTCCATGGAATTTTGGTCATTTTGGCAAATCTCCAAATCGTGAGTGGATGGAGTGGGTGAGTGCCAAATTTCTAAAGATCGAGTTCCCATGGTGGGATCAACCCTTAGAGATGAACCTAGGGATTAGATGACATCTACTATGGTGTTGTCCTCTCTACCTATGTCGGTGAATGTGCATGGCTTGAAGGAATCGACCAATTGAGTGGCCAATTCGTGGTATTGTATGAGTTTTTCATTTTTGACTTGCCAAATTTTTGAAACTTGGTTTATAATAAGCATAAAATCTCCAAAGACTTCAATACATGATGCCCCTAGATTTTTCAAAATTTTTAGGCCTTGTATGAGTGCTTCATATTCAGCCATATTATTTGAGCATGCAAAATCTAGTCGAATAACAATTGGGATATTTCTTTTTTTCGGGAGATATGAGGATGATTCCTACACCTGCCCCTTGTTGATTCTTTGCCCCATCAAAATATATTTTCCATACTTGATTTTCATTAAAACAATTTGCTAGAACATGGTTTTGAAATTCATTTGCAAATATGCCTTCATCGGGCATTTCATTAAGTATGGGATATATATCCTCAAGAGGCAATTCTGCCACATGATCGACTAAGGCTTGTCCCTTAATAGAGGTTTGATAATAAAACTTTAAATCATACTCCACTAAGAGGAGCTACCATTAACCTAGACTACCCATTAGGATAGGTTTTTCGAACAAGTGCTTGATTGGATCAAGTTTAAACACTATCCAAATTTCATGATCTAGGAAATAATGTCTAAACTTTTGGCAAGCCCATACCAAGGCCAAGCACGTTTTCTCCATGGCCTGATAATTTCTTTCATATGCCAATAGAGTTCTTGAAATGTAGTAAATAGTATACTCCTTATGGCTATCATCCTTATATTGAGCTAGCAAAGCACCCAATGCATTCCAACAATAAAGGTTTTCCTTGCTTTGGAAGTTTTAAAATCAGAGGATTTACCAAATAAGTTTTCAATCTTTCAAAAGCTTTTGACAATCATCATCCCATTTAAATTTAACCCCTTTTCTCAAAAACCTATTGAAAGGTTCGCATCTTATTGATAAATTGGAGATAAATCTCCTAATTGCTTGGAGTCAACCTTGGAGGCTTTGGATTTGGGTCAAGATGGAGGGTGGAGGCATGTCTATGATGGCTTGACACTTAGAGGGTCAACTTTTATGCCCCTTTGGCTTACCATGAACCCTAAGAGTTTTCCTGATTTCACTCCAAACACATATTTTTGAGAGTTTAGCTTCACTTTATAAAGCCTAAGTCTTTCGAAAACCTTTTGCAAAGATTCAATGTGTATGCATCGGATTTTTTATTTTACCAAAAAATCATCCACATATACTTCCAAAAGCTCATGGATTTGATCATAAAAAATTGTAGTCATGGCCCTTTGGTATATGGCACCGACATTTTTCAAACCAAATGGTATAACCGTGTAATAGTATGTGCCCCAAGGTGTAGTAAAAGCAGTTTTTGCGTAATCTTTTGGTGCTAACTTGATTTTATTATAACCCGAATAGCCATCCATAAAAGAAAATATTTCATAGTTTGCAGTGCTATCCACTATCAAATCAATGTTTGGAAGAGAAAAATTATCTTTTGGAGTGGCTTTGTTCAAATTTCTAAAATCAATGCAAATTTGAATTTTTCTATTGGATTTTTGAACCACAACAATATTTGAAAGCCATTCAGAATAAGCAATGGGTTTCATAAATCCGGCTTTTAAAAGATCTTCTAAACCCTCTTTCACTTGGGAGTGAACATCGGGATGGATTTTTCTAAGGTTTTGTCTCACGGGTTTTGCATTGGGTTCTAAGAGAAGATGATGTTCCACGACTCTCGGGTCTAAACCTAGCATGTCTTCATAGGTCCATGTAAATACATCAACATAGGATTTCAAAAATACAATGAATGATACTTTTTCATGCTCATGCAAACATGCACCTATTTTGACACACTTTGGGTTAGACTCACTCCCTAGGTTAATTTCTGCAAAATCCCCTCCTACGGAATTTGAAGGTTTTTCCAAGTCAAGGATTCTATGAAATTCGGGAAGCTCGGAGGCTTGATCTTCCTCGTTGCTTTGATCATTCTCAAGCACTTTAATTTCTAAGGAAGTGTTAGGTAAGAGAGTGGGGTTGTGGATGACAAGCTTAGATGATTTTGGTTTGAGAATATATACAAGTAGAACTCAAAAATGGGGTTTGTACATGGCCAATATTTTTGGAATTTTGGAAATTTTCAATTTTTTTGTCTTTTTCCAAGCAAAAGCTAGAAAGATGAATATACAAGACTTTCTTTTTGAGATTTTCATATTTTTCAATTTTTATGGCTTTTTTCAAACAAAGGCTAGGAGAATGAACATAAACAACTTTCTTTTTAGAATTTTCAAATTTTTTAAATATTTTTGGATCTTTCAAATATATAATTCTTTTAGATTTTTTTCTAAAGAGGGATCTTCCATCAAACCTACAAAGAAAACACCATGAATTAGACTCTAAACAATAGGTCTAAGCCATAGGTTTCGGTGTTAGTGGGTTCTAGGGCACCCTTGACCCAAGTGATCTTAGGTGGTGGCTCAGGAGGTATAGATGGGGTATAGCCCAATCCATATCGACTTGGGTTAGGTGTAGGTAGAGTGAGCTCTAACCTACCATGGTTATGGGCTCCTAGACCTTGGTAAGGTTTGTACCCCATATTCAATATGATGTTCCAATGCTTCTTGAGTTTTTTTTATATAATGGATGGCCTTGGAACATGGTTCCGTCCATGTCATGGATGTACACATGGTTAGGCTTGGCTAGGGTCTTGGAGACATGGATTGGAGATGACTTGGGCTGCCCTTGGATGCACATGACCCTAGGTATTTGAACACTTGGGGACGACTTGGGCTTCCCTATAAGGTGAATGACTCCCAAGTGGTGGTCGACTAAGGGAGACTTGACTAAGGGTGTAGGAAGTTCTCTACGGCTTCTTCATGGGATGGATGACTTGATATACAAGGGAAATTTTGGATTTCCTTGAGTTGAGGGTGATCTTCTCCAAGAATTACCACTACTTAGTTTTCATAGGGGATTTTCACACACTTGTGAAATGTGGAAGGAACGGCCCGGAGGCTATGGATCCATGGCCTTCCTAACAAGAGGTTGTAGTGGGGGTTTGTAAACACCCTAAAAATGGTGATGTTTTCCAAAACTCCTAAAGTTTCAAAATCCAGCTTACAGCTTTCTAAAACCTTTAAAAACCCAAAATTTTAAAACTTAAACCTTTTGAGAAATATTTCAAAATAAAGGTTTTAAATTCAAGCTAAAATCCCATGGATTTCAAAGCAGATCAAAACGGACAAGTGAAACCCGATCCAAAAAGTCAGCTCAAGGTCAAGTCAAAAAGTGAAGGATGGGCCAAGCCTGTTTGAATGAAAACCAAATTGAAGATTGAACCCTATGTTCATATCGAAGCAAGTTCAACTTCAAAAAGGTGAAACAAAACCAAGACCCTGATGAAGCCCTCAAAAATCAAGAACCAGGCCTGTCAAAACTTAAATCAATATCTACTTCAAAATCTGGGATCGACCTCATC
Organism: Brasenia schreberi; assembly: GCA_036023115.1. Classification (NCBI taxonomy): domain Eukaryota; kingdom Viridiplantae; phylum Streptophyta; class Magnoliopsida; order Nymphaeales; family Cabombaceae; genus Brasenia; species Brasenia schreberi. The sequence continues at coordinate 3,880,443 of JAYKKT010000016.1, forward strand.
AAAAACAAGCTCGAGACGGGGCCAAACGGATCAAATCAAGCCTCAAATAAAAAGTCCTAAAAGCAAGCATTAGCCGGTTAAAGGGGCTGGGAAAAACCCAGTCTAAAATCAGGTCACTGAGGAACTGATTACGTGAGCATCATGCATTGCATTTTGAAAATCCATACTTCTTAAAAAGGAGTCTTCTCTTTAAAAGAAGAAAAAGAAAAGACAAAGAGAATGCAAAAACTCCTCAAAAAAGAAGTCTTCTCCGAAAAAAAAGGGAATACAAAAACTTTTTCAAAAGAGGTTTTCTCTTAAAAAAGAAAAAAAGAAAAAGGAAAGCTAAAGCTCAAAAGAGCAAATTTTCTGACTCTTTGCCTAAAACCACGGGACGCTTTAGAAGGGACAGTGGTAACTCTTTCCCATATCCCTTCAGCTTATCCTAAATAAAAAAGGTTCAACTATGAAAATCCTAAAGTAAGAATAGTTGGATTTCATTTTGTTTGAGAATTAGACTTTGTTTTATGGGAAATAGAACTTTGAAATGTTTCCAAAATTTCCTACCAAAAAACCCTCTATCGAAGTAGTAGGTGTCAAAACCCAAATAAAGAAAAGTATGAAAAATTGGAAGTCCTTTTGATGGAAGATAAAAGGAGTTCATTTTCAAAAAGAAATTTTCAAAAAACCCAAAAATATCAAAAAAACATGGGATAAAACATGCTTTGAGCAATTGGCCTCAAAAGGCTCTCTCTGGGCTCAAAAACTCAAAAATGTCAAAAAGACATGGGATAAAACCTGCTTGGGGCAGTCAGCCTTTAAAGACTCTCTCCAGACTCAAAAACTCCAAAAATTGTCTCTCCCAAAAGCCCACCTCGCTCACTCATGCATGCATTCAAAAGTCATTCATGCATGATCATGCCTAGGAAAAGCACCTCACATAGGAAAAGACCCCTTTTGGTCGAAAATCCCCTTCCTATGATCAAAGAAAAAGGAGTTTTTACGAAACGAATGATGATTCATTCTTAAGAAAATTTGGAAAGAAAATCCATAAAGGGAGTTTCTTCTTTGACATTATCTAAATACATTTGGATCAATGCCAAAGAGGGGCATATGTAAACACCCTAAAAATGGTGATGTTTTTAAAAACTCCTAAAGTTTCCAAATCCAGCTTACAGCCTTCTAAAACCTTTTAAAACCCAAAATCTTAAAGCTTAAACCTTTTAAAAAATATTTCAAAATAAAGGTTTTAAATTCAAGCTAAAAGCACATGGATTTCAAAGCAGATCAAAACGGACAAGTTAAACCCGATCCAAAAAGCCAGCTCGAGGTCAAGTCAAAAAGTGAAGGATGGGTCAAGCCTGTCTGAATGAAAGCCAAATTGAAGATCGAACCCTGTGTTCATATCGAACCAAGTTCAACTTCAAAAAGCGAAATGAAACCAAGACCCTAATGAAGCCCTCAAAAATCAAGAATCGGGCCTGTCAAAACTGAAATCAGTGTCCAGTTAAAAATTTGCGATTGACCTCATCAAAAACAAGCTCGAGACGGGGCCAAATGGATCAAATCAAGCCTCAAATGAAAAGCTCTAAAAGCAAGCATTGGCCGGTTAAAGGAGCTGGGAAAAACCTAGTATAAAATCGGGTTACCGAGGAACTAGAGCCCGCTAAAAAACTATCCATTTCATACACCAAAGAATGACTCAAAAGAAAAATTTTGGATTGGATCTGGATCAAAAGATCTAAATCCATACCCCAAAAGAAGACAAAAAAATTGAATTGGATCTAGACCAAAAGATCCAAATCCATGTCTCATTGAAGATTGGATCGAGTTGGACCTAAGGATCCAAACTCAATCCAAAAGATCCACCCTTGGCCTATAAATAGGGCCAAGGGGGTTCACGTGAAGTCTCTTGGGAGTTTTGAAATGTAGGAGAGAGAAGGAGTGGAGCATCCCAAGGGCTTCACGTGGAGAGCTTGTTGAAGGGGAAGGGGCGCCGCACAAAGGGGGGTCCCGCACCAAAGGGGGATGCTGCTCTGCACCAAGGGGCGTCGCTCAACACAAGGGAGGGCGCTGTGCTGCACCAAGGGGGGCGCTACACCAAGGGGGGGTGCTACACCAAGGGGGGTGCTGCATCAAGAGCCGAATTGCACCAACTGAACCGTGGACTGCACTTGCACCTTGGGTTGGCCGAACTACATCAAGGGGCTAACTTGGACCGAACCTAGCTTGAAGACTTGGGCTCGATCAAGTGAAGGACCCGACTGCACCAAGTGAAGCGAAGGGGCTACACCAAAAAGGCTAAAAAGCGAACGAGGAAAGCTTGTAAGTATTTTAAACTTCAGTTTTAAACCGCTTTCTCCATTAAATTCAATTCAAAAAGGGGTTGTATTAATGGAACGAAGCCTCCTCCCATGTTGTAATATTGGTGCATAAACACGATCATACCCATAATTACTTGAGCCTTTTCGCTCTTAACTGGTGGATGAACAAGATCGCACCCACAAGTACTTCAGCCTTTTCGCTCTTAACTGGTGGATGAACATAATCGCACCCACATGCACTTGAGCCTTTTCGCTCTTAAATTGGTGGATTGTCACGATTAAACCCACGAGCACTCGAGTCTTTCTGCTCTTTACACTCACGTGTACTTGAACCTTTTCGCTCTTTTAAGCTAAATATATATATTTCAATTCGCGTGAATTTTACTTTCGTGAAAGTAGAGTGAATGCACTTTAAATTTGCGTGAGATTTACTTTCGTAAAAGTAGAGTAAATGTACTTTCAATTCATGTGAGTTTTACTTTCGTGAAAGTAGAGTAAATGCACTTTAAATTCGCATGAGTTTTACTTATGTGAAAGTAGAGTAAATGCACTTTCAATTCCCGTGAGTTTTACTTTCATGAAAGTAGAGTAAATGTACTTTCAATTTGCGTGAGTTTTACTTTCGTGAAAGTAGATTAAATGCACTTTAAATTCGCATGAGTTTTACTTTCGTAAAAGTAGAGTAAATGCACTTTCAATTCACGTGAGTTTTACTTTCATGAAAGTAGAGTGAATGTACTTTAAATTCGTGTGAGTTTTACTTTCGTGAAAGTAGAGTAAATGTACTCTCAATTCACATGAGTTTTACTTTCGTGAAAGTAGAGTGAATATGTTTTAAATTCGCGTGAGTTTTACTTCGGATGTAGAGTGAGTTGCAAATTTCAATTTTGGTGAGTTCGCATCATCGTTCTCAAAAACCCAAAAAGATTTCTAGCATCTTTGCATTCGCTCATTGTATCTAAAGCCCTCGAACACTCGCTACAAACCACTCTAAAACTAGGCCATACATTTCACACACACATCAGGCCTAAATAAATAAAACTTGCAAAAATCTTAGGGTCGTCCAACCCCGTAATAAAATTGGCAAAGAGTGCACGAACTGAATTCATTCAAAAACACTTGTCGTTTGAAGTAAAACTTGTTTAAAAATCGAAGTTCCTAAGCGCTTAAACCGACCCTTGAGAATTGGTTCAAGAAGGTTTAAAGCGAAAAGAGTCTTCTTGCCTACAATCACCAAAGTCAGAAAATCATTTCAAAAAAACTTCGCTAGTTTGAGTAAGCTAGCTGGCACGCTCGTGCAAGCATAGGTACGAAAAGGTTCACTTCGAGTTTTCTAAACTTGGGAGTGGAAGTTTTCATGTTTACAGGGTTCATGTCTAAGACATGAAATAGCCACGTGTGTCGAATATTCTTGACTTCCATGGGAAATTCTATGGCTCCAAAAGGATGGGATGCATTACCATCGTATCCTGTTATAACGATGGAGCTTGGCTCTAAACAAGACATGGTGACTCCTATTTGAAGGGTCATATGTAACAGAAGGATGTTTAAACCTCCTCTCCCATCGATCAAGCACTTGTCTAGAGTGTGGTGATTCAAAACCACCTCTATATGCAAGGCTTGGTTATGGGCCATATATGGTTTTTCCAATTCATCCTCTGTAAATACGATGGGGGCCTTAGCACATATCGGGGAGACCAAGAAGTATAAGGACTCGGGAGTAATGGAGGGGTTAACCTTGGCCATTTCTAAGATCCCTTCTAAGACTCGTCTATGTCTAGGTGAGGTTTGGATCAACTCTAGAATAGACATGTTTATGGGAATTTTTGAAAGGTGAAGTTGAAATCATAAGGGGTTAACACCACGTTTTTATCCTTGTCCATGCCATGCGATGCATTAGGAATGTATGCTTTTGAAGGGCCTGGTAAAACAACCACTTCCTTGCTAGAATTCTTAGCTAAGTGAGGGGGTTGATAGATCCTCCCAGACCTAGTCACCTCACCCATACCTTTCCTAAGGCTTGCTCTTATCTTGGCTCTATTTCAATTCTTCGGAGCACCACGAATTTCTAATAAGGCTCTAACTAGGGGCAAGACTCTAAATGCTTCCCGGATCACTACTTGCTTGGCTTTTTTTATTACGAGAGCAAGTGGTGTGTGGCAAGTAGTGTGTATCGTATGCAATGCATGCTCCATTCCATGAGCCATAAGTGGGATAAGGCGTACCCCTTTTCCCTTCCTGCTGGTGCTTGCATGATTCGGGAAGGGTTCCTTTAGAACGGCTTGGGAGACCTCCGGTTCTTTCGTGACGTAGAGCCTTCCTTGCTCAATCATGTCCTCGATTATGTTCAAAAGGCCGAAACATTTATTTGTATCATGGCCTTTGAGCCTATGATACTTGCAAAACTCGTTCAAAATTTTCTCTTTAAGGGGTGTCCCCTCAGGAAGAGCAGGGAGAGTGACCATTCCTTGGGCTAGAAGGAGGTCTAGGACTTCTATGATAGGTTGTCCCAATTGAGTGAACTCCTTCCGTTCGAAATTCCTTTGAGGTTTTTGGCATGTTTTTGTTCGGAATTCTTGGAAGGGCCGACCGGGCTTGGTTCCATGCGAACATTTGCAATCTTTTGGGGTTTTGCCCCATTGTCCGCCATGGATGGCCCATATGCCCCTTGTTTTTCAAATCGATTCTTTTGAAAAGTTCTCTCCTTCCATAAGTCTTTGTAAACTCTCTTTTTCAAATTGGCTTTGAAGAGTGAAGCATTTTTATAAGTTTTTGAAATGTTGAGATTTCATGGAGGGAGAGAAGAGCCTTCAAATCAGTTCTAAAGTTTTCCAGGATGAGTATCACAGCGCATCCTTCGGAAATGGGTTCCCTTACTTGCCCTAAGAGCAACCTCCATCTAACGATGAATGCATGGGCATCCTCGTTAGGTACTTGTTTTGTATCTCTTAAGGTATTCAAAGTGGGAGTGACTTCCACATTATGAGAAAAATATTGCATAAAGCAATTTGCCAACTCCTCGAAGGTGGCAAATTGGCTTAAATCGTACGAAGCCAATCACTTTGAAGTATTTCCTTTGAGAGAGAGGGGAAACCAATAAATCTATTTTGTTGAATCCTTTTTTATTTTTGTAAGCCCTGTGGGAAAAGAGTTGAAGGTGGGATCTAGGATCTCCACTTCTGTTATACCAATGGAAATTTAGTATGTCATTATCACTATCGGTTTGATAGTCGGATAGAAGGAAATTTGATAGTGCGTATGACCTCTTTTCCTTTGTTTGGCCTTTCAACAATTGTTATAAGGCTTTCCTATCTTTTAAAGTAAAGGATTCATGTTCTCGTTTCCCTTCTACTATTGAGGTCTCCTTAGGCTTCTTTGATTGATTTGATCTTCTATGAGCCCTTGCTTGTTTCGCATGAGAAGAGCATGGTTCGACCGCCTCGACCTCTTGGCTTAAGGTGGCAATCTTCTTTCCTATGAGCTTGAAATCCCTTTTTAGAGAAACAAGCGAATCCTCTTGATTCTTCTACCTCTTTATACATTATACTCCTTTATATCTCCTAATCCCCTCTATGCTTAAGCTATAGATATATTTCAATTCATTTTCTTCAGTCATTTACATTCAAATGGTTGTGATTTCTCTTTAAATTTTGGATGTGATGCATTCACGTATTTTCTAAACATGAAAATCTGTTTTGAACATCCTATATCTGTTTGATGATTTATTTTTAATTCCCTATCCTCTGCTCCGAATGATCTGAAATTTTAAAAACCAAATACTCACACACCAGCCCACACCTTATAAAATTTTTAAGAATTTTAGGGCCATGTAGATATATAATTAAAATTAGAGAAAATCAGAGAAATCTATAGTTAGATCTCTAAAACTTGTGTTTCCCGCAACAGAACTTTGGTTATCATCCCATACCTTTGCCTATATTCAACCAATTTCATTGAGACATATCTCATTGGAAAGCTGACATTCATATATTTTTAGCAAGACTAAGTTCATAAAGATCAGAGCTTTGTGCAACGAGATACAGCATTTCTTTAAACCTCTGTATTTCTGTCATAGAACTATTTTGGACATTTGAGCAAGGGTCATTCCCTAATTTAATTGCAGACTGTCGCAACATCAAAAATAAAATAAGAAATAGTTTCTGAATATGCATACTTTTCACAATAAAATTTTTGTGATTTTTGGAGATTTATAAACCATTTTCAAAAATCTAAAAACAAGTTCTGAAAATAGAACCAGTTTTTGTTTTTCAGAACTTAGAGAAATTTTTCTTCCATAGGCCAAGTGCACGTTTTTGGTTGAGTCAAGTAGATTCAAAAAGTGAATTTCAAAAACACACCTGATCAAGATCAATACTAAAAGTGTCTAGGCTGACCCTTGAGTGTTGGTTCAAAAGGGCCTAAGTCGAAAAGATCTCACTTCCCCACAATCATCATTAAAGTTAGAAAACACAACATTGCTAGTTTGAGTAAACTAGCAGGCACGCTCGTGCAAGATGCAGTGTGCGAAAGCTTATTTCAAGTCTCTACATAGACTTTGGAGTAAAATTTCCACATCTATAAGTGGATTTGAGGAAAAGAGGTTTCAATATCACCATCTTACTCAAAAAAATTTGATGTTTGGGTTTCGGTTTACAGTCAGCACTTTGAATTCTAAATCCTTCGAATTGTCCAATTAGATTTCCTACTTCATAAGGTATTACGAAGGATTTCTGTTTTTTTCCATCTGTACAAAAGTACTGCACCAGTGAACCAATGCCTACAATTTTGGATGAAAGGATGAATTTGTTGGTACGTGTATATTATGGGAGTAATTTCTTGGAAATGCTTGGTGCCCACAGTTCTGATTCCGTAGTGTGTTCTTGGAATTTTACCCATGCAAGCCATATGTATTTTCCTCTGAATTATTAAATATGACAGATGATGAGTGTGGTTAAGAAACTCCTAGACTATTAATCATTATTTGTGTTGTTTTGAGATACTCCAAGCCTAATGATGGTTTTTGTCATGTATATTGCTTTATTTATCTCGCTCATGTAAGGAATCATTGTTGCATGGACGGTCCCAAGCCCACATAAGTAAAGAGGATTGTGTTAGGCTTCTGACTACTAGCGTAAAACTTTGTCAGACTTATCTTCCATGGATTCTACAAATTATGATAGGGCTATGTGGAAAAAAAAATCATGTAACCAACCCCATCTAGTATGGGAAAAGGCTTAGTTGTTGTATATTTCTTTATTTGGAGAACCACATTTGTAGTAAACGATAGCAAATCACATTCTTATGTATCATACTCCCTTGTAAGCAAATTACATTCTTTTTTTATCATGCTCCCATGTAAGTTGCATATAACTAGTTAATCTATATATGTACAGGTTGATGAAACCATCCATGTAGAATTTGATGAGTGTGACCATGAAGTGTGGAGTGCAGAGCTTCATTGGTTCCATCTCTCTATTGTATCAGAGTTTACAGCCTTACATAACTTTATATAGGCAATGGTTGGGCATGTGAGGTTTTGCTACCATGCAGTTGATTCTTCATCTAATGGAACAGGTAATTTGAGGAAATATCTTCCTCCCTGGTTTAGGTGAGAACCTAAGATGTATATTGGTAGAGCACTATATCTTTCATATCACTAAAGAATAACCTTTTGTTTTTTCTTTTGCAGTGTTGCCCCAATGATGGTTTGGACTGATAATCATTATAGATCTCTTGCACGGCTCATAACGAAACATGCATGGCTCTATACAAAAATGGTTGTCGCATAGACAATTGTCAACCAAAAGGAAAATCTTGTAGGAGGCCTTAGTGATTTTGTTTATGTTTTATTTTTTTTTATATATGCTATCTATTCCTATTAAATGAGCTTCATTTATTTGTGCTTAAATTTCATTATATGAGCGGTAAAGCTCAACGTGTGCGTGTGTGTTGTGTATAAATGTAAAGACAACTCACACGACTGAATTTTAACAATCCAGCTGAAAGGGAGATATAGATATAAGTGCGGAAAGGCTCAATGTGTGCGTGTGTGTTGTGTATAAATGTAAAGACAACTCACACGACTGGAATTTAACAACTCGGAATGTAAAGACGTACACAACTGAACCGTAAAACTCACGCAGCTGAAAGTATATAGATATGTCTATATCTTAAGGGCTGCCAAGGCCAAAATGTGCATGAGAGTGTTTGAGCAAGAGCTCGCGTGTCCTTTGTGGGCAAGTGTGGAATTGAAATGATAAACTCACATGACTTAAAGTAACAACTCGAATGAAATTGCAGCCTATATGGCTCTTACTAGAGTCTTTGGAGTAAGAGCGAAAGCTTAATTGTGTACGTGGGTGTCTTGTGTACGAGATAAGAGGTAAGGCTCAAGTGCACGTATATGTCTCGTGTATGAGATAATAGCTAAGGCTCAAGTGCATGTATGTGTCTCGTGTGTCAAGCACTAATATTACATCTCGGGGGGAGACCACGCCCCATTAATACAATCCCATATCCGAATTGAATTGAATATAAAAGGAGTAATGTAAATACCAAATTTTAAACATTTACAAGTGATTCGGTCTTTCTTCTCCAATCTACACATGATTTGGTTCACTTTGGTAGCCGCAAGGGTGTCCTCTTTGAGGCTTGAGACGTGAAGTGGCTGGCCGAGTTGTGCTTGAAAGGATTTGGGCTTGAGAGAGTTCATGGGTGTTAGGTTGGTTGTGGGGCTAAGTTGGGGTAAGCAAGGCTCATGGCAAAGGGGTGGTGGTGTGCTAGGCTAGGATGGTGGGAGTGTTGGTGTTAGGTTAGGATATTTCAATTTCGGCAAGTTCAATTCAAGTTGTGTGAGTTTGTCATTTCAATTCTACACTCACACACGCGTGCATTGAGCCTTTCTGCTCTTAATATAAGTATATCTCCCTTCGGCAATTTACATTCAAGTCTTGTGAGTTGCCTTTAAATTTGGGGTGTTTCCCTTAAAGCTTCATCTTTACATTTCAGGTTTTTCTTTAAAGTTGTGTGAGTTGCTTTCAATTCGAGCTTAGCTCATATCATACCCTTCGAACTCGAGATACTTCGCATACTTGCATTCGTAAGCTTTCGAAAAAGCATCGAATACCCCATGCAAACACACCAAACTTAGGTCACTTATGCACATACATAGCTGGCCTAAATAAATGTAAAATCAAAGACTTGGATACATGCAACCTACGTAAATAAAATATGCAAATAGGCATACAATCGACAAGATACTTTCGTGATTCTTTTCAAAAGTCCATGCTTGTTAAAAATCAAGATTTTCTAAGTGTTTAAACCGACCCTTGAGCATCAATTTCAAGAAGGTTTACAACGAAAAGATCCCACTTACCCACAATCGCCCAAAACGTCAGATATTTCCAAAATCCTTCACTAGTTTGAGTAAGCTAGCTGGCATGCCCTAAAGCGACGTAGACACGAAAAGGTTCACTTCAGGCCTAAGAACCCAAAGTGAGAAATTTCATGTCTACTGGTTTTGGCACGCCTGGTGGGACGTGGGTCTTAAGAAGAATCGATTAAAACAAGCAAACCTCTTGAAAAATTTTCCAAGAAAAGTATTTAACTCTTTGCCTTTTTGCATTTCATAGTTGGTTTTTGAAACAAGCATCGGAGTCATGTCAAGTTCAAATTCCAATGAGGTGACCAGCCATGTCTCGCGCACATCAAGTTCTCACTCAAAGAGATTTTTGAAAACTAGAAATAAGAGAAAAGAAATAGAGGATTTGCGAAAAGATTTTGAAGTCAAAATCGCTGCACTTAGCCAAGAGGTCGAGGCAGTTGATTCGTGTTCTCTCACGGTGAACAAATAAAGGCTAAAAAGAAATTTGACAAATCTCGAAAACTCAAGGAAACCTTCGCTATGGAGGAAAACAAATATCACGAGTCCTTCACTCACAAGGACCGGAAAGCCCTACAGTAGTTGCTAAAAGGGCAAAATAAAGAGAAAAGAACGTACGCCCTGTCTAATTTCCTTCCTTTAGATTATGAAACAAACAGTAATGATGAAATACTGAATTTCAATCAGTATGATGGCACGGGAGATCCTAGATCTCACTTGCAACTCTTTTCTCATCGAGCCCACAAGAAAAAGGACTTGATGAAATGGATATATTGGTTTCCCCTTTCCCTCAAAGGAACTGCTTCAAAATGGCTCGCTTCTTACGATCTGAGTCAGTTCGTAACTTTTGAAGAGTTAGCGAACTGCTTTATGCAAAGATTTTTGCATAATGTAGAAGTTACGCCAACTTTAAATACTTTGAGGGATACAAAACAAGCGGCGAACGAGGATGTACACGCATTCATCGTTCGATGGAGGTCCCTCCTAGGGCAAGTAAGAGAACCAATTTCAGAAGGGTGCACAGTAATGCTCATCCTCGATAATTTCATAAATAAATTAAAAACCCTTCTCTCTTTACATGAAATCTCGACTTTTCACAAGTTGATCAAGAAAGCTTCCCTGTTCGAAACAAATTTAAAGAAGGGAGTCTACGATCATCTGTGGAAAGAGAGTGTTTTACCAAAGACTCGGTTGGAAAAACCCGGCACATACGGGATGCCCACGATGGACAAAGGGGCAAAGCCCTAAAAATTGCAAACGTCCAAGTGGAAACAAACCTGGCCGGCGTTTCAAAGAAAACCGAGCAAAAAATTGAAAAATTACAAAAAAGTTTTGAAAAAAAGGGAGTACATGCCCTTGGGGCAGCCTGTTTCGGAGGTCCTGAACCTCCTACTTGCCCAAGAAATGATCGTACTCGTAGAAATTTCGGTGGGATCACCTCCAAAAGGGTAGTATTTAAACAGATTTTGCAAGTATCATCGACTGAAGGGTCATGATACCAATAAATGTTTTTCCCTTCTCAATAAAATTAAGGACTTGATAGCACAGGGTCGGCTCCAAGTCACTGAGGAACTAGAGCCTGCCTAAGCTATTTTCAAAGAACCCTTCCCCAATCACGCAAGTACTAGTGGGAAGGGCAAAGAGGTATATGCTTTCTCGACTTCAATGAGTTTAGTGCATTCATCTCATTCTCGTTTTACTACTTGTGCACTATTGTAAGCACGAAAAATTCTCACTCCTGGTTTACAAGACCAGAAACGAGCTTTTTCGCGTTTACATTGCTTTTAGGGCATGCCAGCTAGCTTACTCAAACTAGTGAAGATTTTTGCAAATATTTGACTTTTAGGCCATTGTGGGCAAGCGGGATCTTTTTGCTATAAACCTTCTTGAACCGGTGCTCAAGGGTCGATTTAAGTGCTTATGGACTTCGATAAAAACAGTTTTAACTCTTGAAAATACAAGTGTTTGAAATATGGATTTGATTCGTGCCTACGTTGCAATTTTTATGTACGAGGTTGTATGATTCCAAGTATTTGAGTTTTAGCTAGTTTAGGCCGGATATGTGTGTGCACAAGTGGCCTAATTGTAGCGAGTTTGAGTGTGGATTCGGGGTTTCCTTTTGAAAACACGCGAATGCAAGGATGCACAAATACTTTGTCGGGTTTGATATGATGATGTGAGCTAGGCTCAAATTGAAAGCAACTCACACACACAGCTTAAGCAAATACCCAAATTTTAAAGCAACTCACACGACTTGAATGTAAATTGCAGAATTTGAAATATACTTATATCCTAAGAGCGGAAAGGCTCAATGTGAGTGTGTGTTTGTCGTGTATAAATGGAAAGACAACTCACACACACGACTTGAATTGAACTTGCTGAAAGGGAAATATAAGTATATATATGAGCGGTAAAGCTCAATGTGTGCGTGTGTGTTGTGTATAAATGTAAAGACAACTCACACGACTGAATTTTAAAAACCCAGCTAAAAGGGAGTTATAGATATAAGAGTGGAACGGCTCAATGTGTGCGTGTGTGTTGTGTATAAATGTAAAGACAACTCACACGACTGAAATTTAACAACTCGGAATGTAAAGACGTACACAGCTGAACCGTAAAACTCACGCAACTGAAAGTATATAGATATGTCTATATCTTAAGGGTTGCCAAGGCCAAAATGTACGTGAGAGTGTTTGAGCAAGAGCTTGAGTGTCTTTTGTGTGCGACTGTGGAATTGAAATGACAAACACACGACTTAAAGTAACAACTCGAATGAAATTGCAGCCTATATGGCTCTTACTAGAGTCTTTAGAGTAAGAGCAAAAGCTCAATTATAGGTGTGTGCAAATCGTGTACGGTTAAGAGCTAAAGCTCAAGTGTACGTGGGTGCTTGGTGTACGAGATAAGAGCTAAGGCTCAAGTGCACCTGTGTGTCTCGTGTGTCAAGCACCAATATTATATCTCAAGGGGATACCACGCTCCATTACTACAACCCCGTATCAAAATTTAATTGCACTTTGAATGTAAAGGACTTACAACTCACCTAGCCCGCTATGTGGGGTTTCCCTAGGAGGCATATGCCTTGCTTGTGGAGCTCGGGTCACAGCACCTTCATGTGGCAGCAACGGAGCATGCTCCTTCAAGTGGTGAGCCTTGGTGACGTGCAGCCAAGAGATAAGTCGTGTAGGAGTGGGGAGGACACGTGAGAGTGGAGCTTGAGGCTTGGAGGCTTGGGGGCGGCAAGACGGTTTGGAAGCTCTCGGGTTTAGGGCCTTGGAGGCTGATTTGGTTGGGTGTGACTCGAGCCAAGGGTGGCTCGAGTGGGCTTAGTTTGAGAGATATATGGGCTGGTCCTAACTAGGTAGGTCTAGGTTAGGGAGACTCGAGCCAAGGTGGCTCGAGTGGTTTTTGGGGTGTTCGGCCAAGGGAGGTGGCCGGGTTCGTTTATGGTGGGGGTTCGGCCAAAGGGGAGGCCGACCAGGTTCAGCCAAGGTTCAACCTTGGGTTTTAGCCAGCAAGGTGGCTGGTGGTTTTTGGGCTTAGGTAGGTTATGGCCTAATTTCGGCATTAGGCAGGTTGACGCGCAGGCGCTAGGCGCCAGGCGAGGGACAGAGGCACTAGGCGCTGTGGGGCGATGGGCGCGCGGCACGACAAGGCACACAGTACGAGGGGTGTGGCGCGACAGGGCACGCGGTAGGGTGCGCAGGTGTGCTAGGGCGCTGCGGTAGGCCGTGGCACGCGGCGAGGTGTCGTGACTGGCTATGGGTTAGCATGGGGTATGGCCGTGGTGCAGGGGGTTTGTGACCGTGGTGCAGCATGTGCTAGGCTTATGGGTTAGGTTTAGTTGGGGTTGGGTTAGGTTAGGTCGAACCTAAGCTAGGTTGGGGTTAGGTTTAGGGTGGCTTACCTCTTGGAGCCGGTCCACCACAAGCACCCACGTGGAGCCCACCTTGGTTGCAGCCTCCTCCTTGGTTGCAGCCCATGTCAAGTTGGTGCAGCCCATGTCTAGACCCACTAGCCAAATGGCTTCAACCCACACTCACCCGTGTGCCAACATGGCTTAGCCTCTCTCTCACTCTGTCTCCTCCATGTAAACACCCCAAAATCCAAATATTTTTCAAAACCAAATGCCTGGTTCGAAAATCAGCTCAAAAAGCCAAGTTTGGAGATTTCAAAAAACTCAGGAACTCAAACCCTTCAAAACTCTATTTTCCAACCCTGTTCGAAACATAATAAATCTCGAAAGTGGACGAAAGTCCTATTTTTACAAAAGACCAGACGAACAGATGAAGCCTGGCTCAAAACAGTTGCAAAAGATTCAAAAAGCTCAAAGGTCAAGCCCAGCCCGATGAAATGAATTTCAAAGACGAAAAAGGAGCCCAGGCCACGAGTGTACTTCAAGACTGAAGCATCGAAGGCCAAGCCGAAAGCACATCTAAAATCATGAGCAATCCAAGTAAAAAAAACAAAAGAAAGAGTTGAAACAGAGTCGAGAAAGACGAAAAGAAGCTTGGACGACGAAATTGGGAAAAACCCAGCATAAGACGGAATCTTGATGAACTCAGGACCCTCACGAAGCGCCCGGCTCGAAACGCCAGGAAGGACTGAAGAAGAGAAAATTTTGGATCGAATCTGGATCCCAATATCCAGATCCAGATCCAAGATCTATATCCAAACAAGGCTTGAATTGGATCCGGATTTTAGAACCCAACAAAGGATCCATATCCAAATAAGAGGCCTATAAAAGGACGTGAGAGGGCTGGCTTTTGAGAGGATTTTTTTTCAGCATTTCACGCCTCTCCACTTGGGGAAAAGAGAGAGAGAGAGAGAAAGGTCAACAAAAGGGGCTGGCCTTCCCCTCTTGTTTTCGTGAGATTGTGGGTTGAAGTTGTGGGTGGGCTGGAGTTTGTAGTTCACGGCTTGTACATGGCTGAAAAGAAACGAAATCTGGCGGCATTGGATGGCCCTTGCTTGGTGAGGATTGGCTGCGTGGGAACCAAGGATTAAATGGCTGAAACGTTGTCAAGGTAAGTCCCCTAGTTCCTGCCCAAAACCATTTCTTTTCTCACCTCTCTAAACCACCTAGACCACTAACGAAAAGCCACAGCAAAGTCCAGCCAAGGAGCTGGCCGAACTTCACTAAAGGAGCTGACCTAGTTCTACCTAAGACCATCCTAACTTAGGACCATACCCAGCTCGGCCATTGGCTGGCCGAGCTCACCTTAGATCTGTCCTAAAGAAAATCCTAACATCAAAACCACTACCTAATCTATTTCCTAACTCAAAACTACTCCCAAAAACCTGGCCAAACTGAGTGTCTAAAACACTTGGTTCCCTCCTCTTGTCGAACCCATCCTCACCCACTTAGCTCGGCCCATATTGGCCGAGCTCATCTTAGGTCTATCCCTAACCTTAAACCACTACCTAAGTTAGATCCTAATTAAAAAACCACTCTAAACCTACCTAGCTCGGCCACCCTTTGGCCGAGCCACTCCCTTATAATCTCACCCTAGATCAACCACCTAACATCTGCCAAAACTCAGCCACCATTTGGCCGAGCTCTTTCCCTAGGATTCAACCTTAGATCCTACCCAATCCTTCTCCAAAAACCAGCCCGGCTCGGCCACCCTTTGGCCGAGCATTACCCTAGAGCTCACCTTAGGATCTCCCCTAAGACCATTCACTAATCCCCAGCCAAGCTCGGCCATTAGTTGGCCGAGCATTCCATAGTGTCTCACCTAAAATAATCCCGTAGACACCACCTAACTCGACCATTAGTTGGTCGGGTTTTTCCCTTAGGACCTTGGTCTAGCTTTTAACCAAAACAACCCGCCTAGACTCGACCTAGATCCATTAGTTCTCACCCTAGATCTGTCGTGTCTAAGTCCAGAACCCATAGCACCTTAGTGTGTCAACCTAGCCCAGGTCACGATCTAGGATCAACCTTCCACGCAGCTAGTTGTTTCGCAGAGAAAGGTCCATCCAACGGCTATATCCAAGGTCAGATTTCGCTGATAAAGGAAGTCCAAGCAAACGACGTGTAAGTGGTCGAACCTGGTTCTTTACGTTGTTTCAAATTCAATTAAATTTGATACGAGGTTGTAATAATGGAGCGTAGTCTCCCCCCGAGATGTAATATTATAGCTTGAAACACGAATCACACACGTACACTCGAGCCTTTCCGCTCTTATCTGCACACCTTTTGCACACAAAATGGGCCTCAACAGCCCATAGGATATAGCTCTATTTATATACATTCAGCTGGGTTTAAGGTTCAAGTCGTGTGAGTTGTCTTTCATTTTATACACTCAAAGCACTCACTCACATTAAGCCTTTCCGCTCTTACATATATATATGTATTTCCCCTTTCAGCTGGGTTTTTAAGGTTCAAGTCGTGTGAGTTGCCTTTCAATTTATACACTCAAAGCACTCACTCACATTGAGCCTTCTTGCTCTTAAGATATAGCTATATATATTTTCCCTTCCGCATCTAAGATATAGCCATATTTCCCTTTCTACTATTTCCCTTCTGCTATGTCTTTAAATTCCGGGTTTTCCCTTCAAGTTGTGTGAGTTTGCATTGCATATCCGCCACACTCGAGATAGGGAGCATACTTGCATCGAACCAGATTGATAAAAACGTGTAGAACTTGCCTTAAATCGAGCACTGGATGCACACGACTACACGCCAAAATTAGCTAAAACCCGAGAGACATAGGAGCGCGTAGATCCCATGTATAAAATTGCAAATTTGACAAAACCAATCGATAAAACACTTTCAAAGTTTTCAAAAGAGTCGTGTTTGTGTAAAATCGAGTTTTCCAAAAGCGTACAGACTGACCCTTGCGCACCGGTGCAAGAAAGTCTGCGATGAAAAGAACCCACTTGTCCACAGTCGCCCCAAAAGTCAGATACATTTTCAAAACTTACTTCGCTAGTTTGAGAAAACTAGCTGGCACGCCCTTTTTAAGCGACGTAAGCACGAAAAGATTCGCTTCAGGCCTAAGAACCCGGAGACGAAGATTTTCCGTGTCTACAGATTTGGCACGCCCGGTGGGATGTGGGTCTTTAGGAAAAATTGATACAAACAAACCAATCTTTGAAAAAATCATTTTTTCAAAGAAAAGTGTTTTAATTCTTTGTCTTCTTGCATTTCATAGTTGGATTTAAAAGCGTCGGAGTCATGTCAAGTTCAGACTCCAATGAAGTGTCTATCCGGTTCTCATGCTCTTCAAGTTCTCATTCTAGAAGATCTTTGAAAAATCGAAAACAAAAAGAGGAAGAGTTAAGAAGAGAATACGAGGCCAAGATCGCTGCTCTCAGCCAAGAGGCTGAAGCAACTGATTCGTGTTCGTCACATGGCGAACCAATTGTAGACGCGCGAAAATCCCCGCCTCTTCGTCCCTTCCGGGGGCTTGGAGTGGATCTTCTCGTGCGTCTAAGGCCTATGTATACAAATAGGGCGTGCCAGCTAGCTTACTTAAGCTAGCGAAGATATTTCTAACACTGACTTCTAAACGTGGCGACTGTGAGCAAGTAAGCTCTTGTCGTCGCAGACCTTCTTGCACCGATGCGCAAGGGTCAGTCTGTACGCTTTTGCAAAAATCGAGTTTTGGAGAGAAAGTCTACAAAGCGGTTCGAGGTGTCTATTTCGGGTCTTTAAGATGCGATTTGCATATTTTAGATCACGTGGATTTGCACGTGCCTAAGTCTTTTCTTTTATCCCTTTTCGGGCCACCTAGTTTGTGTGTTATGAACACTCCACTACATGGGCGAATTCGAGCAGGGCTTGCTTTGATGCAATATGCGTCCTACCTCGTGGTATGGCGTAGATGCAATGCAAACTCACGCTACTCCAAAGGGAAAACCCGAAATGTAAAGACGATACTGAAGGGAAATAACAGAAGGGAAATAACCGAAGGGAAATAACCGAAGGGAAATAACCGAAGGGAAATAAGTATATAGCTTATATATATGAGCCCTTACTCGGGTCTTGCAAATAAGAGCGAAGGCTCAATGTGGGTGCGTGCTTGAATTGAAAGACTTACACACACGACATGAAATTAAACCCAAATATAAATTGCAGTATGGCCTTGACTAAGGTCTTGGGAGTAAGAGCGAAGGCTCAATGTGTGTGAGAGTGCTTGAATTGAAGTACTACACACACGACATAAATGAAACCCAAATATAACTGCAATAAGGCCTTTACTAAGGTCTTGGGAGTAAGAGCGAAGGCTCAATGTGTGTGAAAGTGCTTGAATTGAAAGACTTACTCACACGACATGAAATTAAACCCAAATAGTATAGGTCGGCCCTTACTTGGGTCTTTCAACTAAGAGCGAAAGCTCAATGTGTGTGAGTGTGCTGAATTGAAAGACAACGCACCCAACTTAAACAAAACCCTTCGAAAATGAAAGTATATATGTAGACTTAGGTATTAGGGGCTGATTAGGCCCGTGTGTGTTCAAAATCGTGCACGACTAAGAGAGTGCACGTGTGTGGTTGTGCCAAGCCACGTTATTACAAGTGGGGGGAGACTATGCTCCGTTATTACAACCCCGTATCAAATTGAATCCCAAACAAGTATACAACTAAGGACCGAGTTTAGACACTTACGAGTAGCTGGTCCGTAGAGGTCTTGCTTGAACGTGGGCTTGGCCTTGGGCTGCAAGTGGGAGCTCCGCGAAGGTAGGTCATCAAAGGGGCTGGCCGGCTGCAAGTGGGGCGCGGGATAGGCGCCTCGAAGGTGGCCGGTGGCAAGTAGATGGCGGCTCCAAGTAGGGGGTTTAAAGTGGCTGAATGAGTGGGTTCTTAGGGTCACTAGGGGAGTTGAGAGTTTAGGGAAGCTGGACCTAAAAGGGTGAGCTGGTGGGAAGGCCGAATAGGACACCTAGGGGAGGGCCGAATGGGAGATGATGGCTAGGTAGTGGCCGGCAGCTTGGGTTATACTAGGTTCGGCTAGGTTAAAATGGTGGTGGCAAAGGGGCTGAGATGAAGGTAGGATGGGTGGCTAAGAGTGGAGAGGTGGTAGAGAAGGGGGCTAGGTAAGGTGCAGGGTACTTATCGAATGGGGAGAGGTGGCAGATGAAGTGGGAAGGTGGCGGGCAGGTGGCTGTCGGCTGGTTCGGTTAGGTGGAGGTGGTGGCGTCTGGCTGAGGGATGGTGGTGGTGGAGGGAAGAGGGAAGGTGGCGGTGCAGGTGGTGGCTGGTGGAGCAGGTGGAGCTGTTGGGAGTGGTCCCGGCTGGGTGAGAGATCTGAGAAGGAGAGGGCCCGGCTGGGTGGAAGGGTGGTTCCCACTTGGAAAACCCGCCCACAAGGAGGGGGGTTTAAATGGGGATGGGTAGGTCGGTTAGGGCTGGGCTGAGGGTAGTGGTTAGGTGGTTTAGGTAGGGTGGTATGTAGATAAGGTGGGCTGGAAGGGGTTGGGCCAGATATTTTAAAACTAGGGGTTTGGGTAAATCGTGGGCTAAGGGTGGTTTAGGAGTTTAGGGCTAGGTTATGTGGTTGGGTTTTAGGGTGAGGTTTAGTGAGCTAGGTTAGGTGATTAGGCTAGGTTTAGTCTAGGATTAGGGAAATTAATCTAGGTTTAGGGAAGGATTAGGGAAGTGGGTTAGGTGATTAGGTTGGGATTAGGCCGGGATTAGGGAAGTGGGTTAGGTGATTAGGTTCAGATTAGGGGTGGATTAGGGGTTTAGGCTAGGTTTAGGCATTTTGGGCTAGGTTTAGGTGAAGGAGCTCCCTTAGCATGGCCCATAGACCTTGATCACCCCATGTTGGTGCAGCCCTAGGTTAGGTTTTAGCTAATTACAAGCTTAAACCCACTCAATTAGGCTAACCCACATGATTAACCCAAACTTGACACACAAGTCAAGCTTAATACAACACTCTTGATATTTTTCAACCCCACTCTCTCTCATGCCCATGATCCCACGTGAAACTCAAGTGGGCCCCACCTCCATTTATGAGAAGGTGATGTGGGCCATGGATATGGATATTGGATTGGATCTCTGGATCCAAATCCAAATCCAAGTCCACATATGGGTTTGGATTGGGATCTGGATATATATGGTCCAGATCCACTCCAAACTGAACTCTGACTCCTTCGAGCTGGGTTCGAAACGGACGATTCGTGCGGGGCCTGACAGCATCAGTACTCCGTCTGCGTTGGGTCTTCGCCAACATAGTCGTCTGCCTCCGTTTCTGCTTTCCGGAGATGACTTCAAATGCTATTTTGATAAGAACAGGGTCTTGGACGTTCGAGATCCTGGGGTGTGAATCAGATACAAGAGTTGCTGCGCTGGGCTCGACAGGTGCTCCGGTTCCGGGCTCTTCTTAGCTCTCTTGGTCCTGTCTTGATCGGGCCAAGCCACTTCGGGGTTTCAAAACATGTTTTAAAAGGGTTTTCAAAAGCTATATCATATGTTTTTGAAAGATAAAGTTTAAAACATATATACAGGGTTGTTTGGAAGGCTCCTGGGTTTCCAAACTCAAAATGGCCCTTTGGGGATGCTTGTATAAAACCAGACTCGTTTAAGAAATTCGTGGGATTTCGGGGTGTTTACAGATGCCCCTCTTTGGCCTTGTCCAAATAGATTTGGATAAGGGCAAAGATGACAAACACCCCTTTTAATGTCTCCCTAGATCTAGCCACGAAGAATATGGGATCGTCCCATTTTAGCAAAATCTCAATTTTACAAACTCTGGTAGGAGGAGATATCACGCCAAAGGGTTATACTATGGAATCTGGTCCTAAAATGGGATCATGTTCATGCAAGTATCATGCGTGGAATGCAGATGACATGGGTGTGGTGCCAAGAGTGGCGACCTCCCAGAGACCAGATGTGGTCGAACTCTAGAGACTTACAAGGTCTATTGCTCCAAGTGAGCAAATCCTATGCTGTTCGATGTTCGGTTTTCAAAACTTATTTACAAAACTATTTACAAAAGGGACAACTGTCTTGAGCCTCGATCCTAAGGATCTCGAGCTCTTCATGCTTGCCCTTGTTTGAGTCTTAACACTCGCTTATCTAGCGGAGGTTTTATAAGAAAACAAGCTTCATTTCAAATTCCTACGTCTTACTCGAAACGTCGAATTCTCAAACAAGATGAAATTCAAGTAAGTAAATCCTATTTTTACTTTAGGATTCCTCGAAATGAACCATGCTTTAGCTTGGGATAAGCCAGGGATGGGAAAGAGATACCACGGTCCCTTCTGAAGTGTCCCGTGGTTTAAGGCATAGAAGGCGGAAAACTGCTCTTTTTGAGCTTTTTGGACTCTTTTTCCATAGAGGGTCTCCCTTTGGGAGTATTTTTTCTTTAATCCCTCTTTTTTATAAGAGAATCGATTTTTCTTTTTGAAGTCTGGTTTCTTTCTTTTGGAAAGAGACTTTGAATGGGAAATTCCCTTTTGTTTTGGGCCTTTGTTTTCCTTTTGGAAATAGAAGAGAAGAGGGGAGGACTTATCCCAAGCCTACGCTCGATCCATTCCAGATCAGCCTATTTAGAAATAGCACATACTACTTGCAAGTATCTTGCTATGTTGAACTAGGCCTTTCTTTGTAAGATGAAGGATTTTGAAATGGAACCACGATTTTGAAAACTCCACTCTTTCACAAGTGCGAATCCTCTCACTCAGGGTCACACGAGTTTGCCTTTGCACCTTATTCACATGTCTCAGGGCAGCTATCCCTTTAAAATTTTCGAAAACTGGAATTTAATCCAGATCCTACACATGATACTTCTTTAAGTATTGAATATTGATAGGATCTGCTAAATTCCTACCTTCTACATCGATCAACCAATACGAATTGTTCGTAGTGGTGGCTCGTACAACATAGGGTCCATCCCAGTTGGGGCGCCACTTGCCTAGGGGGTGTGGGCCACGATGGTGGATGGTTTTCAAGACCAGATCTCCCACTTCAAAGTGGCGAGGTCTCATGTGTTTGCTATAATGTCGGGCTATCCTTTGCCGGTATGCACGAGCATGATCCATGGCAAGGAGTCGCCTCTCATCTAGCAAATCTAGCTCGGCCATCCTAGCATGCTGAAGCGTCTCTAGGGGGAGGTCGAGTGCAATGGATGTATGGAATGAATGCAGTTGGGTATGAATGGAAAGAATGGCATTTGTGCCATAGACCAATTCGAATGGTGTGGCATTCGTGGGAGTCCGGATGGAAGTCCTATAAGCCCATAAGGCTTCATCCAGCTTCTCGTGCCACATCCTACCCTTCTCTAAGGTTTTCTCAATGATACCAATGAGAGTCTTGTTTGTGGCTTCGGCTTGGCCGTTGCCTTGAGGGTAGTAGGGCGAGGAGAAGTGGTGAGTTATGCCATACGTGTTGCACAACTTGACCATCCGCTCATTCTTGAATGGGGTACCATTATCAGACACAAGGTCTCGTGGAACCCCAAATCGAGCCAAGATATTCCTCCGGATGAAAGCCACCACATGTTGCCCCATTACATTCGTTAGGGAAATGGCTTCCACCCACTTGGAGAAATACTCCGTGGCTGCTAAAATGAAACGATGCCCATTCGAGGCCTTTGGAAATATTGGGCCTACTATGTCAAACGCCCACATGGTAAATGGCCAGGGGCTGACCACGGAATGCAATGCCGATGAAGGGATATGAATGGCGTGCCCATGCACTTGACATGGATGACACTTCCTAACAAGATCGTGACAATCCTTTTTCAGGGTGGACCAAAAATAACCCCCTCTAAGTATTTTCATCGCCATCATGTTGGCATTAACATGACCTCCACATTCTCCGTCGTGGAACTCGTGCATCACTATCCTAGCCTCCTCTAGGTCTATACACCTAAGCAGAATGCCGATAAAACTCTTTTTGTATAAGACCCCACCCAGAATGGTGTATCGGGTCGAAATCTTACGAATGAATGCCTTATCTTTGGATGTGGCATCCTCGGTGAATCCCCCATTTTCTAAAACTTGTTTTATGTCATAGAACCAGGGTTTTTCAACAGACTCTGGGTTGTTTTGGCAAATATCCAAGTCGTGTGTGGATGGATGGGGTGCATGCCATATTTCCAAAGATCTGGTCCCTGAAATGGGATCGACCTTCAGGGCTGAACCCAAGGAGGAGAGGGCATCAGCAATGCCATTGTCCTCTCTTCCTACGTGTGTGAGCTTACACGATTGGAAGGATTGGACCAATCGAGTGGCCAACTCGTGATATGGAAGTAGTTTCTCATTACGTACTTGCCAAATTTTTAAAACCTGGTTTATGACAAGGAGTGAATCTCCAAAGACCTCGATGCATGATGCCCCTAGAGTTTTCGAAATCCTTAAGCCTTGTATGAGTGCTTTATACTCAGCTACGTTGTTGGAACATTCGAAGTCTAAGCGGACTGCTATGGGAATCTCGCCCTTTTCAGGGGAGATTAGGATGATCCCGGCACCAGCCCCTCGTTGGTTTCGTGCCCCGTCAAAGTGCATCTTCCACACTTGGTTTTCGAAAGAATTTGCCAAAATGTGGTTTTGAAAATGGTTTTGCAAGATGCCTTCATCAGGCATTTCGACAAGAGTGGGATATGCGTCCTCTAAGGGGAATTCAGCCACGTAATCTGCTAGGGCTTGCCCTTTAATGGAGATCTGGTGATGGTATTTCAAATCATACTCCATTAGAAGGAGTTGCCATTTGCCGAATCTACCTGTGAGAATGGGTTTTTCGAACAAGTGCTTGATTGGATCAAGCTTGGACACTATCCAGATCTCATGATCTAGGAAATAGTGTCTGAATTTCTGGCAGGCCCAAACTAGGGCCAAGCACGTCTTCTCCATGGCTTGATAATTTCGTTCATAAGCCAAGAGAGTTTTCGAAATATAGTAGATGGCATACTCCTTATGGGTGTCATCCTCGTATTGAGCCAACAGGGCTCCTAAAGCGTTTACATGCACGGAGATGTATAATAAAAGCGGTTTTCCTTGTTTTGGAGGATTCAAAACGGGGGATTAACCAAGTATGCCTTCAGTCTCTCGAAGGACTTTTGGCATTCGTCATCCCATAAGAATTTCGTACCCTTCCTCAACAGTTTGTTGAAGGGTTCGCATCTAGTTGCCAGATTCGATATGAATCGGCGCACAGATTGTAATCGACCCTGGAGGCTACGGACTTGGGTGAGATTGGAGGGTGGAGCCATGTCTATGATGGCTCGACACTTAGAGGGGTCGACTTCTATTCCCCTTTGGCTCACCATAAAGCCTAGAAGCTTTCCTGATTCTACCCCGAACACACATTTTTGAGGGTTTAGCTTTACTTTGTAAAGCCTAAGCCTTTCGAAAATCTTTTGTAAACATTCGATATGGGTGCATCGGGTTTTGGATTTTGCCAAGAGATCATCTACATACACTTCTACAAGCTCGTGAATTTGATCATGAAAGATCGTGTTCATGGCTCGTTGGTATGTTGCGCCGGCATTTTTCAAACCAAAGGGCATGACTGTATAGCAGTACGTGCCCCATGGGGTTGTGAAGGCGGTCTTACCCTGATCTCGTGGACTTAGTTTAATTTGATTATAGCCTGAATAGCCATCCATGAATGAAAACATTTCATGATTTGCAGTACTATCGACTATCAAATCTATGTTTGGTAAAGGATAATTATCCTTTGGAGTGGCTTTATTCAGGTTTCTGAAATCGATGCATATTCGAATTTTCCCATTGGTTTTTCGAACTACAACGATATTTGACAACCAATCAGAATACGCAATGGGTTTTATAAATCCGGCTTTTAGCAGATCTTCTAAACCCTCTTTGACTTGCGTGTGTACATTCGGGTGTATTTTCCTAAGCTTCTGCTTTATGGGTTTTACACCTGCATCTAAGGGAAGACGATGCTCGACTATGCTGGGATTTATGCCCGGCATGTCTTCATACGTCCATGCAAACACATCTAAATAGGTTCGTAGAAATGCAATGAATGCTAACTTTTCAGTTTCATGCAAGCATGCGCCTATTTTGATGGTTTTGGGATTGGAATCATCCCCTAGGTTCACCTCTACGAAATCTCCTCCTACTGATTGGGAAGGTCTTTCAAAATCGAGAATTCTATGAAATTCTGGGAGCTCAGAAGTGGGATCTTCCTCAAGGGGATCCACTTCTGGGCTTTGATCATTCTCGTGGGCTATAGACCCGAGGGAACTTGATGCGTGGTTTTCAAAATAACCTGGTTTTGTACTTAGATTTTCAAGTGATTTCGAAATTTTTGGTCTGGCTATGCAGACGACGTTTCTTTCGAAATCCTTTTCTTTCGCCAAAGTCCTACCAGGAGCAGCTATGTACAAAATCTTTTTGGTATTTTCTAAATTTTCGATTTTTTTGGGTTTTTGTAAAACAAGAACTTTGGGAACTATACAAAGCACACTTTTTCCGAGTTTTTGTTTTTCCATTGTTTTTGGTTTTTCTTGTTTTTTGATTTTTTCGATTTTAAGTTTTTCAAATGTTTTTGGTATTTTTTAGAAAAAGGGATCTTCCGTCATACCTACAAAGGGAAAACACTACGGGTTAGGCTCTGAATAGGAGGTCTAAACCATAGGTTTCTTCTAAGACAGGCTCCGGGGCACCCTTGACCCAGGTGGTCACAGGGGGTGGCTCCGGCGGTATTCGGGGAGTATAGCCGATCCCATATCGGCTTGGGTTGGCCCTAGGAAGGATGGGCTCTAGGAGACCCTGGTTTTGTGCCCCTAGACTTTTGTAGGGCGTGTAGCCCATGTTCAATAACATGTTCCACGACCTTTTGTTTTTTGAAAAGATGGGATATAGGTCGTGGTCCTGGAACATGCTATCGTCCATATTAGGCTCGTATGGCCTTTTGTCCAGGGGTTTTGGAAATAGGGAACATTTGGGTTTTCCTAGGAGGATTAGAGTCGGGAGGGGGCCTGCTTTGGGCGGCCCCTTCACACATACAACCTTCTTAGGGTTGTTCAACACGAGCCGAGGTGGCTCAACCATAATTTGCCCCAGGTTAGCCTCGTGGGCCTGGGAGCTCGATAAACAAGGGGAGTTTATGATCCCCTGAAGCTGTGGGTGACTCTCACCTAGGATCACTACGACCTGGTCCCTAAAAGGGATCTTGACACACTTGTGGAAGGTGGATGGCACAGCGCACAAACTGTGTATCCAGGGTCTTCCCAGCAACAGGTTATAATGGGGGTGGATGTCCAAGACATGGAACACCTCCGTGTGTTCGATCCCTCCCGTTTCCATTGGGAGTTTGATGGATCCTAAAGGTCTAGACGCATTCCCATCGTATCCAGTGATAACGATGGGGCTTGGGTTCACTGAAGTCAAGGTGACTCCGATTTTGTACGCCACGTGAAGTGGAAGGATGTCCACCATCGACTAGGCACCTGTCCAGAGAGTGGTTGTTTAGAACCACCTCGATGTGCAGGGCCTGGTTATGGGTTTCGTAGGGTCTATCTACATCATCTTCTGAAAAGGTGATGGGCGATTTTGCTCCTAATAAAGCCACTTGGGCAGACAAGGATTCCGGACTTATGTTCGAATCAACCTTGGCCCTTTCTAGAATTTTCTCTAAGACAAGTCTATGCCTAGGCGAGGTTTTGATAAGCTCTAGGATAGACATGTGAATAGGAATCTTTGAAAGGTGGTTTTCGAAATCATAAGGATTTAGGATGATTTTGTCCTTATCTGCTTTTGGCAGACCACTAGGGATACATGCTTTTGAGGGGCCAGGCACACTGACCACCTTTTGAGCACCTTGAAGGTGCGGGGGTTGGTAGATCCTCCCGGATCTAGTGACTTCCCCCACGACCAGCCTAGGGTTTGCGCTAAACTTGGCTCTAAGGATGAGCTGAGGAGAACCTTGAATTTCCAAAACTGGTTTTGCCGGGGTTTCCAGTTTTGGTGGTCCCCGAATGACGACTTGGGCGGGCCTCTTGTATAATACAAGGATGGGCGCACAAGCAGGTCGACCAGGTTCGGGCTTTTGCGCTAGTTCCTTGGAAATGGTGAGGGTACATACCTCCTTTCCTTTCCCACTGCCACTGGCGTGTTTGGGAAAGGGTTCCTTGAAGATAGCTTGAGGTGGCTCAGGTTCCGTAGTGACCTGGAGTCGGCCCTCTGCTATCAAGTTCTCAATTTTATTTAGAAGAGAGAAGCAACGTTTGGTATCATGGCCTTTGAGCCGATGATACTTGCAAAATCGGTTTAAATACCCCCCTTTGGACGTGACTCCTTCGGGGATTTCAGGGAGTTCGATCATGCCCTGGGCAAGTAAGAGGTCTAGGACCTCCGACACGGGTTGCCCCAGTGGAGTGTACTCCCGTTTTTCAATCGGTTTTGAAAAATTGCGTTCTCTCTTATTTTCTATTTTTTCAAAATTTTTAGAAGTGCCCGCCATGCCTGGATCCACCCGGACATTGGCGATTTTATGGGGCTTTGCCCCTTTGTCCGTCGTGGGAACCCCATATGCGATGGGCTTTTCCAAACAGGTTTTTGGAACGGCACTTCCTTTCCATAAGTGGTCGTATGTCCCTTTTCGCAAGTTGGTTTCGAAAAGGGAGGCCTTTTTGATCAACTTATGGAAAGTTGAAATCTCATGGAGCGAGAGAAGGGTTTTTAACTCGGTTTTAAAATTATCCAGGATGAGCATTACTGCGCATCCTTCGGATATGGGCTCTCGCACTTGGCCTAAAAGAGACCTCCATCTTATAATGAAGGCATGCACATCTTCGTTCATGCCTTGCTTTGTATCCCTTAGGGTATTCAGGGTTGGCGTGACTTCCACGTTGTGTGCAAATCTTTGCATGAAGCAGTTCGCTAACTCTTCAAAAGTAGCGAACTGGCTTAAGTCGTAGGAAGCCAGCCATTTGGCAGCTGTGCCCTTAAGGGATAGAGGGAACCAATACACCCATTTCATCGAGTCCTTTTTCTTCTTATGGGCTCGACGTGAGAAAAGCTGCAAGTGAGACCTAGGGTCTCCCATGCCATCATACCGATGAAAGTTCGGCATTTCATCGTCATTGTCTGTTTCGTAATCCATAGGAAGGAAATCAGACAGGGCGTAGCTTCTTTTCTCTTTATTTTGCCCTTTCAGCAGCTGTTGTAGGGCTTTACGGTCCTTTTGTGTGAAGGACTCGTGGTATTGGTTGCCTTCCATTACGGAGGCCTCTTTTTGCTTGCGAGGTTTTTCAAATTTCTTTTTAGGCCTTTGTTCACCGTTCGATGAACATGAATCGCCTACTTCAGCCTCTTGGCTGAGAGCATCGATTTTGGCCTCAAACTCCCTTCTCAAGTCCTCGATTTCATCTAGTTTTATTTTGTTTTTGAAAATCCTCCTAGAGTGAGAACTTGATGCGCATGAGCCTTGGCTCGACACTTCACTTGGATTGGATTTTGACATGCTTTTCAAGCTTTTTCAAAACTTCCTAAGTAAAAGCAAAGAAAATAAGTTAAAACGACACCTTTATAAAATTTTCGCAAGACTTCTACAAGTAAACTCGATTTTTGAAAAGGCTCACGTCCCACCGGGCGTGCCAATCTCTGTAGACGCGCGAAAATCTCCGCCTCTTCGTCCCTTCCGGGGGCTTGGAGTGGATCTTCTCGTGCGTCTAAGGCCTATGTATACAAATAGGGCGTGCCAGCTAGCTTACTTAAGCTAGCAAAGATATTTCTAACACTGACTTCTAAACGTGGCGACTGTGAGCAAGTAAGCTCTTGTCGTCGCAGACCTTCTTGCACCGATGCGCAAGGGTCAGTCTGTACGCTTTTGCAAAAATTGAGTTTTGGAGAGAAAGTCTACGAAGCGGTTCGAGGTGTCTATTTCGGGTCTTTAAGATGCGATTTGCATATTTTAGATCACTTGGATTTGCACGTGCCTAAGTCTTTTCTTTTATCCCTTTTCGGGCCACCTAGTTTGTGTGTTATGAACACTCCACTACATGGGTGAATTCGAGCAGGGCTTGCTTTGATGCAATATGCATCCTACCTCGTGGTATGGCGTAGATGCAATGCAAACTCACGCTACTCCAAAGGGAAAACCCGAAATGTAAAGACGATACTAAAGGGAAATAACAAAAGGGAAATAACCGAAGGGAAATAACCGAAGGGAAATAACCGAAGGGAAATAAGTATATAGCTTATATATATGAGCCCTTACTCGGGTCTTGCAAATAAGAGCGAAGGCTCAATGTGGGTGCGTGCTTGAATTGAAAGACTTACACACACGACATGAAATTAAACCCAAATATAAATTGCAGTATGGCCTTGACTAAGGTCTTGGGAGTAAGAGCGAAGGCTCAATGTGTGTGAGAGTGCTTGAATTGAAGTACTACACACACGACATAAATGAAACCCAAATATAACTGCAATAAGGCCTTTACTAAGGTCTTGGGAGTAAGAGCGAAGGCTCAATGTGTGTGAAAGTGCTTGAATTGAAAGACTTACTCACACGACATGAAATTAAACCCAAATAGTATAGGTCAGCCCTTACTTGGGTCTTTCAACTAAGAGCGAAAGCACAATGTGTGTGAGTGTGCTGAATTGAAAGACAACGCACCCAACTTAAACAAAACCCTTCGAAAATGAAAGTATATATGTAGACTTAGGTATTAGGGGCTGATTAGGCCCGTGTGTGTTCAAAATCGTGCACGACTAAGAGAGTGCACGTGTGTGGTTGTGCCAAGCCACGTTATTACAAGTGGGGGGAGACTATGCTCCGTTATTACAACCCCGTATCAAATTGAATCCCAAACAAGTATACAACTAAGGACCGAGTTTAGACACTTACGAGTAGCTGGTCCGTAGAGGTCTTGCTTGAACGTGGGCTTGGCCTTGGGCTGCAAGTGGGAGCTCCACGAAGGTAGGTGATCAAAGGGGCTGGCCGGCTGCAAGTGGGGCGCGGGATAGGCGCCTCGAAGGTGGCCGGTGGCAAGTAGATGGCGGCTCCAAGTAGGGGGTTTAAAGTGGCTGAATGAGTGGGTTCTTAGGGTCACTAGGGGAGTTGAGAGTTTAGGGAAGCTGGACCTAAAAGGGTGAGCTGGTGGGAAGGCCGAATAGGACACCTAGGGGAGGGCCGAATGGGAGATGATGGCTAGGTAGTGGCCGGCAGCTTGGGTTATACTAGGTTCGGCTAGGTTAAAATGGTGGTGGCAAAGGGGCTGAGATGAAGGTAGGATGGGTGGCTAAGAGTGGAGAGGTGGTAGAGAAGGGGGCTAGGTAAGGTGCAGGGTACTTACCGAATGGGGAGAGGTGGCGGATGAAGTGGGAAGGTGGCGGGTAGGTGGCTGTCGGCTGGTTCGGTTGGGTGGAGGTGGTGGCGTCCGGCTGAGGGATGGTGGTGGTGGAGGGAAGAGGGAAGGTGGCGGTGTAGGTGGTGGCTGGTGGAGCAGGTGGAGCTGTTGGGGAGTGGTCCCGGCTGGGTGAGAGATGGGAGAAGGAGAGGGCCCGGCTGGGTGGAAGGGTGGTTCCCACTTGGAAAACCCGCCCACAAGGAGGGGGGTTTAAATAGGGGATGGGTAGGTCGGTTAGGGTTGGGCTGAGGGTAGTGGTTAGGTGGTTTAGGTAGGGTGGTATGTAGATAAGGTGGGCTGGAAGGGGTTGGGCCAGTTATTTTAAAACTAGGGGTTTGGGTAAATCGTGGGCTAAGGGTGGTTTAGGGGTTTAGGGCTAGGTTATGTGGTTGGGTTTTAGGGTGAGGTTTAGTGAGCTAGGTTAGGTGATTAGGCTAGGTTTAGTCTAGGATTAAGGAAATTAATCTAGGTTTAAGGAAGGATTAGGGAAGTGGGTTAGGTGATTAGGTTGGGATTAGGCCGGGATTAGGGAAGTGGGTTAGGTGATTAGGTTCAGATTAGGGGTGGATTAGGGGTTTAGGCTAGGTTTAGGCATTTTGGGCTAGGTTTAGGTGAAGGAGCTCCCTTAGCATGGCCCATAGACCTTGATCACCCCATGTTGGTGCAGCCCTAGGTTAGGTTTTAGCTAATTACAAGCTTAAACCCACTCAATTAGGCCAACCCACATGATTAACCCAAACTTGACACACAAGTCAAGCTTAATACAACACTCTTGATATTTTTCAACCCCACTCTCTCTCATGCCCATGATCCCACGTGAAACTCAAG
The DNA here is from genome assembly GCA_036023115.1 of Brasenia schreberi. NCBI lineage: Eukaryota > Viridiplantae > Streptophyta > Magnoliopsida > Nymphaeales > Cabombaceae > Brasenia > Brasenia schreberi. The sequence goes on from JAYKKT010000016.1 coordinate 3,911,230, forward strand.
TGGGCCCCACCTCCATTTATGAGAAGGTGATGTGGGCCATGGATATGGATATTGGATTGGATCTCTGGATCCAAATCCAAATCCAAGTCCACATATGGGTTTGGATTGGGATCTGGATATATATGTTCCAGATCCACTCCAAACTGAACTCTGACTCCTTCGAGCTGGGTTCGAAATGGACGATTCGTGCGGGGCCTAACAGCATCAGTACTCCGTCTGCGTTGGGTCTTCGCCAACATAGTCGTCCGCCTCCGTTTCTGCTTTCTGGAGATGACTTCAAATGCTATTTTGATAAGAACAGGGTCTTGGACGTTCGAGATCCTGGGGTGTGAATCAGATACAAGAGTTGTTGCGCCGGGCTCGACAGGTGCTCCGGTTCCGGGCTCTTCTTAGCTCTCCTGGTCCTGTCTTGATCGGGCTCAAAACATGTTTTAAAAGGGTTTTCAAAAGCTATATCATATGTTTTTGAAAGATAAAGTTTAAAACATATATACAGGGTTGTTTGGAAGGCTCCAGGGTTTCCAAACTCAAAATGGCCCTTTGGGGCTGCTTGTATAAAACCAGACTCGTTTAAGAAATTCGTGGGATTTCGGGGTGTTTACACCAATAAAGGCCAAAAAGAAGTTTGGAAAAACTCGTAAACACAAAGAGACCTCCGAGATGGAAGGCAACCAATACCTCGATTCCTTCACTCACAAGGATCGTAAAGCCCTACAGTAGTTGCTAAAAGGGCAAAATAGAGAGAAAACAACGTATGTCCTATCTGATTTTCTCCCTTTAGATTACGAAACAGACAGTGACGACGAAATACCGAATTTCCATCGGTATGATGGCACGGGAGACCCTAGGTCTCACCTACAGCTTTTCTCTCGTCGAGCTCACAAGAAAAAGAAGGACTCGATGAAATGGGTGTATTGGTTCCCCTTATCCCTCAAAGGCACAGCTTCTAAATGGCTGGCTTCCTACGATTTAAGCCAGTTCACAACTTTTGAAGAGTTGGCGAACTGCTTCATGCAAAGATTTTCACACAATGTAGAAGTCATGCCTACATTGAACACTTTGAGGGATACGAAGCAAGGTATGAACGAAGATGTGCATACATTTATCATTCGATGGAGGTCTCTCCTTGGGCAAGTACGAGAACCCATATCCGAAGGATGCGCAGTAATGCTCATCCTGGACAATTTCAAAACTGAATTGAAAACTCTTCTTTCTTTACATGAAATCTCTACTTTTCACAAACTGATTAAAAAAGCATCTCTTTTTGAGACGAATTTGAAAAAAGGGGTTTACGACCACCTGTGGAAAGGGAGCGTAAATTCAAAGACTCGCTTGGAAAAGCCCGGCAATTACGGGCTACCCACCATGGACAAAGGGGAAAAACCCCACAAGATCGCCAATGTCCGGGTAGATCCAAGGCTGGCGAGCACTTCAAAGAATTTCAAAAATTTTGAAAAAAGAAAAGACAAAAAAATACAAAAACCATTTGAAAAACGGGAGTACACTCCGCTGGGGCAACCTGTGTCGGAGGTCCTAGACCTCCTACTCGCCCAAGGCATGATCGAACTCCCTGAAATCCCCGAGGGAATCACTTCCAAAGGGAGGTTTTTGAATCGATTCTGTAAGTATCATCGGCTCAAAGGCCATGATACAAAGTAGTGTTTTTCCCTCCTAAACCAAATCGAGAACTTGATAGCAGAGGGCCGGCTCCAGGTCACTGAGGAACCGGAGCCTGCCCAAGCTATTTTCAAAGAACCCTTCTCCAATCACGCAAGTACCAGTAGGAAGGGTAAAGAGGTATGTGCTCTCACGATTTCAAAGAGTCTAGTGCGTACATATAAGTCTGGTTTTTCCACTTGTGCATCTACACTCATCCTTCGTAGGAAACCTGCCCAAGTAGTGATTCGGGGACCACCAAGAGTTCCGTCTCCGATCAAACCAGTTTTGAAAATTCAAGGTGCTCCAAAACAGTCGATTAGAGCCATCTTAAGCGCGAACCCTAGGTTGATCATGGGGGAAGTGACAAGATCCGGGAGGATCTATCAACCCCCACATCTGCAAAATGCTAAAAAAGTGGTCAGTGTGCCTGGCCCTTCAAAAGCATATATTCCTGGAGTTCTGCCCAAAACGGACAAAGGAAAAGTCATTTTGAACTTGTATGATTTCGAAAACCATCTTTCAAAGATTCCCATTAACATGTCCATCCTAGAGCTGATACAAACCTCGCCTAGGCATAGACTCATGTTAGAGAAAATTCTAGAAAGAGCAAAGGTTAGTTCGGACATAACCCCAAAATCCTTGTCCAATCAAGTGGCATCCATAGGTGCAAAAACACCTATCATGTTTTCGGAAGAGGATCTCGAAAGACCCTACGAAACCCATAATCAGGCCCTACACATCGAGGTGGTATTGAATCACCACTCTCTAGATAGGTGCCTAGTTGACGGGGGAGGAGGGCTCAACATCCTTCCGCTTCACATAGCACATCATATTGGAGTCACCTTGACTTCCATGAACCCAAGCCCCATCGTAATCACTGGATACAATGGAAATGCGTCTAGACCTTTAGGATCCGTTGAACTTCCCATGGAAACGGGAGGGATAGCTCATGTGGGGGTATTCCATGTTTTGGACATCCACCCCCATTACAACCTACTGTTGGGAAGGCCTTGGATACACAGCCTGCATGTTGTGCCGTCCACCTTCCATAGGTGTGTCAAAATCCCTTTTGAAAACCAAGTCATTGTGATCCTAAGTGAGAGTCATCCGCAGCTTCAAGGGATTCAAAATTCCCCATGCTTTTCAAGTTCACAGGCCTACGAGGCCAACTCAGGGCCAACCATGGTCGAGCCACCAAAGCTCGCCCTTCAGATACCTAGGAAGGTTGTACACATCCAGGGGCCGCCCAAGGCTGGCCCACTCAAAACACTAACCATCCCAGGAAAATCCAAGCATCAACTGTTCCCAAAACCCCTGGACAGAAAGCCTTATGTGCATAACATGGACGATAACAAGTTCCAGGATCATGAATTATATGAAAACGTTTCCAAAAACAAAAAATCGTGGAACATGTTATTGAACATGGGTATATGCCATACAAAAGTCTAGGGGCACAAAACCAGGGTCTCGTAGAACCCATCTTACCCAAAGCCAACCAAAGTCGACACGGGATCGGCTATACTCCCAGAATACCACCAGAACCACCCCCTGTGACCACCTGGGTCAAGGGTGCCCTGGAGCCTACCCAAGCAGAAACCTATGATTTAGATCTCTTGTTCGGAGTCTAACTAGTGGCGTTTTTCCTTTGTAGGTATGATGGAAGATCCCTCAATCAAAAATCCAAAAACATTTGAAAAACTTGAAATTCAAAAAATTGAAAAATCCCAAAAACCAAAAACGTTTGAAAAAGGTCAAAAACTCGAAAAAAGAGTTGTTTGTATAGTTCCTAAAGTTCTTTCCTTACAAAAATCCAAAAAAATCGAAAATTCGCAAAATACCAAAAACAAAATCCTGTATTTAGCAGCTCCTGATAAAGGTTTTGAAAGAGAAAAGAATTTCGAAAAGAAAGTCCTCTTCATAAGAGGACCAAAATCTTTAAAACCTGCAGAAAATTCAAAACAAAAACCAAGCGTTTGCGTAAACTGTGCGTCAAGTCCAAATTCCCTAGGATTTAGAAGTCTTGAGAATGATCAAAGCCCAAAATTGGATTCCCTCGAGGAAGATCCTACTTCTGAGCTCCCTGAATTTCATAAAATTCTCGATTTTGAAAAACCTTCGAAATCAGTAGGAGGGGATTTTATAGAGATAAACTTAGGGAACGATTTAAAGCCGAAACTCATTAAGGTAGGCACATGTCTGCATGAGCATGAAAAAGCATCATTCATTGCATTTTTGAAAACCTACGTTGATGTATTTGCATGGACATATGAAGACATGCCGGGTATAGACCCGAATGTTGTAGAGCATCGTCTTCCCTTAGATTCAGATGCAAAACCCGTGAAACAAAAGCTTAGGAAGATACATCCGAATATGCATTCACAAGTCAAAGAGGGTTTAGAAGATCTGTTAAAAGCCGGATTTATAAAACCCATTACGTATTCTGATTGGTTATCCAATATAGTTGTTGTTCGAAAAACCAATGGGAAAATTCGAATATGCTTCGATTTCAGAAACCTGAATAAAGCCACCCCAAAAGATAATTTCCCTTTACCAAACATTGATTTGATAGTCGATAGTACTGCAAATCATGAAATGTTTTCATTCATGGATGGCTATTCAGGATATAACCAAATCAAACTAAGCCCACGAGATCAGGCTAAAACCGCTTTTACAACCCCATGGGGCACGTACTGCTATACAGTCATGCCCTTTGGTTTGAAAAATGCTGGCGCCACGTACCAGAGAGCTATGACCTCGATCTTTCAAGATCAAATTCATGAGCTCGTAGAGGTATATGTAGATGATCTCCTGGCTAAGTCAAAAACTCGATGCACTCATCTCGAATGCTTACAAAAGATTTTCGAAAGGCTTAGACTTTACAACATAAAGTTAAACCCTCAAAAATGCGTATTCGGTGTAGAATCTGGTAAGCTTTTAGGATTTATGGTAAGCCAAAGGGGCATAGAAGTCGACCCCTCTAAGTGTAGAGCCATCATAGACATGACTCTACCCTCCAATCTCATGCAGATTCGTAGCCTCCAGGGTCGCCTACAGTCCATTCGCCAGTTTATCTCAAACCTGGCAACTAGATACGAACCCTTCAACAAGTTGTTGAGAAAGGGTAGGAAATTTTTATGGGATGACGAGTGCCAAAAATCGTTTGAAAGGTTAAAGGCGTACTTAGTTAATCCCCCTGTTTTAAACCCTCCAAAGCCAGGAAAACCTCTTCTACTTTACATTTCCGTGCATGCGAATGCCTTGGGAGCTCTGTTAGCTCAATACGAGGATGACACTCACAAGGAATGTGCCATATACTATCTTTCGAAAACTCTCCTGGCTTATGAAAGGAATTATCAGGCCATGGAGAAGACGTGCTTGGCCCTAGTTTGGGCCTGCCAGAAATTTCGACACTATTTCCTAGATCATGAGATCTGGATAGTGTCCAAGCTTGACCCAATCAAGCACTTATTCGAAAAACCCATTCTCACGGGTAGATTGGGAAAATGGCAACTCCTTCTAATGGAGTATGATTTAAAATACCATCACCAGGTCTCCATTAAGGGGCAAGCCCTAGCAGACTACGTGGCTGACTTCCCCCTAGAAGATGCGTATCCCACACTCAATGAAATGCCGGATGAAGGCATATTGCAAAACCATTTCCAAAACCACATTTTGGCAAAATCTTTCGAAAACCAAATGTGGAAGATGCACTTCGACGGGGCACGAAACCAACGAGGGGCAGGTGCCGGGATCATCCTTGTATCCCCAGAAAAGGGAGAAATCCCCATAGCAATTCGCCTAGATTTCGAATGTTCCAACAATATAGCCAAGTATGAAGCACTCATACAAGGTTTAAAAGTTTCGAAAACTCTAGGGGCAGCATGCATCGAGGTTTTTGGAGATTCCCTCCTTGTTATAAACCAAGTTTTAAAAATTTGGCAAGTTCGAAATGAAAAACTGCTTCCATACCACGAATTGGCCACTCGACTGGTCGAGTCGTTCCAATCGTGTACTCTCACGCATGTAGGAAGAGAGGATAATGGTGTCGTTGATGCCCTCTCATCCTTGGGTTCAGCCCTAAGGGTCGATCCCACTTTGGGAACCAGACCCCTTGAAATATGGCACTCACCCACTCCTTCCATACACGATTTGCAAATTTGCCAAAATAACCCTAATTCTGATCAAAAACCTTGGTTTTATGACATAAAGAATTTTTTAGAAAATGGGGGATTCACTGAGGATGCCACATCTAAAGATAAGGCATTCATCCGAAAAATTTCCACCCGATACACGATTTTGGGAGGGGTTCTGTACAAAAAGAGTTTCACTAGCATCTTACTAAGATGCGTCGACCTAGAGGAGGCTAGGACTGTTATGCACGAATTCCACGATGGAGAATGTGGAGGTCATGTCAATGCCAACATGATGGCGATGAAAATACTTAGAGCGGGTTATTTTTGGTCTACCCTGAGAAAGGATTGCCACGATCATGTTAAGAAGTGTCACCCATGTCAAGTGCATGGTCACGCCATTCATATCCCCTCATCATCACTGCATTCCGTGGTCAGCCCCTGGCCATTCACCATGTGGGCGTTTGATATCGTAGGACCAATTTTTCCAAAAGCCTCAAACGGACACAGGTTCATTCTAGCAGCCACTGAGTATTTTTCCAAGTGGGTCGAAGCCGCCTCCCTGACAAATGTCCAGGGGCAACATGTGGTGGCTTTCATTAGGAAAAACATCTTAGCTCGATTTGGAGTTCCAAGAGATCTTGTGTCCGATAATGGCACCCCATTTAAAAATGAGCGGATGGTCAAGCTGTGCAACAAGTATGGCATAAATCATCACTTCTCATCGCCTTACTACCCTCAAGGCAACGGCCAAGCCGAAGCCACCAACAAGACTCTCATCAGCATTGTTAAGAAAACCTTAGAGAAGGGTAGAACATGGCACGAGAAGTTGGATGAAGCCTTATGGGCTTATAGGACTTCCATCCGCACTCCCACAAATGCCACGCCTTTTGAGTTGGTTTACGGCACAAACGCCGTTCTCCCCATCCATACACGTCTGCATTCATTTCATACATCCATTGCACTCGACCTCCCCCTAGAGACACTTCAGTATGCTAGGATGGCCGAACTAGATCTATTAGATGAGAGGCGACTCCTTGCTATAGACCATGCTCACGCATACCAGCAAAGGATCGCCCGACATTATGAGAAACATATGAAACCTCGCCACTTTGAAGTGGGAGAGCTCGTTTTGAAAATCATCCACCATCGTGGCCCACATCCACTTGGAAAGTGGCGGCCCAAGTGGGATGGCCCCTACGTCGTGCGTGGAACCACCACGAACAATTCTTATTGGTTAACCGATGTTGAGGGTAGGAATTTAGCAGATCCTATCAATATTCAGTATTTGAAAAAATATCATGTATAGGGTCTGAGTTGAATTCCCCTTCTGTGAAAATATTTTAGGGAAAACTACTTTGAAACTTTGAAACCAAGGATCAAAGGTAAGTGGTGTGACCCTGAATGAAAGAATCGACATTTTGTGAAAAAGCAGAGCTTTCCAAATACGTGGCTACATTTCAAAATCCTTCTTCTTACAAAGAAAGGCCTAATTCAATATAGTAAGATACTTGCAAGTTGTACGTGCTATTTCTAAATAGGCTAACCTAGAATGGATCGAGTATGACCTTGGGATAGGTCCTCCCCTCTTCTCTTCTCCTTCCAAAAGGAAAACTTGGCCAAAACAAAGGGAAATCCCCGCCAAAAAGCTCTTTCCCAAAGAAAGAAAAATGAATGAAAAAGAAAATTTGAGTCTTCTATGGAAAAGAGGGATTAAAGAAAAAATACTCCCAAAGGGAGACCCTCTATGGAAAAAAGAAAGAAAAAAAAAGGCCAAAAGCTCAAAAAGAGCAGTTTTCCGCCTTCTTTACCTCAAACCACGGGACACTTCAGAAGGGACCGTGGTACCTCTTTCCCATCCCTATGACTTATCCCGAGCGAAACATGGTTCATTTCAGGGAATCCTAAAGTAAAAATAGGATTTACTTACTTGAATTTCGTCTTGTTTGAGAATACGACGTTTTGAGTAAGGCGTAAAAATTTTGAAATGTGGCTTGTTTTCTCATAAAACCTCTGCTAGATTAGCAAGTGTCGAGACTCGAGTAAAGGCAAACACAAGGAGCTGAAGGTCCTTATGATCGATGGTTCAGAAAAGTTTTCCCTCTTAAAACGAATTTCAAAAAAAAAAAAAAAAACTCGAACATCGAGCATACGTAAGGCCCACTCACCTGGAGCAGCAGGTTTTTCATAAAAGTCTCAAAAGTTTGACAATATAATCTGGTCTCTAGGAGGTCGCCCCTTTCTGGCACTTCAGCCATGTCACACACTCTGCATATCCACGCATAAGCACCTCATACATGATCTTCATTTAGGGCTAGATCCATAGAAAGTCCCCTTTTGGCGAAAAATCTCCTCCTATCAGGCTTAAAAGAAAATGTTTTTCTCAAATACTGGGACGATCCCATATTCTCAAGATCAAATTCGGGAGAAAACAAATAGGGGTGTTATCTTCTTCGCCATTATCCAAATCAATTTGGATAATGCCAAAGAGGGGCATCTGTAAACACCCCAAAATCCAAATATTTTCCAAAACCAAATGCCTGGTTTGAAAATCAGCTCAAAAAGCCAAGTTTGGATATTTCAAAAAACTCAAGAACTCAAACCCTTCAAAACTCTATTTTCCAACCCTGTTCGAAACATAATAAATCTCGAAAGTGGACAAAAGTCCTATTTTTACAAAAGACCAGACGAACAGATGAAGCCTGGCTCAAAACAGTTGCAAAAGATTCAAAAAGCTCAAAGGTCAAGCCCAACCCGATGAAAAGTGAATTTCAAAGACGAAAAAGGAGCCCAGGCCACGAGTGTACTTCAAGACTGAAGCATCGAAGGCCAAGCCGAAAGCACATCTGAAATCACGAGCAATCCAAGTAAAAAAAACAAAAGAAAGAGTTGAAATAGAGTCCAGAAAGACGAAAAGAAGCTCGGACGACGAAATTGGGAAAAACCCAGCAAAAGACGGAATCTTGATGAACTCAGGACCCGCACGAAGCGCCCGGCTCGAAACGCCAGGAAGGACTGAAGAAGAGAAAATTTTGGATCGAATCTGGATCCCAATATCCAGATCCAGATCCAAGATCCATATCCAAACAAGGCTTGAATTGGATCTGGATTTCAGAACCCAACAAAGGATCCATATCCAAATAAGAGGCCTATAAAAGGACGTGAGAGGGCTAGCTTTTGAGAGGATTTTTTTCAGCATTTCACGCCTCTCCACTTGGGGAAAAGAGAGAGAGAGAAAGGAAGGTCAACAAAAGGGGCTGGCCTTCCCCTCTTGTTTTCATGAGATTGTGGGTTGAAGTTGTGGGTGGGCTGGAGTTTGTAGTTCACGGCTTGTACATGGCTGAAAAGAAACAAAATCTGGCGGCATTGGATGGCCCTTGCTTGGTGAGGATTGGCTGCGTGGGAACCAAGGATTAAATGGCTGAAACGTTGTCAAGGTAAGTCCCCTAGTTCCTGCCCAAAACCATTTCTTTTCTCACCTCTCTAAACCACCTAGACCACTAACGAAAAGCCACAGCAAAGTCCAGCCAAGGAGCTGGCCGAACTTCACTAAAGGAGCTGACCTAGTTCTACCTAAGACCATCCTAAGCTAGGACCATACCCAGCTCGGCCATTGGCTGGCCGAGCTCACCTTAGATCTGTCCTAAAGAAAATCCTAACATCAAAACCACTACCTAATCTATTTCCTAACTCAAAACTATTCCCAAAAACCTGGCCAAACCGAGTGTCTAAAACACTCGGTTCCCTCCTCTTGTCGAACCCATCCTCACCCACTTAGCTCGGCCCATATTGGCCGGGCTCATCTTAGGTCTATCCCTAACCTTAAACCACTACCTAAGTTAGATCCTAATTAAAAAACCACTCTAAACCTACCTAGCTCGGCCACCCTTTGGCCGAGCCACTCCCTTAGGATCTCACCCGAGATCAACCACCTAACATCAGCCAAAACTCGGCCACCATCTGGCCGAGCTCTTTCCCTAGGATTCAACCTTAGATCCTACCCAATCCTTCTCCAAAAACCTGCCCGGCTCGGCCACCCTTTGGCCGAGCATTACCCTAGAGCTCACCTTAGGATCTCCCCTAAGACCATTCACTAATCCCCAGCCAAGCTCGGCCATTAGTTGGCCGAGCATTCCATAGTGTCTCACCTAAAATAATCCCGTAGACACCACCTAACTCGACCATTAGTTGGTCGGGTTTTTTCCTTAGGACCTTGGTCTAGCTTTTAACCAAAACAACCCACCTAGACCCGACCTAGATCCATTAGTTCTCACCCTAGATCAGTCGTGTCTAAGTCCAGAACCCATAGCACCTTAGTGTGTCAACCTAGCCCAGGTCACGATCTAGGATCAACCTTCCACGCACCTGGTCGTTTCGCAGAGAAAGGTCCATCCAACGGCTATATCCAAGGTCAGATTTCGCCGATAAAGGAAGTCCAAGCAAACGACATGTAAGTTCTCGAACCTGGTTCTTTATGTTGTTTCAAATTCAATTAAATTTGATACGGGGTTGTAATAATGGAGCGTAGTCTCCCCCCGAGATGTAATATTATGGCTTGAAACACGAATCACACAGTACACTCGAGCCTTTCTGCTCTTATCTGCACACCTTTTGCACACAAAACGGGCCTCAATAGCCCATAGGATATAGCTCTATTTATATACATTCAGCTGGGTTTAAGGTTCAAGTCGTGTGAGTTGTCTTTCATTTTATACACTCAAAGCACTCACTCACATTGAGCCTTTCCGCTCTTACATATATATACGTATTTCCCCTTTCAGCTGGGTTTTTAAGGTTCAAGTAGTGTGAGTTGCCTTTCAATTTATACACTCAAAGTACTCACTCACATTGAGCCTTCTCGCTCTTAAGATATAGCTATATATATTTTCCCTTCCGCATCTAAGATATAGCCATATTTCCCTTTCTGCTATTTCCCTTCTGCTATGTCTTTAAATTCTGTGTTTTCCCTTCAAGTTGTGTGAGTTTGCATTGCATATCCGCCACACTCGAGATATGGAGCATACTTGCATCGAACCAGATTGATAAAAACGTGTAGAACTTGCCTTAAATCGAGCACTGGATGCACACGACTACATGCCAAAATTAGCTAAAACCCGAGAGACATAGGAGCGCATAGATCCCATGTATAAAAGTTGCAAATTTGACAAAACCAATCGATAAAACACTTTCAAAGTTTTCAAAAGAGTCGTGTTTGTGTAAAATCGAGTTTTCCAAAAGCATACAGACTGACCCTTGCGCGCCGGTGCAAGAAAGTCTGCGACGAAAAGAACCCACTTGTCCACAGTCGCCCCAAAAGTCAGATACATTTTCAAAACTTACTTCGCTAGTTTGAGAAAACTAGCTGGCATGCCCTTTTTAAGCGACGTAAGCACGAAAAGATTCGCTTCAGGCCTAAGAACCTAGAGATGAAGATTTTCCGTGTCTACACTCCAAGCAAATTCACGTTCCTTTTTTGGGGACCCCCTCATATAGGCAAATGAGGTGGGTCTTGGGTTTGGATATGGGTTTGAGATATGGATCCAAATCCAAATAGTATTTGGATCTAGATCTGGATATTTATGACCAGATCTGATCCAAATCAAAACATTTATATGGATATGGATAAGGATCTGGATATTTTGGTCCGAATCCAATCCAATCCAAACACTATTTGGATCCAATTCAAATCCAAACACTATTTGGATATGGATCTGGATATTTATGGTCCAGATCCAATCCAAATTTTCTCTGAGCAGTCCTTCTTGGCATTTCGAGACAGATGGTTTGTGCGGGCCCTAGCTTCATTAGCGCTCCGTCTTATGCTGGGTTTTCCCCAGTTTTATCGTTCGAACTCCATCTCGCCTTTTTGGACTTCGTTTTTGCTCAATTTCACCGTTTTTGGCTTGAATTTCTGTTGCTTGGGTGGACATGCTTGACTTGGCTTTTGGGTACACTAGGCCTGCAGTCTGCTTCAGGCCTGAGCCTTCCTTTTGCCTTTTGACCCTGGCTTTTATCAGGCCAGGGTGCTGCTTTTGGGCTTCTACACCTCTTTTTGAGGCTGCTTTGGCATTCAGGGCTTCACCTATTCAAAATTGGCTTTTACAAAATGGGGACTTGGCCCATATATGTGAATTTTGATTTGAATGGGGTTTAAACCAAAATTTTGAGCTTTTACAGCCCCTGGGTTTTCGAAAACTTCAAAATCTGGTTTTGAACTGAATTTTCAAACCAGGTATTTGTTTTCGAAATTCGTTTTATTTTGAGGTGTTTACAACCATCTCTCATCATTCATAAAAAGATCGCCCAAGTATTAATTCGGGGAGTGCTTAGAATCCCGCCCCCGGTTAGAACCACTTTACAAATCCAAGGTGCTCCAAAGCACACAAGTAGAGCCACAATAGGCGCGAGCCCTAGGCAGATTGTGGGGGAGGTGACTAGGTCCGAAAGGATCTATCAACCCCCACATGTACAAAGTGCTAAAAAAGTGGTCAGTGTTCTAGGCCCATCAAAAGCATATATTCCTAGGGTTTTCTTCAAAAACGGACAAAGGAAAAAATGTTTTAACCTTGTATGATTTTGAAAATCATCTTTCAAAGATTCCCATAAACATGTCCATCCTAGAGTTGATACAAACCTCGCCTAGGCATAGACTTGTCTTAGAAAAAATCTTAGAAAGACCAAGGTTAGCTTAAATATAACCCCAGAGTCCTTGTCAATCCAAGTGGCATCTATAGGTGCAAAAACGCCCATCGTGTTCTCGGAAGATGAGATAGAAAGACCCTATGAAGCCCACAACCAAGCTTTACATATCGAGGTAGTTTTGAATCACTATCCTCTCGACAAATGCTTATTTGATGGGGGAGGAGGTCTCAACATCCTTCCGCTCCACGTGGCCTATCAAATCAGAGTCACCTTGACTTCCGTAAACCCAAGCCCCAAGATATGATGGGAATGCATCTAGACCGTTGGGAGCCGTGGAATTACCCATGGAAACAGGGGGCATAGCCCACGTGGGGTTATTCCGTGTCTTAAATATTCACCCCCATTACAACCTATTGCTTGGAAGATCCTGGATACACAGCCTGTGAGCTGTGCCATCCACCTTCCATAGGTGTGTGAAAATCCCCTACAAAGACCAAATTCAGCTTCAGGGAATCCAAAATTTTTCGTGCTTATCAGCTTCTCAAGTCCACGAGGACAACCTTGGTAAGGCCTTGTCCGAGACACCCGAACTCATCCTCCCAAAGCCTAGGAAGATATTATATATCAAGGGGCAGCCCAAGGCTAACCCACTCAAAACTATCACCACCCTAGGAAAGACCAAGTGTCGTCTATTCCTAAACCCCTAGACAAGAAATCGTTCATGCATAACATGGACAATAGCAAGTTCTAAAACCATGAATTATATCAAAGCTTTTCAAAAAACAAAAAATCGTGGAACATGCTATTGAACATGGGATACATGCCATACCAAAGTCTAGGGAATCAAAACCAAGGTTGCCTCGAGCCCATAGTGCCTAGAGTAAACCCAAGCTGATATGGGATCGGCTATATCCCAAAAATACCACCAGAACCACCACCTGTGACCACCTAGGTCAAGGGTGCCCTGAAACATAGTGAAGCAGAAACCTATGATTTAGACCTATTGTTTAGAGTCTAACTTGTGGCGTTTTCCTTTGTAGGTATGATGGAAGATCCCTTCTTAAACCAAAATCCAAAAAAATTGGAAAATCTCAAAATACAGAAACAATTTGAAAAATCTCAAAAACCAAAAACATTAGAAATTTGTGGAAAAACTAAAAAAGTTGTAGTTTGTATAGCTCCAAATGTCTTTTCTTTACAAAAATCCAAAAAAATCAAAAAAGTAGAAATTTCTAAAAACAAAATCCTGTATATACCAGCTCCTGGTAAAAATTTGGAAAAGGCCAAGGATTTCGAAGAGAAAATCGTATGCATAACAAGACCGAAAGCTTCGAAACCTTTAGAAATTCCAAAACAAAAACCAGGTGTTTTCAAAACCCATGCATCAAGTTCAAATTCCCTAGGATTCAATACTCTCGAGAATGATCAAAGCCTAGAAGAGGATCCCCTTTTCCCTGAGGAGGATCCCACTTCCGAGCTTCCCTAGTTTAACAAAATCCTTGATTTTGAAAAACCTTCAAATTCTGTAGGAGGGGATTTCATAGTGATCAACTTAGGGAATGAAACAAAACCCAAGCACATTAAGATAGGCACATATTTGCATGAGCATGTAAAAGCATCATTCATTGCATTCTTGAAAACCTATATCGATGTGTTTGCATGGACGTATGAAGACATGCCGGGTATACACCCAAGAGTCGTAGAGCATTGTCTTCCCCTAGATTCAGATTCGAAACCCATAAAGCAAAAGCTTAGAAAGATTCATCCAAACGTATATGTGCAAGTTAAAGAGGGTTTAGAAGATCTGCTAAAGGCCGGTTTTATAAAACCCATTGCGTATTCTGATTGGTTGTCAAATATTGTTGTAGTTCGAAAAAACAATGGGAAAATTCGAATATGCATCGATTTTAGAAACCTAAACAAAGCCACTCCAAAGGATAACTTTCCTTTACCTAACATTAATTTGATAGTCGATAGTACTGCAAATCATGAAATGTTTTCATTCATGGATGGCTATTCTGGATATAACCAAATCAAATTAGCCCCAAGAGATCAGGCTAAAACTGCTTTCACCACACCCTGGGGTACATACTGCTATATAGTCATGACTTTGGTTTGAAAAATGCTGGCGCCACCTACCAAAGAGCCATGACTACGATCTTTCACGATCAAATTCATGAGTTCGTAGAGGTATATGTGGATGATCTTTTAGCTAAATCAAAAACTCGATGCACCCATATCGAATGTTTACAGAAAATTTTCGAAAGGCTTAGGCTTTACCAAGTAAAGCTAAACCCTCAAAAATGCATCTTGGGAGTAGAATCTGGTAAGCTCTTGGGCTTTATGGTAAGCCAAAGGGGCATCGAAGTCGACCCCTCTAAGTGTAGAGCCATCATAGACATGTCTCCACCCTCCAATCTTACGCAAATTCGCAGCCTCCAAGGTCGCCTCCAATTAATTCGCAAGTTCATTTCGAACCTCGCCACTGTAAACACCCCGAAATCTCATGAACTTCTCAAATAAACCTGGTTTTGTAAAAGTAGCCCCAAAGGGCTATTTTGAGTTTGGAAACCCAGGAGCCTTCCAAACAAACCCTGTACATATGTTTAAACTGTATATGTTTTAAAATATGTATAATATACTTTTAAAACCTTTTAAAAGACGTTTTGAAACCCCACGAAGCAGCTTGGCCTGATGAAAGCAGGACCAGAAGAGCTAAAGAGAGCCCGAAACCAGAGCACATATCGAGCCCGGCACAGCAACTCTCGTGTTAGATCCATCCCCAAGATCTCGAACGTCCAAGCCCCTATCATCAACAAATCATTTGAAATCATCTTTGGAAGGCAAAAACAGAAGGGGACGACCATGTTGGTGAAGACCCAATGCAAGACGGAGTACTGATGCTATCAGACCCCGCACAAACCGTTCATTTTGAGCATACCCTGAAGGAGTAAGAATTCAGTTTGGATTGGATCTAGACCATATATATCCAGATCCCAATCCAAACATATATGTGGATTTGGATTTGGATTTGGATCCAAAGATCCAATCCAATATCCACATCTATGGCCCACATCACCTTCTCATAAATGGAGGTGGGGCCCACTTGAAATTCACGTGGGATTTTGGGCATGAGAGAGAATGGGGAGGATAAGCATGGGGGAAATGCATTAAGCTTGACTTGTGTGTCAAGTTTGGGTTAATCATGTGGGTTATCCTAATTAGTGTGGGTTTAAACTTGTATGAACCTACACCTAACCTAGGGCTGCACCAACATGATGCAATGAAGTCCATGGGCTATGCAAAGGGAGGCTCCTAACCCAAATCCTAAGCCAAAACCCCTAATCCTAGCCATTTACCCTAATCCTAGCCTAATCACCTAACCCACTTCCCTAATCCTGCCCTAATCCCAACCTAATCACCTAACCCACCTCCCTAATCCTTCCCTAAACCTAGCCTAATTTCCTTAATCCTAACCTAATCCTAGCCTAAACACCTAACCCACCTCACTAAACCTCACCCCAAAACCAACCCACCTAGCTAAGCCCTAAACCACTAAACCACCCCACCTAAACCCTAGCATACCATATCCCTAAAACCACCTAAACTAAATATCTGGCACCCCCTAAATATCTAGCCCACCTTATCACTAAACCACCACCACCTAACCACTAAACCACCCCTTCAAAACCAGCCCAACTGACCTCTTGAAAATCCTATAAACCCCCCCCCCTAGTGGGCGGGTTTTTGAAGTTTTTTCCATCCTCCCTTGAGCCAGCCAAGCCCTTCCTCTCCTCTCTCACCCCTTGCTCTCTTCTCTCACTTGCTCCACCACCACCTCCCGTCCTGCACCACTCCACGCCACCACCACCTCCCGGCCTGCACCGCTTCACGCCACCACAACCTCCCGGCCAGCACCACTCCTTCCACCCGGCTGCCTTCCTTGGACACCACCTTCCCCTTTTTCTTCGGTTAGTACCCTATCCTAACTCCACCCTCTCGTCACTCCCCCTCCACTCTCAGCCACCACACAACCTACCTACCCACCACCCTTCAACCATACCCGACCACACCACCCGCTGCCCTACCTCCCCATTAGACAGCCCCTAACTAGTCCCCAGCCACCTTACCTTTTCCCCTAGGACCTGCCCCTCCTTTCCCTTGAACCAACCCTTAACCAATACCCTAGCTAGCTCCCCTTTGCCATTCCTAATCACCCCTAGTTACCCCAGCCAGCCACCACTTAACCTGCCACTAGTCGGCTAGCCAACCGACTGCACCTTGCCATACCCGCAGCCTTCCATCCTCGTTCCTTAGACAACCCTTAGTCACCCCTTAACTCCACCTTCCCTAGGACCTGTCCCACACCTTAGTGACACCCCCTAACTACCTCAGCCCAAGGCACCACAGCAGCACCCCTTCCATCACCCGGCTAGTGCCAAGGCGCCACACCCGCAGCACTTTGCTTCACCCGGCCAACCCTCCTTTGCCGCACCCTTCCGAGGAGCTCCCTCTTGCAGCCCAAGGCGACGCTCAAGCCCAAGCTCAAGCAAGTCACCTCCGGACCAGCTATACGTAAGTGCCTAACTCGGTCCTTGTTTATAGACTTGCTTAAGCTTAATTAAATTTGATACAGGGTTGTAATAACGGAGCATTGTCTCCCCCCGCTTGTAATAACGTGGCTTGGCACACACGTGTACTTGAGCCTATCTCGCTCTTAGTTGCACACGATTTTGAACACACACGGGCCTAATCAGCCCTTAAGATATAGATTTATTTATATAATTTAAGTTGCGTGGGGTTTTGCTTAAGTTGTGTGTGTTGTCTTTATATTCTCACACTCACACACATTGAGCTTTCGCTCTTACTCCCAAGACCTTAGTTAAGGCCATATTGCAATTTATATTTGGGTTTAATTTCATGTCGTGTGCGTAGTACTTCAATTCTATACTCACACACATTGAGCTTTCGCTCTTACTCCCAAGACCTTAGTTAAGGCCATATTGCAATTTATATTTGGGTTTAATTTCATGTCGTGTGCGTAGTACTTCAATTCTACACTCACACACATTGAGCTTTCGCTCTTACTCCCAAGACCTTAGTTAAGGCCATATTGCAATTTATATTTGGGTTTCATTTAAGTCGTGTGAGTTGTCTTTCAATATATACACAACACCCACGCAACACGTTGGCGACCTTCGGGCCCATATATATTATAAGTATTTCCCTTTCGGCTATGTCTTTAAGATTTGGGTTTTAAGGTTCAGCAGTGTGCGTAGTCTTTACATATATACACGGCACACACTTGCACTATTGAGCCTTTCCGCTCTTAAGATATAGCCATATTTCCCTTCCGCAATTTCCCTTCTGCAATTTACATTACAAGTCATTTCCCTTCCGCATTGTCTTTCAATTTCGGGTTTTCCCTTTGGAGTTGCGTGAGTTTGCATTGCATATACGTCATACCACAAGTTAGAACACATATTGCATCAAAGCAAACCCCATACTCCCGCTTAAAGTCGCCCCACTTAGGTCACGTGTTCATAACACACACCTAGTTGGCCCGAAAAGGGATAAAAAGAAAGACATAGGCACGTGCAAATCCACATGAAATAAAATCTGAAAAATCATACAAAAACAACCCGAATCGAACACCTCAACTTATATTTTAAAAACTCGATTTTTAAGCGTACAGACTGACCCTTGTGCATTGGTGCAAGAAGGTCTGCGACGAAAAGAGCTTGCTTGCTCATAGTCGCTATGTTAGGAGTCAGATTTAAAAATATCTCTTCGCTAGCTTAAGTAAGCTAGCTGGCACGCCTTTTTGCTTAATTAGAACTTAGACACACGAAAAGATTTGCTTCAGGCCTAAGAACCAGAAGCAAGAACTTTCTGCGTCTATAGGATTTGGCACGCCCGGTGGGACGTGAGTCTTTTAAAATCGAGTTACCTTAGGAATCTTGTGAAAATATTTTCCAAAAGGTGTTGTTTTTAACTCATTCTTTATTGTACTTCATACATACAAATTTTGAAAAGCTTGAAAGCATGTCAAAATCCAACCCAAGTGAAGTGTCGAGCCAAGGCTCATGCGCATCAAGTTCTCACTCTAGGAGGATTTTGAAAAATAAAATCAAACTAGACGAGATAGAAGACTTGAGAAGAGAATTCGAGGCCAAAATCGATGCTCTCAGCCAAGAGGCTGAGGCAGGCGATTCGTGTTTATCAAATGGTGAACAAAAGGCCAAGAAAAAAACTGAAAAACCTCACAGACATAAAGAGGCCTCCATAATGGAAGGCAACCAATACCACGAGTCCTTCACACAAAAGGACTGTAAAGCCCTACAATAGCTGCTGAAAGGGCAAAATAAAGAGAAAAGGAGTTACGCCCTGTCTGATTTCCTACCCATGGATTATGAAACAGACAGTGATGATGAAATACCGAACTTCCATCGGTATGATGGCATGGGAGACCCTAGGTCTCACTTGCAACTTTTCTCCCGTCGAGCCCATAAGAAGAAAAAGGACTCGATGAAATGGGTGTATTGGTTCCCTCTATCCCTTAAAGGCACAGCTGCCAAATGGCTAGCTTCCTACGATCTAAGCTAGTTCGCTACTTTTGAAGAGTTAGCGAACTGCTTTATGCAAAGATTTGCACATAATGTAGAAGTCATGCCGACTTTAAACACTTTAAGGGATACAAAGCAAGGCATGAACGAAGACGTGCATGCCTTCATTATTCGATGGAGGTCCCTTTTGGGCCAAGTGTGAGAGCCAATATCCGAAGGATGCGCAGTCATGCTCATCCTGGATAATTTTAAAAGCGAGCTAAAGACCCTTCTCTCGCTCCACGAAATCTCAACTTTCCATAAGTTGATCAAAAAAGCATCCCTTTTCGAAACAAACTTGAAAAAGGGGATATACGATCACTTATGAAAAGGAAGTGTCATTTCTAAAACCCGCTTGGAAAAGCCCATCACTTATGGGCTACCCACGATGGACAAAGGGGCAAAGCCCCATAAAATTGCCAATGTCCAGTGGATCCAGATCTGGCGGACACTTCGAAAAATTTTGAAAAACTAGAAAACAAAAGGGAGAGAAACTTCCAAAAACCTATTGAAAAACTGGACTACACACCGCTGGGGCAACCTGTGTCGGAGGTCCTAGACCTCCTACTTGCCCAAGGCATGATTGAACTTCCCGAAATCCCTGAGGGAGTCACTTCTAAAGGGGGATATTTAAACCATTTTTGTAAATATTATCGGCTCAAAGGCCATGATACAAAGCGTTGTTTCTCCTTTTTAAACAAAATCGAGAACTTGATAGCGAAGAGCCGGCTCCAGGTCACTGCAGAACCTGAGCCAACTCAAGCTATCTTCAAAGAACCCTTTCCCAAGCCCGCTAGTAGCAGTGGGAAAGGAAAGGAGGTATGTACCCTCACCTTTTCGAAAGATTTAGTGCATTCGTCTGAGTCTGGTCGATCTATTTGTGCGTCTACTCTTGTACTTTACAAGAAGCCCGCCCAAGTAGTCATTCGGGGACCACGAAGAGTAGAATCCCCGGCTAAACCAATTTTAAAAATCCAAGGTACTCCTAAACTCACGATTAGAGCCAGTTTAAGTGCGAACCCTAGGTTGGCCGTGGGGGGAGTGACAAGATCCGGGAGGATCTATCAACCCCCGCACCTACAAAGTGCTAAAAAGGTGGTCAGTGTGCCTGGCCCCTCAAAAGCATGTATTCCTCGAGTTCTGCCAAAAGCAGACAATGGGAAAATCGTCCTAAACCCTTATGATTTCAAAAACCATCTTTCAAAGATTCCTATCCACATGTCCATCCTAGAGCTAATACAAACTTTACCTAGGCATAGACTCGTGCTAGAGAAAATTCTAGAAAGAGCTAAGGTTAGTTCGAACATAAGTCTTGAATCCCTGTCTGACCAAGTGGCGTCAATAGGAGCAAAATCGCCCATCACTTTCTCGGAAGATGATGTAGATAGACCTACGAAACCCATAACCAGGCCCTACATATCGAGGTGGTTCTGAATAACCACTCTTTGGACAGGTGCCTAGTCGATGGGGGAGGGCTCAACATCCTTCCACTTCATGTGGCGTACCAAATCAGAGTCACCTTGACTTCTGTATACCCAAGCCCCATCGTTATCACTGGATATGATGGGAATGCGTCTAGACCTTTAGGATCGATCGAACTCCCTATGGAAACGGGAGGGATCACACACACGGGGGTGTTCCATGTCTTGGACATCCACCCCCATTATAACCTGTTGCTGGGAAGGCCTTGGATACACAGCTTGTACGCTGTGCCATCCACCTTTCACAGGTGTGTCAAGATCCCTTTCAGGGACCAAGTCGTGGTGATCCTAGGTAAGAGTCACCGTCAGCTTTAGGGGATCATAAACTCCTCTTGTTTGTCGAGTTCCCAGGCCCATGAGGCTAACCTGGGGCAGACCATGGTCGAGCCACTAAGGCTCGTGTTAAACAACCCTAGGAAGGTTGTGTGTGTGAGGGGGTCGCCCAAAGCAGGCCCCCTCCCAATCCTAACCCTTCTAGGAAGACCCAAACATCCCTTATTTCCAAAACCCCTAGACAAAAAGCCATACGAGCACAATATGGACGACAGCAAGTTCCAGGACCACGATTTGTATCCTAACTTTTCAAAAAATAAAAAATCATGGAACATGCTGTTGAACATGGGCTATACGCCCTATAAAAGTCTAGGGGCACAAAACCATGGTCTCCTAGAGCCCATCCTTCCTAGGGCCAAACCCAAGCCGATATGGGATCGGCTATACTCCCAAAATACCACCAGAGCCACCCCCTGTGACTACTTGGGTCAAGGGTGCCCTGGAGCCTACCCTAAAAGAGACCTCCGATTTAGACCTCTTATTCCGAGTTTAACCCGTAGTGTTCTCCCTTTATAGGTATGATGGAAGATACCTTTCGTAAAAATACAAAAACATTTAAAAAACTCGAAATCAAAAAAATAGAAAAATTGCAAAAACCAAAAACATTGGAAAATCAAAAACTCGAAAATAGGGTAGTTTGTATAGTTTCTAAAGTTCTTCTTTTGCAAAAACCCAAAAAAATCGAAAATCTACAAAATACCAAAAAGATTTTGTACATAGCTGCTCCTCATAAGACTTTGGAAAAAGAAAAGGATTTCGAAAGGAATGTCGTCTGCATAGCCAAACCAAAAATTTTGAAATCAATTGAAAATCCAAGTATAAAACCAGGTCTTTTGAAAACTCACGCATCAAATTCCCTCGGGTCTATAACCCACGAGAATGATCGAAGCCCAGAAGTGGATCCCCTTGAGGAAGATCCCACTTCTGAGCTGCCAGAATTTCATAAAATTCTCGATTTTGAAAGACCTTCCAATTCAGTAGGAGGAGATTTCATAGAGGTGAACCTAGGGAGTGATTCCAATCCCAAACTCATCATGATAGGCACATGTTTGCATGAACATGAAAGATCAGCATTCATTGCATTTCTACGAACCTATTTACATGTGTTTGCATAGACGTATGAAGACATGCCGGGCATAGACCCCAACATTGTTGAACATCGTCTTCCCTTAGATGCGGATGTAAAACCCATAAAGCAGAAGCTTAGGAAAATACACCCGAATATACACACGCAAGTCAAAGAGGGTTTAGAAGATCTGCTAAAAGCCGGATTTATAAAACCCATTGCGTATTCTAATTGGTTATCAAATATCATTGTAGTTCGAAAAATCAATGGGAAAATTCGAATATGCATCGATTTCAGAAACCTTAACAAAGTCACTCCAAAGGATAATTATCCTTTACCAAACATAGATTTGATAGTCGATAGTACTGCAAATCATGAAATGTTTTCGTTTATGGATGGCTATTTAGGTAATAATTAAATTAAATTAAGTGGGGCACGTACTGCTATACAGTCATGCCCTTTGGTTTGAAAAATGCCGGCGCGACATACCAGAGAGCCATGACCACGATCTTCCATGATCAAATTCATGAGCTCGTAGAAGTGTATGTAGATGATCTCTTGGCAAAATCCAAAACCCGATGCACACATATCGAATGTTTGCAAAAGATTTTCGAAAGGCTTAGGCTTTACAAAGTAAAGCTAAACCCTCAAAAATGTGTATTCGGGGTAGAATCCGAGAAGCTTCTAGGCTTTATAGTAAGCCAAAGGGGTATAGAAGTCGACCCCTCTAAGTGTCGAGCCATCATAGACATGGCTCCACCCTCCAATCTCACACAAATTTGTAGCCTCCAGGGTCGATTACAGTCCCTTCGCCGATTTATATCAAATCTAGCGACTAGATGCGAACCCTTCAACAAACTGTTGAGGAAGGGCACGAAATTTTCATGGGATGATGACTGCCAAAGGTCCTTCGAGAGATTAAAGGCATACCTGGTTAATCCCCCCGTTTTGAATCCTCCAAAGCAAGGAAAACCGCTGTTACTTTACATTTCTGTGCATGCGAATGCTTTGGGAGCCCTATTGGCTCAATACGAGGATGACACCCATAAGGAGTATGCCATCTACTATATTTCAAAAACTCTCTTGGCTTACGAACGAAATTATCAAGCCATGGAGAAGACGTGCTTGGCCCTAGTTTGGGCCTGTCAAAAATTTAGACACTATTTCCTAGATCATGAGATCTGGATAGTGTCCAAGCTTGACCCAATCAAGCACTTGTTCGAAAAACTCATTCTCACTGGTAGATTGGGCAAATGGCAACTCCTAATGGAGTATGACCTGAAATACCACCACCACATCTCCATTAAGGGGCAAACCCTAGCAGACTACGTGGCTGAGTTCCCCCTGGAGGATGCATATCCCACACTTGATGAAATGCCCAACGAAGGCATATTGCAAAACCATTTCCAAAACCACATTCTGGCAAACTCTTTCGAAAACCAAGTGTGGAAGATGCACTTCGATGGGGCACGAAACCAACGAGGGGCTGGTGCTGGGGTCATCCTCATCTCCCCTAAAAAAGGCGAGATTCCCATAGCAATCTGTCTAGATTTCGAATGTTCGAACAACATAGCTGAGTATGAATCACTCATACAAGGCTTAAAGGTTTCAAAAACTCTAGGGGCATCATGCATCGAGGTCTTTGGAGATTCGCTCCTTGTTATAAAACCAGGTTTTGAAAATTTGGCAAGTACGTAACAAAAAACTACTTCCATATCACGAGTTGGCCACTCGATTGGTTGAGTCATTTCAATCGTGTAAACTCATACACGTAGGAAGAGAGGACAATGGCATTGTCGATGCCCTCTCCTCCTTGAGTTCAGCCCTAAAGGTCAATCCCATTTCAGGGACCCGATCTTTAGAAATATGGCATGCGCCCAACCCATCCACACACGATTTGGATATTTGCCAAAATAACCCAGATTCTGTTGAAAAACCCTGGTTTTACGACATCAAGCATTTTCTAGAAAATGGAGGATTCGCCGAGAATGCCACATCCAAAGATAAGGCATTCATCCGTAAAATTTCAATCCGATACACCATTCTGGGTGGGGTTCTATATAAGAAAAGTTTTACCGGCATCTTACTTAGGTGTATCGATCTAGAGGAGGCTAGGATAGTGATGCATGAGTTCCATGATGGAGAATGTGGAGGTCATGTTAATGCCAACATGATGGCAATGAAAATACTTAGAGCGGTCTATTTTTGGTCCACCCTGAAAAAGGATTGTCATGATCATGTTAGGAAGTGTCATCAATGTCAAGTGCATGTGCACGCCATTCATATCCCCTCATTTGCATTGCATTCCGTGGTCAGCCCCTGGCCATTCACCATGTGGGCATTTGACATCGAAGGCCCTATATTTCCAAAAGCCTCGAATGGGCATCGATTCATTTTAACAGCCACTGAGTATTTCTCCAAGTGGGTGGAAGCCATTTCCCTGACCAACGTACTGGGGCAACATGTGGTGGCTTTCATTAGGAGGAATATCTTGGCTCGATTTGGGGTTCCACAAGACCTTGTGTATGATAATGGCACCCCATTCAAGAACGAGCGGATGGTTAAGTTATGCAACACGTATGGCATAACTCACCACTTCTCTTCACCCTACTACCCTCAAGGCAACGGCCAAGCCGAAGCCACAAACAAGACTCTCATTAGTATAATTGAGAAGACTTTAGAGAAGGGAAGGACGTGGCACGAGAAGCTGGATGAAGCCTTATGGGCTTATAGGACTTCCATCCGGACTCCCACGAATGCCACACCATTCGAATTGGTCTGTGGAACAAACACCATTCTTCCCATTCATACTCAATTGCATTCATTTGTTACATCCATAGCACTCGACCTCCCCCTAGAGACACTTCAGCATGCTAGGATGGCCGAACTAGATTTGCTAGATGAGAGGCGACTCCTTGCTATGGATCATGCTCGTGCATACCGGCAAAGGATAGCCCGACATTATGGCAAACACATGAGACCTCGCCACTTTGAAGTGGGGGATCTGGTCTTGAAAATCATCCACTATCGTGGCCCACATCCACTCAAAAAGTGGTGCCCCAAGTGGGATGGACCCTATGTTGTACGTGCAACCACCACGAACAACTCATATTGGTTGATCGATGTAGAAGGTAGGAATTTAGCAGATCCTATCAATATTCAATACTTAAAGAAGTATTACGTGTAGGATTTGGGTTAAATTCTCTATTTCGAAAACTTTAGGGATAGCTGCCCTGAGACTTGAAAATAAGGTGCAAAGGCAAAATTGTGTGACCCTGAGTGAGAGAATTCGCACTTGTGAAAGAGTGGAGTCTTCCAAATCGTGGTTACATTTCAAAATCCTTCTTCTTACAAAGAAAGGCCTAGTTCAACATAGCAAGATACTTGCAAGTAGTACGTGCTATTTCTAAATAGGCTAATCTGGAATGGATCGAGTGTGAGCTTGGGATAAGTCCTCCCCTCTTCTCTTCTCCTTCCAAAAGGAAAACGTGGCCCAAATAAAGGGAATTTCTCATCCAAAGTCTCTTTCCAAAAGAAAGAAACCAGGATCAAAAAGAAAAATTCGATTCTCTTGTGAAAAAAAAGAAGAAGAGGGATTAAAGAAAAAATACTCCCAAAGGGAGACCCTCTATGAAAAAAAGGAAAAAGAGGCCAAAAAGCTCAAAAAGAGCAGTTTTCCGCCTTATATGCCTTAAACCACGAGACGCTTTAGAAGGGACCGTGGTATCTCTTTCCCATCCCTGGCTTATCCCAAGCTAAAACAGGTTCATTTCGAGGAATCCTAAAGTAAAAATAGGATTTACTTACTTGAATTTCATTTTGTTTGAGAATTCGACGTTTCGAGTAAGACGTAGGAATTTGAAATATGCCTTGTTTTATTATAAAACCTCCGCTAGATAAGCGAGTGTCAAGACTCAAGCAAAGGCAATCACGAAGAGCTCGAGATCCTTAGGATTAAGACTCAAGACAGTTGTCCCTTTTGTAAATAAATTTTGTAAATAGATTTTGAAAAATCGAACATCGAACAGCATAGGATTTGCTCACTTGGAGCAACAGGCCTTTTAAGTCTCGAGAGTTCGACCATATCTAGTCTTTGGGAGGTCGCCACTCTTGGCACCCCACCCATGTCATGCATCTGCATTTCCACGCATGGACATTTGCATAACATGATCCCATTTTAGGACGAGAAACAGTTCTGTATATCCCTTTGGCATGATATCTCCTCCTACTTGGGTTTTAAAAGTGAGATTTTGCAAAAAATTGGGACGATCCCATATTTTCGTGGTTAGATCTAGGGAGACATTGAAAGAGGTGTTTGTCGTCTTTGCCATTATCCAAATCACTTTGGACAATGCCAAAGAGGGGCATCTGTAAACACCCTGAAATCCCACGAACTTCTCAAATAAACCTGGTTTTGTAAAAGCAGCCCCAAAGGGCTATTTTGAGTCTGGAAACTAAGGAGCCTTCCAAACAAACCCTGTACATATGTTTAAACTGTATATGTTTTAAAATATGTATAATATACTTTTAAAACCTTTTAAAAGACGTTTTGAAACCCCATGAAGCGGCTTGGCCTGATGAAAGCAGGACCAGAAGAGCTAAAGAGAGCCCAGAACCGGAGCACATGTCGAGCCCAGCACAGCAACTCTCGTGTTAGATCCATCCCCAGGATCTCGAACGTCCGAGACCCTATCATCAACAAATCATTTGAAAGCATCTCCAGAAGGCAAAAACAGAAGCGGAAGACCATGTTGGCAAAGACCCAATGCAAGACAGAGTACTGATGCTGTCAGACCCCGCACAAACCGTTCATTTCGAACATACCCTGAAGCAGTCAGAATTCAGTTTGAATTGGATCTGGACCATATATATCCAAATCCCAATCCAAACGTATATGTGGATTTGGATTTGGATTTGATCCAAAGATCCAATCCAATATTCACATCCATGGCCCACATCACCTTCTCATAAATGGAGGTGGGGCCCACTTGAAATTCACGTGGGATTTTGGGCATGAGAGAGAATGGGGAGGATAAGCATGAGGGAAATGTATTAAGCTTGACTTGTGTGTCAAGTTTGGGTTAATCATGTGGGTTAGCCTAATTAGTGTGGGTTTAAACTTGTATGAACCTACACCTAACCTAGGGCTGCACCAACCTGATGCAATGAAGTCCATGGGCTATGCAAAGGGAGGCTCCTAACCCAAATCCTAAGCCAAAACCCCTAAAACTAGCCATTTACCCTAATGCCGGCCTAATCCTAGCCTAATCACCTAACCCACTTCCCTAATCCTGCCCTAATCCCAACCCAATCACCTAACCCACCTCCCTAATCCTTCCCTAAACCTAGCCTAATTTCTTTAATCCTAACCTAATCCTAGCCTAAACAGCTAACCCACCTCACTAAACCTCACCCCAAAACCAACCCACCTAGCTAAGCCCTAAACCACTAAACCACCCCACCTAAACCCTAGAACACCATATCCCTAAAACCATCTAAACTAAATATCTGCCCCCTCCTAAATATCTAGCCCACCTTATCACTAAACCACCACCACCTAACCACTAAACCACCCCTTCAAAACCAGCCCAACCGACATCTTGAAAATCCTATAAAACCCCCCCTAGTGGGCGGGTTTTTGAAGTTTTTTCCATCCTCCCTTGGGCCAACCATGCCCTTCCTCTCCTCCCTCACCCCTTGCTCTCTTATCTCACCTGCTCCACCACCACCTCCCGGCCTGCACCACTCCACGCCACCACCACCTCCCGGCCTGCACCGCTCCACGCCACCATAACCTCCCGGCCAGCTCCACTCCTTCCACCCGGTTGCCTTCCTTGGACACCACCTTCTCCCTTTTCTCCGTTTAGTACCCTATCCTAACTCCACCCTCTCTTCACTCCCCCTCCACTCTCAGCCACCACACCACCTACCTACCCGCCACCCTTCAACCATACCCGACCACACCACCCGCTGCCCTACCTCCCCATTAGACAGCCCCTAACTAGTCCCCAACCACCTTACCTTTTCCCCTAGGACCTGCCCCTCATTTCCCTTGAACCAGCCCTTAACCAATACCCTAGCTAGCTCCCCTTTACCATTCCTAATCACCCCTATTTACCCCAGCCAGCCACCACTTAACCTGCCACTAGTCGGCTAGCCATAACCGACTACACCTTGCCATACCCGCAGCCTTCCATCCTCTTTCCTTAGACAGCCCTTAGTCACCCCTTAGCTCCACCTTCCCTAGGACCTGTCCCACACCTTAGTGACACCCCCTAACTGCTCAGCCCAAGGCACCACAACAGCACCCCTTCCATCACCCGGCTAGCGCCAAGGCGGCACACCCGTAGCACCTTGCTTCACTCGGCCAACCCTCCTTTGCCGCACCCTTCCGAGGAGCTCCCTCTTGCAGCCCAAGGTGACGCTCAAGCCCAAGATCAAGCAAGTCACCTCCGAACCAATTATACGTAAGTGCCTAACTCGGTCCTTGTTTATAGACTTACTTAAGCTTAATTAAATTTGATACGGGGTTGTAATAACGGAGCATTGTCTACCCCCGCTTGTAATAACGTGGCTTGGCACACCCACACACACGTGCACTTGAGCCTATCTCGCTCTTAGCTGCACACGATTTTGAACACACACGGGCCTAATCGGCCCTTAAGATATAGATTTATTTATATAATTTAAGTTGCATGGAGTTTTGCTTAAGTTGTGTGTGTTGCCTTTCAATTCTCACACTCACACATTGAGCTTTCGCTCTTACTCCCAAGACCTTAGTTAAGGCCATATTGTAATTTATATTTGGGTTTCATTTAAGTCGTGTGAGTTGTCTTGCAATATATTCACAACACCCACGCAACACGTTGGTGACCTTTGGGCCCATATATATTATAAGTATTTCCCTTTCGGCTATGTCTTTAAGATTTGGGTTTTAAGGTTCAATAGTATGCGTAGTCTTTACATATATATATGGCACACACTTTCACTATTGAGCCTTTCCGCTCTTAAGATATAGCCATATTTCCCTTCCGCAATTTTCCTTCTACAATTTACATTACAAGTCATTTCCCTTCCGCATTGTCTTTCAATTTTGGGTTTTCCCTTTGGAGTTGCGTGAGTTTGTGTTGCATATATGCCATATCACGAGTTAGGACACATATTGCATCAAAGCAAACCCCATACTCCCGCTCTAAGTCGCCCCACTTAGGTCACGTGTTCATAACACACACCTAGTTGGCCTGAAAAGGGATAAAAAGAAAGACATAGGCACGTGCAAATCCACATGAAATAAAATCTGAAAATCATACAAAAACAACCCGAATCGAACACCTCAAACATTTTCGTAGGTTCTCGTATTTTAAAAACTCAATTTTTAAGCGTACAGACTGACCCTTGCGCATCGGTGCAAGAAGGTTTGCGACGAAAAGAGGTTGCTTGCTCACAGTCACCACGTTAGGAGTCAGATTAGAACTTAGACACACTAAAAGATTCGCTTCAGGCCTAAGAACCAGAAGCGGGAACTTTCTGCGTCTACAGCCACAAGATGCGAACCTTTCAACTTTTAAGAAAAGGGGTGAAATTCATGTGGGACGATGATTGCCAAAAGGCTTTCGAAAGATTAAAGGCGTATTTGGTTAATCCTCCTGTTTTAAACTCTCCAAAGCAAGGAAAACCTCTTTTACTTTATATTTCTGTGCATGCGAATGCTTTGGGTGCATTATTAGCTCAATATGAGGATGATACCCATAAAGAGTATGCCATCTACTATATTTTGAAAACTCTATTGGTTTATGAAGAAAATTATCAAGCCATAGAGAAGACGTGCTTGGCCTTGGTATGGGCCTGTCAGAAATTTCGACACTACTTCCTAGATCATGAGATATGGATAGTGTCTAGGCTTGATCCCATCAAGCATCTGTTTGAAAAACCTATCCTCATAGGTAGGTTTGGTAAATGGCAGCTCCTCTTGATGGTGTATGACCTGAAATTCCACCATCAAACTTCCATCAAGGGGCAAGCCCTAGCCGGCTATGTGGCTGACTTCCTTTTAGAAGATTCGTATCCCACACTTGATAAAATGCTCGATGAAGGCATCTTTCAAAACCAATTTCAAAATCATATTTTATCAAATTGCTCAAACGAAAACCAAGTGTGGAAGATGCACTTCGATGGGGCACAAAACTAAAGAGGGGTTGGGGCAGGAATCGTCCTCATATCCCCTGAAAAGGGAGAAATACCCATAGCCATTTGCCTAGATTTTGAATGTTCCAACAATACCGCCGAGTGTGAAGCACTCATACAAGGCTTAAAAATTTTGAAAACTCTAGGGGCATCATGCATCGATGTCTTTGGAGATTCTTTACTTGTCATAAACCAAGTGTTAAGATTTGGCAAGTCAAAAACGAAAAACTTCTTCCATATCATGAGTTGGCCACCAAGCTGGTCGAG
The DNA here is from genome assembly GCA_036023115.1 of Brasenia schreberi. Classification (NCBI taxonomy): domain Eukaryota; kingdom Viridiplantae; phylum Streptophyta; class Magnoliopsida; order Nymphaeales; family Cabombaceae; genus Brasenia; species Brasenia schreberi. The sequence goes on from JAYKKT010000016.1 coordinate 3,941,597, forward strand.
TCGTTCAAATCGTGTACTCTCACACACGTAGGAAGAGAGGATAATGGCATAGCCGATGCCCTCTCATCCTTGGGCTCTGCCCTAAGGGTCGATCCCACTTTGGGAAACAGACCCTTAGAAATATGGCACTCACCCACTCCATCCACACATGATTTGGAGATTTGCCAAAACAACTAAACTAATACTGAAAAACCTAGGTTTCAAGACATTAAAGAGTTCTTAGAAAATAGAGGATTTTCATAATATGCTTCATCCAAAGACAAATCTTTTATACGAAGAATTTCAACTCGATATCTGATTTTGGGAGGGGTTCTTTACAAAAAAAGTTTCAGTGGCATCTTACTAAGGTGTGTCGACCTGGAGGAAGCTAAGATAGTAATGCATGAATTCCACGATGGAGAATGTGGAGGGCATGTAAATGCCAATATGATGGCAATGAAAATACGGGTTATTTTTGGTCCACTTTAAAGCAGGATTGCCATGACCATGTTAGGAAGTGTCACCCATGTCAAGTGCATGGACACGCCATCCATACCCCGTCATCCACATTGCATTCCGTGGTCAGCCCCTGGCCATTCACCATGTGGGTGTTTGACATCATAGGGCCAATATTTTCTCATGCATCAAATGGGCATAGGTTTATACTAGCAGCCACTGAATATTTTTCCAAATGGGTTGAATCCACCTCCCTAACAAATGTTCAGGGGCAACATGTAGTGGCGTTCATTAGGAAAAATATCTTGGCTCGCTTTGGGATTCCAAAGGACCTCATGTCTGATAATGGTACCCCCTTCAAAAACAAGAGGATGGTTAAGTTATGTAACACATATGGCATAACTCACCACTTCTCATTGCCCTACTACCCTCAAGGCAACGGCCAAGCCGAAGCCACCAACAAGACTCTGATAAGCATTATTGAGAAAACATTAGGAAAGGGTAGGACGTGGCATGAGAAGCTGGATGAAGCCTTATGGGCTTATAGGACTTCCATCCGAACTCCCACAAATGCCACGCCATTTGAGTTGGTCTATGGCACAAACGCTATTCTCCCCATTCATACCAAAATTCATTCATTTCATACATCACTTACACTCGACCTTCCCCTAGAAATGCTACAGCATATTAAAATGGTTGAACTTGACTTATTAGATGAGCGAAGGCTCCTTGCCATGGATCATGCACATGCATAACAACAAAGGGTAGCCTGACACTATGAGAAGCATATGAGACCTCGCCAGTTCAAAGTGGGAGACCTTGTGCTCAAAATCATCCAATATCGTGGCCCACATCCACTTGGAAAGTGGCGGCCCAAGTGGGATGGCCCTTATGTTGTACGTGGAACCACCACGAACAACGCCTACTGGCTAGTTGATGTTGAGGGTAGGAACTTAGCGGATCCTATGAATGCTCAATATTTGAAAAATTACCACGTGTAGGGTCTAAGCTAAGTCCTATCTCGAACATATTTTGAAAACCAACTTTGAAACTTCGTGAGTGAGGATCAAAGCAAATCGTGCAACCCTGAATGAGAGACTCGATTGCTTGTAAAAAAGCGGAGTTTTCACACCCTAGCGATACCCGAACACCCTACAACACCCTAGTGCTACCCGCGCGCCTCTGCTCCCCCTGCTGTCCCGCACCCTGTCACCCCAGCCGAACATCCCACACCACAACTTACCAACTCCCTTCATCATCCCCACCGACCTACCATCAACCCACACCAACCGACCTACCACCACCCTAACCTAACACCAACACTCCCACCATCCTAGCCTAGCACACCACCACCACCCCTTTGTCGTGAGCCTTGCTTAAACCAACTGTAAGCACCCCGAAATCCCATGAATTTCTCAAAATAAAACCTGGTCTTGTAAAAGCAGCCCCAAAGGGCCATTTTGAGTCTAGAAACCCAGGAGCCTTCCAGGCAACCCTGTATAGATATTTTAAACTTTTATATGTTTTAAATATGTATAATATGTTTTAAAACTGTTAAAATATGTTTTGAAACCCCACAAAGCAAGCTTGGCCTAATCAAATCAGGACCAGAAGAGCCAAAGAGAGCCCGGAACCGGAGCACATGTCGAGCCCGGCACAGCAACTCTCGTATTGAATCCACCCCCAGGATCTCAAATGTCCAAGACCCTGTTATCAGCAAACATCACTTGAAATCAGCTTCGAAAGCTGAAAACAGAAGCGGACGACCATGTTGGCGAAGACCCAACGCAAACGGAGTATTGATGTTGTCAGACCCCGCACAAACCATTCATTTCAAACACAACCTGAAGGAGTCAGAATTCAGTTTGGATGGGATCTGTACTATATATATCCAGATCCCAATCCAAACCTATGTGTGGATTTGGATTTGGATTTGGATCCAGAGATCCAATCCAATATCCACATCCATGGCCCACATCACCTTCTCATAAATGGAGGTGGGGCCCACTTGAAATTCACGTGGGATTATGGGCATGAGAGAGAGTGGGGGAGGATAAGATTTGAGGGTGATTGTAATTAAGCTTGACTTGTGTGTCAAGTTTGGGGTTAATCATGTGGGTTAGCCTAATTAGCATGGGTTTAAGCTTGTATTAGCCAAAACCTAACCTAGGGCTGCACCAACATGATGCAACAAGGTCTATGGGTGATGCAAAGGGAGCTCCCTAACTCAATCCTAATCAAAAACCCCTAATCCTAACCTTTTACCCTAATCCCATCCTAAACCTAGCCTAATCACCTAACCCACTACCCTAATCCCAGCCTAATCACCTAACCTACTTCCCTAATCCCAGCCTAATCCCAACCTAATCACCTAACCCACTTCCCTAATCCTCCCCTAAACCTAGGTTAATTTCCTTAAACCTAACCTAATACTAGCCTCATCACCTAACCCACCTCACTAAACCTCACCCCAAAACCAACCCACCTAGCTAAGCCCTAAACCCCTAAACCACCCCACCTAAACCTAGCACACCATATACCTAAAACCCCTAGTATTAAAATATCTGGCCCCTCCTCAAAACCAGCCCACCTTATCACCACACCACCACCACCTAAACCACCTTACCACCTTCCAAAAACCAGCCCCAACCGCCCTTCACCAACCTATATAAACCCCCCCCCCTAATGGGCGGGTTTTTCAATCACTTCCAGCCCACCTTGGCCAACCTCCTCCCAGCCGAGCCTTCCACCTTGCTGTCCTCCTTCCACTTGCACTACCACTACTCCAGCCAAGCTCCACCTCGCGCCACCTTCATCCCCCGACCGAACTCCACTCCACGCTGCAACCTTCACCACCCGGTTGCCCTTCTTCCATCCATCGCTCCTCTTCATTAGCCGATTAGTACCCTACACTTAGCTCGACCTCTTCTTCACTCCCCCTCCACTCTCAACTACCCACACCACCACAACCTCTCGCCAACACCACCTACCCGTCATCCCTACCCATTTGGCCAGACCTCCACCATTACATCACCCGCCTTGAATCACTTCCCCTAGTGATACCCAGCCACCCCACTTAGCTCCCAAAGACCTGCCGATACCACTTTCCACCAGCCCCTAGCTCCACCTTACACAACACCCTAGCTAGCTCCCTTCCCATCCATAATATCCCTAGCCACCCTAGCAGCCGGCCACCACTAAGCTCCCCTTAGTCGGCCACTCCATTCGACTGTACCAAATCCATTCGGCCAGCCATACATTTCCCTTAGGCATTCCCTTAGGCTCCCTTTAGCACCATCTTCCTTAATACCAGCCCATCCTTTAGTGACCTTCCTTAGTCACCTTAGCCCAAAGCACCAAGGCAGCACATTCCTAGCAGCCGGCCAGCTTCAAGGCGCCCTTCCCGCGCATCCAAGTCACCCGGCCAGCATCTCCCCTTGCTGTTCTATTTCGAGGAGCTCCCTCTTGCAACCCAAGGTGAAGCCAAGTCCACGCTCAAGCAAGTCATCTTCGGACCAGCTATAAGTAAGTGCCTAACTCGGTCCTTAGTTGTAGACTTGCTTAAATTAAATTTGATACGGGGTTGTAATAACGGAGCATTGTCTCCCCCCGCTTGTAATAACGTGGTTTGGCACACCTACACACACGTGCACTTGAGCCTACCTCGCTCTTAGTTGTGCACGATTTTGAACACACACGGGCCTAATCAGCCCCTAAGATATAAATTTATGTATATACTTTAAATTACGTAGGGTTTTGCTTAAGTTAGGTGTGTTGTCTTTAAATTCTTGCACTCACACACATTGAGCCTTCGCTCTTATTTGTAAGACCCAAGTAAGGGCCGTGTTATACTATCCTTGGGTTTAATTTCATGTTGTGTGCGTAGTACTTCAATTCAAGCACTCACACACATTGAGCTTTCGCTCTTATTCCCAAAACCTTAGTTAAGGCCATACTGCAATTTGAATTTGGGTTTAGTTTCACGTTGTGTGCGTAGTACTTCAATTCAAGCACTCACACACATTGAGCTTTCGCTCTTATTCCCAAGACCTTAGTTAAGGCCATACTGCAATTTATATTTGGGTTTAATTTCACGTTGTGTGCGTAGTACTTCAATTCAAGCACTCACACACATTGAGCTTTCGCTCTTATTCCCAAGACCTTAGTTAAGGCCATACTGCAATTTATATTTGGGTTTAATTTCAAGTTGTGTGCGTAGTACTTCAATTCAAGCACTCACACACATTGAGCTTTCGCTCTTATTCCCAAGACCTTAGTTAAGGCCATATTGCAAGTTATATTTGGGTTTCATTTCATGTCGTGTGTGTAGTACTTCAATTCTCGCACGCACCCACATTGAGCCTTCACTCTTATTTGCAAGACCCGAGTAAGGGCCCATATATACATTATATACATATTTCCCTTTGGCAATTTCCATTACAATTCATTTCCCTTTGGCAATTTCCATTACAAGTCATTTCCCTTTGGCAATTTCCATTACAAGTCATTTCCCTTCGGTCATTTCCCTTCGGCATTGTCTTTAAATTCGGGTTTTCCCTTTGGAGTAGCGTGAGTTTGCATTGCATATACGCCATACCACGAGTTAGGACGCATATTGCATCAAAGCAAACCCCATACTCCCGCTCAAAATCACCACATCTTAGTGGAGTGTTCATAACACACACCTAGGTGGCCCATAAAGGGATAAAAAGCAAGACTTAGGCACGTGAAAATCCATGTGATCTAAAATCTGAAAATCATACAAATAAGACCTGAATCAAACACCTCAAACCGCTTTCGTAGGTCCTTATATCCAAAACTCGATCTTTAAAAGCGTACAGACTGACCCTTGCGCATCGGTGCAAGAAGGTCTGCGACGACAAGAGCTTAGTTGCTCACAGTCGCCACGTTAGAAGTCAGGTTTTAAAACATATCTTCGCTAGCTTAAGTAAGCTAGCTGGCACGCCCTGTTTATTTAAATAGGACTTAGATACACGAAAAGATTCGCTTCAGGCCTAAGAACCAGGAAGCGGAGATTTTCTGCGTCTACAGAAGATTGGTACGCCCGGTGGGACATGAGTCTTTCAAAAATCGAGTTACTCTAGCAACCTTGCGAAAAATTTTCAAAAAAAGGTGTTGTTTTAACTTTCTTTTCTTTACTTGTACATAAGAATTTTGAAAAAAGGCTTGAAAGCATGTCAAAATCCAACCCAAGTGAAGTGTCGAGCCAAGGCTCATATGCATCAAGTTCTCACTCTAGGAGGATTTTGAAAAACAAGGTCAAAGTAGACGAGATAGAGGGCCTGAGAAGGGAATTCGAGGCCAAAATCGATGCTCTCAGCCAAGAGGCTGAAGTAGGCGATTCCTGTTCATCAAACGGTGAATAAAGGGCCAAGAAAAAATCTGAAAAACCTCACAAGCACAAAGAGGCCTCCATAAAGGAAGGCAACCAATACCACGAGTCCTTCACACAAAAGGACCGTAAAGCCCTATAGCAGCTGCTGAAAGGGCAAAATAAAGAGAAAAGAAGTTACGCCCTGTCTGATTTCCTTCCTATGGATTACGAAACAGATAGTGATGATGAAATACCGAACTTCCATCTGTATGATGGCATGGGAGAACCTAGGTCTCACTTGCAACTTTTCTCGTGTCGAGCCCATAAGAAGAAAAAGGACTCGATGAAATGGGTGTATTGGTTCCCTTTATCCCTTAAAGGCACAGCTGCCAAATGGTTGGCTTCCTACGATTTAAGCCAGTTCGTTACTTTTGAAGAGTTAGCGAACTGCTTCATGCAAAGATTTAAACACAACGTAGAAGTCACGCCGACTCTGAACACTTTAAGGGATATGAAGCAAGGCATAAACGAAGACGTACATGCCTTCATTATATGATGGAGGTCACTTTTGGGCCAAGTGCGAGAGCCCATATCCAAAGGATGCGCAGTCATGCTCATCTTGGATAATTTCAAAAGTGAGTTAAAAACCCTTCTCTCGCTCCATGAGATCTCAACTTTCCATAAGTTGATCAAAAAAGCATCCCTTTTCGAAACAAACTTGAGAAAAGGGACATACGATCACTTGTGGAAAGGAAGTGCCGTTTCTAAAACCCACTTGGAAAAGCCCATCACTTATGGGCTGCCCACGATGGACAAAGGGTCAAAGCCCCATAAAATCGCCAATGTCCGGGTGGATCCAGGCGTGGCAGGCACTTCCAAAAATTTTAAAAACTAGAGAATAAAAGGGAGAGGAATTTCCAAAAACCGATTGAAAAACGGGAGTACACTCTGCTGGGGCAACCTGTGTTGGAGGTCCTAGACCTCCTACTTGCCCAAGGCATGATAGAACTTCCCGAAATCCCCGAAGGAGTCACTTCCAAAGGGGGGTATTTAAATCGATTTTGTAAGTATCATCGGCTTAAAGGCCATGATACCAAACGTTATTTCTCCCTTTTAAATAAAATCGAGAACTTGATAGCAGAGGGCTGGCTCCAGGTCACTGCGGAACCTGAGCCACCTCAAGCTATCCTCAAAGAACCCTTTCCCAAGCACGCCAGTAGTAGTGGGAAAGGAAAGGAGGTATGTATCCTCACCTTTTCAAAAGAACTAGCGCAAAATTCTGAGTCTGGTCGACCCACTTGCGCGCCCACTCTTGTACTGTACAAGAAGCCCTCCCAAGTCGTCATCCGGGGACCACCAAGAGTTGAATCCCTGGCCAAACCAGTTTTAAAACTTCAAGGTGCTCCTCAACTCATACTTAGAGCCAATTTTAGTGCGAACCCTAGGCTGGTCATGGGGGAAGTGACTAGATCCGGGAGGATCTATCAACCCCCGCACCTACAAAGTGCTAAAAAGGTGGTCAGTGTGCCTGGCCCCTCAAAAGCATGTATTCTTGGAGTTCTGCCAAAAACATACAAGAGAAAAGTCGTCCTAAATCCTTATTATTTCGAAAACCACCTTTCAAAATTCCTATCCACATGTCTATCCTAGAGCTTATACAAACTTCGCCTAGGCATAGACTCGTGCTAGAGAAAATTCTAGAAAGAGCCAAGGTTGATTCGAACATAAGTCTGGAATCCTCGTCTAACCAAGTGGCCTTAATAGGAGCCAAATCTCCCATCACTTTCTCAGAAGGTGATGTAGATAGACCCTACGAGTCCCACAACCAGGCCCTGCATATCGAGGTGGTTCTGAATAACCACTCTCTGGACAGGTGCCTAGTCGATGGGGGAGGAGGGCTCAACATCCTTCCACTTCATATGGCGTATCAAATCGGAGTCACCTTGACTTCTGTGAACCCAAGCCCCATCGTTATCACTAGATATGATGGGAATGCGTCTAGGCCTTTAGGATCAATCGAACTCCCAATGGAGACGGGAGGGATCATGCACACGGGGGAGTTCCATGTCTTGGATATCCACCCCCTTTATAACCTGTTGCTGGGAAGGCCCTAGATACACAACTTGTGCGCTGTGCCACCCACCTTCCACAGGTGTGTCAAGATCCCTTTCAGGGACCAAGTCGTAGTGATCCTAGGTGAGAGTCACCCACAGCTTCAGGGGATCATAAACTCCCCTTGTTTATCAAGCTCCCTGGCCCATGAGGCTAACCTGGGGCAGATTGTGATCGAGCCGCCAAGGCTCGTGTTAAACAACCCTAGAAAGGTTGTATATATGAAGGGGCCCCCCAAAGTAGGCCCCCTCCCGATCTTAACCCTTCTAGGAAGACCCAAGCGTTCCCTATTTCCAAAGCCCCTAGACAAGAAGCCATATAAGCACAATATGGATGACAGCAAGTTCCAGGACCACGATCTTTATCAAAAAATTTCGAAAAATAGAAAGTCATGGAACATGTTGTTAAATATGGGCTACACGCTCTACAAAAGTCTAGCGGCACAAAGCCAGGGTCTCCTAGAGCCCATCCTTCCTAGGGCCAACCCAAGCCGATACGGGATCCACTATACACCCAAAATACCGCCAGAGCCACCCCCTATGACCACTTGGGTCAAGGGTGCCCTGAAACCTGCCTTAGAAGAGACCTACGATTTAGACCTCCTATTCCGAGTCTAACCCGTAGTGTTTTCCCTTTGTAGGTATGACGGAAGATCCCTTTCATAAAAATACAAAAACATTTGAAAAACTTAAAATCAAAAAAATCGAAAAAGAGGAAAAACCAAAAACAATGGAAAAACAAAAACTCAAAAATAGAGTGCTTTGTATAGTTCTTAAAGTTCTTGTTTTACAAAAACCCAAAAAAATCAAAAATTTGGAAAATACCAAAAAGATTTTGTATATAGCTGCTCCTGGTAGGACTTTGGCAAAAGAAAAGGATTTCGAAAGAAATGTTGTCTGCATAGCCAGACCAAAAATTTGGAAATCAATTGAAAATCCGAGTACAAAACTAGGTCTTTTTGAAAATCACGCATCAAATTCCCTCGGGTCTATAACCCACGAGAATGATCGAAGCCCAGAAGTGGATCCCCTTGAGGAAGATCCCACTTCTGAACTCTCAGAATTTCATAAAATTATCGATTTTGAAAGACCTTTCAATTCAGTAGGAGGAGGTTTCACAGAGGTGAACCTATGGAGTGACTCCAATCCAAAAACCATCAAAATAGGCGCATGCTTGCATGAACATGAAAGATCAGCATTCATTGTATTTCTACGAACCTATTTAGATGTGTTTGCATGGATGTATGAAGACATGTCGGGCATAGACCCCAGCATTGTCGAACATCGTCTTTCCTTAGATACGGGTGTAAAACTCATAAAGCAGAAGCTTAGGAAAATACACCCGAATGTATACACGCAAGTCAAAGAGGGTTTAGAAGATCTGTTAAAAGCCAGATTTATAAAACCCATAGCATATTCTGATTGGTTGTCAAACATCGTTGTAGTTTGAAAAACCAATGGGAAATTTTGAATATGCATCGATTTCAGAAACCTGAATAAAGCCACTCCAAAGGATAATTATCCTTTACCAAACATAGATTTGATAGTCGATAGTACTGCAAATCATGAAATGTTTTCATTTATGGATGGCTATTCAGGCTATAATCAAATTAAACTAAGTCCACGAGATCAGGGTAAGACCGCCTTCACAACCCCTAGGGGACGTACTGCTATACAGTCATACCCTTTGGTTTGAAAAATACCGGCGCGACATACCAGAGAGCCATGACCACGATCTTCCATGATCAGATTCATGAGCTCGTAGAAGTGTGTGTAGATGATCTCTTGGCAAAATCCAAAACCTGATGCACTCATATCGAATGTTTGCAAAAGATTTTCGAAAGGCTTAGGCTTTACAAAGTAAAGCTAAACCCTCAAAAATGTGTATTCAGGGTAGAGTCTGGAAAGCTTCTCGGCTTTATGGTGAGCCAAAGGGGTATAGCAGTTGACCCCTCTAAGTGTCGAGCCATCATAGACATGGCTCCACCCTCCAATCTCACCCAAATTCGTAGCCTCCATGGTCGATTACAATCCGTTCGCCGATTCATATTGAATTTGGCGACTAGATGCGAACCCTTCAACAAGCTGTTGAGGAAGGGCACAAAATTCTTATGGGATGACAAATGCAAAAAGTCCTTCGAGAGACTGAAGCATACTTGGTTAATCCCCCCGTTTTGAATCCTCCGAAGCAAGGAAAACCGCTTTTACTCTACATCTCTGTGCATGCGAATGCTTTAGGAGCCCTATTGGCTCAATACGAGGATGACACCCATAAGGAGTATTCCATCTACTATATTTCGAAAACTCTCTTGGCTTATGAACAAAATTATCAAGCCATGGAGAAGACGTGCTTGGCCCTAGTCTGGGCCTGCCAGAAATTCAGATACTATTTCCTAGATCATGAGATTTGGATAGTGTCCAAGCTTGATCCAATCAAGCACTTGTTCGAAAAACCCATTCTCACGGGTAGATTGGGCAAATGGCAACTCCTTACAATGGAGTATGATCTGAAATACCATCACCAGATCTCCATTAAGGGGCAAGCCCTAGTAGACTACGTGGCTGAGTTCCCCCTAGAGGACGCATATCCCACACTTGATGAAATGCCTGACGAAGACATATTGCAAAACCATTTCCAAAACCGCATTTTGGCAAACAATTTCGAAAACCAAGTGCGGAAGATGCACTTCAATGGGGCACGAAACCAACGAGGGGCTGGTGCTGGGGTCATCCTCATCTCCCATGAAAAGGGCGAGATTCCTATAGCAGTCCGCCTAGATTTCGAATGTTCCAACAACGTAGCTGAGTATGAAGCACTCATACAAGGCTTAAGGATTTCGAAAACTCTAGGGGCATCATGCATCGAGATCTTTGGAGATTCGCTCCTTGTTATAAACCAGGTTTTGAAAATTTGGCAAGTACGTAATGAAAAACTACTTCCATATCACGAGTTGGCCACTCGATTGGTCCAGTCCTTCCAATCGTGTAAACTCACACACGTGGGAAGAGAGGACAATGGCATTACCGATGCCCTCTCCTCCTTGGGTTCAACCCTAAAGGTCGATCCCATTTCCGGAACCTGGTCTTTAGAAATATGGCATGCGCCCAACCCATCCACACATGATTTGGATATTTGCCAAAATAACCCCAATTCTATTGAAAAACCCTGGTTTTACGACATAAAACAATTTCTAGAAAATGGGGGATTCGCCGAGGATGCCACATCCAAAGATAAGGCATTCATCCGTAAGATTTCGACCCGATACACCATTCTGGGTGGGGTTTTATACAAGAAAAGCTTTACCGGCATCCTACGTAGGTGTATCGATCTAGAGGAGGCTAGGATAGTGATGCATGAGTTCTACGATGGAGAATGTGGAGGTCATGTTAATGCCAACATGATGGCAATGAAAATACTTAGAGGGGGCTATTTTTGGTCCACCCTGAAAAAGGATTGTCACGATCATGTTAGGAAGTGTCATTCATGTCAAGTGCATGGGCACGCCATTCATATCCCTTCATCGCATTGCATTCCGTGGTCAACCCCTAGCCATTTACCATGTGGGCGTTTGACATTGTAGGCTCAATATTCCCAAAAGCCTCGAATGGGCATCGATTCATTTTAGCAGCCACGGAGTATTTCTCCAAGTGGGTGGAAGCCATTTCCGTAACCAACGTGCTGGGGCAACATGTGGTGGCTTTCATTCGGAGAAATATCTTGGCTCGATTTGGCGTTCCACGAGACTCTCATTAGTATAATTGAGAAGACTTTAGAGAAGGGTAGGATGTGACACGAGAAGCTGGATGAAGCCTTATGGGCTTATAGGACTTCCATCCGGACTCCCACGAATGCCACACCATTCGAATTGGTCTATGGCACAAACGCCATTCTTCCCATTCATACTCAACTGCATTCATTCCATACATCCATAGCACTCGACCTCCCCCTAGAGACGCTTCAGCATGCTAGGATGGCCGAACTAGATTTGCTAGATGAGAGGCGACTCCTTGCCATGGATCATGCTCGTGCATACCGGCAAAGGATAGCCCGACACTATGGCAAACACATAAGACCTCGCCACTTTGAAGTGGGGGATCTGGTCTTGAAAATCATCCACTATCGTGGCCCACATCCACTCAGAAAGTGGCGCCCCAAGTGGGATGGACCCTATGTTGTACGTGCAACCACCACGAACAACTCATATTGGTTGATCGATGTAGAAGGTAGGAATTTAGCAGATCCTATCAATATTCAATACTTAAAGAAGTATTATGTGTAGGATTTGGATTAAATTCCAATTTTCAAAAATATTAGGGATAGCTGCCCTGAGACCTAAAAATAAGGTGCAAAGGCAAAAATCGTGTGACCTTGAGTGAGAGAATTCGCACTTGTGAAAGAGTGGAGTCTTCAAAATCGTGGTTACATTTCAAAATCCTTCTTCTTACAAAGAAAGGCCTAGTTCAACATAGCAAGATACTTGCAAGTAGTACGTGCTATTTCTAAATAGGCTGATCTGGAATGGATCGAGTGTGAGCTTGGGATAAGTCCTCCCCTCTTCTCTTCTCCTTCCAAAAGGAAAACGCGGCCCAAATGAAGGGAATTTCCCATTCAAAGTATCTTTCCAAAAGAAAGAAAACCAGAATTCAAAAGAAAAATCGATTCTCTTGTAAAAAAAGAGGGATTAAAGAAAAAATGCTCCCAAAGGGAGACCCTCTATGAAAAAAGGAAAAAGAGGCCAAAAAGCTCAAAAAGAGCAGTTTTTCACCTTCTATGCCTTAAACCACGGGATGCTTCAGAAGGGACCATGGTATCTCTTTCCCATCCCTGGCTTATCCCAAGCTAAAACATGGTTCATTTCGAGGAATCCTAAAGTAAAAATAGGATTTGCTTACTTGAATTTTATCTCGTTTGAGAATTCGACGTTTCGAGTAAGGCGTAGGAATTTGAAATATAACTCGTTTCCTTATAAAACCTCCGCTAGATAAGCGAGTGTCAAGACTCAAATGAGGGAAAATACGAAGAGCTCGAGATCCTTAGGATTGAGATTGAAGACAGTTGTCCCTTTTGTAAATAGCTTTTGTAAATAAATTTTGAAAATCGAACATCGAACAGCATAGGATCTGCTCACTTGGAGCAGCAGGCCTACTAAGTCTCGAGAGTTCGACCACATCTGGTCTCTGGGAGGTCGCCACTCTTGGCACCACACCCATGTCATACGTATGCATTCCACGCATGGCACTTGCATAAACATGATCCCATTTTAGGACCAAAGTCTATTCTGCAAATCCCTTTGGCGTGATATCTCCTCCTACCAGGGTTTTAAAAGTGAGATTTTGCTAAAGATTGGGACGATCCCATATTCTTCATGGATAGATCTAGGGAGACATTGAAAGAGGTGTTTGTCATCTTTGCCCTTATCCAAATCGATTTGGACAAGGCCAAAGAGGGGCATCTGTAAACACCCCGAAATCCCACGAATTTCTCAAAATAAAACCTGGTTTTGTAAAAGCAGCCCCAAAGGGCCATTTTGAGTCTGAAAACCCAGGAGCCTTCCAGGCAACCCTGTACAGATGTTTTAAACTTTTATATATTTTAAATATGTATAATATGTTTTAAAACTGTTAAAATATGTTTTGAAACCCCACAAAGCAAGCTTGGCCTGATCAAAGCAGGACCAGAAGAGCCAAAGAGAGCCCGGAACCGGAACACATATCGAGCTCGGCACAGCAACTCTCGTATTGAATCCACCCTCAGGATCTCGAATGTCCAAGACCCTGTTATCAGCAAACATCACTTGAAATCAGCTTCGGAAGGTGAAAACAGAAGAGTACTGAGTACTGATGTTGTTAAACCCCGCACAAACCATTCGTTTCGAACACAGCCTAAAGGAGTCAAAATTAAGTTTGGATCGGATCTGGACCACACATATCCAGATCCCAACCCAAACCTATGTTGGATTTGGATTTGGATTTGGATCCAGAGATCCAATCCAATATCCACATCCATGGCCCACATCACCTTCTCATAAATGGAGGTGGGTTCCACTTGAAATTCACGTGAGATTATGGGCATGAGAGAGAGTGGGGGAGGATAAGATTTGAGGGTGATTGTAATTAAGCTTGACTTGTGTGTCAAGTTTGGGGTTAATCATGTGGGTTAGCCTAATTAGCATGGGTTTAAGCTTGTATTAGCCAAAACCTAACCTAAGGCTACACCAACATGATGCAACAAGGTCTATGGGTGATGCAAAGGGAGCTCCCTAACCCAATCCTAATCAAAAACCCCTAATCCTAGCCTTTTACTCTAATCCTGTCCTAAACCTAGCCTAATCACCTAACCCACTTCCCTAATCCCAACCTAATCACCTAACCCACTTCCCTAATCCTCCCCTAAACCTAGCTTAATTTCCTTAAACCTAACCTAATCCTAGCCTAATCACCTAACCCACCTCACTAAACCTCACCCCAAAACCAACCCACCTAGCTAAGCCCTAAACCCCTAAACCACCCCACCTAAACCTAGCACACCATATACCTAAAACCCCTTGTATTAAAATATCTAGCCCCTCCTCAAAACCAGCCCACCTTATCACCACACCACCACCACCAAAACCACCTTACCACCTTCCAAAAACCAGCCCCAACCGCCCTTCACCAACCTATATAAACCCCCCCCCCCTAATGGGCGGGTTTTCAATCACTTCCAGCCCACCTTGGCCCAGCCGACCTTGGCCAACCTCCTCCCAGTCGAGCCTTCCACCTTGTTGTCCTCCTTCCACTTGCACCACCACTACTCCAGCCAAGCTCCACCTCACGCTCCACTCCACGCTGCAACCTTCACCACCCAGCTGCCCTTCTTCCATCCATCGCTCCTCTTCATCAGCCGATTAGTACCCTACACTTAGCTCTACCTCTTCTTCACTCCCCCTCCACTCTCAACCACCCACACCATCACAACCTCTCGCCAACACCACCTACCCGTGATCCCTACCCATTCGGCCAGACCTCCACCTTTACATCACCCGCCTTGAATCACTTCCCCTAGTGATACTCGGCCACCCCACTTGGCTCCCTAAGACCTGCCCATACGACTTTCCACCAGCCCCTAGCTCCACCTTACACAACACCCTAGCTAGCTCCCTTCCCATCCATAATATCCCTAGCCACCCTAGCAGCCAGCCACCACTAAGCTCCCCTTAGTCGGCCACTCCAACCGACTGTACCAAATCCATTCGGCCAGCCATACATTTCCCTTAGGCATTCCCTTAGGCTCCCTTTAGCAACATCTTCCTTAATACCAGCCCATCCTTTAGCGACCTTCCTTAGTCACCTTAGCCCAAAGCACCAAGGCAGCACATTCCTAGCAGCCGGCCAGCTTCAAGGCTCCCTTCCCGCGCATCCAAGTCACCCGGCCAGCATCTCCCCTTGTCGTTCCATTCCGAGGAGCTCCCTCCTGCAGCCCAAGGCGAAGCCAAGTCCATGCTCAAGCAAGTCATCTTCGGACCAGCTATAAGTAAGTGCCTAACTCGGTCCTTAGTTGTAGACTTGCTTAAATTAAATTTGATACGGGGTTGTAATAACGGAGCATTGTCTCCCCCCGCTTGTAATAACGTGGTTTGACACACCCACACACACGTGCACTTGAGCCTACCTCGCTCTTAGTTGTGCACGATTTTGAACACACACAGGCCTAATCAGCCCCTAAGATATAAATTTATGTATATACTTTAAATTACGTAGGGTTTTGCTTAAGTTGAGTGTGTTGTCTTTAAATTCTCGCACTCACACACATTGAGCCTTCGCTCTTATTTGTAAGACCCAAGTAAGGGCCGTGTTATACTATCCTTGGGTTTAATTTCATGTTGTGTGCGTAGTACTTCAATTCAAGCACTCACACACATTGAGCTTTCGCTCTTATTCCCAAGACCTTAGTTAAGGCCATACTGCAATTTGTATTTTGGTTTAATTTCATGTTGTGTGCGTAGTACTTCAATTCAAGCACTCACACACATTGAGCTTTCGCTGTTATTCCCAAGACCTTAGTTAAGGCCATACTGCAATTTATATTTGGGTTTAATTTCACGTTGTGTGCGTAGTACTTCAATTCAAGCACTCACACACATTGAGCTTTCGCTCTTATTCCCAAGACCTTAGTTAAGGCCATATTGCAATTTATATTTGGGTTTAATTTCACATTGTGTGCGTAGTACTTCAATTCAAGCACTCACACACATTGAGCTTTCGCTCTTATTCCCAAGACCTTAGTTAAGGCCATATTGCAAGTTATATTTGGGTTTCATTTCATGTCGTGTGTGTAGTACTTCAATTCTCACACGCACCCACATTGAGCCTTCACTCTTATTTGCAAGACCCGAGTAAGGGCCCATATATACATTATATACATATTTCCCTTCGGCAATTTCCATTACAAGTCATTTCCCTTTGGCAATTTCCATTACAAGTCATTTCCCTTTGTCAATTTCCATTACAAGTCATTTCCCTTCGGTCATTTCCCTTCGGCATTGTCTTTAAATTCGGGTTTTCCCTTTGGAGTAGCGTGAGTTTGCATTACATATACACCATACCACGAGTTAGGACACATATTGCATCAAAGCAAACCCCATACTCCCGCTCAAAATCGCCACATCTTAGTGGAGTGTTCATAACACACACCTAGGTGGCCCATAAAGGGATAAAAAGCAAGACTTAGGCACGTGAAAATCCACGTGATCTAAAATCTGAAAATCATACAAACAAGACCTGAATCAAACACCTCAAACCGCTTTCGTAGGTCCTTATATCCAAAACTCGATCTTTAAAAGCGTACAGACTGACCCTTGCGCATCGGTGCAAGAAGGTCTACGACGACAAGAGCTTGCTTGCTCACAGTCGCCACGTTAGAAGTCAGGTTTTAAAACATATCTTCGCTAGCTTAAGTAAGCTAGCTGGCACGCCCTATTTATTTAAATAGGACTTAGATACACGAAAAGATTCGCTTCAGGCCTAAGAACCAGGAAGCGGAGATTTTCTGCGTCTACACCAACTTAGCCCCACAACCGACATAACACCTGTGAACTTTCTCAAGCCTAAATCCTTTCAAGCACAACTCGGCCAGCCACTTCACGTCTCAAGCCTCAGAGAGGACACCCTTGTGGCTGCCAAAGTGAACCAAATCACGTGTAGATTAGAGAAGAAAGCCTGAATCACTTGTAAGTGTTTAAAATTTGGTATTTACATTACTCCTTTCATATTCAATTCAATTTGGATACGAGGTTGTATTAATGGAGCGTGGTTTCTCCCCGAGATGTAATATTGGTGCTTGACACACGAGACACATACATGCACTTGAGCCTTAGCTCTTACCTCGTACACGAGACACATACGTGCACTTGAGCCTTAGCTCTTATCTCGTACACGAGACACCCATGTACACAATTGAGCTTTCACTCTTACTCCAAAGACTCTAGTAAGAGCCATATAGGCTGCAATTTCATTCGGGTTATTACTTTAAGTCGTGTGAATTTGTCACTTCAATTCCACACTTGCCCACAAAGGACACCCGAGCTCTTTCTCAAACACTCTCATGTACATTTTGGCCTTAGCATCCCTTAAGATATAGACATATCTATATACTTTCAACTGTGTGAGTTTTACGGTTCAGCTGTGTACGTCTTTACATTTCGGGTTGTTAAATTCCAATCGTGTGAGTTGTCTTTATATTTATACACAACACACACGCACACATTGAGCCTTTCCGCTCTTATATCTATATCTCCCTTTCAGCTGGGTTGTTAAAATACAGTCGTGTGACTTGTCTTTACATTTACACACAACACACATGCACACGTTGAGCTTTACTGCTCATATATATACTTATATTTCAATTTTGGCAAGTTCAATTCAAGTTACGTGAGTTTGTCATTTCAATTCTACACTCACACACATGTGCATTGAGCCTTTCCACTCTTAATATAAGTATATCTCCCTTCGGCAATTTACATTCAAGTCATGTGAGTTGCCTTTAAATTTCAGGTGTTTCCCTTAAAGCTTCTTCTTTACATTTCGGGTTTTTCTTTAAAGTTGTGTGAGTTGCTTTCAATTCGAGCTTAGCTCACATCATACCCTTCGAACCCGAGATACTTCGCATACTTGCATTCGTAAACTTTCGAAAAAGCCCCGAATACCCCGTGCAAACGCACCAAACTTAGGTCACTTATGCACACACATAGCCGGCCTAAATAAATGTAAAATCAAAGACTTGGATACGTGCAACCCACATAAATAAAATCTACAAATAGGCATACAATCGACAAGATACTTTCGTGATTCTTTTCAAAAGTCCATGCTTATTAAAAATCGAGATTTTTTAAGCATTTAAACCGACCCTTGAGCATCGGTTCAAGAAGGTTTACAATGAAAAGATCTCACTTGCCCACAATCGCCCAAAACATCAGATATTTCCAAAATCCTTCGCTAGTTTGAGTAAGCTAGTTAGCACGCCCTAAAGTGACGTAGACACGAAAAGGTTCACTTTAGGCCTAAGAACCCAAAGTGAGAAATTTCACGTTTACAGGTTTTGGCACGCCCGGTGGGATAAAGTAAACAGGGGTATTTTTTCTTTGTCATTATCCAAATCAATTTGGATAATGCCAAAGAGGGGCATCTATAAATACCCCAAAATCTAACGATTTTGCAAAACAAGCACTTGGTTTGAAAATCAATCCAAAAGGCCAAATTTGACATTTTCGAAAACCAAGGAGCTCCCAAAAAGCTTTAAATTTTGTTTTGAAACCCCGGTCAAAAATATGAATTCGAGCCAAGTCCCATTTTTGCCAAAAAGCCAAGATGAACTGGTGAACCCAGATAGAAAGTGGCCTCAAAAAGCAGGTTTGAAGCCTAGGAGACAGCTCAGCCTGATAGAAAGCATGATCAAAAGGTGAAAGAAGAGCCTAGGCTAGAAGCAGACTTTAAGCCCGTAGCATCAAATATGAAGCCACGATCACCCACCAAATTAGTAGAAATTCAAGCCAGAAACGGTAAAATTGAGCAGAAACGAAGTCCAAAAAGGCGAGAAGGAGTTTGGACGACAAAACTGGAGAAAACCCAGCATAAGACGAAGCGCTAATTAAGCTAGGGCCTGCACAAACCGTCCATCTCAAAACGCTAAGAAGGACTGTTCATAGAAAACTTGGATTTAATTTGGACCATAAATATCCATATCTAAATAGTGTTTGGATTTGGATCAATCCAAATAGTGTTTGGATTTGGATTGGATCTAAATAGTGTTTAGATTGGATCAGATCTGGATCAAAATATCCATATCCATATCCATATATGTTTGGATTTGGATCGGATCTGATCATAAATATCCAGATCCAGATCCAAATAGTACTTAGATTTGGATTTGGATCTAGATCTCAAACCCATATCCAAACCCAAGACCCACCTCACTTGCCTATAAATAGAGGTGAGGGGGTCTCCAAGAGGGGGTTCATGTGAAAGGCTTGGAGGAGCTTGGAGGAGAGAGAAAGGGTTAAGGTGAGTGCTTAGTGCTTAATTACTTTTTAGTGGGTTAAGCTTGCGGGCTAAAAGTAGGTTAACAAGGGCTGCACCAACATGATTTGGGGTGGACCTAGCTGTACCAACACGACAAGAAGTGGCTGGACCGTGGCTTGACCCAAACCTAGCCAGACCCCTTTTGGTAAGCCTAACCTCTAAACTAAACCACTCTCTTCTTAACCCTCTAAACCTCACCTAATCCACACCACCTAACCCCTAATCCACTGCCCTACCTGCTCCATTACCCCACCAACCGAACACCCTAACCGACCTCCAGCCATCACCTACCTCCCCTATCATCACCCGAACACCCTAACCGACCTCCAGCCATAACCTACCTCCCCTATCATCACCCGAACACCCTACAACACCCTAGTGCTACCCGTGTGCCTCTGCGCCCCCTGTTGTCCCGCACCCTAGCACCACTCCCTCATGCCTCTGCGCCCCTTGTTGTCCCGCACCCTGTCACCCCAACCGAACATCCCACACCACACCTTACCAACTCCCTTCATCATCCCCACCGACATACCATCAACCCACACCAACCGACCTACCACCACCCTAACCTAACACCAACACTCCCACCATCCTAGCCTAGCACACCACCACCACCCCTTTGTTGTGAACCTTGCTTACGCCAACTTAGCCCCACAACCGACATAACACCCGTAAACTCTCTCAAGCCCAAATCCTTTCAAGCACAACTCGGCCAGCCACTTCACGTCTCAAACCTCAAAGAGGACACCCTTGCGGCTACCAAAGTGAACCAAATCACGTGTAGATTAGAGAAGAAAGCCTGAATTACTTGTAAGTGTTTAAAATTCGGTATTTACATTACTCCTTTCATATTCAATTCAATTCGGATACAGGGTTGTATTAATAGAACGTGGTCTCCCCCCAAGATGTAATATTGGTGCTTGACACACGAGACACATACATGCACTTGAGCCTTAGCTCTTATCTCATACACGAGATACATACGTGCACTTGAGCCTTAGCTCTTATCTCGTACACAAGACACCCACGTACACAATTGAGCTTTCACTCTTACTCCAAAGACTCTAGTAAGAGCCATATAGGCTATAATTTCATTCGGGTTGTTACTTTAAGTCGTGTGAATTTGTCATTTCAATTCTACACTTGCCCACAAAGGACACCCGAGCTCTTTCTCAAACACTCTCACGTACATTTTGGCCTTGGCAGCCCTTAAGATATAGACTTATCTATATACTTTCAGCTGCGTGAGTTTTACGGTTCAGCTGTGTACATCTTTACATTCCGGGTTGTTAAATTCCAGTCGTGTGAGTTATCTTTACATTTATACACAACGCACATGCACACATTGAGCCTTTCCGCTCTTATATCTATATCTCCCTTTCAGCTGGGTTATTAAAATACAGTCGTGTGAGTTGTCTTTACATTTATACACAACACACATGCACACGTTAAGCTTTACCGCTCATATATATACTTATATTTCAATTTCGGCAAGTTCAATTCAAGTCGTGTGAGTTTGTCATTTCAATTCTACACTCACACACGCGTGCATTGAGCCTTTCCGCTCTTAATATCAGTATATCTCCCTTCGGCAATTTACATTCAAGTCATGTGAGTTGCCTTTAAATTTCGGGTGTTTCCCTTAAAGCTTCATCTTTACATTTCGGGTTTTTCTTTAAAGTTGTATGAGTTGCTTTCAATTCGAGCTTAGCTCACCTCATACCCTTCAAACCCGAGATACTTCACATACTTGCATTCGTAAGCATTCGAAAAAGCCCCGAATACCCCATGCAAACACACGAAACTTAGGTCACTTATGCATACACATAGCTGGCATAAATAAACGTAAAATTAAAGACTTGGATACGTGCAACCCACATAAATAAAATCTGCAAATAGGCATACAATCGATAAGATACTTTCGTGATTCTTTTCAAAAGTCCATGCTTGTTAAAAATCTAGATTTTCTAAGCGTTTAAACCGACCCTTGAGCATCGGTTCAAGAAGGTTTACAACGAAAAGATCCCACTTGCCCACAATCGCCCAAAATATTAGATATTTCCAAAATCCTTCGCTAGTTTGAGTAAGCTAGCTGGCACGCCCTAAAGTGACTTAGACACGAAAAGGTTCACTTCAGGCCTAAGAACCCAAAGTGAGAAATTTCACGTCTACAAAAGTAACCCGTCTAGCTCACACAATATTCAGGAAATGTTGAAAAGAATAGAATGTCTAGAATTGAGGATGAGTGACAACACTCAAGTGTCGACCTCTCAGGCTACTATGACTCAAATATCATATTTGATTGAGGGTAAAATTTCCTCTTCTTGAATCTCAGTCTAGAGGAGGTTGGCTCCCACAACCTCTCTCTCTTCTTATTGCCTCTCTTCTTAACTAACACATTACAATTAGGGTATTTAAGTACAAATTTATAATTTGAAAGATGTAAATACCCCTGATTAGTAATCCTAATGCTAGATGGATCTTGACCCAATAGGATCTGATTTCAGTTCACTTACAGAAATCTATAATAACTGAAATTAAATAACATAAAAAACAAAATTTAAACTATCTTCAATACGCTCCCTCAAGTTGGGTCTTGAATACTTGAAACACCCAACTTGAAGAGAGTTTTTTTTAGTCCACTTGCAACAACCAAATTTGTAAGTATATTTGCTAATTGATCTTCAGAACGGACATGGATGATGTTGAAAATTCCTTCGATAATCTTCTCTAATAAAATGGCAATCAACTTCAATATGTATCATTCTCTCATAGAAGACGGGATTAAAGGCTATTTGAAGAGCAACCTTACTATCTGTGAAGAAATTAATGGGGATAGTTTTTCCCAGACTAATTTCATCCAATAGTGATATGATCCATAAACCCTCGCACATGCTAAGAGCAATTGCCCGATATTCAGCCTCTACACTAGATCTGGCTACCACATATTATTTCTTAGTTTTCTATTAAACAACATTATCTCCTAGGCGTACAATATACCCTGAAGTAGATCTTTTATCCTCTACCGAACCTACCCAATCAACATCCGAATAAATTTCAATGTTCAAGAATGAATGTGGACTGTATAATAACCCGAGAGTGATGGACGATTTCATATATATGATAATATGGAACACCATGTTCATATGATGTCTAGATGGTGAGTGCATCCATCGATTTACATAGCTTACTATGAAACTTATATCTAGTCTCGTAATTGTCAAGTATATCAGTTTTTTCACTAATCTCTGATATCTACCCACATCTTCATAAGGTTCTTCAGAATTTTCAACAACCTTCTTTTGTATTTCAATTAGGATTGTACATATACGACATTCCTCCATCTTGGTTTCTTTTAATAGATCTATGATATATTTAAGCTCACTAAAAAACAAGCAGTCATTACATCTCACAATTTCAATTCCTAGAAAATAATGAAGCTTTCCCAAGTCTTTCAAGTCAAATAATGCATGCAACTCATTTTTTAATGAAATAATTCTACTAATGTTATACTTGAAATCCAAGCTAAGTATTCTATCACTAAATTTTTCAAATGAAGCTCTAGGCGATTGCTTTAAACCATATATAAATTTCTTCAGTTTGCATACATTATGTGGCACAGATCTAAGGTCATAACCAAGAGATAATTCTATAAAAATTTTCTCGGTAAGATCTCTCTAAAGAAATGCATTCTTCACATCCAACTGCCATAAATTCTATCTCTAATTAACTCCTACACTTAGGAGAATTCTGATGTATTTAACTTTGCAACTGGTGTAAAGGTTTTTGTATAGTCAATACCATAAGATTGACTGCAACCTTTAGCTACCAACCTAGCTTTATATCTTTCTATACTTCCATCAGATCCATGCTTTATGGTAAAAACCTATTTGCAGCCCACAGTCTTCTTATATGGTAGTAAATCCGTAAGTTCCTAAGTTTGATTTCTTTCAAGAGTTGTAATATCTTCCTTCATAGCTACTCTCTATTCTGCATACTACTTGGCCTCTTCAAAAGTCTTTGGAATATAAGATTTTTCTGTATTCATCACAAACAACTAATATTCTTTTAGATAATTAGTATGAAATACCAGTATATGAATATGATATTTAGTTGTTTCACGCTTTTCCTTTCAAAGAGCAATAGGTAAATCATCTGAAATATTGGGTGAAGTCAAAGGATTTACCTGAGTAGATGAGGGAATTGATTGGGGGAGAGTATCTTGATCAAGAGTAGAATTAGGACTTGGTAGAACTATCTTCCTTTGTCCTCTTAAATAAGTTTGTCATTCTTCCCTCTTTGAAGGTATGATCACCTGCTCTTCATTTCTTTTTTAAGGATCCTCTTCCAAAGGTAGTATCGGCAAGACAATGGAGTTCGGAGTGTGTGATAAATTGGTCACATCATTACCAAAGTATGATACATTTTCATGAAATGTCACATCCATCATGACATATCTCTTCCTCCTCTCAGGATTATAACACTTATATCCCTTCTAAGTAGATAAAATACACTTAATTGCTCTAGAGTCAATCTTGTCCCTTGCATTGTTAAAAATATGTACAAAACAAGTACATCAAAACATCCTTAATTGTATATGAAATTATTAATGAAATGGAGAACCACCATTAAGAACATTATTGGGCATACAATTTATCAAAAATGCATTCGTTAAAATAGCTTCCCCCAATAAATTTTTGGGATATTATTCCCAATCAACAAAGTTCTTACAACTTCTAATATATATCTATTTTTCACTCGAAGACCCCATTTTGTTATGGAGAGTATGGGCAAGGCATTTGGTGTAGTATCCCATGACTTAGAAAATCAGAATGTAGTGATTGTGATATAAATTATCCTCCATTATCATTATGAATTATTTTAATAAATAGCTAAAATTAAGTATGAATGAATTGAGAGTACACAAGTAGAATATTTTTCACTTCATCTTTGGTTTTCATGAGGTAAACCATAGTGAATCGAGTGCAATCATCTATAAATAAAATAAAATATGTGTAGTCATGTAATAGAACATAAACCATAAACATCATAATAGACAATTTCAAATGGTTTTAAAGCTCTAGTTTCATTCAAAGGAAATGATACACGATGATATTTAGCCTTTTGGCAAGTTTTACATTACAAAATAAAATCACTACAACTTGAAAATTCAGGTAATATCATCCTAATTTTGGCTAGTGGAAGGTGTCCCAATCTTTGATGTCATAATCTCAGTGTTTCATTCCTTTTCTCTTTAGGAAGAATAGATTGCACTATTGTTTTTCTAGTCTCCTAGAAAAAATAAAGTCCTTTTCTTGCGTTACCCTAACCAAAGATATTCTCCGTCCTTAGTTCCTGAAAAATACAGCAAGTAGAATTGAAAGTTACAAGATAATTCAAATCTTTAGTTAAGACATGAACTGATAAGAGATTTATTGAAATATAGGGGTGTTGGACCCATCGACCAACTTGATTCAAATCCCTTCCTAAATTAATTGATAATCATCGAATAAGTCTCTCATGCCCGCCATATAGTCCGTTGCACCATAATCGACCACCCATATTCTAGAATCAGATGAAGGATTATTACCCAATGCCATAAAAGAGAAGGGGTATGCCATGGTAGCCTTTGAATCACCCATAGAAGAAGTTATGAAGTGTTTGATTCAATTAATCTAGCTTTAAGTTCTTCAATTTCTTTCTTCATATCAGCTAGTGCATTAGTTTCCATATTCTATTTCTCAACTTGATCACTAAAATATACCATGTTCAGTCTGTTTTGATTATTGTTAGGTTTCCCACTAATTTCCAACATGTTTCTTTCATATGTCTGGTCTTGCCATAACATGAGCAGGTCAAATTATCTTTTTCATCTGAATTTAATTGAAATTTGCCTCTGTTCGACCTGCATAACTACCTCTACAATGAAATTCTGAAGTAAAAGCTAAATTTCTACCCACAAATGTAGTTGTGTCTTGAGTGATCTTGACTTCCTTTTCTAATTGTTTTTTATCTTCTTTTAGTAGGAGAAGAGAATAAATTGTACTCAATGATGAAATTTTTTTCTTCTTAGAATATTATTTTTGACTGCCTCATACTCATAAGAGATCTCCACAAAAGATTAAATACTTTCCGTTCTTCAAATATATTATTTCTTTCTTTCATACAATTTTGAAA
Source organism: Brasenia schreberi (assembly GCA_036023115.1). Classification (NCBI taxonomy): domain Eukaryota; kingdom Viridiplantae; phylum Streptophyta; class Magnoliopsida; order Nymphaeales; family Cabombaceae; genus Brasenia; species Brasenia schreberi. Next base: position 3,967,211 of record JAYKKT010000016.1, read on the forward strand.
TTTAGTTTTAGAATAAAATTACAGCTCTTCCCATAAATCACAAAGTTCAGCATAATAATTACTTACTGACCTTTCGCCTTGTCTACATTTTCTGATCTTCTCTACAATCTCATACTTTTTTGCAATATTTTTTCATTGAGCATATGCATCTTTACTAGCCAGCCAAATATATTTAGCAGGCATGCCAACTAAATATTTCCATCACCCCATTGGAGATAATTTTTTTCATCTAACTTCAAATTTATGATCTTAAATCCTTCGCCTTTATTTGAAGTGGTATTTTTCCCACTATCTACCATCTTTCTTTTATCAAACATGGAAAATGCCTCCAGTTTCTAGGGTAGATATATCGTATTTCTGGTTTTTTATGAACTTCATTTCTATTTTGTTGTAATTTCTTTTTCAAAATAAAATAACTTTGAAGTATCACTAAACTAAACCAATATTTTCTGGGGTGCAACTGATCAACGCTACCCTAATCATGTTTTTTCCTTAAACACAGTCGCTAACTTATGCTAATCTCACAAACCAAGCTCTGATACCATGTTGTAAATCACCCACAAGCTTTAGAAATAAAAATAAATCAACATGATGAAAGAAAGCTTCAAAGAGGAGGTTGGTGCCCACATGGCTGCCGCAACCTCTCTTTCTTCTTACTTCCTCTCTTCTTAACTAACTTATTACAATTAGGGTATTTAAGTACATATTTATAACTTAAAAGACGTAAATAACCCTGATTAGTAATCTTAATGCTAGACGGATCCTTTTTGATCCAATAGGATCTGAATTCAATTCACTTGCATAAATCTACAATAACAAAAATTAAATAATATAGAAAACATAAATTAAACTATCTTCAACAATTTTGTCCATGGAGCCACTTTTAAATATCTTCCATTCATAATGAGGAAATGGTAGGTGGAAACAGCTGGCAGACACTGCTATGCGGGAATGCAAGGTATGCCATGAAAATACTGTTAATATTCGTTATTAGCCTCCATTCGCTTTGTCATTTCTTTTTATAATAGGCACAACTTGGATAGCTATGCGGTTTTCCAACCCAAGACCATCCATCCTACAGTACAAGACTACCGATGGATTTACCATAATAACACTGCACTGAGTCCCTGAAAAGAATTTCATTGTTTCCATGGAAAAATCGGCAAAATTTTGAAAACGTTTTGTTTTAGCCCAAAAGTTAATGGGAAGGAAAGGTACCTCTTTACATTTGAAACAGACTTTGTTCCTCTGTTTACAGCTGAAACAATCACATTTGTGAAGATAATGGTGGTAATTCCTACTCATTAAATGCAAAATTTCAGTTTCTAGATCCACCAAATGCACTTGGTTTTGAGGCCTGGTTCACAGGGCCTACGCTTCCAATTTGTCATGAGTTTATGTTAATTTAAGAGTTTGTACTAGTTTTTCCCTCAGCTGCCACCAACCTTGGGTCTTTGGCTTGAGAGGGAGTCGCTCACCTCATCTCAAAATGACTAGCAAGTCTGTTAGTTTTATTTCTACTTTCTACTCGAACTACCCTCTTGTTTCTCATTTTCGGTGTGATCTTCAAGATTTCATTCTCATTTACCTGTTTTTAAGTGGTTAGTCATAGCATTATCATCCAAAACTTTTCGTTCTTGAAATCAATGATGGTCATTTTAATCACAATGAATTGGCAAATGATGTTCCAATGCAACTCTCACTGGTTTTTCTTCTTTTCCTGAGAGAAATAGTCTAAGTGATTTTTTGTTAACTGTTAACATAGCGGGGGATTGGGCCCTATGGAAACAAAATTCCATATAGCTGACCCCATGGAAAAGGCTTACTTCTTGTTGTTGTTTGAGAGAAATAGTCTGTGTTTGTTTTGTCTTTGGATTTGTGCGCTTCCTGTGTGGTGCAGTGTAGTCCATTCTTGAAGCGACCCTTGAAGCAATCCCAGACTCCCTTTTAGATGCACCAATTCTCAAACAGCCGTCTACATGTGAAACTGATGCTTTTGCTCACATCCACAAATCAATGCCCCCTCCTTACAAGTTGAGGGAAGAAGATAGAATTTATGCTTGAGGGACAATTTGTGCCCCAGAATTGTTACTATCCATGTTTTGACGTTTTATTTAGATGTAATCACAGTATTGGAAGGTCGCCAGGCATGTATATGTAAATATGCTTCTTCGTTTCATCTTGCATTTGAAAACATTTAAGGCTTTCAGAACCAAGATTGTTTGATGAATGTTTTACCTGTACTCTTCTAGCAAATCTTGAGGAGGTGCGTGATGACATTTGTTCTTTTCTAAAGGTAGTAAGGTAGGGTTAGGCAAGACCTTGGCGCATTTAGGTCCATGCTATGATTAGGTAATTTACGCCTCTTGGTCCTGTACAATTTTCAGATTAGTTATTTCTTTGTTCCAAGATTTTTCTCCTCTTTAATTGATAGAATGTCTTGAATTATGTCATCGTTTTGTTTATATATTCTGACTCGTCCATCCTACTTTCATTAAGCGCCCTGATATCATAGAATGTCTTTGTTCCAAGTTTGTTTATATAATATAGGAGCCTCCATCAATTAGCAGGCATATCGCACAGTAGGGTTGTTTCAAGTTTTCAACCGTTTAAATCAATGAATGTTTTTCCTTGTGCACTTGATCTGACAAAACGGTCTGACAAGAATTAGTATGCCAACACTAAAGTTAACAACAATGAATTAGCGGGATGTCCGAAACAACTGTAACGAATAATGCTTTTTGTGCATTGTGCAGGCAGAGTTGCACATTTTTGTTCGACTTGATTTTTAAGGTAGAATTGTGTACAGTTTCATTTCCAATTTGTGTTGACACTTCGGCACCAGTTTTACGTTTGAAAAAGGATTACATGCATTGGCTGCGATAGCCAGTCATCTTGGTAAACGCACGTTTACGTTTCTGATATGCGAATCTTTTCTTTTCCAATAAATGCTTCTGATATCTGCATGTTATCCATGTAGATTGAAGTATAACTGCAATAAAAAATTCAAATTCTCTGTTACGGTGTCACTGGAATGATATTTTAGATTCTAAATCGTTCAAATTATTCTTTAGAACCCCGATTACCTATAGCAACCAACAGTTGATGCCATATTATTATTATCGCGTTATAAAAAACGAATGTGTTGATATGTAAGGTGGAAAATTCTTGTGAAATTCTTCGCATCAAAATCCGCATTTTCATGTGAACTACAAGCAGTTAGCTTCAAATACGCATAGAAACCCAAATAATGAAAAGTAAAATGAAAGATCGGAGATGAATTTCAAGTAGCTCTATGAATAGGTGGACCTTTGAAAAACCACCGAAATTCTTTCCATTGCAAGAGTATCAGTGACCTGATCAAACATCGGAAGAAACGAATGCCCGCTTACATCACAGAAAATGATGTTCAGAGAACACTCACAAGCAGCAATGGAACAATTCGCCGTCTATGGAAGCCATATTTATAATTCAGAAGAGCAGAAAATGATACCATGATATATAAGGTTGATTATAAAGTCAACAATGGAATTCCACATACCCCACGATTCTTCAAAAAATAAAAGGAAAGATTGTTTAAAGAAATAACCTAGTCATGTCGTTCGGAAAATACTGGTATAGAACTAATAAAAAAATCCTATCAAGAACTTCATCAAGCAACATTCTTCTCAACATCATCAAGAATAGTTGCTTTGGTTGGCTTTGCTAGCAAGTCCGTGTACTCCTGGAATGGAGACTTTGTGAAGCGCGTTTCTCCCCAGAAATCGGGAGTGAGGAAGCCATATGTTTTCATCAGACAATCAAAAGTAGCCTGCATCACGAGAAAACAGATGAACCATAGAATCAAAGATCATTTAAGCAAAGCAAGGAAAGGAAAATCAATGGCAGAAGCAATATGGCACAACATCATTATATTCACAAACCCTAGTTTCTTGTCAGGTGAACTGAATTTGCTAATCTCTACAACCAAAACACTTAAAGGATTTCTTTTCTTACGAAAACATTCCAAAAAGATTCATAAGGATACACTAAATTGTTTTTGTTCTGAACAACATCATTTGCTACAATTCACGCATGTAAGAACCAACTGCCTCTTGACTACTTCAGGGACCAATGCAACTCCTTCCCATGTTTATTTGCAAATAAGCTACCTCCTTTCCGTTTCAAATTTAGGTTGATGCAATAAATCCAACATGAAAAATCTTACACATAAACCACAACAGAATTTCCAAGATGGACGTATGTTACAAGCAATTTCCAACCACAACAAAAGAGCAGACTGTCTCAAAACTTACACAACGGATATCAGCCGCATGTCCAATTGCATTCAGAAATGTAAAGATAAGTTGACATGATTTCTAAGAAGCCCTATTTTGTCCAAACTTTACATCGATGGATATAGACTGGTGGATAGGCACTTTGCCATTTCACAGCCCAAATCATGTAACACATATTTTATGCTGATATATTAAGCTAGGTTGGTCTAGATTTTACAGAAGCAATACTCAGTAAACTATCAAATACACAGAATAGGGAACACTAGAGCAAATTAATCCCAACATCAAATTAACTAGGCACATATGGAACTTGAATATGGTCTACTTTTTGTGTTCTACGACAAATTCAACAAAATGAAGCACCTTAAGAAGAACATTTTCCTCCAATTACTGAAAGCATTTCACAAAGTATTGCTTAAATCAGTGATAGGTGTAGCGGTCTGTATCATATAAATTTCGATATGAAACAGGACCAGCATCAAGTTCGGCCAGTGTATCAAGTTGTATCATACTATCATGCATTGTTATCCGTACCGCATCGTATCGTACGATACGGTGTGATACGTATCACCACGATATGATATGGTAACCTGTATCGTATAACGCAGGGCCCAAAAAAATCAACATTTTTTTGCTAGTTTTTGGCCTCTATTCGCCTTTCTTCACTTCTCCCTAAGGCATCCTCCATTATACTCATTTGGGATTGCAAGTTGTGTGCGTGTAACGTGTAAATTCGGTTTAGTTTATAAGAATTTTATTGAATAAGAATAATTTATGAAAAAATAACAATTGTGACAATCATTTCCCTTTTTGTTGCCAACTTTTAGGTGTATTTCTGCTACCAATTTCTAATTACATGAAATCGCAAACAATGAAGAACAATTTGGTTGCCTCAGTTCATTGAGTGGGCATTTCATAGCTTCACTAATTTAGGGTTCACCTTACACGACTTCCATTGAGTTGAACATGACTAGCGTGTGTGGGACTTAGCTCAGTCTATGAAGTGAGATAAGAAGTAATGAGATGACCTGATTTTAACCTCCAACATCCATCCGTCATCCTTCTATTTCAAACCACTTGAAGCATTAGTTAAAAAGCTAGTCTCCAGTAAGAGAAAAAGAGGATATCATCAAGTAATAATATCACATCACTGGAGTGTCATAGACTCAATAATAAAGAAATTGAGTTCATCATTTTGCTCACATATGAAAATGAGCAAATGTTCCAACTACATGTATAAAGATAGCAGTTTGTTAATTTTGATATATTAGAGGAGTGAATTATGGAAGATAACGAAGAAAATGCACTCCTAACCGAAGAAGACATTGAATGGATTAATTCAGTGTTATCCGTATCACACCATATTGTACATACGTATCGTATCGTGGGCCATCACGATACGATACACCCTCCTGTATCGCAAATGACATGTTATCGCACCGAGCGATATGCCCAGGGACCCTGCTGAACCGAAACCCGCATTTTTACGGGTTTCCTCTCTCTCTTCAGAACTCCCCAAACTCTCTAAGAACCGTTATTTCGCTTCCTTGGTGTTCAAGGCTCCAAAAACGTGCTCTACGGTGTCTGTGCAAGCCTCCTATCTCGAATTTAGGTATATTTTTAGTGTTTCTTCATTTTTTTTTTTTTATTGTTTGTTTTGTTTATTTGTATTTTTCTTTTTTTGAATGATAAAATATGAGGTTATTAAGTGTGTGGATATGATTTTTATTATATTCATGAAGTGGGAGACACTCTATTTGAGTGTTGACTATTGGGGATTTACGAAGTGCTTTTATTTTTAAGTTTTTTATTGAATTAAAGTACTCAATTGAGATGGCAGGAAGGGGTATTAGAGACTCCCATTCTCGTATTGATGATCCGGCATGGTAGTGGGGTACACTAGTTGAGGGTTCTAGATTAAAGATCAGATGTTTATTTTGTGAGAGGGTGGTTAGTGGTGGAATTTCAAGGTTGAAAGACAACCTAGCAACAACTAGGAAAGAAGTTGCTCCTTGCACAGGTAGAGTTAGAAGTTTGACAGAAGGTATTAAATGACAATTTCTGCAGATGATTGAGTATACAAGAAATGAGACAACAAAAGGATGATTTGGAGATGTTTGAAGAAGATGATGCTATTGGATTCACTGATAGTTTGCCTTCAGATGCCAGAATAGAGATTGGTAGTAGCAGTTTACGAGCACCTAGCAGGGAAAAGAGGGTTGCTGAAGACTTTGGAGGTAACAGAAGAGGAAGTTGAGGAAGGAGTAGAGGAAAAGCTTATTCTAGCATACATTCATTTTTTCCTCCTACTACTACACCTAGTGCTCAACCCAGAATTCGTGCTGTTATGGCTTCAAAACAATTGCATGATCAGGCATACCTTACAATGGACAGACAGTTTTATGATGCATGAAACAAACAATTTTCATTTTCAAGTAATTTCAATGCAGTAAACAGTTTTTATTTTCAACCAATGGCAGATGCAATTGCTAACATCGGTCCAGGATACAAGATGCCCTCCTATCAGATGTTGAGAGAAAAGATCTTAGACAAGACCGTCATCGAAGTGAAATAATATTGTTCGACATTGAGAGAGTCATGAAAGGAGATAGGTTGCACTATTATGGCAGATGGATGAACAGATAGGCGAGGAAGGACCTTGCTAAAGTTTCTTTTCTATTGTCCTAAAAGACTTATGTTTTTGAGATCTTTAGATATGTCACAGGAGAGGCACACTGCGGATATCTTACGACAAGAATTTTATAAGGTTATACAAAAGGTTGGGCTAGAGAATGTAGTCCAATTGATTACAGATAATGCAGCTAACTACAAAGCAGTTGGGAAGGAGTTAGCTGATATTTATGGGGCTTTCTACTGGACACCATGTGCAGCCCATTATTTAAATCTCATCCTTGAGGACATTGGTGAGATGGATGAAATAAAGGTAGCAATTGAGTATTGCCAAGATATCACAAAATTCATTTACAACCACGCATTTATTTTGTGTATGATGAGGAGATATACAGAAGGTACAGAGCTTTTTCGAACAGCTGCAACTCAGTTTGCAACAAATTCTTATCTGTACAAACTACAAAGTATTATGAGACAGAAGCAAGCATTGAAGAGAATGTTTTTTTTCAGATGAGTGGCAACAATTTGCAGAGTTGCCTCAAAACAGAAGAAACATAAAGTTGAATGAGATTTCCGAGATAATCTTCAAGAGTACATTTTGAAATGCATGTATTAGACTGTTAAGGATTAATGTCCTTTAGTAAAGGTTTTGAGATTGACTGATAGCGAGGAGAAACCATCTATGGGCTACCTTTATGAAGCCATGGATAGGGCAAAAGAAGCCATCAGAAATAATTTTAATAGAAAAAAGAGAGATTATGTGCCTATGTGAAAAATCATTGATAATAGATGAAATAAACAATTGCATCAGCCTATTCATGCAGCAGCATATTATCTAAACCCATCATTCAGGTACTCAACAACCTTATGATAATGGAGGTTTTGAGGTTAATCGAGGCATCATTGACTGTATTGATACATTAGTCCCTGATGAGAGCATAGCAAATGCTATACATCGAGAAATGGAGATTTATGATAATGCTCTTCACTTGATGAGTTTACCTGTAGCAATTTTTAACCGCACTACGATGCGTCCAAGTAAATTATCTATCTGCGTATTTAAGTTTCTTAAATCAATACATCTTATATTACTGTGGATTATGTCTCTAATGTTTGTCTTTTCTATAGATGTTTGGTGAAATAGGTTTGGAATTGATTGTTCGAACCTTAGGGATTTTGCAATGAGAGTTCTGAGCCAAACCTGTAGTGCAACGGGTTGTGAAAGGAATTAGAGTGTCTTTGAACACATTCATACAAAAAAGCGCAACAGGTTGAAACATAAGAGACTAAATGATTTAGTTTTTATTCGTTATAACATGTGCCTTCGTGAAAGGTAATGTTGTATTACTTAAATGTTCAATTCAATAAATTGTTTAACTTCAATTGTTAATATTATTTACTAATTGTTTATCTTTGTTTATTGCAGACAATTAAAAAAAGTAAATAGACAAGAAATCCAATTTGATCCAATAAGTTTGGTTAATTTTGATATATTATAAGACTGGATTATAGAAGCCAGTGAAGAAAATGCCATCCTAACTGAAGAAGACATTGCATGGCTTAATTTAGAAGGAGCGCAATAACAGTATCAAGGAGATGAAGAATTTGATTTCCAAGAAGGTGTTGCTGATGATGAGGATGAGGATCTTCAGCAAGGAGAAGATGAAGATTATTTAGTTGATGATCTTGATTATAATTTGTAAAATGTAAATGTATTTCATTTTTTTTATTCAAAATATGTAAATTTGGATGCAAATCATGCAATTGTTCAATGTTGAATGCTCAATCCATACTAAACTTTGCATTATATGAATTTAGAGCAATTACCAATTTTTTCCAGATTTTTCCTGATTTTTCTTGATTTATTTAGGATTTTTACTAATTTTTCTTAATTTTTTAAATTTTTTTGTATTATTTTAATATTAAAGTATGATAGGGCGATACGATATGCCCGTATCATGGAGCCCAACGATACGCGATACGATACGTGTCAGACAACACTGGATTAACTTGGAAGAAGCTCAGCAATATCATAAGGAGATGAAGATTTTGATTTTGAAGCAAAAGGTGGTGAGAATCTTCAACAAGGAGAATATGAAAATTATTTAGTTGATCCCTATTACAATATATAAATGTAAATGTATTTCATTTTTTGCTTCAAAATATATAATTTTTTAAAATTGTTCAATAGTGAATGATCAATATCTACTAAACTTTGCATTTTATGAATTCTTTGCAACTATCATGTTTTTGCTAAAAAAAATTATTTTTTTTTCTAATATTTCCTTATTTTTTTAGATTTTTAGTAATTTTTTAATATTAAAGTACGATATACTGCGATACGATATGCTCGTATTGTGGACCGAAACAATACACAATACGATACACGTCGAACAACACTGGTATCATACGATACAACCCATATTGGCCATCTCGTATGATATGAGTCCACCGTGAGTTAATCCCCATTTTTTGTGAACTTTAGCATTTTAAGTTGTTTTTTTCTTCGTTACTCCTCCGTCTACACTCATGTGGGGAAAGATTTTACTCCTCGACTTACGAAAGTATGCTTTTTCAACCGTATGGGTGCACTTTATTCAAGTTTTCAGATATAAACTTATGTTTGCCTTTATTTTTCATAATTTTTGTTACATTTCTTTTATGAATCATGGGGTTTTTTTATCTCATCAAACTCATCTACACATATATTAACCCTTATTTTTCTTTGCTTTTGTTTGATAATAGACTAGACGAATTACTTTGATTAATTTTCATGGTCAATTACTTTGATTATTTGTTTAGATTATGACTTTATGAATACTATTAGTTAATGACAACTTCATGAAGCTTATGTAGTGACTACTATCTTATTAAATAATTTAAGTTTAAATAAGTCATATACTATTGTTTTGATGTAATGCTAATATTTGCCCTACTTATTCTTATTCATAACAATTGTTTTGAATTCTTCTTGATTTTTCTATTTTTCTTGATTTTTAAAAGTATTTTTGAAAAATTATGATAAAATAAAATCTACCGTTTCATGAAAAAAAAAATAATATGTTCCAATCAATGTTATCCGTATCACACCGTACAATACGTACACGATACGATAACTTTTATTGTATGATACAAGTTATCGTGTCATATCATACGATAGGGGCAATACGCCAAAAAAAAATTTAATTCAACTTTTTTTTTTTCCAATTTTGTTTTTGGAGGTTTCTGGCCTCAATAAAGAATGATCTAGCTTATTGGGAGTTAACTGCTAACATGGCACACGATAGGGATATGTGGAAACAAAGAATCCATGTAGTCGACCTCGTCTATAGTGGGAAAAGGCTTAGTTGTTGTTGTAGGTTTCTGGCCTCTCTTCACTTCTCTCTGAGGCATCCTCCAGTATGCTTGTTTGGGATTACAAGCTGTGTATGTAACAAGTAAATTTGGGTTAAGAAATTTATTAAATAAGAATAATTTATGAACAAATAAAAATTGTGACAAAATCATTTCCTTTTCTGTTGCCAACTTTTAAGTATATTTCTGCTACCAGTTTCTAATTTCATGAAATCGCAAACAATGTACAACAATTTGGTTGTCCCAGTTCATTCAATGGGCATTTCACAACTTCACTATTTTAGGGTTCACCTTACATGACTTCCATTGAGCATGATCAGCGTGTGTGAGTTTGTATTATATGAATTCTTTGCAATTACCAGATTTTCCTTATTTTTTCTAATTTTTCTGATTTTTTCTGATTTTTACTAATTTTTCCTTATTTTTTTATAATTTTTATACTTTTTTAATATTAAAGTACGATACGCCCATATAATGAAGCAAAACGATACATGATACGATAAGCGTCGAACACTCGTTACAATCCATTACAAACAACACTGGCTTGAATACATTTCTTCCTTTCATTAACAAAAAAAAAAAAAAATCCCCATACATGTCACTTAACTCAGACACCAAAAATAACGCTGAAATCATAAACAAGGGAGGAAGAGTCACATTTGCCACCATGGAAGGACTTCTCATAACTTGAGAAACAAAAAATTGCCACAAAGAAAATCACGTTCACAAATACACATAAGATTGAATGAATGAACACAAACAAATAAAAGATCAACTGGCGAAACACGATGTACAAAGGATATCATCGCTTGGTATACAAGAATAGAGGCCTTCTACAAATAACTTCCCCAACTTCTCTAGATTAGATGGAATGGTCTTGCTTAAGCACCTAGCATGTCATCACAACAGCCAAGAGCTCAAACCACTGACAAGGAACCATAGGCTTTACGAATTCGCAGTTTATGTGGACAATTTTCCCTTTTTATTTATCTGTTGGAAAGGCAATAACTTGGTTGAAAACGTTTAGTGTATGTGAAACAAAACATTTTGTCAGCACAAAAATGACAGGATGAGAAGTACGTCATGCAGGCAAGACAAACGTACGCCTTTCCACACAAGGACTATGCTCAAAAGAACTAAGGAAAGATAAACAAATCAAACCTTAAGACATGCATAACAAATTCCATTTATCCAAGGATTATCTTGCACCGAAGATAATCAAAATAAAGAATCAGACTTCCAACAAAACCAATAAAGCCAAGAGATTCTCTAATCAAAAGAATTAAGAGAAACATACTGGAAGGGCCAAATTTCCTAAATATGCCGGAGAAGAGCAAATGAAGCAAGAGAGTCCACTACATTACAGAATATAAAAAGAAGAAAAGTTAGAATTCCCATTACCTTCACGAAGTTGCCGAGGGTCTTGGTGGATCCGCGGGAGGAGGTGAATACATCCTCGATGCCAGCGAACTGCAGAACCTTCTTTGGGGGCTTCCCAATCTTGTTCCCCAATAGCCTCTCCTGACGGGAATCACGGACAGCTTGGCAAGGATGATAGCGCCACGGATAGCGGTAGCGACCTCCTTGCTGCACTTGACGCCGAGCCCGACGTGGCCGTTGTTGTCCCCGACGACGACAAAGGCCTTGAACCGGGTTCGCTGGCCAGCGCGCGTCTGCTTCTGCACGGGCATGATCTTCATCACCTCGTCCTTCAATTGGGGCCCGAGAAGAGTCTCAATGATCTGGTGCTCCTTCTACCTCGGCCGCGACCGCCGCGACCGCCGCGACCGAAGCCGCGACCGAAGCCTCCCCTTTCACCACCTCTCTCTGCCATCATTCCGACGTCGGATTCCGGTTGGTTGCCGAGTGGAGGAAGGGAAGCACACAGAGAGACAGCGAGAAGCAAAACCGTAGGGTTCTCTTATCTGTATGGAGGAACCAACGGGTGCAAACTTTTCGAGTCCGGATCAAATATCAGCGGTATCCGGCTTTAAAACGGACCCGAAACGAGAACCCGTTCGGCGAGACCGATAAACGAGCCGAACGAATAGTGCGGCTCGACTTCTATACGATGCCCATGTGCGTTTGATACGAAGTTCTAGCATCGACTTTCAGTATTCACGATTCTCAGTTTTCTTGTGCATTTTAATTTGGGTTAAAAAAAAATGACACCAAGAAAAACGTGGGTCACATACCTAAAGGCTTTTTACAAAAATCCAAATACCACCTCTTTCATGAGTTATTTGTGTCACACAAAAATACAAACACTTACCAATTAAATATAAAATATGATAAGATGTGACAAACTCATGTGAGTTTAAGCCTATATTCTAACACTAGGAGCCTGACACCACAAATCAAATAAACTCTTAGGACCATTGTTTGTTATTCCATATTAAACAGGCCGAGATCAAGAATCTTGTTCGAAATTGTTTGAACTCATTTGTGGTTGCATGAGTTCGTGTGGGCTTGGGTGAACTCGTACGTGTGCTGGTTTTAGTTTATTTGCAAGGTAACATCCTAGTATTATCCTAAAAGAACATGTAGATTTTACCTATAAATAATCAATTGAAGAACTAAGCATTGTATAGAAAGGTTTATAAGATGTCCCAATCTTAGAATGAAACAAACAATTGGTGAACTTGTTGAGTTTAGGAGCTATAGTTGCTACTCACATATTTGTGCACCCGCAGCTCCAATCATACCTAAAATACCCTTGCTCTCGTTCCCTCTATTCGCACACCCTCAGCCCCCTTGTCTTTTTCTCTCCTTTCGATTCGTCCCAGACGCTCTCTCACTCACTCGCTCTCTTCTTCGTTTATCTCTTTCTCACTCTATTACTATCATCCACCGCAAGTGAGTCCCTGTCTTCCTCATTTCTCTTTCATTCTCCCTCTCTTTCTCATCCTAACTCGTCCTAATCCAAAAAGCAGAGAACTGACGTGCGTCTGTTTTCCGAGCAACACATGGACATGAATCCTGCTCAAGGAGCAGAGGCACAAACACATGGACGTGAGTCACGAAGGCGCACCCCTTTGTATCTACCTCAGTATGGAAATGTACCCGTTTGCATTTGCCTCTGTAGGCAAAATGCACTCGTTTGCGTATGCCTCGGCAATTGGACACACTCATGTGCATCTTCTTGATGGGTGTTTCTGCCTTGCATAGACAGGTGCCCCAGTGTCGTCAACAGCGTCTTGCAAAAAGAGACGAGACTAGCGAAGGAGGAAAAGAGAAACGAGGCACCAGCGACGGCTTGCAGACGAGAGTAGAAGACATAAACGAGCGGGAGAGACCTGCGGCGTCCATTGTGAAGTGACGATACAAAATATTTATAACCACATAAAAAAGTAGTTGAACATAAACCACAGACATGAGAAAGAACAATTTCAAAAAGTTTTAGTACCCTCGATTCATTGATAGAAAATGGCACACGATGGTGCATAGCCTTTTGGCATATATCACAGCGTAAAGTAAAGTCCCAGTCACTAGTTAATCCTGTAACAATCTCTTTATTTTTTAAAGTGGTAAACACCTTGATGCCACAAAACTACTTGTCGGTTCGATGTCATGAAGGTAGATAGATCATTTGCCTTTGTCCTCCTTGTTTCCTTAAAGAAATAAGCTCTTTCCTTATGCTACCCTAACCAAAAGTCCTCGCCATCTTGAGTTTTTGACACAACCACAACAGGTCGAAAGATTAATGAGCAATTCAGATCTCTAGTTAGGGCATATAGACAATAAATCAATTGAAAAAGCAGAACCATTATTAAGTATGCCGACAGAGGTAATTATACTCTCTTTTCCTACTATAGGAGTATGAAATCCATCAACCAACCTAATACCATTCTTTCCATGCACAGTTTAATAATCATGAAAAAAATTCCTATATCCCATCATATGGTCAGTGACACCCGAATCGATTACCCAAATTCTTGATTAAGAAGAATACATATTGCCCATTATCATAAACGAGAAGGGATATGCTATTATTGCCTTAGGGTCTATCGTTAAGGAAGAGTACATTGCCCGTGAATCAGCAAACGAGTCTCAATCTCTTCTAACTTCTTTTACATTTTTGCTAATGAAGCCTCATGAGTTGTCTTACCACTATTAGCACCATATTATGATTTGTTTTGATTGAAATTGGGTCGACCTACCAAATCCCAACACTTTAATTTATCTTTCTCATCTGCCATTCATGTGATCGATCTCTACCTCTACCACCAAATGCTCTCCTACCTCGATGTCAAGCAATTGGGTTTCTTCCAACAAATGTTGTATTTTCCTTCTCGAGGTTCTTCCCGTCTTCTTCTCTCAATAATAAAGAAAAAATTGTACTCAAAGAAACTCCCTAGAATAAATCAAATACCTTTTGTTCTTTGAATTATAGCTCTTCCAAGAGACCAGAGTTCAGCATAATCCTCACAAATTTGTCTTCCTCCCTTATGATATCTACGAATTTTTCTATGATTTTCCCGTGGTTCTTCCCATCCAGTTTAATATTCATAATTTGGAAGCTTTTCCCTTTTTTCGCTACTTAGTGAATCTATGTAATCAATTGATTTCTCTTTATCCCGCATAGTCGCCCCCTTTCTCTAAACAATCACTCCTATTCTTTCTCTGAAACACTTTTGCATGGCCAAGTTACCCTCCTTTTTGGTTTATCGTCTTAGCCGATCTTCACCACAAGCATTTTTCAGTCCACAAAAAACCAAAATCTGCAAATTACAGCATATTGACTTATCGATCTGCACCATATGTGTTTTCCAGTCCACATGAGATTAAAATCTGCACAACAAAATAAATTATGCACCCCAAGTATTTGATCTTCTGCAACACCAGCAGTCAATCCACTAAAGATGAAGATCTACACCGCACGTGTTTGATCTTTTGCATCGTCGGTGATCAGTCCACTAAAAATCACTCCTAATCCCACCGATTAGGCTTTGATACTATGTTGAAATTTCTAAAAAAATTATTTTTATACGATGGACAATATTAAGGGAGAAAGGAAGAAGAGAGGGCTTGGCATCTACCCTGACTGTCAGCATCTTCTCTCTCTTCACAATCTTATCTCACAGTAACCCTAGTGGGTTACTAATTTTATATTAAAACTACAAAAACTAAAATACCCCTATACTAAAGATATTCTTCCTAATAACTCCTCTTGGATCTAAACTAGAACATATTCAAATAAGTCTAGATCCAAGTTTGTTTCTTTAAGAAGAACTACGGGAAAGCCCAAGAAATAGCGCAATAAACGAGATGTTTGGAAAGCGACGAGAGAGCAAATCAGAGATGGACACCCAAAGTGTTTGTCATATCATGTACCACTCGGTTGTAGCTAACATCACCTCCGTGAAGTTTATGGGTAACAATCATGGACCTAAGCTTAGTGATTTTGTGCTTGAAGCCCTAACAACGTCTCCTTATCAATGTTATTAAAATCGTATCATATAATACGATATAATACGATTTTATCGTGTATCGTATAAGAATATGACATGACACAAGCATGCGTATCACATAGTGCAATTTATTGTGATATATCGTATGATACGAGTAACTCCGCCCAAGTAAGAGATCACCCTTGCATAGCCGATCCCAAGCTGACAGCCAGCGTAAAACTTTGTCAAACTTATCTACCATGAATTCTACAAATTACGATAGGGCTCTCTGGAAACAAAGAATCCACGTAGTCGACCCCATCTAGTATGGGAAAGGCTTAGGTGGTGTTGTAGTTGTTGTTGTATCATATGATACGAGTCATACGACCTGTATCGTACATGTCAATGCCAATTTTTTTTATATAAAAACATCTGAGTTTTTAAAATTCATTTTTTTATCCCACACCCTATTTCACTCCAATTTTTTATTCACAAACCCTTTCCCCATCACTGCTTTTGTTGATTTTATGGAGAAATCTTAAGATTATCGAGTTTTTTCACTAAATCCCTTTCCCCATTTCTAGGGTTTTTGTTAAATCCGTGACATTGTCATTCCACCCAATTTTTCACTTAAAAATTTGAAGTTTTTATAGATTTCATGATTTTTTATCTTTCAAAAACTTCTTTCTTCTTATTGTTTATTTTCTCTTAACTTAGTAGCTTCCAATTAAGTCAATCTAGCATGAAGTATTGCCCTCCAGTGTACGAAGGTAATAAGTTAGTGAATAAGTGTATTTTTTGCAATGAAGTTAAGCATAGAGTTATTTCTCTTATGAAACATCATCTTACGAAAACTAAGAAGGATGTTAATGCTTGTCTTCAGGCTATGCACACGGGTGCAAGTGTGAGAGCGGGATATGGCAAATTTCAAAAATTTTTGGTGCAGCGACACGATTAGGGTATATAATATTATATATTATATATTATATATAATATTCAAGCTATAACAAGTGAGACATCAATTAACATAAGTATATGACAATAGCAAGTACACAACTTTATATTAAAGCAAAACACATAAACTGTAAACAACTATTAATTTCATCATAATACACAAATCAATCTTCATTATCCAGACCCATTTATCCAAAAAGACCCGAACTTCAAAATCGATACCAGATTTTGAAGCATGTAATATCCACATAAAAGGAAGTGAAGAAGGTCCGCATTGAGATATTTTTCTATGTTCATCGGCGGAGTTTCATTGGAGATTATGAAAGACAAGCTAAAGGAGCATTTTGGAAACTATGGTGAGGTAACTCAGGTGATCATGATCAGAGATAAGGTCACGAGTCGACTAAGAGGCTTCGGTTTCATCGTCTTCACGGATTACTCCCTCTTTGATCGGGTTCTCCAAGATAAATACACCATAGACGACAAAACCGTGAGTTAAACAAAAAATTGTGTTTCTTTTTTTTGCCTCTTAGAAGTGTCTGTGTGACTTAGTCTTCAAGTGCTTAAAACCATAAAGTATTAAATTAAGCAAGTATTAGAAGTTACAAAGGAGAGAAAAAATTACGGTTGCAAGAAAAGGCAGCAATAGGTGGTTAAGATATGTCACAAGACTATCAACAATTTGAAAATATTACTAGAGAGATGTATGGTATAGAATTTCATGGTACGGCCGAAGAGGAAGAAGAGTTGGCTAAGGAGGTAGGAAGAAGGCAAGCTAAGAGAAAGAATGTTAATTATGGAGGTAGTAGCAATGATGTTGGTTCTTCTTCTACTACAAAAGCTCCTACTCACCCGATGACTACGAGGGATGGTAGAGGAGGTAAAAGTAGTGGGATGCATTCCTTTTTTCTCCCACATATGGCTCATTGAGCTCAAACAGCCATAAGATCATTTATGACTTCGAAGGAGGTAATCACAAAGTAGATATGAAGTGTGATGAATTTCTTTAGAAAAATTCTCTTCATTTAAATGTTGTAAATTCATTTTCCTTTCAAAGTATAGCAGATGCTATTACTAGTGTAGGATCAGGTTATAGAGTCCCTACATATCATGCTTTAAGGGATAAATTATTACAAAATTGGGTTGATATTGTGCATGAATGGAATTCTAAATTTAGAGAGTCATGGAAGCTGACGAGTTGTTCCATTATAATTGATGGTTAGACATTCAGCCAATGTACATCATTAGTAAACTTTATGGTGTACTATCCTAAGGAGACATTGTTTTTGAAATCATATGACTTCTCTCATATCGACAAAACTGCAGATAATTTACTCCCTTTTTTTGAAGAAGTTGAAGAAGTGGGTGTTACAAATGTTGTGCAATTCATTAGTGACAATGCTATAAATTTCAAAAGAGTCGGTAAAATGCTTGAGTTGAACCATCCATCTTTAGTGTGGACCTCGTGTGTGCATATTGCTTAGACATAATGCTTGAGGATTTAAGTGCAATGAATGAAATTAAGGGGACAATTGATGCATGCAAAAATATTATAAAGTTTATTTATAATCATTCTTTTATGTTGCATTTGATGAGAATTCTTTATTTATAATCACTCTTCTATATTGTATTTGATCAAAATATTGTATTTGATGAGAATCCATACTGGTAGAAAGCTTACCACGAGGTCATTAATTCATAGTTATTCTCCTATGATAAAGCATATAGAATAACCCTTCTTAAGAGCAAAAAAGAGTATTACCAAAAATAAGATATTGAACAACTATCACTAATGATCCTTCGGTTAACAACTAAAGCATGTATTAGCATTACTAACATTTAAATTAATGATGCATATACCTGCTGATATAGCAAGGAAAATATACCTCAAACAATTATTGGTAACGATCATGTGTTAATCAGACTAACAGTCACGCTGCCACATGCTTGCCTAACACAAATAAGCTATTGACTTCAACAAATAATCATATACCTGCTAAAATCACAGCAAATGCAACTTAGTTTCTGAATCCCAAAAATGGATTTTAAAATGGGTAATGAGAATGCATTATCTCAAAACGAGGATCAGATTGTTCTGAGACCCAAAAGTTTGTGAATCCTAATCATGGTGAATGAGATCCAGAGATACAACAAATGAAAATCGGTCTCTCAAACACAAGCAGGGCAGAACTTTGAAGGTATTTCTCCAGCCATGCACTTCATAAGAGCAAACTCATTTTCTCACATAGCTGAAGTTAAAGAAAATGAGTTGTGCAAAATAAGACCAATGCAAACAGGTATCGAGTCCGTAACCAAGCACATAAGTATCCCAGACTACATATTAAACCCAATGTACAGAAAGAATAATGACAAAAAAGACAGAGACGTTATTACGGTTTTTCTGAACTCGAACATCCAACTCAAAAAGCTTCACTTCTTTGGGACCACGATCTCAATTCCATTGACCGATTTAAGCACAAACCGTCCAAATCACATCTCCTTTCAGCTCACCAATAATTAAAGAACCATAATTAGAGTCAAGGTTTCAGTCTAATCACGGCCAGACCGTTACTGATCGAACCAAAAATGCTTTAGTCTTCAAAAAGTGTCATGCCGTTAAACACGGCTAATAGGAGTCCTTAAGTGCTGCGAGCAAAAAAACTCGCCAGAAAAAATAGAATTAACGTGTAATACGCCTAGATTTTCCATTTTGCAAAGAAAAGTGAACCCAAAAGCAAGTAGGTACACCAAAATTAGGTTTAAATGCACCACAAACGAATGATTAGTAGACATCACTTCCTAGAAAAAAGCCGAAAAACACAGACGCAATCCCGAACCCTCTCCCTTCCCCACCTCCAAAATAAAAAAAAAAACGGAAAATATATGCAATGTAACCAAAGAAATGCACCTGAGATGCGCTGGGGCTGCTGACACTAGTGAAGCTTCTGGAACGAAGCAAAGAAGCCCTCCATCAGCAAGACGAAGATACGAAGATGGTCTGCCCAAGACGGCATAAAGATTGGACCTTCATCCTTCCTAGCTAGTTAAATGCTGCAGAAAGAGAGAAGCAGGGGACGATAATGAGAGAGGGAGAAAGGCGGACGAAAGGGGCGCTGGTCGCAGCAATTGAAGTTGAACCACGATGAGAGAGAGGGAGAGACGGAGCAAGCCGGTCGGGGCGCCGGGGGCACCAGTGGCTAACCACGGTGACAGAGAAACAGACAGGAAAACAATTTATGGCCTAAAACAATCATAAAGAACCTCGTTTGAAAGATTTAGTGAGGGTTAATCAAATTGAGATATAATAGAAGTGTTAGTAGCGTTAGTAATCATACCTTATTCATGAAAGAGAGAAAAAAGTTTGTTGATGACATTATAACTAGAGGAGATGTTCTTGAAGAAATTAGTACACTCAAAGGCAAAACTACATCAACTCTTGGATCTAAACGATTTTGGGCCATATTTCTTTGGTATAAAAGTATTTTACTCAAGCATAAGTATTTTCTTCACTTAGAAAAAGTATATATAGATATGCTCAATGATACAAAAAATGCTAGATTGCAACAAGAGTGAAATTCCTATGGAGACTAACCAGAAATTAGATTGTTATGAAGAGAAGTATGAAGACCTTGGCATGTGGAAAACAAATTTATCTTGCAATTATACGACCTGATATTGCATATGCAATGAGAATAATGAGCAAATTTATACATCCTCCTTCTGAAATTCATATAAATGTAGTCTACCACATCATGTGATATCTAAAGGCTACCGCTGACCATGGAATTTTGTATATCAATATTGGTCATCTGAATATTGAAGTGTTTTCAAATGTTGATTTTGAAAGATAAATATTACAAAGCAATAATTAGACCCACTATGCTTTATGGTTATGAGTATTAGACAATTAATTATCAACATGTACAAAAGATTTTTTTTCAGAAATAAAGATGCTGAGATGAATGAGTGGTCACATAATAAAAGACTATATACATAATGAGGTTGTTAAAAACAAATTGGGAGTGATATCAATATATGATAAAATGAGAGAAAATCATTTAAGATGGTTTAGATACGTTGAAAGATGATTGAAGAAAGCTCCAATAAGAAGGTATGAGAAACTAAATTGTGAAAATGTTAAAAAAAGAAGAGGAAGACCACAAAAGTGTTGGAAGAAAATGATAAACCATGATCTAGCTTATATTGAGTTAACTATTAGCATGTCACGTGATCAAGCTCTATGGAAAAAAATAATCTATATTACTGACCCATCTAGAATGTTGATTGAACACTCTTGATGATAGAAAGTCAACTTCTAAGTATTTTATTGTGATTAAAAAAAATATTGTTTCATGAAAGAGTAAGAAATAAGTTGTAGTAGCAGGATCTAGTGGAGAGGAAAAATATAGAGCAATTATTGAAGGGACATGTGAAAGATTATGGTTAAAGTCTCATATAAAGGAGTTAGTCCTAGAAAAGAGAGATTTCATTTATCTTTATTGTGACAATAAAGCAGTCGTATTGAAATTCATTGTCACTTCATAAGGAAAAAATAGCCAACCAAATATTATAGTTGATTTATGTGAAGTCCTCAGATTAGTATGTTGATATTTTAAGAAAGGCAGTCAACATGATCAGTCTTGTGAATGTGCTTCGTGAGTTGGGAGTTAACATCTTTCTCCAAACTTGAGGGGAGATTTGAGGAGTTATAGAGGTTTGGATAAGATCAATTTAGATCTAATCCAATCCATTAGTCTTTTTAATTATATTAGTTTAGGGGTAGTTCTTTCTTTTAAGTTATAATATTCTTTATATATGTGTTGCAATCATATTTGAAACCCTAATGAAAAACATAAGTGAATGGTGGGAGCCTTAAGTTGCTCTCCTTCTGTGGTTGAGTATTTTATTTCTATATGAGATCCATGGTTAAATATGTTTTTACAAGTCGTCATACCCAATTCTAAAGTTTTCATGAACAATGAATCTTTCTTAAAGTCAAATTAGTCTTCTCCTAAGATATTATAACAAAGTCAACTCATAGATCCTAACTTATCTTTCTATTACCCTCAAAAAAGAAAAAAGTACATGTACCCTTTATCTAATCTCTCAATATGTCTCTTACCATTCTATCTCAAAACACTATCAAAGGTTTGTGAGGGATAAATGCATATTTGCATTTTATACCGAGGAGGCAAACTAAACTCCAAGGTGAAAAGAAGCCATTTATATTAGAAGAGAGTAACACTTAGGATATTGTTGATATGCCCTCAAGAAGAAAGACAATAGGCTATAAATGGGTATATATTATGAAATTCAAAGTAGATGGGAGTTTGGGATGTTACCAGGCTAGATTGGTAGGTAAAGTGTATAGCTAATCATGACATTGACTACAATGAAACCTTTGTTCTATTTGCAAAACTAACCACCATAAGAGTTATCATGAATCTGTCTATTTTCAAAGGATGATATATGTGATAACTCGATGTGAATAACACATTCTTCTAAGAAAACCTGAATGAAGACATTTACATAGAATTGCCAATAGGATTTTATAATAGTAGATTGAAGGACAAGGTATGTAAACTAAAGAAGATAATTTATAGCCTAAAACAATCATCAAGAGCTTTGTTTGAAAGATTTTGAAAAGGCATAATCAACTTAGGATATAATAGAAGTGTTAGTTATCATACCTTATTCATAAAAGAGGAAAAGAAATATTTATGTTGACGTTAATGACACTATAGTTAGAGGAGATGATCTTGAAGAAATTAACACACTCAAGGCAAAACTACATCAGCTCTTCGATCTCAAGGATTTTGTCCCTTTGCACTATTTTTTGGGTATAAAAGTACTTTATTTAAGCAAATGTGTTTTCTTGATTGAGAAAAATTATATCATGGGTTTTCTCAAGAATATACAAATGCTAAATTACAATAGAGAAATTCTCATGAAAACTAATGAGAAATTACATCTTTGTGATGAAGAGAGGTATGAAGACATTGACAGGTATCAAAGATAGTTGGAAAACTTATTTATCTTATAATTACTTAACCTGATATCATATATGTTGTGAGAATGATGTGTAGATTTATGCATTCTCCCTCTAAAATTTATATGAATGTGATCTACCATATCCTGCGACATCTAAAGGCCCTCAACTTCTTGGTATATGTTTTGATTAGTAAAATATTGTTTTATGAAAGAGTAAGAAACAAGATATGGAAGCAAGATCTAGTGAAGAGGTAGGATATAGAGCAATTACTAAGGGGATGTATGAAGGACTACAATTAAAGTCTCTTAGGCATTGAAACAAGGGATCCCATTTCTCTTTATTGTGATAGTGAAGCAACCATGCATATTGTCTCTAATAATGAAAGGACAAAATATATTGACATTAATTGTCACTTCATAAGAAAAAAAGTAGTCAACCAAGTCATGTGAAGTCTTTCAATTAGTATGATGATATTTGAACAAAGGCAATGAACATGATGAGTTTTGCAAATGTAGTTGACAAGTTGGGAGTCATTATAAAAGTTTGGGTCAGATTCATTCACATCTAATTTAATTCATTAGTTTTTTTAATTATATTACTTTATGGATAGTTTTGTCCTTCAAGTTATAAAAGTCTTTATATATATATATATATATATATATATATATATATATATATATATATATGTTGTAATCAAATTTGAAACCCTAATGAAAAACATAAGAGAATGGTGACAACCACTAGCTACTCTCCTTCTATGGTTGTGTATTGTGTTATTATGTGGGATTCCTCAATAAATTGATCTTTTCAACACTTTAGTGTTTACTCCACAAAGTTTTCTGTTGAAGTAATTTTTGACTCATCATATTCATGAACTATGTAGACGTCTTGTTTATATGATTTCATGAACTATGTAGACGTCTTGTTTATATGATTTTTAAGGTGCAACCACATGCTATGTTTCATGGTTGACTACAATGCGATGACACTAGGTGATAAGTGTTATGCAAGAGATATCACACTCAGAAATAAGGTTATGAGATTTGCATTGGTGTTGCTTTCAAAGACAGGATTGATAATATTTCTTCTGCTATTTGTAAATGATGACTATCCACTGATGTATGATGTATATGTTATAATGAATAAGGACAACACATCTTAGTAGTATGTAATGCATTAACTTCTAGTTGGTATTATATTCTTTAGCAAATGTAGATGCTTAACCTCACTATTTTACTATAGTTATATATATGGTTGATAGAGCCCCATGCCACCTATTTATCTAATGTAACTCTTTGTAATGTTAAACTCAATCTCTAAGTAAAAACTAATGTGTACAGGAGATATACCAATCCATGTACCATCCATCATAGTTATATGGGTAGGGTACTCTTATGCCAAAGTGTTGTGATGGATCTAAGCATTGTGAGATATGTGCCTCCCAACACTCATTATATAGGTTATACTCCACTTTGTGTGCATATACTTTTTATACCCTATGTGAAATCATCAATCTCAATGGAGGAAGCGAAATGTTCTATTGACGACCAAACTAACAAACAACTTTGTTAGACATGTATGCCTTATGGCATCTAAGCAATGAATGCAACCATGATATTGAGATAACCTATACTTATCTGTAATAAAAAAATTCAAAATTAGAGTTGTCAATCAATATGTAACAAAAAGAGAAATCATACAATGAACATTGTAAAATATAAACTTACAAAGCAAATTTCAATTGTATATCTATACTTCAACCATTGTCATAAGGTCTAACTTCTTATAATACCTGATAAGATGAGATATAAGAGACTTCCTATGAGTAACATTGTTGATTCATCTACTTACTCATGGTTTCCCCTCAACCAAATGTGAGCATACACTCACTCTAAAGGCCGAAAAATAATCATAAATTCACGCTAACAAACACATTAAGTCTAATATTAAAATATTATGAAAATCTTATTATATTATGTCAATGCAATATAAAAAGGAAAGACAATTATTACAAGTAGAATAGTGTGATCATTAAATTCCTTGAAGCCATACCCAATTGTCATTTTAAATAAGTAAGTGTCATTGCACCTCAGGCATATTCACCGACTTTATGAATATCATGAACTAATAACTGTACAATAGGATTCGATACCCTATCCTTAAACTTATCTTTGTAGACCTTACAATTAATACCATACAAAACATATATATGGCTCGTACCTCTAGTATATTGGAAAACGTTCAAGATCTTTCTAGAGCAAGTCCATCTTCACAACTCCTAACTTTATTTATGCCTCCACATCCTTGACACTCATATTTAAAAGGGTTGCTAAAATAACTTTTTCTTTTTGCCTACATTTGACATGTGAGTGCAACAAGATATTCATACATTTGAAAGATAAGGATTTCATGAACATCAAAGAGGTTGATAATCATCTCACCCTATGATATGTGAAAACTATTTGTTTATGGTTGTTATCGTTTTATAAAAGCAATGAGCAATGCATGATCTACCACTACATATAGTATCTCTCCTTAAATTTGCAATAAAAACCGATAGACAATCTTCCTCCAACTATCTAGTTGTATTTCAAAGTCCCACACTATCATATTTCATTTTAGATAGTATTGTATCTTAAATGAGCAATGATCACTTCCAATATACTATGTAGGTTTTATGCAATACACATCGATTATAATCATATTCAACTTAAAAGAAGTTTGATTGCATAAATACTAAATTATGCTTAATAGATAGCACAATTAATACATCAGTGAGTATAACATGTGTGCTTCCTATAACAATCTTAAAGGATCTAACCCCTATAACATCAATAAAAGAATTGTTTTCTATATACACCTAATATTACCAAGGCTTGTATTTCTTCTGGTTCATAGCTCCTTCCTTGTTTTTTGAGATATGTCGAGTAGCTCAAAAATCTATCCACCAACTAGTAATAGGGAGGTCAATGTATAAACATTCAAAAATAACATAGATAATGTCCTGCTTCTCTTTCGGGCCATATTGCTTAGAATTGCCCTCATTTTTTTAAAATTAATATAGTTGCTTTTGAAGTATCTCGTCTTGCCACAGTTGAAGCAATTTATTCGAAAAGCGTATCCCTATAATTTCTTAAAATTTTGACTATCATTTTTATCAGTTACCAAATTTCTTATTTGCTTTTTTTTTATTATGGTTGATTTTGTAGCTAGACTATAAATCGACCTGAGCTAAGAGTAATTCATCCTTTTTATTTTTGTTCATATGCTCTTGCTCAATAGCAAGTTTTTGTGGGAATTCTGAAAAAAAAAAGTCAGGTCTCAACCTAAGAGTTGTGGTTACCATGTTTCATGAGGTAGGTAGGTTATTTGGGATTGTTGAAATATGCATCAGATAAGTAATTACTGAATTAATTATTGTCAAATTCATAGTCATAACTAATATTTTATTTACATGTTCAACCACATTATCTCTCTTTTATTTTAGGGAATTATAACTGAACATATAACTTTGTGGTTTTATCATATTTGATTAAGAGAACTTCAACCGTTCTTTTGTAGTTTTGCATTCTTTAAATACCCTAAGGAGATCTTCCTCCATATAGGTTAGCATGAGGGTTCTGGCTAAAGTGTTGTCTTTGTGAAAGGTTAGATATTTATTATTATCCTCATTATTTGCTTGTTATGGAGGAGGGATTATTGTTTGTGTCAAAACACAACTTATACCCTCTAGTGTCAAGGCTAAGGGAATTCTATGTTTCCTTATTTTAAAGTTGAGGATATTAAGTTTTCCAATTTTTGTAATTTTTGATACATATAGATATACAAATTTTAATCAAAAAGGTATAATAGTAATGACAAAAGTTTTAACTGTCGTTAGGATATGATACCAGTATTCGAACACAAGGAGTGTGAGGTCAAACTAAAGTGTTGTTGAAGATCATGGATCAAAAGCATATCAACTTTTTCTTGTTTCTAGGTTTCCTTGGAGAAGGTTTTCACAAGAGTGAAGAAGATGAGAGCTTATCTTTTTTTATCATATATTTCTGATTTACGTTCTTTACCTTTTCCTGTATGCACTTTTTTCATTCTCGGTTTTCCTTTAACTGTATTAGCGAGATTTGTTTATCCGTGATATTCGTTATTTCAATCTTTATAAAAGTAAAACAGTTTTTAGTTTATACATAAAAACCTTTGTTTTAAAAATAAGAATGCATCTGATGAAATCCCAGAAAGGAGTCCTCTTTTCAGATTTCATGGATGCCATATCAAGCGGCCACTAGTTACTTTTGTAACTCAAACAACTTTTATCTTCTTTTTGATGGGCATTTGCAAAGGATCTTGCCATGCCCTTTGCCGGAAGGATCTGTTTGGGAATTGAGATCAGGTTTGCGAACAATGTATGCGATCTTTATCTTGCCTTGCTTCTTCCATACCAACTTTCAGGGGTTGGAACAACCCGATGTAAAAGTCTTACCGTAACTTAGGTCAGGTCAGAGCCTACTAGACTTATCTCGCTAATTTGGACGTCCTTTTTGTTAAAATTTTTAATAATGGTTAAGATGGCTTTGCTCTCACCACGTTTTCCGTTTTACACTTGAGAAATAATGATATTGCTTTCGTTATCCATTGGGCTTCCTTTAGGAGGTTGATATTTTTTCTGATATGTATGTCCATGTAAGTGGCAAAATAAGAGTAGATCTTGTTACCTATTTGGTGTTTGTTGAAGTGTGAATGCTAGAAAACATGACGATCTACACATAATTGTAAACATATTTGGGGTGGTACTTTACATGTCAACATCTTATGATTGATTGACTGATAATAGATTAATCTGTATGTATCTGTATTGGTTCAGTTCTAATTGTGATCTCAACCATGAAACCATATAAATAAAAGAAGCAGATTTGCAAACCCAAACACTAGTTTGGATCCGTTTAATGTGTTTGTTATGTTTGCATGGGGTTCTTTCAAGACCCTAGTTATTTTACTCTATTTGATGCTTAATATATTAACTAAAAGAAGGATTTATGTAGCTTTCATGTAAACGCAACGCAGGCGGTACCCCTATTCCTGTCAGAGATTGCACAGGCAAAGATCCGGGGCCGCCTAAACATCATGTTCCAGTTGATGATTACCATCGGCATTCTTATCGCTAACCTCATTTACACTAATCCTATCGGCCCCACGGAGCGGTGTACTATAGGCTCGAAACACACCATCCATGTAAGGCGTTACTATTTTGAATTCACGGTGCCGTAGCTCCCATGGGTTAGGCCAATGAATGCATTTTATTGGAGCTTTTTAGACCACCACTCCCTAGGGATCCATAAAGTGCGCCCTAGGTAAACAGAAATAGGTGGTTTCAATCCGCTGATTTTCATTTCTTTGGAACCTGGAACAGGATCCAAATCAGAATGGTGTTTCGAGGAGGTTTCAGTTTGAGTTCTAACAGCTTAAAACAGGTAAAAATATTTAAAATTTTAAAAATTTACAGAAAAAAATTTTAAAAAAAGATTCCAAATCCAACACTTAGAAACCACTGATTCTAGATTCAAGCCAGTTCCTAACCCAATTCAACCGTCCGACCAGTTCAAAACTGGCCATGTCTAATATAGGAGCAAGCCAGAAATCGGCTCTAACTTACACAGGTACACCTACGGTATGAGGTGGGGTCATGGAAATGGTGATGAAAAATTTGTTGTCCTCTCGATGGTATAAGATTCTATTGGATGAAATCTAATTTAAACTAGCAGCCATCTTCTTCTAGGAGTTATGCATGTGGGTCACATTGGTTTTGGTTTATACGTGTAGTGGTTCGGGTTTTCTGAGTTCGGTCCAAAATCCAGGAGTGTTTCATTTTGGATACATCGTTTAGACCCAAGAACCGTTTAGACCTAAGCCCAAACGGCTGTTATCAATCTACTTTCTTTCCCACACCAACTGTTATTTGATGAATACACGATTTATTCCCAACAAAGCTTTAAATAGTCAATTGTTTTAGGGCCCATCTGCCGAATCATGTATAATCGTGTGTGTAATTCCTATTAATTTCTCTCCTGGTTTCTTTATCATAAATAAAGATTTAAAGGAGAGTGTAGTAGACATACAACGATATGGTGACCGAATCATGACATTGAAATTAGTGTTAGGAGCAGAGGTTTTGAATATAGCTTGTGCTTACGCACTCCAAGTAGGACTAGAAGATAGTATAAAGACAGTTTTTTGGGAAGAGTTAGATAAGGTGTTTCAAAAGATCCCACAAAGGGAGATGATTTGTTTAGGAGGAGATTTAAATGGACATGTCGGTAAAGAGGCATTAGGATATCAAGGGATTCATGGAAACTTTGGTTATGGGGATATAAACGAGGAAGGTAGGGAGATTTTAAATTTTGCTATGTCATTAGATCTCTTTATAGTCAATACAATCTTCAAAAAACGAGATGAACATTTAATTACTTATAAGAGTGGCTTATCACAAACACAAATTGACTACTTTATTTGTAGAAAAAAAGATAGAGCGTGTTGTAAAGATTGTAAGGTAATTCCAGGAGAAAGCTTAATCACCCAACATCAACTTTTAGTTATGGATTTACAAATAAAAAAATAGACAAAGAAAAGAGTGCATCGAGCTATTCGGACTAAATGGTGGAACCTCAAAAGCGAGAAAGAAGATATATTTAAACAGAAAGTCCTTCAAGGAGATGTTTGGAATTATGTTGGCACACCCTGTGATATGTGGAACAATATGGCTATACATATTAGGAAAGTGGCGAAAGATGTGTTAGGGGTATCTAAGGGAGGTGTACCGGCACAAAAAGAAGCTTGGTGGTGGAGTGAAGTAGTGCAAAATAAAATCAAGGCAAAGAGGGCATGTTACAAATTACATTATCCAAAGAAAACTATTGAAACTTTAGAAGCTTATAAGAAAGCAAAGAAGGAAGCGAAAAAGGCTGTTAGTGAAGCAAAAGCTAAGATTTGGGAGGACTTATATAAAAAACTCAACTCAAAAGAGGGTGAAAGAGATATTTTTAGGATAGCTAGGGCTAGAGATAAGAAAACTAAAGATCTTAATTATGTGAGATGCATAAAAGACGAGGATGAAAAAATTCTAGTGGCAAATGATGATATAAGAAATAGATGAAAAAACTATTTTTATAATCCTTTTAATGAAAATAAAGATGTTAGTATTAGTTTAGGAGATTTAGCCAAGTCAGAAAAGTATATAAACTACAATTTCTACCGACGTATTCAAAAGAATGAAGTCAAAGAGGCTCTTAAACATATGAAGAGTGGTAAATCGGTAGGACCAAATATTATTCCTATAGAAGTTTGGAAAATACTAGGAGAAATAGGAATCACTTGGCTCACAAGACTATTTAATGAAATATGGAAAAACCAAAAGATGCCCGAGGAATGGAGAGCAAGTACACTTATACCCATATATAAGAACAAGGGAGGCATTCAAAATTGTGCGAATTATCGAGGTATCAAGTTAATGAGTCATACTATGAAATTATAGGAAAGAATTATCGAACGTAGGTTAAGACAAATATCAAGTACAACAGAGAATCAATTTGGATTTATGCCAGGTAGATCT
The DNA here is from genome assembly GCA_036023115.1 of Brasenia schreberi. Lineage (NCBI taxonomy): Eukaryota > Viridiplantae > Streptophyta > Magnoliopsida > Nymphaeales > Cabombaceae > Brasenia > Brasenia schreberi. The sequence goes on from JAYKKT010000016.1 coordinate 3,997,409, forward strand.
ACTATTGAAGCGATTCACCTTTTGAGACGTCTTATGGAACATTTTAGAGCAAAAAAGAAAGACCTTCACATGATATTTATTGATCTAGAAAAAGCTTATGATAGGGTACCGAGGGAGGTTCTTTGGAGAACTTTGGAAAAAAGAGGTATCCCATTGACATATATTAACCTTATAAGAGACATGTATGATGGTGCAAAAACATGTGTGAGGACTCATGATGGAACGACAAACTTCTTTGAAGTTAATATTGGGTTACATCAAGGATCAACTTTAAGTTCATACTTATTTATAATGGTGATGGATGAGTTAACAAAACATATTCAAGATGAAGTACCTTGGTGTATGTTATTTGCAGATGACATTGTATTAGTGGAGGAGTCTAAGGAAAAAGTTAATAGAAAATTGGAACTATGGAGAGAAACATTAGAAAACAAAGGCCTCCGACTTAGTAGAACAAAGACAGAATATATGGAATGTAAGTTTGATCATTTGGCTACTTCAGAGGACATAGAAATTAAAATTGGCACACATTGCATTCCCCAAAAGGAAAGTTTTAAATACCTAGGGTCAATTTTTCAAAGTGATGGAAGAATTGATGGAGATGTTACACATAGAATTAATGCTGGTTGGTTAAAATGGAGAGGAGCATCAGGTATTCTTTGTGATAAGAAGATACCATTAAAATTAAAAGGTAAATATTATAGAGCAGCAATTAGGCCTGCCATGTTTTATGGTTCTGAGTATTGGGCAGTTAATCATCAACATGTACAAAAGATGTCTGTGACAGAAATGAAGATGTTGAGATGGATGAGTGGTCATACAAGAAAAGACCGTATACATAATGAGGTTATTAGAAACAAATTAGGAGTGGCACCAATAGAGGATAAAATGAAAGAACATTGTTTAAGATGGTTTGGACATATAGAAAGAAGATCAAAAGAAGAACCTGTAAGAAGGTTAGAAAAACTAAATTTGAAAAGTATTAAAAGGGGTAGGGAAAGAAACATCCATATAAGTAAGCATGATTGTTTTAGCTAAGGTGTCATCTTTGAGGAAAGTTAAACATTTTTATTTTTTCTCATTTGTTGCTTGTTCTGTTGGGCATTACAGATTTTTTTCAAACATAATCAACACTCTCAAATGTCAAGGACAATGGGATTATACGTTTCCAAGTTTGGAAATTTAAGCCGTTTAGTTTTTTTATTTTTGTCAATTCAAAAACACATATCCTAGTAGTTATTTTTACAAATTTGGCAAACTATAAAAGAGGGTATCCAAATTTTAAGATTAAGTACTAGAACAAACAACAATTTTAAACAAAAAGAGATACTTTTTTGGAATAACCCAAAAGACCTAACTCTTTTTTGTTGTTAGAGAAATAAGCCAGGGATATAACTAAAATTTTCCTGTACTTCCTGCAACTATAAATTACATACAACTAGAGGGGTAGTCTAGTATTTTTATTGGTCTATCCTATTTTGAAATATTTCAAAAAGCTTGAGGACATAATTGTAAAATGACTTTTTTGGTTCTGTAGTAATTTCATAAACTTATTAGGGACAAAACAGTAATTTTGTCCTCAAATCCGTTTTGTAAATATGTCAAACACATGAGGAAAGAATTGTATTTTTACTTAGTGGCAGTCTCGTGAATATTCTGTATTGTCAGGGACAACACTGAAATTTCATAGTCTGGTATTACGTAGTTTTACGAATTATTTGAGGACAGAAACGACATTTCTTTGTTTTAAGCATAAAATAGTCTTTTGATTTAAAAGTATCTAGACATTATAGTAATTTTGCTCCATGGTATTTCATGATTTTCTATCTCGTAGAAAGGCATAACAAACTTTTTAGTTGGTTTTCCAAAAATCGTTGGTTGAGGCGGTTTAGTGCTAGTAGCTTTTGGGAAAACTGTAACCACAGCTTCTTAGCCCATGGTTTTTATTGAGAAAACCATTGTTTTCCCTTGTCTATCAACCTATGAGAGAGAGCGAGAACACAGAGAGAATGTGAGAGAACTAGAGAGAGGAGAAGGGAGAAGAGAGAAAGAGAGAATGGGAGGAGAGAGGGGTCGGCGGTCCCTAAGTCTCTGCCCTGTTGAGTCCTAATAGTCCCCTTTGACTATCCTATCGGAAGGTTTACCTTAGACCAAAGGGTGCGGCCTAAGGTGATTTCAGAGAATGGCAAGCACCTCCCACTCTTGTTAGTGGAAGAATAATAGCCTTGTTGTCATTCTTCTCCGCTTACCTTGTCTGGCCTCCTACCTTCTCCAAGCCAGGAGTTTGGTTCAGTATGCTCAGACAAGGGCCCGAACAAACCCGTTCACTTCTCAAGCCTCTCGAGAGGTCTACCCCTCTAATGATCTTCCCTCCGGTTGTCTCAGGCCAACTCAAAAAAAGATAGCTTCCCACTAACCTTTCACACAAAGGGAGTGTCATCATGTTTTTCATTTCTTTTCTCCCTTTAAAAAAAATTTAAGCCAGAATATTTTCAAACATGTCTTCCTCTGTGTACCTAAACATACGTGACCAAGATTCAGGCTCTACTACCACTGTTGAAATCTATGCAATCTCAAAGCCGATTCGAGGAAGACAAAAGTCGCAAAAGCTCGGTGAGAAGAAGAAAGAAGGAGAAAGGAAGAGTGTAGACGGTTACCCGCAAAGGTTTTTCACAAGAACCTATTTCGTTTCTCTCTATTGTATGACTTTTGTATTCATTTTTGTTCTTTATGTATCTAACTTTTCTTCTTTCCATGTTTTTCTTCACAAGAAGCTATCCCGTTTACTTTTATAAAAGTAAAAATGATTTTTGATGTAAATCTTTCTTTTGAAAAAAGTGTAACTCACGAAATCCAAGATGAGGCCCTTCTTCATGCATTTCATGTTTGATGTTATTGGAGCCGAAAGTAGCCACCAACAACTTACATGGTATAGGTTTAACAAGGAGCGTGAGTGGTGGGTAGAATCCAATCACTATATATATATATATATATATATATATATATATATATATATATATATATATATATATATATATATATATATATATATATATCTGTCCCCAATTAGTGTGGGAGAAAACCTTGTTTTTGGTTTTGGACGTCTCCTCTTTTAAACCGTAAAAGAGTTAATTAAGTGCCCTGTACATTTATTCAAAATAATCAATTTTGCTAACTCACACAGGATTTATACATATGGTTTTGTTTGATCCTTTAGAGCCTGTTTGCATTGCAGAACTTCGTGTAACCCGTAACTACTGATTCTGGGATATGGACAGGAATCATAGTTGTGGAATTAAGGTTCTATCCGAACAAAGTAAACGGAAACCAAATGATCGTAAGCCCACACCCGCTTTATATATATATATATACATATGCATGTATGTATATGTGTATGAGCGTGTGCATGAGAGAGAGAGAGAAGTGATGTATTTGAAATACCATGGTATTCCCAGAGATTATTCAATGCAGATTCACTTGAGCGCAACTCCACCAAAAGCTCCCGCTCTCTTTTCTTTTTCTGCACCTCAGACCGGCCCTTAGGTCTTTAATTTACCTTAACTATCATGTCCTACTCTTCCTTTAAAAGCGTGGCCCGTGGTTTAGACTTGTGTGACCATGACATCGTATTTAAGAGTTCTTTAAATTTCAAATTTAAGATGAGCATAATGGCTGGTTTAGAAAAGAAGATGAAGATTATCCTACGACATACATGCAGCAAGTCCGACTCATTTTTAAAAACAACTAAATTCAAGGACTAATTTCCAGTAACATTTATTACCGTATGTCCTAGAGTAATATTTAAGAGCAATACAATATCTAACCATGCTTTCTCCTTTCATTCAACACTTTTGACGAAATTTGCACCTATTTTGAAGCACTGACCATCTAATTTCTCAAATATAAAAATGCTCTGTTGAGCTATCTCTATAATTATGCCACCATCAGCATATATATCGACTTTCCATTGGTTCCACGGAAATTTAACCTATAATATAGCCTATTGACTTTCTTTGGGCCGATCCATCTCAACATAATTGCACCTTATATCTATAATAAGGTTATTAAAGAAAAATTAAGATAACACAAATATAGATAAGATGAAAGACACACTCCTAAGATGATGTCAAAAAATGAACAAAGTGTGAGAAATTAGACAATAAACACTTTAAAAGGGGGGAGAACAAAATTACTAGAGCATTGAAAGGAATCAGTGAAATTGATAACTTTTTAGAGTTAACTGCTAGCTAATATGGTACCAAAGAACCTATACAGCAGACCCCACCTACAACAACAACAACTAAGCCTTTTCCCATACTAGACGGGGTCGGCTAAAAGCTTTGGTTATCATAGTAACGAGCCTTTGTTATATAAATTACTAGCAAATCCTTTCCAATTAGAACAAGGGTTTTTGTGTATTTCAAATTGATAAAAACAATACCTCCTTGATTGTCTTATTGAGTTACAACAATCACCAGCAGTCAGCAAGACGGTGCGATTTCAATCAACCTTTCAAGGTAAGGATCTTCTGGAATCATCAGATACTGCAGACGCTCAGCCTGCTGATGTCTGAAACTCAATAGGCCCTCGAGATTTGGAAAGATGAAAGAGAAGGCAGGGTCATTGCAAACTAGAAGAGAGCATGTCTGATGACTCTTATATCCAGAAACAGGGCATAACATATCAAACATAAAGCCGCACACCTCAACAGCTAAGTTTATGCCGGTAAGTTCGCAAGGGTTCATTGCGTATGAGAATTAATCATCAGCTCCACTATATTTCTTCCAGTATCATCAGAAGCAAGTTCCTTTTTACTGATATATACAAAATAGAAGTGTTATTAAATGACAGCCAAATTGCTACCTGCATCCTTTACAGATATGCATCAATTTTAAATTGCTGTCTGCATCCTCTACAGATATGCATAACTCTAACTTGAAAAAACACACACACACACGCACATCAGCATCCTATACAGATACCTGTAACTCCCTAACTTTAGATACATGTAAAGGAGGCCGTTATCATGGTCACTTAAAGCTGCAGGTAACTGTTATCACGTGTGATTAAGATTGAACTTCACTGAAGGTCACTGCTACAACTGCGGGCACAAGTGCATGGATGCAACACAGTTGTGGTTATTGCAAGCCGAGAAAGTGTTTCCAAAGATGTTAAAAGCTCTTCGGATATGGCTGACTCAATGTAAACTTTTCATCCAGAAGTTATATAGACAGTTGATCTCATAGATACAGACACATCACTATAGACACTTCCACTATTGTATTGATTCATCACCCTTACCTTTTCCATTTATCCACCCAGGGTCGACAAGAACAAAATCAAAGGAAAGAATTAGTGGACTTTGACAAAATAAGATACCGCATCCAACAAATTTATTATCTTGTCTCATCCGTTAGCTGCAAAGATCCATCTCTGAACAACTCCAAGCTCAGGCTTGTGAATCGTTCTTGTGAATATTGTCTAGAAGCCTTCCTCCAATCAGTTCCGGCCTTCATCATTGTGGCAAATTCATCATAGCTTACACGCCCATCCTGTAGAAGGTGCCATATCAGCATCTAGCCAACAGTAGAACTCTTATAGATATGCAAGTTCGACAAAAGTAAGTGCCTAAGACAGACTCTCTCTACACACAAAGATCTGCCAAAAATGGGAACAGTCTGGGGTTATGAAGTTATAATCATAGAGTTGACTCCATCAAGGAGAACAGTGAGAGACACAGACTGATGAAGTGTTTGTAAGGCAAACATAAAACTGAGTTTGCAGCATTCCAAGTGCCTAAAATATTAAAAGGCTCAGATTGTTCAAGCGACAAAGCAGATAGCTCAATCCGAGGTAGTGCTGCTACTTCATGTTAGTTTCTAGATGCTAATTCCTAGGACCATGATTGTCTGTGGTGCTTATACAATTCTAAACTACATGAGAACATTATGCAAATGATGCAGGTCCTGCCAATGACTAGAAGAAACTCATAATTCCCATTCTCATAGCCAACTAGGTACAATAACTTTTGAAAGACTTTACATGGCAACTAAGAACCCATTCGCCAGCCTCAATTAGTGTGGGTTAAGACTTGGTTTTGCTTTGGTTGGAGAAACCTAACCTATGTTTTCTGGAACTACTATGCAAAAAAACCCAAGACTAACAAGCACAATAACTTTAAAGTTGGAGATAAATAACCTTATCGATATCAACATCTCTGATTATCGAAGTGATAACCTCATCATTGTCTGGACCTAAGTCATCAGCTAATGCATATCTCAGTTCTTCAATCTCTATATATCCACTTCGATTCTGGTCAAAATATGCGAAGGCTTCATGAAGATGTTCATCACTCCCAATTCTTTTCAAGTGAATGGAAACAGCAATAAATTCTCCATAATCCAACGTGCCATTTCCATCAGCATCAGCCTGTAAGCACATTCAAACAGGAAAACTGAATAAGAACCGCTTAAATCTTTATCAACTGTAATATTAACATGTGTGGAAAACTTGTGATGAAAGCTCATCTTCGTGGGTAAATCTTCAAAACAAAAAAAAAGGTGAATTTCTTTTTAGAAAAAAACTTGCCTGAGAAAAATGTGTCCATTTGAGAGATATTTAGAACATTGGAAAATAACCTCCATAAAAAATGTCTTCAATCACCAGTTATCGACCTAATAAAAAGGCTTTAGATGGCATTGACTCCTGAAATTGCATTCTACTTTTCCGAATCCCATAGCCTGACTTAATTTTCAAGGGAAGGCCTCATACATGACCAATTGTCTACTCTTTTTTCCTTCTAGAATTAAGGTTAAGACTAACCTACCTGAATTGTTTGCTTTTTCTCTCAGTTTCTTTTGAATGCAGAAATTCTGATTTCGCAATCAGTCCATGCAAAATTGTTAAAATCTTGACTGAAGAGGTGATATAGATATTTTAAAGATGGTCAATATCAAAGATGAGGATGAGCGCAGTGTTGTATGTATCACGACGTATCATACGATACACAATGTATAGATATGAACATTGATACAATACATGCACTGTCCAATAGTATTTCTCTGTATTGTACTGTATCATACGATACATGGGTGTATCTATATCACATGTATACGATGATACACACGACTGTACAGTGACAGATAGTCACTACACCTTTTCTAATAAAAGAATGTTTTTTAAAGTCAAAATATATGTATATATTTCCATATATAGTCAAACTCCGCCCATGTAAGGGATCACCATTGCATTGCCGGTCCCAAGCCCGGATAAAGGAGGAGGGTTGTGTTAGGCTTCCAACAGCCAGCGTAAAACTTAGTCGGATTTTTATAACACAGATTACAAAAATTATAAGCATTGCTTTGGGGCGTCCCCGCCTAGCGACGTGCTGCAAAGCCCGAATGCAGTAAGAAGTAAGCAAGAGCCACTACATTTTCGCCCGAATGTAGTGAATCAATTACAGAGAGGGTTTCCACATCATGGACGGGTGTCGGTAAAGAAGTTAGTCCCGCTACATTGCTGCCCGAATGTAGTGAAAAATTTTCAGAGAGGGTCTCCGCATTTTTATTATGGACGGATGTGGGGGGTAAGGAAGCTAATCCTAGATAATAAGATTCATATTGGTTCTTAGAATATCGAAACATTATCCAGTAAGCTAATGGAGGTGGTAGATACTATGATTCGGAGAAAGATTCATATTCTATGTTTACAAGAGACAAAATGGGTTGAAGAAAAAGCAAAGGAGATAGAGGATACAGGTTTTAAATTATGGTACTCAAGTAAAGAAAAGGCTCGAAACGGAGTTGGTATTATCATAAATAAAGATTTAAAGGAGAGTGTAGTAGACATACAACGATATGGTGACCGAATCATGACGTTGAAATTAGTGTTAGGAGCAAAGGTTTTGAATATAGTTTGTCCTTACGCACCCCAAGTAGGACTAGAAGATAGTATAAAGACAGTTTTTTGGGAAGAGTTAGATAAGGTATTTCAAAAGATTCCACAAAGAGAGATGATTTATTTAGGAGGAGATTTAAATGGACATGTCGGTAAAGAGGCATTAGGATATCAAGGGATTCATGAAAACTTTGGTTTTGGGGATATAAACGAGGAAGGTAGGGAGATTTTAAATTTTGCTATGGCATTTGATCTCTTTATAGTCAATACAATCTTCAAAAAACGAGATGAACATTTAATTACTTATAAGAGTGGCTTATCACAAACACAAATTGATTACTTTATTTGTAGAAAAAAAGATAGAGCGTATTGTAAAGATTGTAAGGTAATTCCAGGAGAAAGCTTAATCACCCAACATCAACTTTTAGTTATGGATTTACAAATAAAAAAATAGCAAAGAAGAAAAGAGTGCATCGAGCTATTCGGACTAAATGGTGGAACCTCAAAAGCGAGAAAGAAGATATATTTAAACAGAAAGTCCTTCAAGGAGATGTTTGGAATTATGTTGGCACACCCTGTGATATGTGGAATAATATGGCTATACATATTAGGAAAGTGGCGAAAGATGTGTTAGGGGTATCTAAGGGAGGTGTACCGGCACAAAAAGAAGCTTGGTGGTGGAGTGAAGTAGTGCAAAATAAAATCAAGGCAAAGAGGGCATGTTACAAATTACATTATCTAAAGAAAACTAGTGAAACTTTAGAAGCTTATAAGAAAGCAAAGAAGGAAGCGAAAAAGGCTGTTAGTGAAGCAAAAGCTAAGATTTGGGAGGACTTATATAAAAAACTCAACTCAAAAGAGGGTGACAGAAATATTTTTAAGATAGCTAGGGCTAGAGATAAGGAAACTAAAGATCTTAATTATGTTAGATGCATAAAAGACGAGGATGAAAAAATTCTAGTGGCAAATGATGATATAAGAAATAGATGGAAAAGATATTTTTATAATCTTTTTAATGAAAATAAAGATGTTAGTATTAGTTTAGGAGATTTAGCCAAGTCAGAAAAGTATATAAACCACAATTTCTACAGACGTATTCAAAAGAATGAAGTCAAAGAGGCTCTTAAACATATGAAGGGTGGTAAATCGGTAGGACCAGATAATATTCCTATAGAAGTTTGGAAAATACGAGGAGAAATAGGAATCACTTGGCTCACAAGACTATTTAATGAAATATGGAAAAACCAAAAGATGCCCGAGGAATGGAGAGCAAATACACTTATACCCATATAAAAGAACAAGGGAGACATTCAAAATTGTGCGAATTATTGAGGTATCAAGTTAATGAGTCATACTATGAAATTATGGGAAAAAAATATCGAACGTAGGTTAAGACAAGTACAACAGAGAACCAATTTGGATTCATGCCAGACAAATCTACTATTGAAGCGATTCACCTTTTGAGACGTCTTATAGAACATTTTAGAGCAAAAAAGAAAGACCTTCACATGATATTTATTGATCTAGAAAAAGCTTATGATAGGGTACCGAGAGAGATTCTTTGGAGAACTTTGGAAAAAAGAGGTATTCCATTGACATATATTAACTTTATAAGAGACATGTATGATGGTGCAAAAACATGTGTGAGGACTCATGAAGGAACGACAAACTTCTTTGAAGTTAATATTGGGTTACATCAAGGATCAACTTTAAGTCCATACTTATTTATAATGGTGATGGATGAGTTAACAAAACATATTCAAGATGAAGTACCTTGGTGTATGTTATTTGCAGATGACATTGTGTTAGTGGAGGAGTCTAAGGAAAAAGTTAATAGAAAATTGGAACTATGGAGAGAAACATTAGAAAGCAAAGGCCTCCGACTTAGTAGAACAAAGACAGAATATATGGAATGTAAGTTTGATCATTTGGTTACTTCAGAGGACATGGAAATTAAAATTGGCACACATTGCATTCCCCAAAAGGAAAGTTTTAAATACCTAGGGTCAATTTTTCAAAGTGATGGAAGAATTGATGGAGATGTTACACATAGAATTAATGCTGGTTGGTTAAAATGGAGAGGAGCATCAGGTATTCTTTGTGATAAGAAGATACCATTAAAGTTAAAAGGTAAATATTATAGAGCATCAATTAGGCCTGCCATGTTTTATGGTTCTGAGTGTTGGGCAGTTAATCATCAACATGTACAAAAGATGTCTGTGACAGAAATGAAGATGGATGAGTGGTCATACAAGAAAAGACCGTATACATAATGAGGTTATTAGAAACAAATTAGGAGTGACACCAATACAGAATAAAATGAGAGAACATCGTTTAAGATGGTTTGGACATATAGAAAGAAGATCAAAAGAAGAACCTGTAAGAAGGTTAGAAAAACTAAATTTGGAAAGTATTAAAAGAGGTAGAGGACGACCACAAAAGTGTTGGAAAGAAACAATAAAGAATGATCTAGCTTATTGGGAGTTAACTGCCAACATGGCACACGATAGGGATCTGTGGAAACAAAGAATCCATGTAGCTGACCCCGTCTAGTATGGGAAAAGACTTAGTTGTTGTTATTGTTGTTGTTATCTCCATATATAGTCAAATGTGAGTGCAGTGACGTTTGATAGTGATTGTGCAGTGTAGTCACTTATCAGCAATCATACAGGTGCAGTGCATGATCATTGCAAGGCATAGCTAATAAAACACAATATTTCAATATATCTTTTGAAAATTTACCTTTTCGTTTAAAAGAAATATGTTTTGCCTGTATCATATAGCTCAAGGAAATCAATACAGTCTTTGTATCGATGCTTATCACTCAAGTAACAACAACATCCAAGCCTTTTCCTACACTAGGTGGGGTTGGCTACATTAATTATTTGATGCTATAATGCTCAATCTTGTGCCACATCAGTAGTTATCTTTGAAAAAGTCATCATATTTAATAGATTTCTCGAACACTTCTGCAGTCTTTTCTTAACTCTTTTCTTTACAGTCTAGTTTCTTACACATTATTACTAGAGCCTTTATACATGTACAAACCATCTTAAACATATTTCTCTTATCTTATCTTCTATAAGTACCCAACTTTTCCTTTAATAACCTTGTTATGATTATGGTCTTTCCTCGTATGACCAAACATTTACCTCAACATTTCTGTTTATGCCACAAGCATTTTTTGCACATATCGATGATTGATTCCCCAACATCCAGCACCATATAACATTGCCAGTCTAACTGCTGCTTTATAATATTTACCTTTCAACTTTAGTGGTTTCCTTCTATCGTATAAAACATCTAAGGTACCTTTCTATTTTACCAACTTGAGATGATTATACATATATATATATATATGTATATTTATCTTTAATGTGCTTCGTTAACTTATCTATGACCAAAGTGAATAAATATGAACTTAATGCAGACTCTTGATATAATACAATATTAACTTCAAAGTGATCAATAATCCTTTGATGAATCCTAATAAAAGTTTTTGCACCATCATTCATACCCTTTATAAGTTTGATATACATCAAAGAATACCTTTCTTCTTCAAAACTCTTGAACAATTATCTTTTGGTACCATATCGTAGGCCTTTCTAAATGAATAAATATCATTTTGAAGTTTTTTTCTTGACTATGTAGTGTTCCATTAAATGGCTCAATGAGTAAATAGCATTAATAGTAGATCTCCCTAACATGAACCCAAATTGGTTTCTATTATACTAGACACTTGTCTCAACCTTCTTTTGTTAACTCATCTCCATAATTTCATTGCATGACTAACTATGTTTATGTCGCAATAATTTACACAATTTTGAATATTTATTTTCTTCTTTTTAAATAGGTGCCATTGTACTCTTCCTATGTTCTTCGAGCATATTGTTATTCATCCAACAACAACAACAACAACAACTAAGCCTTTTCCCATACTAGACGGGGTCGGCTACATGGATTCTTTGTTTCCACATATCTCTATCGTGTGCCATGTTAGCAGTTAACTCCCAATAAGCTAGATCATTCTTTATTGTTTCTTTCCAACACTTTTGTGGTCGTCCTCTACCTCTTTTAATACTTTCCAAATTTAGGTTTTCTAACCTTCTTACAGGTTCTTCTTTTGATCTTCTTTCTATATGTCCAAACCATCTTAAACGATGTTCTCTCATTTTATCCTCTATTGGTGCCACTCCTAATTTGTTTCTAATAACCTCATTATGTATACGGTCTTTTCTTGTATGACTACTCATCCATCTCAACATCTTCATTTCTGTCATAGACATCTTTTGTACATGTTGATGATTAACTGCCCAACACTCAGAACCATAAAACATGGCAGGCCTAACTGCTGCTCTATAATATTTACCTTTTAATTTTAATGGTATCTTCTTATCACAAAGAATACCTGATGCTCCTCTCCATTTTAACCAACCAGCATTAATTCTATGTGTAACATCTCCATCAATTCTTCCATCACTTTGAAAAATTGACCCTAAGTATTTAAAACTTTCCTTTTGGGGAATGCAATGTGTGCCAATTTTAATTTCTATGTCCTTTGAAATAGCCAAATGATCAAACTTACATTCCATATATTCTGTCTTTGTTCTACTAAGTCGGAGGCCTTTGTTTTCTAATGTTTCTCTCCATAGTTCCAATTTTCTATTAACTTTTTCCTTAGACTCCTCCACTAATACAATGTCATCTGCAAATAACATACACCAAGGTACTTCATCTTGAATATGTTTTGTTAACTCATCCATCACCATTATAAATAAGTATGGACTTAAAGTTGATCCTTGATGTAACCCAATATTAACTTCAAAGAAGTCTGTCGTTCCTTCATGAGTCCTCACACATGTTTTTGCACCATCATACATGTCTCTTATAAGGTTAATATATGTCAATGGGATACCTCTTTTTTCCAAAGTTCTCCAAAGAACCTCCCTCGGTACCCTATCATAAGCTTTTTCTAGATCAATAAATATCATGTGAAGGTCTTTCTTTTTTGCTCTAAAATGTTCCATAAGACGTCTCAAAAGGTGAATCGCTTCAATAGTAGATCTACCTGGCATAAATCCAAATTGGTTATCTGTTGTACTTGATACTTGTCTTAACCTACGTTCAATAATTCTTTCCCATAATTTCATAGTATGACTCATTAACTTGATACCTCGATAATTCGCACAATTTTGAATGTCTCCCTTGTTCTTATATACGGGTATAAGTGTACTTGCTCTCCATTCCTCGGGCATCTTTTGGTTTTTCCATATTTCATTAAATAGTCTTGTGAGCCAAGTGATTCCTATTTCTCCTAGTATTTTCCAAACTTCTATAGGAATATTATCTGGTCCTACCGATTTACCACTCTTCATATGTTTAAGAGCCTCTTTGACTTCATTCTTTTGAATACGTCGGTAGAAATTGTGGTTTATATACTTTTCTGACTTGGCTAAATCTCCTAAACTAATACTAACATCTTTATTTTCATTAAAAAGATTATAAAAATAGTTTTTCCATCTATTTCTTATATCATCATTTGCCACTAGAATTTTTTCATCCTCGTCTTTTATGCATCTAACATAATTAAGATCTTTAGTTTTCTTATCTCTAGCCCTAGCTATCCTAAAAATATCTCTTTCACCCTCTTTTGAGTTGAGTTTTTTATATAAGTCCTCCCAAATCTTAGCTTTTGCTTCACTAACGGCCTTTTTTGCTTCCTTCTTTGCTTTCTTATAAGCTTCTAAAGTTTCACTAGTTTTCTTAGCATAATGTAATTTGTAACATGCCCTCTTTGCCTTGATTTTGTTTTGTACTACTTCACTCCACCACCAAGCTTCTTTTTGTGCCGGTACACCTCCCTTAGATACCCCTAACACATCTTTCGCCACTTTCCTAATATGTATAGCCATATTGTTCCACATATCAGAGGGTGTGCCAACATAATTCCAAACATCTCCTTAAAGGACTTTTTGTTTAAATATATCTTCTTTCTCACTTTTGAGGTTCCACCATTTAGTCCGAATAGCTCGATGCACTCTTTTCTTCTTTGTCCATTTTTTTTATTTGTAAATCCATAACTAAAAGTCGATGTTGGGTGGTTAAGCTTTCTCCTGGAATTACCTTACAATCTTTATAACACGCTCTATCTTTTTTTCTACAAATAAAGTAATCAATTTGTGTTTGTGATAAGCCACTCTTATAAGTAATTAAATGTTCATCTCATTTTTTGAAGATTGTATTGACTATAAAGAGATCAAATGACATAGCAAAATTTAAAATCTCCCTACCTTCCTCGTTTATATCCCCATAACCAAAGTTTCCATGAATCCCTTGATATCCTAATGCCTCTTTACCGACATGTCCATTTAAATCTCCTCCTAAACAAATCATCTCCCTTTGTGGAATCTTTTGAAACACCTTATCTAACTCTTCCCAAAAAACTGTCTTTATACTATCTTCTAGTCCTACTTGGGGTGCGTAAGCACAAACTATATTCAAAACCTCTACTCCTAACACTAATTTCAATGTCATGATTCGGTCACCATATATATTGTTATTCATCCAAATGACATTAAATCTTGTAAGCTAAATGATACCTAATAACAATAACAACTAAGCCTTTTCTCATACTAGATGAAATTGGCTACGTAGATTCTTTGTTTCTATAGAGCTTGATTGTTTGTCATGCTAATAGTGAACTCAACATAAGTTAGATCCTATGTTATCAATAGTGCGCTATAGCAGGTGACCCATAGAGGGCGACCCGCCAGGGCCACTATAGCACCGCTAACAGCGCTATAGCGGACCGCTATAGCACACTTAGCGTACACTTGATAGCGTCGTTTGGATCGGGTTGATTCACTTGGATTGACCCGATCCAAATTAAAGGATATAACCTAACACGACTCTCTCTATCTCTCTCCCGCTGCTCCTACGCAGACTCTCTCTTTCTCTCTCTCTCCTGCAGCTCCTACGCTGGCTCTCTTTGCTCCGCCTCTGTTGTCTCTCTCTCGCGGCCTCGCTTCTATTGTCCCTCTCTCGCCTCTCACCATCGTCGTTGCACCCAGCGCACAAGCAACACACCATCACCCTTTCCTTCAAACCCTCCTACTGGGGCTTGGGATTTGTCTGCGACATCTATGGCGAGCATGGCCAGAAGCGTTGGTATTACATGTGCAAGTCTTGTGGACTGGAAATGCATGCAGGTGAGTTCGGCTTCTTCATCTCCTTTTCTTTATTTGTGCTTTTAGGTCTCTTATCAATAAATCAGGTTTAGCCAAATACCCCGTGGGAGCTTACTCCCACGCCATGGGGCGGTAGTCGTGTTATGCATGGAAAGACTGGCTCATGGCATTCAGCAGGCCGTAGAAAACCACACTTGAATCGTTGAACTGTAATTCATAAATTGTTGTCATTCTCAAAAGACAGCAACTAGCTCTTCTCCTTTGGATGGAAATCAGCCACACCCCACCACTTAAAGGGCCTGCTAGTGATGTTATAGGACATGTACTTTTTCTTTTTTTGAGAATCGACTACGACCCACGATTGGGCTCCTCCTGCTCCAGTCGCTCCTCCTACCCTGTCGAGCATAAGCGAGTCAGGCTCCAACCAACCCTATAGCTTGTTGCTGCCTCGCATCAACCATATAGAAGAAAATCTGGATGCTGAATTGCGCGCGGCAGATGCAATAAGGGAACAAGGTCGTTGATTCCATCAAGCTTCACAGATCTGGATTCCACATGCTGCGTGCAGCAGTTGAGAATGGCTACTTTCTCGTTCCGTGAAGAAGAGTGCTTTAGGGATTCTATTTTGTTGGATGTGGATGAGTGTATGTTAACTGGGATTGTACCGTAGGTTGCAATACTATTAGAACATGTATGGTTGAATGAACCATCGAGCTTTCTTTCTTTCTTCTTATCTTTTTTGTTGCAATGGGAAGAAGAAACTTAAAACACATGCACACATCCTATGGAGAATTCTGGTGACTGATACAGTTTAGTGTTATGTGTTTTCGGAACTTTAAAAGCTTATAAGAAAGCAAAGAAGGAAGCAAAAAAGGCCGTTAGTGAAGCAAAAGCTAAGATTTGGGAGGACTTATATTAAAAACTCAACTCAAAAGAGGGTGAAAGAGACATTTTTAGGATAGCTAAGGCTAGAGATAAGAAAACTAAAGATCTTAATTATGTTAGATGCATAAAAGACGAGGATGAAAAAATTCTAGTGGCAAATGATGATATAAGAAATAGATGGAAAAACTATTTTTATAATCTTTTTAATGAAAATAAAGATGTTAGTATTAGTTTAGGAGATTTAGCCAAGTCAGAAAAGTATATAAACCACAATTTCTACCGACGTATTCAAATGAATGAAGTCAAAGAGGCTCTTAAACATATGAAGAGTGGTAAATCGGTAGGACCAGATAATATTCCTATAGAAGTTTGGAAAATACTAGGAGAAATAGGAATCACTTGGCTCACAAGACTATTTAATGAAATATGAAAAAACCAAAAGATGCCCGAGGAATGGAGAGCAAGTACACTTATACCCATATATAAAAACAAGGGAGACATTCAAAATTGTGCGAATTATCGAGGTATCAAGTTAATGAGTCATACTATGAAATTATGGGAAAGAATTATTGAACGTAGGTTAAGACAAGTATCAAGTACAACCGAGAACCAATTTGGATTTATGCCTGGTAGATCTACTATTGAAGCGATTCACCTTTTGAGACGTCTTATGGAACATTTTAGAGCAAAAAAAAAAGACTTTCACATGATATTTATTGATCTAGAAAAAGCTTATGATAGGGTACCGAGGGAGGTTCTTTGGAGAACTTTGGAAAAAAGAGGTATCCCATTGACATATATTAACCTTATAAGAGACATGTATGATGGTGCAAAAACATGTGTGAGGACTCATGAAGGAACGACAGACTTCTTTGAAGTTAATATTGGGTTACATCAAGGATCAACTTTAAGTCCATACTTATTTATAATGGTGATGGATGAGTTAACAAAACATATTCAAGATGAAGTACCTTGGTGTATGTTATTTGCAGATGACATTGTATTAGTGGAGGAGTCTAAGGAAAAAGTTAATAGAAAATTGGAACTATGGAGAGAAACATTAGAAAACAAAGGCCTCCGACTTAGTAGAACAAAGACAGAATATATGGAATGTAAGTTTGATCATTTGGCTACTTCAGAGGACATAGAAATTAAACTTGGCACACATTGCATTCCCCAAAAGGAAAGTTTTAAATACCTAGGGTCAATTTTTCAAAGTGATGGAAGAATTGATGGAGATGTTACACATAGAATTAATGCTGGTTGGTTAAAATGGAGAGGAGCATCAGGTATTCTTTGTGACAAGAAGATACCATTAAAATTAAAAGGTAAATATTATAGAGCAGCAGTTAGGCCTGCCATGTTTTATGGTTCTGAGTGTTGGGCAGTTAATCATCAACATGTACAAAAGATGTCTGTGACAGAAATGAAGATGTTGAGATGGATGAGTGGTCATACAAGAAAAGACCGTATACATAATGAGGTTATTAGAAACAAATTAGGAGTGGCACCAATAGAGGATAAAATGAGAGAACATCGTTTAAGATGGTTTGGACATATAGAAAGAAGATCAAAAGAAGAACCTGTAAGAAGGTTAGAAAACCTAAATTTGGAAAGTATTAAAAGAGGTAGAGGACGACCACAAAAGTGTTGGAAAGAAACAATAAAGAATGATCTAGCTTATTGGGAGTTAACTGCTAACATGGCACACGATAGAGATCTGTGGAAACAAAGAATCCATGTAGCCGACCCCGTCTAGTATGGGAAAAGGCTTAGTTGTTGTTGTTGTTGTTGTTGATCCTCTGCAGACTGTGCACTCAAGGGAGTATAGAATACTAAAGCGGCGGTAGCGGTAAGTTTTTGTTGCCTAGTGTCTAATCACTTCATGCATATTCGATCTTGTTGTGTAGAAAAACATTTTCTTGATGGTACATGCGTCTTCCTAGTGATCGACCGATTATATATGTTTGTGTGTGCAGCAAAATTCCACACAAACACGTACACTAGGAACTTTTTCGTTTTCAGCTTTTTTGGGAATGACAAGGTGGGCCGGAGTTGGCATAGTCTTGCCAGATATACCTGAAATAGCCACAGTGTACTTGAACTCTCGACCTTAAGGTGGACTACCAAATGCTGAATCCTTAACCATGCATGACGTTTGTCCATTATTAGAGCTTAAGTGGTATTTGATCTATGGTTCACGATAAAGTATCATTGGTTTCTTACTTGAAGGGATTGACCTTTTTTTGTAAGCCATTTGAGGAGTATGTTTGAAAATAATGGAAACATATGAGCATGAAGAAGGAAATGCCGAGCTTTGAAAACATAATTCATATCTGTGGCACCTTATGTATGTTCTATAATGCCTTTATGAGCAGATTTGGGTAAATCTACTTTCTCTTAGGTTATTTTCTTTATTTGCATCAGGGTCTTTGGCGTTTCTCTTCATTCATCGTTATCAACAGCATTTGCTCTTCAACATGAAGCAAATAATCACACCAGAGCAAGTATGTGCACCGCATGTTGTATGTGCATGTTCTATGTTTCTTGTTTGGTGGATGTTGAAACAATAAGAGCCAAAGTAAATAGGCTTTAGAGAGAGGTGTGAAATGTAGGCTACCTTGAAATGCCTATGATTTGCTCTTACTATTTGGCTGAAATTAGTTAAGAAGTTGTGTTTCTTGATATTTCTTAGAAATTATATATATATATATATAAATTTTTAATCATAAATAAAAGTGTACCGCTAAATCCGCTATATCCCCACTACCGCTATATTAAGGTTGACTGCTAATAACCCGCTAACTGCTATTGATAACATAGGTTAGATCATTGTAGTCATCTTCCTCTTTTAACCGCTATTGTGTACCGCTAACCGCTATTGTTTCCTTCCAACACTTTTGTAGTCATCTTCCTCTTTTAACATTTTCACCATTCAGTTTCTTATACATTCTTAACTCCGCCCATGTAAAGGATCACCCTTGCATTGCCGATCCCAAGCCCGGATAAAGGAGGAGGGTTGTGTTAGACTTCCGACAGCCAGCGTAAAACTTTGTCGGATTTTTATACCATGGATTACATAAATATGAGCATTGTGTTAGGGCATCCCCTCTTAGAGATGCGCTGCAAAGCCTGAATGTAGTGAAAAGTAAGCAAGGGTCACTACATTTTCGCCCGGATGTAATGAATCAATTGTAGAGAGGGTTTCCACATCATGGAAGGGTGTGGGTAAAGAAGTTAGTTATGCTACATTGCTGCCCGAATGTAATGAATAAATTATAGAGAGGGTCTCCATATTTTTAATATAGACAGATGCGGGGGTAAGGAAGCTGGTTCTAGATAATAAGAATCGTATTAGTTCTTCGAATATCGAAACATTGTTCGGTAAGCTAATGGAAGTGGTAGATACTATGATTCGGAGAAAGATTGATATTCTATGTTTACAAAAGACAAAGTGGGTTGTAGAAAAAGCAAAAGAGATTGAGGATACAGGTTTTAAATTATGGTACTCAAGGAAAAGGCTCGAAACAGAGTTGGTATTATCATAAATAAAGATTTAAAGGATAGTGTAGTAGACGTACAACGATATGGTAACCGAATCATCACGTTGAAATTAGTATTAGGAGCAGAGGTTTTCAATATAGTTTGTGCTTACGCACCCTAAGTAGGACTAAAAAATAGTATAAAGGCGGCTTTTTGGGAAGAGTTAGATAAGGTGATTCAAAGAATTCTACAAAGGGAGATGATTTGTTTAGGAGGAGACTTAAATAGCCATGTTGGTAAAGAGGTATTAGGATATCAAGGTATTCATGGAAACTTTGGTTTTGGGGATATAAATGAGAAAGGTAGGGAGATTTTAAATTTTGCTATGGCATTTGATCTCTTTATAGTCAATACAATCTTATAAAAACGAGATGAACATTTAATTACTTAAAAGAGTGGTTTATCACAAACACAAATTGATTATTTTATTTGTATGAAAAAAGATAGAGCGTGTTGTAAAGATTGCAAGGTAATTCTAGGAGAAAGCTTAACTGTCCAACATCGACTTTCAGTTATAGATTTACAAGTGAAAAAATGGACAAAGAAGAAAAGAGTGCATCGAACTATTTAGACTAAATGGTGGAACCTTAAAAGCGAGAAAGAATGTATATTTAAACAGAAAGTCCTTCAAAGAGATGCTTGGAATTATGTTGGTACACCATGTGATATGTAGAACAATATGACTATACATATTAGGAAAGTGGCGAAAGATGTGTTAGGTGAATCTAAGGGAGGTGTACCGGCACAAAAACAAGTTTGATGGTGGAGTAAAGTAGCACAAAATAAAATCAAGACAAAGAGGTCATGTTACATATTGCATTATGCTAAGAAAGCTAGTGAAACTTTAGAGGCTTATAAGGAAGCGAAAAAGGTCGTCAGTGAAGCAAAAGCTAAAATTTTGGAGGATTTATATAAAAAACTCAACTCAAAAGAGGGTGAAAGAGATATTTTTAGGATAGCTAGGGCTAGAGATAAGAAAACTAAGGATCTTAATTCTATTAGATGCATCAAAGACGAGGATGAGAATATTCTAGTGGCAAATGATGATATAAGAAATAGATGGAAAAGATATTTTTATAATCTTTTTAATGAAAATAAAGATGTTAGTATTAGTTTAGGAGATTTAGCCAAGTTAGAAAAGTATATAAACCATAATTTCTACAGACGTATTCAAAAGAATGAAGTCAAAGAGGCTCTTAAACATATGAAGGGTGGTAAATCGGTAGGACCAGATAATATTCCTATAGAAGTTTGGAAAATACTAGGAGAAATAGGAATCACTTGGCTCCTATTTAATGAAATATGGAAAAACCAAAAGATGCCCGAAGAATGGAGAGCAAGTACACTTATACCCATATATAAGAACAAGAGAGACATTCAAAATTGTGCGAATTATTGAGGTATCAAGTAAATGAGTCATACTATGAAATTATGGGAAAGAATTATCGAACGTAGGTTAAGACAAGTATCAAGTACAACAGAGAACCAATTTGGATTCACATCTTATGAAATATTTTAGAGTAAAATGAAAGACCTTCACATGATATTTATTAATCTAGAAAAAACTTACGATAGGATACCAAGAGAGGTTCTTTGGAGAACCAAGAAAAAAAGAGGTATTTCATTGACATACATAAAACTTATAAGAGACATATACGATGGTGCAAAAACATGTGTGAGGACTCATGAAGGGATGAAAGACTTCTTTGAAGTTAATATTGGGTTACATCAAGAATCAACTTTAAGTCCACACTTATTTATAATGGTGATTTAAGAGTTAACAAAACATATTAAGATGAAGTACCTTGGTGTATGTTATTTGGAGATGACATTGTGTTAGTGGAGGAATCTAAGGAAAAAGTTAATAGAAAATTGGAACTGTGGAGAGAAACATTAGAAAGTAAAGGCTTCCGACTTAGTAGCATAAAGACAGAATATATGAAATGTAAGTTTAATCATTTGGTTACTTTAGAGGATATAAAAATTAAGATTGGCATATATTGCATCTCTAATAAAAAAGTTTTAAATACCTAAGGTCAATTTTTCAGAGTGATGAAAGAATTAATGGAGATGTTATGCATAGAATTAATGCTGGTTGGTTAAAATGAAGAGGAGCATCATGTATTCTTTGTGATAAGAACATCCATTAAAGTTAAAAGATAAATATTATAGAGCAACAATTAGACCTGTCATGTTTTATGGTTATGAGTGTTGGGCAGTTAACCATCAACATGTACAAAAGATGTCTGTGACAGAAATGAAGATGTTGAGATGGATGAGTGGTCATACAAGAAAAGACCGTATACATAATGAGGTTATTAGAAACAACTTAGGAGTGACACCAATAGAGGATAAAATGAGAGAATATCGTTTAAGATGGTTTGGACATATAGAAAGAAGATCAAAAGAAGAACCTATAACAAGGTATGAAAAACTAAATTTGAAAAGTATTAAAAGTGGTAGAGGTTGACCACAAAATTGTTGGAAAGAAACAATAAAGAATGATCTAGTTTATTATGAGTTAACTGCTAACATGGCATATGATAGGGCTATATGGAAACAAAGAATCCACTAACCCTTTTCCTATACTAGACGGGGTTAGCTACATGGATTCTTTGTTTCCACAGAGCTCTATCATGTGCCATGTTAATAATTAACTCACAATAAGCTAGATCATTCTTTATTGTTTCTTTCCACCACTTTTGTGGTCGTCCTCTACCTCTTTTAATACTTTCCAAATTTAGTTTTTCATACCTTCTTAAAGGTTTAGCCGACCCCGTCTAGTATGGGAAAAGGCTTAGTTGTTGTTGTTGTATACCTTCTTAAAGGTTCTTCTTCTGATCTTCATTCTGTATGTCCAAACCATCTTAAACGATATTCTCTCATTTTATCTTCTATTGGTGTCACTCCTAATTTGTTTCTAATAACCTCATTATGTATATGGTCTTTTCTTATATGACCACTCATCCATCTCAACATCTACATTTCTGTCGCAGACATCTTTTATATATGTTGATGGTTAACTGCCCAACACTCAAAACCATAAAACATGGCAGGTGTAATTGTTGCTCTATAATATTTACCTTTTAACTTTAATGGTATCTTCTTATCACAAAGAATACCCGATACTCCTCTCCATTTTAACCAACCAGCATTAATTCTATGCGTAACATCTCCATCAATTCTTCCATCACTCTGAAAAATTGACCCTAGGTATTTAAAATTTTCCTTTTGGGGAATGCAATGTGTGCCAATTTTAATTTCCATGTCCTCTGAAGTAACCAAATGATCAAACTTACATTCCATATATTCTGTCTTTATTCTACTAAGTCGGAGGCCTTTGCTTTCAAATGTTTCTCTCCATAGTTCCAATTTTCTATTAACTTTTTCCTTAGACTCCTCCACTAACACAATGTCATCTGCAAATAACATACACCAAGGTACTTCATCTTGAATATGTTTTGTTAACTCATCCATCACCATTATAAATAAGTATGGACTTAAAGTTGATCCTTGATGTAACCCAATATTAACTTCAAAGAAGTCTGTCGTTCCTTCATGAGTCCTCATACATGTTTTTGCACATCATACATGTCTCTTATAAGGTTAATATATGTCAATGGAATACCTCTTTTTTCCAAAGTTCTCCAAAGAATCTCTCTCGGTACCCTATCATAAGCTTTTTCTAGATCAATAAATATCATGTGAAGGTCTTTCTTTTTTGCTCTAAAATGTTCTATAAGACGTCTCAAAAGGTGAATCGCTTCAATAGTAGATTTGTCTGGCATGAATCCAAATTGGTTCTCTGTTGTACTTGATACTTGTCTTAACCTACGTTCGATAATTCTTTCCCACAATTTCATAGTATGACTCATTAACTTGATACCTCGATAATTCGCACAATTCTGAATGTCTCCCTTATTCTTATATATGGGTATAAGTGTACTCGCTCTCCATTCCTCAGGCATCTTTTGGTTTCTCCATATTTCACTAAATAGTCTTGTGAGCCAAGTGATTCCTATTTCTCCTAGTATTTTCTAAACTTCTACAGGAATATTGTCTGGTCCTACCGATTTACCACCCTTCATATGTTTAAAAGCCTCTTTGACTTCATTCTTTTGAATACGTCGGTAGAAATTGTGGTTTATATACTTTTCTGATTTGGCTAACTCTCCTAAGTTAATCCTAACATCTTTATTTTTATTAAAAAGCTTATAAAAATAGTTTTTCATCTATTTCTTATATCATCGTTTGCCACTAGAATTGTTTCATCCTCGTCTTTGATGCATCTAAAAGAATTAAGATCTTTAGTTTTCTTATCTCTAGCCCTAGCTATACTAAAAATATCTCTTTCATCCTCTTTTGAGTTGAGTTTTTTATATAAATATTCCCAAATTTTAGCTTTTGTTTCACTAACAGCCTTTTTCGCTTCCTTCTTTGTTTTCTTATAAGCTTCTAAAGTTTCACTAGTTTTCTTAGCATAATGTAATTTGTATCATGCCCTCTTTGCCTTGATTTTATTTTACACTACTTCACTCCACCACCAAGCTTCTTTTTGTGCCGGTACACCTCCCTTAGATTCACCTAACACATCTTTCGCCACTTTCCTAATATGTATAGCCATATTGTTCCACATATCACAAGGTGTACCAACATAATTCCAAGCATCTCCTTGAAGGACTTCCTGTATACATATATCTTTTTTCTCGCTTTTGAGGTTTCACCATTTAGTCTAAATAGCTCAATACACTCTTTTCTTCTTTATTCATTTTTTTATTTGTAAATTCATAACTAAAAGTCTATGTTGAGTGGTTAAACTTTCTCCTAGAATTACCTTGCAATCTTTACAACAAGCTCTATCTTTTTTCTACAAATAAAGTAATCAATTTGTGTTTGTGATAAGCCATTCTTATAAGTAACTAAATGTTCATCTCATTTTTTGAAGATTTTATTGACAAAGTTTTCTTACAAGTCTAGATCAACAAAGTTTACACTGGCTGTCGGAAGCCTAACACAACCCTTCTCCTTTATACGGGCTTGAGACCGGCAATGCAAGGGTGATCCCTTACATGAGCGGAGTTTTCTTGTTGATCTAGACAACGGTATATTTCAGAATTGAGACGCACTTATACTCATGAAAGGGCTATGATTATCTGTAGGCTGTAGAAAAGAAAGGGCCCCAAATAAAGACATTAGATAGATCAGAGATACTTCAGGAATATACATCAAGAAGTGACAAATACAAGAATGAAATTCTCAATCACAGGACAGAAATACAAATTTCTCCATGATTCATGACATGTTCATTGTAATGGACAGAGTTTGGAGATCCATGTCAATATTGATCCAACTTGGATGTGCTAAGGTGTATAAATGCAGTAATAAAAACAAATTGTGCAAAAAAGGGTAAAGTTTAAGAAGAAAAGCTTGAAAGTAACACTTACAGCTTCCATTAACATCTGGACATCTGCATCGGGAACTTGATGACCTATCTTATGCAGGCCTAATTTTAGTTCCTCAAATGTTATTTTCCCATTTTTGTTTGAATCCATCATGTCAAACATCTCCTTTATACCAGCCACTTCCTCAGCAGACAAGTGTTCAGCGATCACCTGCAACATTCAAAAACAGTATGGAAGATTTAGTGATGATAAGCAGAGTCACCAATGCAGTACAACTTGGTCAAAACTCTATGACCCAAGATTTGGATTGAGCATACACTAAATGTAGGCAAAACAACAGAGCTTTAAATTCATTTCATGCTTCAATTCTTACCCGTAGAGCTTTCTTTTTGAACTTGCTCATAACAGAAAATTGTTTCAGCCTTGCCTTAACGGTCTCTCCAAGAGGAACATTCGGTACTTTTTTCACATTCTGCAGCCATGGATGATCTGCTCCCAGAACATCAAGGGAAAATCAAAAGGTGAATCAGCACATTAATTGCATATACAACTAGTTGATTCATATGCATCATACAGTGAACTTCAAAACACAAACAAAAAAGAAAATAACGGATTTAATCATTTAGACAACCTAAAGGTTTGTTTCTTAAACTGATCAAAAAAGGAAAAAGAACTTATGATGTCATAAACCATGAATTATTACATGTTAGAGACAAATATGTTATCCAGGTTACAGGTACCAATAATTAGTCAAGACTAACAGAAATAAAGATCAACAACCATGTCTAAAATACTTAAGATAACCTCTTCCAAGAAAACATTTGGCATTTGGAAAAAGAGGTGCACATCACCCATGTTCATACTTGTAACAAATCCATCCTTTCAACTTCATCTTCATGATTATACTTCTGCTGAGCAGAATTTAAAGTAGGTTCAGTAGGTGTTCATATCGACCAAATAAAAAGCATAGAACATTATAGTCAATAACTTTCAGCGAAGAGTACCAAACCAATGAGCGTACAAAGATGCATGAAGCGGTTTCCAATCCAAAAGAGCTACTAATAAGCATGTTAAGTGTAAAACTACTCCTTGCAGATAAGCATCACAGAGATTAGCTTCCGATATTTGGATACACCACTGTCGTGCACTCAATCATGGTTGACATCATGAATCAGCAAGGACATGCATCAGATTATTATTCAATTAACTATTTTCCATCAAAATAATATGTTGACACTGCCATTGCACCTTGTATTTAACAAATCAAGGTAGCTAACAGTCAAAACCAGAAATTTCAAGAGAGATGCTTTTATGGATTGTCACGGAATGCCTAAAAAATATCAATACGGCAGCTTAAAGTCATGATAAACATACCAAGTACTTGTTGAGCAGTCAGTCGACGCTTAGGATCTGGATCCAACATTCTTTTCACAAGATCCTTCGCATTATCTGAAACTTTTGGCCAAGGGTCTCTTTTAAAGTCTATAACAGAACGAATAATTGCCTGCGCAACCCCCTGTTCCGTTTCTGCAAGGAAGAGAGACATTTTCTGTAAGATAACTTGCAACAAAAGAAACTTCCACATGAGAATCTGTTACTAAAGACATGAGGAAACAATGGGGGCTTGCAATTCAACCAGTTTATAGCTTCAAAGATAAGGCTAGAAATTAAACCAACTTGTTAATAATGTGCTTAAGTGGCCACTTAAGTGTGTTTTTGTGCTTAGCCCCTTAGGCACTAAGGCATATAACATTTATATGTAATATCATGTAATCATCCATTTAATTAAATTATACATGTAAGTAAGCAAACAGCTCTACTTGATTTCATAAAAAGTATTGAAAAATAAATTCTAAACACTTAAAGGTCAACTCTTTCCTTCAAAAAGAAAATTTTAAAAAATTATGAGTTACTACAGGTTTACATGTCTACAAATCTCATGCATTTATTTAACTTCATATTTGTAATACATAAGTTTGCTCTGGAGATGGCTGGCCAAGACAAGAAAGATGATTACATGCGCTTAGCTTTGTTTTACATAAGGTGGAAGAGAAAGGCAAAAGTTTTTGATAGAGGTCCCACATCTCCCTCCTTGAGGCATTGTACTCACTCAATGACTTATCTTTGTTCTATATGATGTTGACAAAGGGTAAGTTGTTATAAGATAGCACAGCCATTTGCTGATTATATATATAGAGAGAGGGGTAGTTTTATATGCATAATATTGTTACAGTACAAAATCATGCATAATCCTCCATTTGACATGCGCTTGAACCACCCTTCACCACTTTCCATGCTCCACTTTCCCGAACCACCTTCCACCAACAAAAATTGCTATCATCACTGCCAAAACCCTAGGTAAGGTTTTACCACCTCTATATATAAATATTTAGGTTTTCTAGGTAGTTTTGATGGTAGCGGTGGATGTTTTCACCGGTGGAAGGTAGTTTTGGAAAGTGGAGGAGCAGTGAAAGGTGGTAGAGGTCAACGGCCGGTGGTTGAAGTTGTGAAACTATGTCAAATAGGATATTATTGAAGATTATGATTGTAAAACATTATGCATATAAAACTACTATATAATATATATAAGGCTATTCACCTAGGGTCAGTATTGAGTACAATGCAGGACCAATTTGGATTCATATAAGAGATATTCATTATTGAACCTATTGAAACATCTTATAAAACATTTTAAAGCAAAAAATAGAATCTTTACATGATTTAGAAAAACATATATGATAGTGTTAAGAGATATCTTTTGGAGAACCTTGGAAAAAAGAGATACACTATTGACATATTTCAATCTTATAAGAGATATAGATGTTGCTGCACAAACATATGTGATCACATGAAGGAACGACGAACTTCTTTGAAATTAATATTGAATTACACCAAGGATCAGTTTAAGTCTTTATTTATCTACCATAGTTATTGATGAGTTAAAAAAGCACATTCAAAATGAAGTACCTTGGAGTACGTTACTTGTAGATGACATTATTAATCTAACGAAATGGTTAATAGGAAACTGAAACTATAAAGAAAAATATTTAAAAAATAAAGGTTTTTGACTTAATAAAACAAAGATAGAATATATATATATATATATATATAATGTAAGTTTAACCATTTGGTTATTACGAATAACATGAAAAATAATATTGGCATGCATTGCATCTCTCAAAAGGAAAGTTTTACTATACAATGGAGATGCCAAACATAATTAATGCCGGTTGGTTAAAATAGAGGGGTACCTCTAGAATTCTACCTCCCAAGAAGATACCAAGTTGAAAAGCAAATATTATGCCGCAACAATTAAACTTTCTATTTATATGGTTTTAATTGTTGGGTAATTAATCATTAACATGTACAAAAAGATGTTTATGGTAGAAATGAAGATGCTAAAATAGATATGTCATCACGTGAGGAAAGACCATATTCATGATGAAGTTATCAAAAACAAATTAGGAGTAACATCAATAAATGATAAAATGAGAAAAATCATTTAAGATGGTTTAAACCAGTGTTATCCGTATCGCATTGTATCGTATGATACAGGTTATGGTGCCGTATCATACGATATGACCAAAAAAAATTTTATGGGTTTTTAGCCTCTGTTCACGTCTCTTCACTAACAATATCACATCACTGGAGTGTCATATACTCAATAATCGAAGAAATGGAGCTCATCGTTTTGCTTACATATGAAAATGAGCAAATGTGTCAACTATATGTACAAAGATAGCAGTTTGTTAATTTTGATATATTAGAGGAGTGGATTATGAAAGATAATGAAGAAAATACACTCCTAACCGAAGAAGGCATTGCATGGATTAATTTGAAAGAAGGCAACAACATCATCAAGGAGATGAAGATTTTGATTTTGAAGTAGAAGGTGGTGAGAATCTTCAGCAAGGACAAGATGAAGATTATTTAGTTGATGATCCTTATTACAATATGTAAATGTAAATGTATTTCATGTTTTGCTTCAAAATATGTAATTTTTTTTAATTGTTCAATGGTGAATGATCAATATGTACTAAACTTTGCATTATATAAATTCTTTGCAATTATCATGTTTTTGCTAATTTTTTCTAATTTTTCGGGGGGTTTCTGATTTTTTTAGGTTTTTACTAATTTTTTAATATTAAAATACGATACGATATGATACGCCCGTATCGTGGACCAAAGCGATACACGATACAATATGCATCGAACAACACTGGTTTAAACATTTGGAAAGGTGAACAAAGGAAGCTCCAATAAGAAGGTATGAGAAACTAGATTGAGAAAATGTTAAAAAAGAACACAAAAGTGTTGGAAGAAAACAATAAAGAGTGATCTAGCTTTTCTTGAGTTATTATTAGCATGGCATATGATCAAGCTCTATATAAACAAAGAATCCATATAACGACCCCATCTAGTATGGGAGAAGGCTTAGTTATTGTTGTTATATATAGAAAAGAAATTATATTACTTTATCCTTCAATTCCAAAACAAAATCATAAACTTGCCACAAGACATGATTCCTTTCATCGCCATCCTTCACCATGCTTGGACAAATATGCACATTTTTTTTAGTATCATGTTAGAAATATAAGTTAAGCATGTTACTGGACTTACAATAGCAACGATATTATTTTATTAGCATTTGAATTTTGAGCCTTTTTAATTTTTTAACTTATTTAACATTTAAAATATTTTATGATACTTTGATCCACTATAATACACTATACTAATCTTAAATTGGCCTTAAATGGCAAAACCTTTGTGAGGGACTTAGATATATTTACTATTCATTGTTTTACTTGATATCGATGACATACATTTTACCTTTTCAGAATGAATTTCTAATTATTAAGTATACTTATTTCTAGATCTTGCTTTACCAAGGTGGTGCTAAAGCTTAGGGGCGAGTAGGATAACTGGTGCTAAACACTATTAACCACATAGATCATATCGTGATTTACTAAACCAAAGTGTTTCAATGAATTTCTTCATGTTCAGTTTGTTAAACTAACAACCAAAGTACAAGCAGCTACACCAAGTTACATGAGCCAAATGTGAACAAGCAGTGTTTAGTTCAACTTGGCTCAAATATGGTTGTATAGTGGTTTATGTGTGTGCGTGTTTTTGTATGTGTACCTTACCTTAACTAAACCTTACGAAATAGGTGGGATCAGCTAGGAGGTGCAACAAGAGGACTTCCTAGCAGATCATCCAATCCTAGTACTGTTCTTGCCCCGTGCATGCTTAATTTTAGAGTTTGGATGGGATCCGATGCATTTATGCTTGAAATGTTGCACCCTTTAAGACCCAACAAAGTTTTATGACGTCAGCTACCTAAAGCAACCCTCCTCCTTTATCTGGGCTTTCGTGTGTGCATATTTTGTGTTTGAATGTGAAAGCCATGATAGCCCAACTAGATGCATGGTGCATATGTAATCAAATGGCCATTAGTTTCAATTTTATAATAAAAAGTGATTATAATTCCTTCATTTAAAGGAGTAAGAAACTCATTTTGATAAAAAGTATATAGAACAAATATAGGATCTAGCACAGTGTTGTTGTGTATATCGTGCATATCGCACAATATGTGGCAACACATATACTATTGAGGACATAATACATCCTCCCATATCAATAGGGGGATACATAATCATGTGATACGCCTACAGTAGACCCCCAAAAGTGCATGTGATGTGGTTTTTTTGGCGGTTGGCTTATAAAGTTGGCCCCTTCCTCCTACAACACACCATGCTCTTACATGAAGGAAGCTCTTGCAGCTTTTTCAAGCATAACTAGCATGTTCGGGCTTGATTTTCAGCATTTCAACTTGATTCTCGCCTTGATTTTCACCATCATTGAGGTATAATTTTCTTTTTTAGCATTTAAGGAAGGTTTTAAGGTATACCTTCATTTTCATCATTTTAACATTCCAAACCTTTTTCTTTCAAATGACTTCTGCTTTTTCTTCCATTTCCGTTCTTCTTCTTATATTAGCACTCTTAGTCAGGACGAGGAATGACAGTACATTGATATAGTAACAGATAGTGATTCAGATTCAACTTATTCAATGACAATATATAAATGCATCTTCGGCATTTGGCATTTTCTCAAGAGAGGAGGCCTCATCCACATAAAGCATCAGCTTGCAAGAAGCGAGAACTAGGTGACATCATGTCATATGGGTACCACCTCATACAAAGACCAAAATGATAAGAGTTGAAGAAGAGAACTATGCTTAATCAATATAGAGAAGTTTTGGAGGCTGAATGTCTAGATAGATATTAGACTTTTTTAATTACTATTATGTAATATGTAGTACTAAAACTTTGATGTTATGTAGGTTTATGTATAAATAATATGAAGTTTGGTTTGAAGTTTGTAGTACCGAAACTTTGATGTTATGTAGGTTTGGTGTTGTTCATTCATGAAGTTTAAACTTTGATGTTATGTAGGTTTGGTGTTCTTCATTCATGAAGTTTAAACTTTGATGTTGTTGATTCTTAGATAACAATGGCATAGGTTAATATAATGTTGTTATTTGTAAGTATTTCATTAATGTTGTTGATTATTCGAGTAATAATGTTGTTAATTTGTTATTAGTTATATGCACTCTATCTTTTTAATTTTAGGATTTCTTGTCATGTAAGAATAATTACTGAGTTTAGTTTTTGTTAAGTTTAGTATTAAACTAGATTTTTCTGATTTTTATTTCTAAAAGTTCTTCAGATTTTGTTTTAATACAATATGAGCCATACACACAACACTGGTCTCACATTATAGTTTATGTTCAGCTCATCTCAGCTTGCGCTTGATTCAACCTGAGCGAGCAAACATGCCAAGCATAAATGCTACTTCAAGTTAGTGAGACAAGTCTGGATTCAACTTGTCTATCATCCCTACCCAAGGGTCTGGGATCAACTGGAAAACCTGATTTGAGCGCTATCTGTGAATGTTGATAAAAGGCACCAATTAAGTAAGTTGGCTCATCTATGAGGCTGTATTGCGAAATTAGCAACCTTATAGCTTCTTATTTTGCAATAAAAGGAAGAATATAAGTATCAGAATCTCGACTCTAATGCTCCCCCTTGTCTCTGAAATGGCAGCAGTACTTCCGAAAACCTCACCTGCCCAGAAAGGAGGAACTCCACATAGCAAGATGTATAGAATAACACCTGCACTCCACACATCAACTTCTGGGCCATAATTCCTTCTCAGCACTTCCGGTGCCATGTAATATGGACTGCCCACTATTTCTGTAAAGCGCTCACCTTCACAGACATGAGAAATACTCAGTTAAAAAGAGCAGAACTTCCAAAACTTCAAGGAGCAAAACAAGATCGCCTTCTGTTACCAGGCTTGAAGAAGATGGAGAGTCCAAAGTCAATGGCCTTAAGGGGAGAACTTTCCTTTTTATTTGCAAACAGAAAGTTCTCCGGTTTGAGGTCTCTATGCATCACCCCATACTTATGACAAAGCTGCAAAATAATAGGAAAACTTGAAATTGAGTATTCTGATCACATTATAATCATCATGGAGAGATAAAAGGCTTTCTAATTTGAATTAGAAAATGGCTACATAACAACAGACAGTAACCACCATTAGCTAACCAGGCAAGGATATGAGGGAGGCTTCATTGCCGATGCAGGATAGTCCAATTTCTAAGAACAAATGTGGCTTTACAAAGGTTAATGTCAGCATAAGAAGCGATATGATTTCACATTTAACACAACCTATGCAATAAAAAATGTGGCACTTAAAAAGCCAAATGCGCACAAAACTTCACAATGAACTTGTCAATATCACTTTGAAAAGTATAGCCCTCAAAAGTTTGGAAGACGCTGAAAGCAGAATTACCTATAAAAAAAGCATTTTGTCAAGAGTTGGATATGCTGTAATTCAATTATGAGTTTAAAACCATCAACATCACCAAAACCTAAACACTGTGGGAGCTAAACAATTGAATCTAATAGTCATCATCACAACAGCCAGTAGGAATTTTGTACTAAAACAACCATAACAGGAAACAGCAACTCTGAATACAAGCTCCACTGCACTTAGAGGTACAGTAAAATCAAGCAAACAAGTGGGCTAACCTCTTGCCTCTATCAGGCAAAAGGAAAAAAGTGCAATGACATGGAAAAGGAAAGAGGCCCGAAAGCACAGTACCCCACAAAGAAGAGTTTGGATCATCCGACAGTCATATAACAGAATAAGATAAAGCCAACAAAGGCACAAAAGCACAAAAAATGAAAAGGCTCTAATCACCACCGACATCAAAAAGTGACGAAAACAACAATAAGAAAGCCAAAAAGAATTGCCACCAATTGGAAAGCTTCCACGATCTCAAGAAGAGAACCAATTAACGCTGATGAAATTCCAGAACCAACCAAAACCATGTAAACAAAAACACTAAAGAACAAAGAACAAAGAAAAGAACCCAAATTAGCTACCAGTGACCAAGAACCAGGATTGTGGGAATAAAAAGAACCCCCTTAAGGAAAGAGGAACAGCAAACCTGGACGACTTCGACGATAGTGCGTGTAACGATGGCAGCGGCGCGCTCGGTGTAGCTTCCGCGGGCGACGATGCGGTCGAAAAGTTCGCCACCTTCACACAGATCCATCACGAGATGGACGGCATTGTCGTCCTCATAAGTATCCTTGAGGCTCACTATCTTCGGGTGCTTCGGCAAATGCTTCATGATAGCGACCTCTCGCCGGACGTCCTCAATATCGACCTGAGTGCGAAGCTTCTTCTTGGAGATCGATTTGCATGCGAAGGCCTCGCCGGAGGCTAGGTCGGTGCAGAGATAGCTGATCCCGAACTCGCCGCGCCCGAGCTCTCGGCCGAGGACGTATACGGACTCGATATTGTGCCCGGTCGGGTTGCTCAGCACAGTGAGCTTTCCTCCACCGGCGCCGTGTTCCTTGTTCACCTGGAATTCGGCCGAGAAGGGGTTCGGTTTCTTCTTGTTCTTCTTTTTGTCCTTAGGAGATGTGCAGCAGTTACCCATTGATCGATTTTACCGCAAAGATAGCACAATTGAGGTCAGAACGACCACCAAAGCCTCTGTTTTTGTTCCCTTTACAGGGAAAACCAAATTGAATTCGAAGAAAGCAATAAGGAGACGAAAGTTAAGCTTATGGTTTTGGTTGTGTGAATCTAGAAACAGGGTTGGAAGTTAATTGGAGGAATTCGATGAGGATGGGGCAGAGAATTCGTTTCGGGCTAGGGGGATGAAACGGCTGGCGCCAAAAACCGGTGTTAAAGGAGACTATAGCTGAATTCTGCATTAAAAGGGAGAGTTGAGAGAGAGAGAGAGGGTTGGGAAAAGGGAAGGATTTTGGTGGGGAAGGAAAACGCTGAAGAAGAGGAAGGTCAATCCATGTCGGAGCCTCTCTCTCGCAGAAATTCACCAATAAAAAGCATTATAATACAAAAAAAATAACAATCACAGGGGTGAAAGTCCCCAGAATTCCTCCCTGGAAGAAAATGCGATATGCAATCCCCCTTGCTAACTTGCGTGATTTCAACATTAATAGATTAACCCCTTCTTATGTATTCAATCTCAAAAATGCCACGCTTTTCTATTCCATGGGTGAGCTTCGGGCCATGGTAACTCGGGCTTGAACGATAAAGCTTCTTTCAGTCGCCCAAATTGTGACACGAACTAGCTTTTGTTTAAATTAACCTTGTAACCCCATCTGAAACGACACCATCAATCTCATCTTTTAGAATCCAGGTGTATATATGGATTTACAATTTTGTTTCGACTTTAGATTCGGGAGTAACGGGCTTTGAAATTTTGCATTTTTTTTAAATATTTTAATTCGAAAATATAATTTTTCAAAATTTCAAGTCAATATCGCTTCACCCCACTATAATGTAGATTTGTGACCTCTTTCGTTGCCGTATCATGAAACCTTAGTTATATATATAATCTATCACAATTTTTATTTATAATAAGAATTCAACAAAATGTTAGAATGGGTACAACATACCACCGCAACTTACGACGTGAGTCAGCACACATATGTAAACTACAGTATGATTTACAAACGATAAAATGTCAAAGAAAATGGGTTACAAGTGATATCGGGTTGTATCGTATATAAATCTCAATTAGTATGATGTATCAATACATTCACACAATATACACCAATGCATACAACACTGACTTAATTCACCGTAACTGTATCAGTCTCAATAAGCTTTTTATCTATCTATATATGTATGTATATAGAGAGAGAAAATTTGGTATGTACAATGCTCAAATCCACTCAATGATTTTTATTGTTTGATTGATGTAATTAATGGTAGAAAATTAGATTTAAAAAAGTTATACAAGTATTTAAAAATATAAAAGATAATCTTATTATATTTATGTTCCTCAAAATCAAAGAGAATACATGTATGCCGATTTGTTATATATATATATAGAGAGAGAGAGAGAGAGAGAGAAAGAAAGAATTTGTTACATGCTAACACACTAGGTGGTAATATATTCAAACAAATTTTAATTTATCTTGAGTGATGAATTTTCTAATTAAGAAAAATAAAAGGTACACCTAAGTTATTTGTAGATATACTAGTATATATAAGGTTTTCTTTATATATATATTGTGTGAACGCGTGGCGCTTTTGTAAATCTTGGCATAAGTCGACTCATTTTATGTTTAAGAGAAATAACCTTTATACCCTTGTATGCGGTTCCCTGTCTTCCGTCGGCCTTTGCTTTGAACAATCGCATTCACACTCTCAGCTCTCCAGAAACTTTGCCATCATTGCAAGTCACGATGGTAAATGTGTAGTATTTATGAGTTTTGAGACGTATTATGTTGGAAGAAAATTCTCTTTGTTTTCATGCCTCACCTACCATGGGAGCCAGACACAACAAACATGGGCCAGATCCCAAGACTTTGCCATCATACGTCTTCAGTTTTTAGTCTATTATGAGGCCAACCAGCAACTCACCTCTAGTAGTGGATTGCTCTAGCCCAGCTCTAGCTATGTTTGATCTCATTGATGGCAGTTCGAGCTGCTCCGCAAGTCTAAATGAACTTCTCACATAAAATTATATGTATTCCTGATCAAGAAAATGCATTGGCATGCTGCTCGAGCACATTCATAGTTTCTTGAAGGCTCAAGCCCAATCCTAAGATTTCACAATCATAAAATAAGATTATCCTTTAATATAAAATCAAACAGAAAAAGTCTACCCTGATTTCTAATTTCGAGTCTCAACTCAATTCTCTCCATGAGTCGCTCAAAATCCTGTTCCATCTGGTGTTCCTTTGAATGCATGAGGTGATACCTAGTTCTCTTTTTCCTTATGTTCATGAGCTCACTTAAGCTAAAAATAGGAACGAGCCAATGAGACACACATTCCAGTCGCTAGAATACAGCTGGAGGTGAGCTTGATCTTTGCATTAAAGCTTGATCGAGCTTGTGGATTCAAGCTGCACATTTCTTAAGCGAGCACAATTGAGCACGACTATACTTCTGTTCTATTTGGCTCAATCGTGCACCTACATGAGTGTAGAACCCTGATGACTCGTCTAGCAACGAGGATCTTCCTACCATGCTAACCCACTTTAAGTCACTTTATGGTGACTTATTTGAGTGTATCTATGCTTTCAAAACCAAGCCTTCTCCTACATTAATTCTAGCCAATTAAATGGAATTTGTTTATCAATGTATTAAATCTTGGTTATATTAGCATTGAACTCCAAAAGATAGGATAGTAACTAATTTCTTCCAGTACTCTTGGGGGTGTTTGCACGAGCAGCTGGGCATGGTAGCCAACATCGCCGCACATGTTGCATTGAAGCATGGCTACCCCGGGTATCGAACTCAAGACTTTCAACCTTTAAGTCGAGCCCCCTGCCAGGTGAGCTATCACTCACTCTGAATGGCCGAATGCTTTGAAGAAACTTTAGGGTTTTAAATTTTGTGTTTTCTTCCCAACTTGAAAATTTTCAATTTAAAAAAGGATTAGGTCCGGTTGTTGGCGGTCCAAACTACGGGTCCCATAAGCTAATGAAGTCTGGTCAACACGCTCACCGACCCGATGACCCTCCTCGTGGGTAAGGTTGGCCAGGTTCGGTGTAATATGACCCGGTGACCGTGCAAGATGGACCCACGCGGAAGAATCAATTATTCATTTTGAGGTTATTTCGAAGACTCAACGCTTGTGCCAAAGGATACTTTCGCTACGTGTGACAATCATTAAGTGCGACTTTGGACATTGCGGGGGG
Source organism: Brasenia schreberi (assembly GCA_036023115.1). Lineage (NCBI taxonomy): Eukaryota > Viridiplantae > Streptophyta > Magnoliopsida > Nymphaeales > Cabombaceae > Brasenia > Brasenia schreberi. Next base: position 4,034,585 of record JAYKKT010000016.1, read on the forward strand.
GGGGGTGGGGGGCTAAGGGTACTTTGGAAGCCGAACCAACTTGTCCGCTGATTTATTCGTCTGCCTTCCTAATAGCATACTGGGTTTAAATGATGACGCGGCACATCCTTCTTTTTCTTTTCCCTCTGAACTCAGGCAGCCGGGTGTTCCATGGACATTGCGGTCACAGGGATACGCCATTGTGTGATAATCGTAAATCATTGTTCGGTACTACTTGAATCGATTAGTAGCAAATTTCTAAAGTGATGAATAAGTAGTTTAAATGACTTTCGATAGAAAATGTGAGTTGGATCTCACTCCAAATGCTGCAGTAGTTTAAATTAGAGGTTTTTTTCTTAAAAAGGGTTATGTATAAAAGAGTAGCGCTAAACAAATGTACGAATAGTCAAAGAGTCGGAAAAGGTTGGAACAATCCAGTTAAGAGTGGATCATGAGTAAGACCCTAAGACAACGGCCTTAGGCCCCTAAAAGTTGACTTTTAATGGTATCAATTTGTAGGCCCATAGAGGTCTAAAATCTTAACTTTTTTTTTGACTTGGGCCTCAAATTCACAAGTCACGTATAGTATGCAATTTTCGGTTTAGACCTCAACTGGTGTTGATTCACTTTCGAATACGGTGAGGCCGATGCTCCAGGTTGACAAAATTCAGATTTGAACCATTGACTAGCTTCTTGGTTGGGAATCAAAGGCCCTCGAGGCATCACTGATTTATGGTTCAATAATAGTGTTACAGACAAGTATTGAGGGACATGACTAAAAAAAACCTTTAATGATTTGTCTCTCATTGCCGTATATCATGCTGTAGACCGACGGTATTCGGTGGTGTGCCACAACTGAAATGTCATTATTTCCATAATTTATTGCTGCCCCCTTTACCTGTTCCTTAGGCCTCAACGGTGATCACTTCGTCACAACTACATTAACTTTACAAGCGGAATTTCATATACAACACGAGCATGTTCCCAAAAGTCTATGTGCATGTTCTTCAAGTGACACAGGAAGAAGTCGTGTCATATTTGGGTTGACTATTATTAACACAAACAAGAAATGATGTAATATAAACATGATACGTGTTTGGGTTGACTGTTATTAACACAAACAAGAAATGACATAAAATAAACATGACAGGAAACACGAATTTGCAAGGAACTTTAGGCGGCACGATATGAAAGCCCCAACGCAATCACGGAGAGAAAATTTTACGTTCATCTACGGAAAATGACAGGAAAAAAGATCAGGTTCTGTTTATACATCCAAAGGTTATCCCTTGATAGTACCATTCTTGGAGAGGAAGATAGAGGGGTGATGTTATGGATATATTCAGAACTGACGGTTCCAAACTACTGGTTTTTGTTTGAAAATCCAGTTGAATTTCAAGTGGTTAAAAACCATGAAAATGTTTCAAAAAGTCAATTTAAAGATGGTGAAACGAGTGGTTTGAACTAGATGTGACTGGCTTAACACGGGGAGGATGGTTCCAACCGAAATCAAGCCAGGCCAGAAACTGGACCCCTTACTAGGGACCACCTAGTTAGATTCTGGTTCCATGAAACTGTGTCGGAACCAGAAGTGGCGGTTCCAAACTATCAGTTGCATGAGTTTTTCTCACTTTATTTAAATTTCGAAAATTTCCCCCCGGTTTAAGACGGTTTAAAACTAAATCTGAACTAGAACTAGAATAGGCCTTTTCCCCCCTTGATGGTTCCAGGAAAATAGAAACAAGCAGTTTGAAACACGTTAATTTTGGTACCGACCATGTCTAGTTTGAACTGCCCATTCTGCGAGAGGTGGTACTGGAACCGAGCTGGAGTCCTCGGTTTGGTTTCCAATTTCGAATCCCGTTCAGCGGGTCTGCTTCCAAACCGGCCAAGAATTCCGATTAGAATTGAATTATGTGACATATGAATGACATGTTAGCAATTGCTGACAGCAGCATTGACCTTCTCTTTGGAAATCAAAATCGACTGGGATGCTGATGATGAATGATACTGTTCGAGGGGCCCAATTTCTCTAGGATACTTGAGCCGCCGGTTCCATTCCTTTGGGCACATCCTTCTTGTCGCGGTTTCGTTCCTTGCACTGTACAAATCTTATGAGCATCGTATCGCATGAACATAAACGCTCTATGATATTCCACAGATCTCAGTATCGGGTCGAAACATGCAATTTTCGTGTATGCATTTGTATCAGATGCGCATGAATTCCATGTAAGAATAAAAGCTGCACAAGTTGTATGCATGATGTTTACGTGCATTTGGCATGGGAGCTAGCAACACGAATTCAACTTGAAAATTATTCCTGGTACTCGATCGATGTGATGAGAAATGCATTGAATTTCAGAGAGGTACTGTGTATAACACGAATTTCAGGTGCATTGCCTGTCATGTATACATGAATAAGTCAAGTTACACGCATAACATTTACAAGTAGGAGTAGAGGTGGCCAACTTGGACCCTACTGTGCGGATTGAACCATACTCCAACTGCCTCAGCAGCTAGCTGGAACCATAAAAAAGAACCAGAACAGGAACCGAACCAGGGACATCCTTAGTTTGGTTATTATCCACCTTCTAAGGAACTGAACCGAAAACTAATCGTTTTGAGCACCAAAATTTATCTCCACCACATCAAAATGGAAATATCTAATCGTTTTGAATCTTTATCATGTAAGAAGTTCTCTTTATTTTTTTCGAAGCAGGATTTAGGCCCAGTAAGTTGAGAAAGTCAGGTTGCTGACTTGTGGTCGCGATTAAGATATGTTTGGTGAGATTTAACTGTATCTTTATATCTAATAATAAATATAGTGGTAGTGGTAAATGCTCAAATCTCATCCTTGTCCAAATCTTCTCAAACATCTCTACTATTTAATTAGCATGATTAACAATAGAAATTTGAATTAAAAGTATGATTCTACATTTGTACTTTGTATTTATTGTACATCATGCATTAAATACTTGTTACTTTATCATCTCAATTGATTATCTCAAAGATCGAAGGGGATCTTAAAGTAGATTTTAGCATAGATTGGGTTAAAGCATTTACCATTCTATGTTCGTACTCATTACTCAATTGATCGTTTTGCATGATTCTATTGTTTCAACGACCGATTTTCACATGTCCTCACCTTCCACTACTTTTTACTGTCTGAAACCACCTTTTACTCATCAAAACTGTATTTACCACTACTAAAACCATCTAAAAAATCTAAATAAAACCACAAACCACCTAGATATATGCATATTTAGGTTTTTTAGGTGGTGACAACAACTGTTTTGACCAATGAAAGACAGTTTCAGGCCATAGAAGGTGATAAAAAGTAGTAGCAGTTGGTAGTTGAAATGATGGACCATTTAAAATGAGTATTCCCCTATATGTATATGTACATGTATATTTTGAAGTGCAATATGAGTTATCCTTTTGTCTAGTCAATCCTCTTAAAACTACCAAAGTGTGAAGAGTTGAGGTTTTCATTCTGGGTGTCAGCAGAGGAAATTTTTTATGGTGAGGTTTGGACTGTATATGTAGTGTGAGTTATACTTTTCTCGGTGAAGTATACCACCAGTATCTGGCAGCGCAAAGGACCCCAACTAATCCGGTGGCAGCCGGGTAGACCCTCTATGGGGTTAAACCTCTCCGAGCGCCTAATGCTCCATTCACTTTATCCTACTCTTGTAGGATGAGGTGAAGTTTTCATGCATTCAGAAAATAACCCATGGTTTAAACCATAAGTATATTTTCCATTTTGGTTTATTTTCGAGAAAATTGGGTGAGAAGGATACCTCACATTGTTAAGATATAAATTGGCCACGGTTGGAGTATTTGCAAAAATAAAGAATCGATTAACCAGCAGCTAAGTAATATTAAATCTCCGCCCTACATCTTCCCTTATCTCACTCAGTGAGGGGCTTGTGTGGGCTCGCTCTCACAAATCTCAAGATATATGAGGTTCTTTCAAATTAGATGTACGGTGAGGATTGAATATGAAGCATCTTGGTCTATATGACATATTTTCTTCACTAAGAGTGCACGATTAATTTAGACATCTCTTGGGCGGGTGGACCAGGATCGGAACATGAACAAGGACCGGTACACGAACAAGCTGCTCATGCTTCAGCTTGATATCCTGCTCTTTATTACTACCCACGGTTGAAACCATGGGTTACAACTTTAGGTGAAATTCTTAGGTGATGTGGAGTTCTCATTAGCTCAAAGTTCAAAGGCAGACCATAATAAAAAACAAAGATTTAAATGGCAGATTATGATTATAGTCCGCAAATTTTAACAATGGTCGTGATACATACTTCTTTTAGCTTGTTTTCAAAAATTTGAGATGAATGCTTTGCCTTGCAATAATTTAAGTGAGCTTCATGCCTTTCTTTTCCTATTTTAAAGTGCTCACCTTCTTATGCATTACTTTCCAAGCTAGCTCCATATGAATATTAATGTAATTGTTTGAACTATCTTAAGTATGTCTCTCTAACAAAGATGTATTATTAAATTTTAGAAAAAAAATCTCAAAAGTACTTTGTAGTTTTCTTGATTTTACACTTTTAGACCTAAAGTTTTAATAACGGCATTAACCATGAGGTTCCTATTAGATGCGAAAAACGTTTATGTCTCAAATTATAAAGTAAGAAAACCACATGGGTATCTGTATGAGAATTTTCCTAAATTTGATGTAGGAGTGTTTGTGTCAAGGACAGAGTAAGGCAAATGGATCCTTAGTTCGGATCTTGTGAATGGAGCAAACCAACCTTGGAAGAGCTTTAACCCTCGAGTGGGCCGATCAGGCTCGAACCAGATTAAATTGAGCTCTGTGGCATACTTCACCAGAAAAAGAACTTCCTTCTGACCTGCGTTATTCAGCCCAGGCTCATCCACGTCAATCCAGAAGTAACAAGCCATCTCTCTCTCTAACAAGCACATACACAAATAAACACACTGATGCGCACAGTGTGTGCACGCGAGCGCGTACACATGTGCATGCATCTGCAAACAAGTGATTCTACGTACTCCAGTATAATGGAAAGTGCATCATAAATGCTTTCTTTTATGTAAAACCCTATATTTTTGACCTTCTAAAACCGACCTCCTTTTATATGCCAATCAGGTTTTGTAAAAAAATGGTTTGACAAATCAGGTTTTGATAATTAAAATAATCAGACTTTATGAATTAATGGTTTGATATTTTTGGCTTATAGAAGTCAATCCATATATTGGAGAATGTAACAAATCATAGTATTTTGAATAGTTCCAAACGCATTCATCCAAAGTAGTGAACTGCCAAAACAACATCATCAAACAAAAGTTGCAGAGCTTGGGTAAATTGTAGATATATTTTTTATATATAAATAAATAAATAAAGGTATAGTAAATGCATAATATCTTTTGGTATATAATCTTTCATAAACATTTTCAATGTCTTTTGGTGTATATTCGAGATGATAAAACAAAACATTTAATGTAAATGCTACATTAATTACAAAATGCATAAAAAATAGTACTTTTAATTTAAATCTCAACCATTAATCATGTTAATCGAATGGTAAAAATATTTATACAAGAATATGTAACGAAAAAAAGTATGCATTTACCACTACCATCTTTGACTGCTTTCTATAGATCAAAAACCACCTTCAGTAGTTTGAAGTGATGAGGGCAACCAGAAAGCTCATTTGGTTGGTCACACACGTGCTGCCGCCATTTGGTTTTAAATAGTTATGGAGAATGTAGTTCATTCAACTAAGAAATAATAAATAATTGGCAACTTTCTGCTCTATTTTTGTAGTCAATCTGTATGATTATTTCGTCCCAAAGTCGCCAGCATGATTGCATATGAATAATCAGTCAGCTTTTGATGGCTAATAATTAAGGACCGGTTTGTATGCCCCTTACGAGAGCATACGATACTGCACGAAGAGTCCTAAATTAGAAATTTTGATGAGGCGTTCTTGAAAAAGGGAAAAAGACTATGAATAGGGCTCACAATATTTATCCATGCGATGGACTGAAAAACAAAGCGACAATGATACAAATCAACAGCAAGGTCGATTTTTTTACGCTCGGATGTAGGCATTAAATTCAGTATGAAAAGTCAAATATTGGCACTTGGTATGGAAGGGTCAAATATATGTCCTATCTTGTATTATATTAGCATTTAATTCTAAGAAAAGGCAACACTTGTGGCGTTTTTTTAATATGTTTATCTCTTAATTTCACATACCTTTCTAACCCAAGATCGATTTAACTCTCCAATTATCCATATTTTTGTTGAATTTAATGTTAATTAAAGTTGGGTTAATTAAACCCACTTGTATTAATAACATTTAATTCATTTTTATTATCCATAAATATTCAATTGATGTATCATTGATATATGTGAAAGTCCTAAAGTATAAAAAGTCACATATGAGGGACTTGTGCATATGATGACTAAGAGAAGACAAAGTTGAGTCCCATATTTTAAAAATGAGACAAACCCACACGTCCTTTTATATAGTTAGTATCTCATGAATCTTAGTTCAAAAAGCTTGGAGAGGACATATTAGGCCACACATGCATTGGACAAGGTCTGGCTTGAGAATTATCTTCGGTATATCTTTTTTTATAGAAACCTTTTGATCTAACAGTCAAAAGTGTGTACACGAGAATGGTTATAGGACAGAGAGGTGCATTAATGCGATTAACACTCTCTCCTTGCTTTGAGTTATATGTGTGTTTTATCCTACGAGAAAAACATAGGTACCTCTACGTACTATGTGCTGATTTTTCTAAGGCAAGTCCACAAGGGCGACTCACACAGATAAGTTCTTTTTTTTATTATTGCTTTTTCTTGTATTTTATGTACAGTTTGTTTATGGCTTACTTTGGATCTACAACTATTATTGATTAGGGCATTATATAGTTGTTGCATACTGGTTTCTTATTTATGAATTTCTACGATTATTTCCATCAATATAAGAGAAATCATTATTATCCGTAATAAACATGTTTACATTTGCTACCCTCCGATCTGAGGTCGACTTGACCTTGATGCTGGAAAAGTTTCCTAGTCTCCATTTCAAATGCTCACAGTAATGTATGAAAATCTAGTTAATTATATTAGGGTTGCACTTATATATTGAGTTGAATTATCCCCAACCCAATGATAATGAGTGTAGAAGTTCAGATAAAATTGTCGAGTGGAAGGAAAAAGACACCTTTACTGCTGTTGTATATTATTAGCATTGTCGAATATTTTATTCGACATTTATAGTTCTTCCCCTTTCATGATAGCGAAAGATCCATGGGTAGCCTTGGATCAAAAATATAACTTTTGAAAAGTATTATGTAGCCAAATTCCTTAAGTATCAAATGGTAGAGAGAAAATATATGATTGAACAAGCTCACAAGTTTCAGTTTGTATGCTATAATCTGGAGGAAACCGAGATGGAGCTTCTTGAAAAGTTTATTGTTATATATATTATAGAGAAATTTCTTAAGTCTTTAGAGGGCTTCAACTTAGATCTCAAACACAAGAAGGGTAAGATGACCCTTAATAATCTTATAGTAAACGTAACAATAAAGAAAGAGCATAGAAATCATAAACCCACTATACTTATAGACAATACCCCTAAGGTAAACTTGACGGTCGAAAGGAAACAACCTAGTGATCTTAAGAAAAAATATGGAAAACATAAACCAAAGGCCAATATCTAAAAGAAACCCAAGAATAAACTGTGATGACTTTGTGGTAAGGTTGTACATTGGGCGAGAAACTATTCCTCAAGAAAAGCCAAGAAACCTATAACTGTTGAAGGAGATGTGGTCAACATGGTAATAAATGCCCCTACTAGTGATGAGTGTCTATCTCTTAAATCCATCTCCTTTTTATTTATGAGTCACAATACTTGATTATAGACACTAGGGCTAATATGCACATGTCTGTGATAAGTTGTTCCCCCATCTCATTCTCTGTAAAGGAAAATTGGAAAAAAGAAAGAATAAAAAAAAGAAAGAAAATAAACCTCCAATATAAAGGTTCTTATGAAATAAAAGAAAAAGACAAGCCAAAGCTCAAAGAACAATTTTGCATAAAAAATCTCCTTTTCTTATATCACGGGACACTTCAGAAGGGATTGTGAAAACTCTTTCCATACCCCTATTGCTTATCTCCAAAAAAAAAAAGCCTATCATTATGATCATAAAGTAGGAATAGAACCTACCAATTTGGATATCATTTTGTTTGATGATTATGCCTCATAGTATGAAAAATGGAGTTTTAAAATATTATTGAGTTTTTTCAACAATAAAAACTTTTACAAAGTAACGAAAAATTAAAACCAAGGTGAAGGAAAATATAGGGGATGAAAGTTCTTTTTGATAGAAACAAAAAAAGGTATCATTTCAAAATGGTTTTTATAAAACCCAAGGAATCAAACAAATGAACATGGAGGCCATCCCACTTAGGGCAACCAACTTTCATGAGAGCTCCTTAAAATTATGGAGATTCCAAACATATATGATTCATCCATTGCATACATCTCATGCCCATGTGCATTCATTCATGGCCTTATTCATATATGATCCTTGCATTTGTTATCCAGGGTGAGTCACATTTTGTTAGAAATACTCTTCTCCATCAGAATTAGGATAACCCAAGTTCAAGAAGTGAATCCCTTAGCAAAGATTGAGAAAGTTCATGAAATCTAGATTCAACTCAAATCAACTATAACACTCAAAAAATATAAAATAAAATAAAATATTTATGGGTGTTATTCTTTGCTATTAACCAAATAAATTTGATTAATAACAAAGAATGACATTTGTAAACACACAAAAATTTCCCAAAAGATTTGATTTTTTTAGAATTTCTGTCTTTTCCAAGAAAAATTATAATTTTGGATCTTTTAAGATTTTTCAAATAAAGATACCTTAAATGAATCCATTTTCTCACCAAAATTTTGTAGGATACTCAAAATAAGGGTACTTTGAACCCCTTTTAAAAAGATCTAATTTTGACGAAAGGTCAAAAAATGACTACTCTATCCTCAATGCCAAATTGGAAGGATTTTGCTATTTCAAAAGATTACCTTTAAAGAAACAATGGTTTCAAAGAAACAAATGAAAATGAGATATTTAGAATCAAACCCACAAAATGTTTGCAAAATGTCAAATTTATAAAAATAAAAAACCTTTGAAATTCAAAACAAAATAAATCCAAATCAAGACCTCAAAAATTGGCCAGATCGAGGAAAGTCCTATATCGAAACTCTACACCCATCAAATGGTTAAAGTGGTCCAAGATCCTACATGTAGGGGTTAAAGAGATTCGAGACCCTACACCCATCAAAAGGGTTAAAGTGGTCCTAAACTCTACACCCACCAAAAGATTAAAGTGGTCGAAATGGTTAAAAGCTAACTCACAGAGCGAAAGTAGGTCACCCATATAAACAAAAAACTAGGATGGGACTCAATTGTACTCCAAAGAGAATATTTAAAGATTTTGGCCAAAATTTGACATTTTCATATATATCTTAAAAGAAATGGTTTTAAAGTATAGAAAACATTTGAAACCAAATCTTACCTGAATCAAGCAAAGTAGAATTGGTTCACCCTGAATAAATGGAGTGTGAAGAAGTAACTCCAACACCTACAAGGGATCAATTCAAATCAAACCTCAAATCAAATCAAAATCAAATCAAAGATGACACATTATCCACCTAAAACCAAATCAAAGATGCACTCATAACCAACCCATACCAAGTCAAACATGGGTGGCACATGACCAAGCCCACATAAAATCAAATCAGGCTTGAGAACAACTACGAATCCTGATTCAATTTAATGTCAAGTGCAAGCCAACTTTGATTCAAGATGAAATCAAGACTCAATTCAAATCAAGAAGTTGCACCAGCCTAGCCCAAGTCTAGCCAAGGTCAGCCCCAAGAAAACTCAAGGGTGCATACGACCAAGGCATGCCAAAGATCAAGGCATGATTAAGGTATGTGTTCGGTCAAGGTGAATCAAAACCAAGGAGCTGTACTTGCACCTAATCAAGTCATGGGCTAGATCAACACAATGGCCTAGTGGGCTAAGTCAAAGCCCACATCCATGCATTGGACAAGGACCAAGGCTGCATAAGCTGCATCAAGTCCACTCCTAGATAAGGGCGAGCCAGCAAACCACACCAAGTTTGGGCGGACTGCACCTAGGGTTGCATCAAGACCCCACATGGATCAAGAGGGGACCACCATACACCCCATGTGTAATCATGTTACCAACAACCACTCTTGGGTTGGATAAAGTTGGGGCAAGCACAAGCCCAAACCTGTGGAAGATCTTAGAGACTCCCCTTAAAGCTATAAATAGACCCCTTATAGGGTTGGTTTAAGGGAGGCAAAGTGAGAAAAAATTAAGGGAGAAAATCTCAGCAAATTGAGAGAGCAAGAGAGAGAGAAAGGAGTCGTCCCCCAAGAGTGGAGATGTTGCCCGAACTATCAATCTTCCAAGCCTTCAAAGTTCTTCAATCAAGGTCGATTATGTAAACACCCAAAATATTTTCGAAATCTAACTCAACTTATTTCAGAATTTCCAAAGTAATAAGCTTGTTTTCAAAAGTTGAAATTTGTAATAAAGCTTATAAAATCAAAAAGGAGATTTTGAAATTCAAAAGGGTTTTAAAGTTTTAAAACAAGATTTGAAAAAGGATAAGGTTGAAGGAATGCACCACGCGAAAGAAATGTCGAAGACTCATCAAAGGTCAAAGCAACAGTTAAAGCAGGTAGGTACCGAGCTCAGGTGGACCCAGGCGAAGCAAGCAAACAATGACCAAGCCCACCTTGGTAGGGCTCCATGGAGAAGGACACACGGCTTGACAAATGAACAAGCTCACCTAGCCAAGGAACGAGGAAGGAGCACACCCTAGTCAAAGGCGGTACCCGACTGCACCAAATGAGATCAAGGACTATACTTAAAGATGTCTCACACCATGAGCCAAGCCAAGCTCATATCAAGCAAGGCATGATGCTGCCCAAGAATGAATTGGACGAGCCACATCCAGGCAAGGCAAGACAACACCACGTTGAGTCAAGACCACGGTTACACCAAGGCTAGCCGCCCATGCCTAGGTGTGCCTAGCTGACCAAATTCACATGGGACTTGGTCCAGCCTTGGTCAAAGGGGACCACAAGGAGGTCCACATGATGGATTATGGGTCCAGCCAATAAATGAATCAAGACTTGGATCAAGGAACCCATGCCCAATCCTCATCAAGGAAGGCTCTAGGAGCGCCCCCCCTGGCCTATAAATAGAGGCCTTGGGAGGCTCATTTCCAGCATTAAAGGGGTTCACAAGCAAGAGGAAAGGGCGTGTAGAGAGCCCAAGAGAGAGAGTAGGTGCTGCAAAGAGAGAAGGAAAGAGAGAGAAGAGAGAAAAGAGAGAAAGAGAGAAAAGAGAGAAAGAGAGAGTAAGAGAAGAATAAGAAAGGAAACGTCCCCTCCCTCCTTGGAGCCGTGTGCCTTTGGAGGCTTTGTGAGTAAGTTTCTTTTCTCATTTGCTAGTTTTAACACTCTCTTCTTCACATTCAATTTGAAAAGGGATTGCATTAATGGAGCTCAAGTCTCCTCCCATGTTGTAATAAAGTAGAAGTGCTGCCATTTCATTTCGTTTATGTTTATGCCTTCTAATTGTTTGTTTCCATGCTTCTTTACCTCTCTATATTCTATACACTCTTATATCACCTAGTCCCCTCTATGCTTAAGCTAAATATGTATTTATATTCATTTCTCTTCAGTCATTTACTTTAATTTAATTGTGGATTGCTTTTAATTTCGGATGAATGCATGCACGTATGTTTTAAAACTGAAACTATGTTTTCTAGCATCCTACATATGTCTGTTATTGTATTTTTTATTTTTGAACCATTACTCCGAATGATCTGAAATTTGGAATATTGAATCTAAATGTACAAGCTTACTAATAGTAAAATTTTCAAGAATTTTAGGATCGTGTAGTATCGTGAATAAAATAGATAAAAATCGGTTAAATTCAGAGTCAGTTCTATACAATCTATTTTTCCTAGGTAATCTTCCCATAACTTTGTTTTCAATAAGATAAATTTGATGAAACTAGTCTCATTGGAAATTTGATATCCATAGCTTTCCATCAAGACTAAATTCATTGAAATCAAAGCTCTATACACCGAGATACAAAGATTTTTTTAGACCTTTATATTTCTGTAACAAAACGTTCTAAAATACCTGAGTAGTGGTCTTTTTCAGATTTAATTATGTAAATCCACAATACAAAAACACAAAATAAAAATAGTTTTTGAATCTCCACATTTTGTTCTATATGATGTGAAATTTTCATGAATTTTGGAGATCTTTAAGCTATCCAAAAAAAAATCAGAAACAAGATCTAAAAATAGAGCTAGTTTGTGTTTTTCAAAACTTGAATTTTTTTTATTCTCTAGATCAAGTGCACGAATTGTTTGATTAAAACTGTCTTCAAAGTGAATTTTGGAAACATACACCCAACACAAATCAATCCTCAAAGTGTCTAAGCTAACCCTTGAGCATCGGTTCAAGAAAGCCTAAGAAGAAAAGATCCCGCTTAGCTACAATCGCCTCACAAAGTTGGAATTATATCTTTCTTAGTTTTAGTGAAACTACCTTGCATGCTCGCGCAAGAAAAGTTTATTTCAAGTCTCTATGTAGGCTTTGAAGTAAAATTTTCACATCTATAGAATTGGCACGCCCGGTGAGACTCGTGACTTTGCGGATTTCATCAAGCTGGGTATCGATTTTCCCAAAATCCACTTCTTCAACAATTCTTGGTATTTAATTTATTTCTTGTGAATAGGTCTATCATTTTCTTCAAATAATGTCAAGTTTAAAAGGTTCATATGAGGTGTCAAGCCGAGCTTCATGCTCTTCAAGTCGTATTTCAACAAAGTTTTTGAAAACACATTGCAAAAACTGGGATGATTCGCTTGTTTCCCTAAGAAGGGAACTAAAATTCATAGAGGAAAAGATCGCCACTCTAAGCCAAGAGGCCAAGGTGGTCGAGTCATGTTCCTCTCATGGAAAACAAGTGAGGGCTCACAAGAAATCCCCTCATATGAAGAAAACAAAAATAGCCTCTAGGTTGAAGGAGGAACCAGAGCCACCGTCCTTTATCATAAAGGATAGAGAAGCCCTACAACAATTGTTGAAAGGGCAAACAAAAGAGAAAAGAGTCTATACACTATCAGACTTTTTACCTTCGGATTATCAAATCGATAGTGACAATGACATACCGAATTTTCATCAGTATGATGAAAGTGAGGATCCTAGATCCCACCTTCAACTCTTTTCTCGAAGAGCCTATAAGAAGAAAATTGACTCTTCGAAATGGATATACTAGTTCCCCTTCTCTCTCAAAGGAAACACATCAAAGTGGTTGACTTCATATGACTTGAACCAATTCGCCAACTTTGAAGACTTGGCGAATTGTTTCATGCAAAGGTTTTCACACAATGTCGAAGTCACACCAACCTTGAACACTTTGAGAGACACGAAGCAAACTCCTAATGAGGATGCACACTCATTCATCGTTAGATAAAAGTCACTTTTGGGCCAAGTTAGAGAGCCCATATCCGAGGGATGTGCTGTAATACTCATCCTAGAGAATTTCAAAACTGATTAGAAAGCCCTCCTCTCCCTCCATGATATCTCAACTTTCTAAAAGTTGATAAAAAAGGCTTCACTCTTCGATGCAAATTTGAAAAAGAGAGTGTATGAAGATCTATAGAAGGGGAGGAGTTTTCTTCGATACATTATGTGTAGTCGTATATATAATTCTTGATAGAATTGTTACTGGTTTCAAATGGATAAAATAAGCACTTTCTTATGGTCCTTACACTTGCTCATGATCCACATGTACTCGTTTCCAATAAAGATTGGGTTGGTTGAACTTGAAAAATTCATTCATTGAATCAAATCAATAAGCTACTGAATTAGATTCAATTGAATAGTACCAACAAAATCGAGTGCCGACTCCAATTTTTCATTTAATTAGCTAATTAACTTGATATAAAACATTTTTGGTTTGGTAATATTTGCAAAACACTTTAGACATAGTTCAAACATAATACAAAGACTATTATGTAGGAATATATATATGATGGATTAGGTCTGGTTTTCTAAAAAAACCTAGAGAGAGAAATAAAATAGGAGAAAGAAAGAGAGGGACAAAGAGCGAGATGTCTACCGGATATGGCAGATTCCAGTGGCAGAAGCCTGACTTCAACCACTCCTCTCTGTTGCTTCTTTTTGCTTATACTACTTTTAATTGGGGCTATTACGGGCTATCAAGAGGGAAAAATGGCAGACAAAAAAGAAAGACTGTGTGAGAGAGAGTCCAACTTTCTGTAGCATCACCGGGATATAGTTTGACACCAACACTGTTAGGTTAAAAGAAAACATCCTTTTTCTTTTCTTGTTTATGGGCATTTTCACAAGGAAGAAGAAGGAAGGAAAGGTAGTTCGAACAATGAATATCCTTATTTGAGACTTAAGGTTTTGGTGATTGTGACTCGTCGCAGATTATTTTCCAACAACAATTACATAATAATATAAGCATATCAATATGATTAACGATGGATATTTAAATTTAAAAATCATTTACTATATTATTTACATTAAATACCAAGTTCAAAAAATATAATAATAGTACCTTATCTTCGAGTGCATTTGCGCATGATCGTTATGTGCATATTGTAATGAAAACGATGCTTCAATATAGTTGTGGAAGATTGATGAATGAATAGCACCATAATGTAATTATCACGAAGCCTTAGAAAAGGCTATAGCCGAGAGCAACAAGCACATACGAACAAGATAATGAACACAAAGCAAACTTGAATAAATAATTTTTATTAATTAACCACAAAAGGCTTGATCTTTACAAAGAGGTTTTAGGCATATTTATAGAGAAGAGGGAGACATAAGAGAGAAGAAGAAGGGGGGCTGGCTGCAGTTAGCCCCCAACAACTAGTGGCCCTGGGGGGCCTGGCCCAAACGGCCTAGTGGGCCAAGGCCTGCCAGGGTCATGCCCGAGTGATTCTGTTTTCTAACACCCCTCCTCAAACTAACAGCTCTATGACTTAAAGTTTGCCAATTAAAGTGACAATCAATCTCAATATGTTTGGTGCGCTCATGAAAAACATCATTGTGTGCAATTTGGATGGCACTACGGTTGTCACAATGAAGATCGGTGGAGGAAGACCGAGGTATCTCTAAATCAAGAAGAAGCCAACGAGCCACAATATTTCGAAGTAGTATCGGCAAGGCACGATATTCTCGCTTCGGTCTTTGGAGCGAGTCGAGTTTGTTTCTTACTCCGCAAGAAATAAGAGAATCTCCAAAAAATGCAAAAGCCGGTGGTGGAGCGACGGTCACTAGGATCACCGGCCCAATCGGCATCGAGTAGGCTCGAAGAGTCAAAGGGGATGCAACGGAATAATGAAGACCATAAAACAAGGTACCCTTGATATACCGAATAATGGGAGGACAAAAGACATAATGGGTGGTACGAGGGGCAGCCATGAACCGACTAACAGATGAACAACATAGGAGATATCCGGTCGAGTAACCGCAAGATAGATCAAGCTACCTACTAGTTGACGATAGAGAGTGGCATCATCCAACAAAGTACCATCCCGAGGAGTAAACCGAACGTTGGGTTCAAGAGGAGTGTGTTCGATTTTGCAATCATGTGAGCCCTCGAGAGACAAGATCGAAGCATACTTAGCCTGTGAGAGAAATAAGCCATCATTGGAAGATAGAACTTCAAGCCCCGAAAGTAACTTAAAGGTCCAAGATCTTTCATCTCAAAATGTTGACATAAGAACTGTTTGAGCTCAATAATGCCGTAGAATCATTGCCAAGTAATAATCATATCATCGACATAAAGAAGCAAGACAACAACAATACCATTTTCTATTTTTTCGAGTAAAAAGAGCAGTAATCATGAGCACTTGGAAGAGAACCCCAACCGACCGTGATAGATGTTGTGAAATTTAGCAAACCAGGCCCGAGGTGCTTGTTTGAGACCATAAAGAGCCTTACGAAGACGACAAACCTTGTTGGTCGGACAAGTGTATCCCGGAGGAGGACGCATATAAACCTCTTCTTCTAACTCACCATTAAGGAAGGCATTTTTAACATCCATTTGTGTAAGTGGCCATTGTTGAGTGGCCGCAATGGCAAGAAGAGTTCGAACAGAGGTGATGCGTGCAACAAAGGGGCAAAAGTTTCTTCATAATCAATACCATACTCCCGAGTGAATCCTTTTGCCACGAGACGAGCTTTGTACCGCTCAATAGAACCATCGAAAGAGTCTTGATTTTATAAAATTTGTTACTAAAGCTCTATGTCTTTGAAAAACTATCATATGAGACAAATCTTTCAAGAGGCCTAGAATCATGGTTTGACCTTCTAGGAATAGGCATAGATCTCCTATTGTAATGTTGATCAAAAGGTGTAATAGAGTGTCTGATAATCATATGTTCATCAAGATCATTTTCTTCATGAATTACCTCTTCACCTAAAATATCATTCAAGAAGCAATAGGAGTCATTAAGAGAACTATCATCATCCATGCTTTTAAAAACATATTCATTTTAAAAAAACCTAACATCTCGTGATACATAAAGCTTATCATTTTTACAGTCATAACACCTATATCCTTTTTTGGTTATTTCATATCCTAAAAAGACATATTCTATGGTTCGAGATGATAATTTATCGTCTTTGTTTGTATAAACAAAGTATTTACATCTAAAAACACGCAATCTAGAATAGTTGGGAGAAACTTTAAAGAGTTTTTCTATATGAGACATATTTTGTAAAACTGAAAAGGGCATTCGATTAATTAAATAGACTGCAGTCATAATAGATTCTGCCTAAAAATTTTTAGGAACACCACTTGATAAAAGCAAAGTTCTTGTAGTTTCCAAAATATGTCTATGCTTACGTTCGGAAATACCATTTTGTTCAAGAGTCTTAGAGAAAGAAGTTTGACGTGTAATTCCAAATGTATTGAGATGGTTTTTAAAATCCTTTAACATAAACTCTTCTCCTAAATCGAACCTAAAAATCTTGATTTTGGAATCAAATTAATTTTTTACAAGATTATGAAAAGTAACAAAATTGTGAAAGATATTGGATTTTGCTTTTAAAAGATATACCCATGTATACCTCGTAAAGTCATCTACAAAAATGACATAATAAGAAATGCTTCCTTTAGACAAAACGGATGCTGGACCCCATACATCCGAATGAATTATTTTGAAGGGTCTTGTTGTAACATGTGTTTTGTTTGGAAATGGAAGATGTTGCATTTTATCAAGAACACAATCTTTGCAAGAAAATGATTCCTTAAATTTCCTTCTAAGAGGACATTGATACAAATTTTGAGCATTAAGATGTCCTAGTCTCTTGTGCCATAAAAGAGCATCATTTGTCAAAACATTAACATATCTTATACTATGCCAATAGTCCATAATGTAAAGTCTACCCTCTCTATGGCCACACCCAATCAACTTTTTTGAGAGGCGATTCTATACAATACATCCCGTGGATGAAAAGGTTATAACATCATTTTTATCTGAAATTTGAGATATAAAAAATAAATTCAAATTTAGTTTTGGAACAACACTAATTTTGAAAACTTCAAAAATTTTGTTTTGCAAGTCACCAACTTCATTAACATTTAATTGTGTCTCATCCGCAGTATAAACACATGATAAGGATTTTTAAACACATGATTTTAAAATATGTTCATTACAAGTCATATGAAATGAAGCACCCGAATCAAGAATCTAAGAGATCATACTTTGAATTTCCTTTGTTGAAGAAGAGCAAGCCACACCAACTGTTATTTTCTCTTTCATTTGGGCTTTAAGTTGCTTCAATTTTTGTTTAAGTGTAAGGATGGAAGATGAAACATGTTCTTCTACTAAGCCACCTTCTTTTTCAATTTAGGGTAATTTGGCCTTATATGCCCGGCTTTTCTACAATTATGACAAATAATATATTTTCTTCGTTCTTCACTTTTGAAATGAGGAGGTCGGTAAGCCTTCATATTTGCTCCAGGTTTTGATGTGGCTAAGGCAGTGTCTCTTTGAAGTCTTGCTTCATTCATTCTTATTTCCGCTATTTGAAGATCGGTAAGAATCTCTTCTTTTGTAGGAAAAGGTTTTATATGAATAAGCGATGATCTTACCCCTTCAAATTCTTCCTAGAGACTTCTTAGAAATTGGTATACAAAATCCT
Organism: Brasenia schreberi; assembly: GCA_036023115.1. Lineage (NCBI taxonomy): Eukaryota > Viridiplantae > Streptophyta > Magnoliopsida > Nymphaeales > Cabombaceae > Brasenia > Brasenia schreberi. Next base: position 4,052,884 of record JAYKKT010000016.1, read on the forward strand.
CATTATCTTCACATTGTCTCTCACTAAGACATTGTGTACATTTTTTTTTGTAACCATATAATTGATTCTAAATATTGAAGTATTCCCTAAAAAATTCGTTTACCCCTTTATCTCCTTGTTTAAGTGAGATCAAATTGTCTCTTAATGTCATCCTATGAGCCACATCGCTTTGAACATGAGACTTTTTCAAATATTCTCATGCTTCTTTAGTGTTGGTAAAATTGGCCAAAGTGCCCTTGTATGCTCATTTACATTATTCATGAACACCCATAGGATTGTTCTATGACCTCCTTCATATTCCTCTTTTTGTTCAAGTGTGACATTGATAGAGGGTTCTACCTTCGAACCACTTACATAGCCTCATAATTTTTTGAAATATAAATAATTTTCCATAGATTATGCTCATGTCTTATAGTTCGAGGGTGTTAAATGAAAGTTGAATCTCCTTTATCATCCATATTTCAAAGAGAAAGAAGCTAAAGAGTCAAACTTACAAAATACGATCGGCATGCTTCCCAAGGTAATAAACAATATTCTCACGATTGCAAAATGACTCTGATACTATGTAATGAAGACGATGCTTCAATATAGTTGCGAAAGATTGATGAATAAATAGCACCATAATGTAATTATCACGAAGCCTTAAAAAAGGCTATAGCCAAGAGCAACAAGCACATATGAATAAGATAACAAACACAAAGCAAACTTGAATAAATAATCTTTATTAATTAGCCACAAAAGGCTTGATCTTTACAAAGAGGTTTTAGACATATTTATAGAGAAGAGGGAGACATAAGAGAGAAGGGAGACATAAGAGAGAAGAAGAAGGGGGGCTGGGCTAGTGGCCCTGGGGGCCCTGGCCCAGACGGCCTAGTGGGCCAAGGCTTGCCAGGGCAGGGCCATAGTGGCTCTGTTTTCTAACACATATATCATTTTCTTTGAAAAACACAGGTATTATCTATTTACACATCAACCTTCTTCGAGCTTCTAGCCCAATTCACTGCAAGTACCCCGACAAACCAATTATTCTCATTATCGCTGCCCATTGTCGAGACGGGAGACTCCATTATTACTGTTACTTTTGTTCTTACTTGCCCATCTTCTTGCATAAGCATTTTTACTGGTATCACATGGTATGTGGAAAATAAAACATCTTAAGATATAGACAAAGGAAATGTGCAAAAGACAAGATGACATGCTCTAGAGATACTTTGAAAGCTAAACACAGGAAACACATGTTTGTGCTTGAACGAACAATCCATTGTATATGAATGCCTAATGCTGAATTCGCAAAATCTATAACATGACAGAGTTTTTCACTGTAAAAGCATTACCATTATTTGAACAAATAAATATTAACCTATAATAATAGCTATAGTGTGATATACTCATGAAAATTCCATGTGAATGTATTCATGCACTGTCTTGCAAAAAAAATATTTATGCACAGATAAGAGAATTATGAAATTTCCTTTTCTATCGTGTAGGTCATTTCCATGATGTAAAGCATGTAATACTAATAACTAACGGGATCGAGCATAAGATGGCACATGCATATAGACCAACTGGATTGACGTGGGTAAGCCCCCATGTCAACCACTAGTGCTCATATTTCCATAACTCAAAAGAAGTGGATTCACGTGAACTACCGGAAAGAAAGAGCAAGAAGAAACAGGCGATAAAGCGAACAATATGAATAGCAGAAGCTATGTTTGGATAAATGATCTAAAATCCATTTGAAAATAAGAATTTCATGATTCTAAGAATTCTATAATTCACTTCTCATCTTTTATCCATTAACATGTTCATCATTTCATGTATCCATTTTTTGGAAGTCATGAAATTGATGCCTGGATGTGAACTGGAATTTCTGTCTGAAATCTAAACAGATAATTTGTAGCATTTAAACTACCAAGAGATCATTGTTAAAGTGAATTTCAAACATAACAAATTTGAGGAAAAAGTGTCTTGGTTTCTTTTTACCTCAAATCTTCTCCCATTCACTATCTTGGGTTCCTAACAGAAGAAGAAGAAAATTAAAGCTGACAGCTCTGAAGATAGCATCAACAAGTTACCTCCGAAGCTACTGGATCTGAATAGGTTCTGCTACCGTTAAAACTATGGAGGCATAGGTCTTGATCTTTCCTTCAATTGGAAGTCCATATGGACCTGAATCATCACAAAGATTATGAACCGCTATATTGGATAGCTTTTGGACATTCATACATCTCTTCTCTATTTGTATGTAGCCCATCTTCTGCTCCAAAAACATGAATCCTACTTTTAATTTGAATCCAACTGCACTCTTATTCTTTCTTTCCCCCCTCTTTCCTTCATCGACTTCCTGTTTTCTGCTGCTTCTCACTAATGACCATATGAAAATAGAACATTTTCCATTGTTGTATATGCACTACTTGTTGATTTCTTTTGCAATTGGAGCAATTGTTGTTGGGCTTTGAATCACCTGAGCATGAAGAAGGTTTTCGAGGAATGTTGTTAAAGAAGAGGAAGAAGAACTACTGAGAACAAATTGTGTTTTGTATATATATATATATATATATATATATATATATATATATATATATATATATATATATATATATATATATATATATATATATATATATATATATATATATATATATATATGTAACCTTCCTATTTGCTTTTTATTCTTGTTTCTCTTTTCCTTTCTTGTATGTCCGTTATAGCTAGGAGAAATGACTCTCTATCTCATTAGTTTTATTTTGTAAATAGAAATTATTATATTTTAACAAAAACACTTTCTTTGTAAATTAGAAGTGGTTCATGCAATACAGAAGGGGACCCTCCTTCATTATTGTATAACCATTATGTATGAGGTCTTATCATCATTTAATCTTTGGGAGTTATCATCTTTCACTTGACCATATGAGTTGAATCATGAGACAATAGTTTCCTCCCACTATTTCGTGAGTTTTCTAATTGTATCAATTTTTAGTCATACTAAAGTACAACTGTAATGAGTTATAGCTGGTATGTCGTTTTTCATAATCAATATGGTTTTCCTGCATGACAACTCATATATGTTTTCATATAATCAAAAGCTCTAAACATGTCTTAAACCCATGTTGGTAATATATTTATTAAACAAATCTTCTGATATGCCATTTGTTAAGGGATGTGTTATCATATTCCCAATTGACAAGTAAGAGACATATTTCATTTTTTTGTATTACGTCAATGTACATAATGATATTTTACTACTATATGCATCCTCCTTGAGTTATTAGCTCTACATTTTATTAGAGTTATGATTATATTGTTATCACAATAAGTGACAACTATCTCGTTACTTATGTCCAACTTTAAATCATGAATAAGAGTGGTTTATCCAAATGATATGGCTAGCAACTATATTACAAAATAACATACTCAGTTTCTTATGTGTGCAAAGCTACACAATCATGTTTCTTTCATGACCAAAAAACACCACCACATCCAAATAAAAAGAACTAACCAAAGGTTGATTTATTATCATCTTTGCTTCCAACAAAATATGCATTTGAGTATCCAACTACCTTTAGTTCATCTACATGATAGCGTAATTTTAAATTCTTTTTCCTTTTAGATATCTCAATATCCTTTTTATGGCAACTCAATGTTGTAAAATGACTTTAATATCTACTAATAAAACTAACTTCAAAACTGATATCAGGTCTTATGCACAACATAGTATATATCAAACTACCAACAACTTGAGCATAAGAATTATTTAGTTTTTCTTGTACATCATCACCAAGATAATAAGTTTTAATAAGCTTAACTTCTTTTACAATGCATGTGTTAGAAGGCTTATAGTCACTCATTCTGAACTTCTTGAAGATATAATCAACATATCTCTTAACTCAAACATAACAAGCTACATGTTTTATTATGTGTAATTTTTATACCTATGATATAGAATCACCTTTCAAATCCTTTGTTTCCAACTTAGAACTTAGTCATGACTAATTTTGACATCATTGTCATTTCTAGTATGGGAAAAGGCTTAGTTGTTGTTGTTGTTGTCATTTCTAGTCAATAGAATGTCATATATATACAATGATAAGATGACAAAATAGGTTCTGCTATTCTAAATTCAGACAAAATGATCATTTCATTAATATCACTATTCATAAATACAGTATTTACATCTACTAGATGTAAATCCAAATCATAAAAAGCTATAATTTCCAAAATTATTCTTATGGATGCAAAGTTCACAACATAGAAATATGTATCTATAAAATTGATCTCCTCTTTTTGCGAAAAACTTTTTACAACCAACCTAGCATCATCAACACTACCCTCCTCAATAAAAACTCATGAGTATAGGTCATGCCAGTATCCCACTTCCTTCAAGCACTTCATGCGAGTTTCACATCATCACTCCTTCTCCTGTCTCAAAAGTTCATTAATGACACAATTTCTATCTCCAACAATATTCACCCAATTATTTACAAATATGCTCATAATGTAGGTATCACCATCTCTTATGAAAGTTCAAATTCTACTTGGGTCAAAGTGTTCTTCTCAATAGGAGATCCAATATAAGAATAAGAAAAGTTCATATTTAAAAGAGGATCACAACTTCCTGATGGAAATAACCCACTCACGGAAATGCCTCATGCTCTCGATCATATACATGACCATGTCCATGCTTTTCTTCTCAAGAGGCATTCTTATTTGCATGCCCCTAAGCTGACAAATCCAACCTTGTAGTTCTATTATATGGTCTCTCTTTAAGACTGAATGGGTGACTCTTTTATGGTGATGTACTTAAGACTCAATTGCTTATCCAACATCTTAACAAATTTGTTATGATTTGGAGGGTGTATTTCATTATAGATATTCTTGCATTCTCTAAAATAGATCAAATACTGACAATTATATTGATTCATCATATTTAAGAAGAAGACTTATCTTGTAGGGACATGACAACTCATATGAATATTGAAACGTACACAAACATGTAATTGAGTCCGAACCTACTATATGGATATGATTGTACTCCCTTACAATCAAGTCAAGAATGTGTCAAGATACTATTCTTTACATATTTGCTATAATATCTTGTGTTATGCCAATGTTAGCCTATTGGTGGTTCAAGATTCCTCCATTTTCTCCTTATATATACTCTCATCTAATAAGTGGATGATCTTCTTCCAACTCACACCAAACACAATTGTCATATCTTCATTTCTTTTTAATTTCATAATAAATGCTTTAATATTTTTCGTAATATATCTATACAAGAAGTGTGTGACATTGAAAAATATGAATTGAATGACATTCACTAGAACTAGATCATGATCACAGCAGATTACACATGAAAAGCTATTTGAAGTACATAACTTCCTCACACACCTTAATAACTAAATATAGTTCTCTTTCTTCTTCACACTTATAAAAGTGAAGGTAATCAAAAAATTCTTGTTAGTTGATGTGACCCCGATAACTTTAATAATCTTATACCTATAAATTATAAAGTATATAGAATTGTTATAAACTATGTATGAAACTATATTAAAAATATTAAATAAATTTTTTTATATATTTGTTTTATATGTGTTATCAAACTCCAATACCCATGAAATATAGGTAATAGTTACACTCAACAAGAATATGCAAATACACTAACACTAATAATATCCATATCAAGTATCTTATAATGCCATGTTATAATGGTGAGAATCTAGGTCATATAATAATTACTGTAGAACACTTAAAGAACTCCTATCTTTTTTCTTATTTTTCATTACTTCATTATAAATATGACTTTTCATACTAACATTTAACTCATCAACCTATTTCAAATACATCAAAATATTCTTGGGTTTGCAATGACTTTTTATGAGGTAATTTATTATACTATATGATTCACTCAATCTTCTTACAAAAGCATGACCTTTAAGATATAAACCTAGAAGGAGGTTATTTGTTTTATTTACTATACTTAACTTTCAATAACTATCAATTATATCCTCTCCTTTTAGTAAAAATTGAGCATGCTACCTTCTTAGTGCTCATCCATGTACTATTTTTAACATCAATATTTCCACTTTTTACTATATTTGTCACTCCTTTAACACCCAACCCATACCTTGCTTGTTATGTTTTTACTATTCGAATAAAGAATAATAATAACAATATTATGCTTTATCTCAATATTTCTTGTATATTTAATAAGCTCATTACGACTGCAAAACCCATCCTCTATCGCAAACATAAGTAAATAATCAAGTGCATCACCCTTAAAGTTAACAAATATATTTTCTACTTCATCAACAAACTAGTAAAATGTACACCATCTGGTACACCACAATGCATTCCAATCTCTTTCTCTATGGTACAACAATTTTTTTTTTAAGTCATCATCTTTTCAGAATCTAGTCTACCGTAAGTGATTTCACTCAAGTTGTTTGTTAATTTGCAATGCATAGATGGATATAAGGTACAAAGCATATATACAAATATAACATGAAAAATATGACCTAGGTTCATCTCTTAACCTACAAATACCTGATACCATGATACATGAATCTAGTATGCTCTTTATAAATACCTGATACATGCTTATATTCTTTGACTTGACTTGAAATAACATAGTATTCTTCATGTGAGTGTCTTCTCCAACCCTAGTGCATGACTGTTGTATAGAGAGAATGTGACCAGAGAGAGTCGAGTGAGTGTCATTCTCCTAGCACCAGTTGGTGGAAGGGAGATAAAGTGAGAGAATGATACGCAAGTCCACCACACATTAATTCAGAGTTGTGTGGCTTGAGAGGAAAAAGGTTGAGCAATGAGGATTGTTGTTGCCGAGCATTTTTCTGGGGTATATGATACCCGTTTATCACATACCTCATGGTATCAACTAATCAATGAGTTGATCGGGTCCACAAATGTTCCGTAACAACAACAAAAATCATAGGGATCCACTTTGTGAGAGCCTGCGCATGCTCTTCCTCTCTTGCTCCTCATTGCTCATGGTGAAGGGAGGCACACACTCACCTCTCTCAATCATACACTCACAAGGCAATACACTCACCAAAGGGAGAAGGGAATAGTGCGATAGGAGAAGTCTTTGTCGTATTATGAAAGTTGATCCATGTACTTGTAGTCATTAGCTTATATAATGTTATTGTGACTAGGAAGTCTTAGTGGTGTGCATCGGTCGGTATGATTTACTAACTGAATCGAACTACTTGAAACCAAAATACATAAAATTATGTAAACCAAACCCGAACTAAATTATTTTGGTTTGGTTCGGTTATTCAGGTTGGGGCTAAATGGTTCCATGCTAAAAGAATCTGTGGGCCTAAATACACAAAATTTGTATCAAGTCGAGGTACATCCAAGTCAAAATATAAGCATTCTAGTGACATACTAAACTCCAATTCCAATGGTTGCCTTTTCCTTAAGCCCTAGAGGACAACTTACATCCTTTCATATGTTCATCATTCAATGTGTTGGATATAATGTAAGAAATAAGAATATTAATTTCACTTCTTTTTGCTGCTATACATTCTTTTATGCATGATATTATTTGGTGATAGAGGGATCATAAGGGGAGAAGATCTTGTGAGGCTGGTAAAATATGGATTTCTTAGAATAGTATAAAATTTACAAAATAAACTCAATAATTCTATAATGTAGAGAATGGACAAAGCTTCAAGCTGATAAAACATATAACTGAGAGAGAAAGCACTCTTTGTTTTGTAGTCTGCAACTACTACCATAATTTGGTGATGATATGGACAATGGCGACAACTTGGATATGATCTTTAGGATCTAGAGATGACATCTTCAAGAAAACCTTATTATTGAAGTAAATGAAAGAGGGATGCTCTTTAGTACTCTCCACATGGAAGAGAAGATCCTCTTCAATACTCTCAACATGCCTATGAGAATCCAACATGATTTGGACTTCACTAATGTGCAAGTAAGGTTTGATAAATAGGAGTTCAAATATAACAAAAACTGATCTCACATTCAAGGAATTGAAATTACTAATATCTAGTTTACATGTTCTAATACATTATCTCCCTCTTTCATTTTGTAGTAGTTGTATTTATGTAGTAATAGTTGGATATGTAACTTGATTGTAGTGTCATATTTAGCTGTGATTGACTCAAACAACTCCTTAGCGGTCTTGTATTCCTCGAAGACCCTAATTAAGTCATCCTCCATGTATGCCAATATTATAATTTTAGCTATTGTGTCATCTTTAAGGAATATTTTACATATTTTCTTTTTCTTTTTTCTATTGCATTGGGAGTGGAGCAGAGTTGTTTTCTTAATACATGATCTATACCCTACTGTGTAAGAGCCAACATGATACATCTTTTTAACATTTGGAAATTTAAAATGTTTAATTTCTTAATTTTTGCCAATTCAGATACACATATTATAGAATTCATTTTTAATTATTTCATAAAAATAACAGTAAGATGATCTAAAAGAAAAACATTCAACATTTAATAAATAAGATTGACTATACGTCAACCATCAAAATGTAATTTACAAAAGCTGAAAATAACTCTAGGTACCAAAAAGCAATTTTAAACGGTGCTTAGATACCATTTTAGAATAAACCTTAATTTGATTATGTTATTTCAAAACTAAATTAGGGATAAATCTATAATTTTTTCCTTATTACCTATCATTGTAATTATCCTAAAATTGGAAGGATAAATCGGCAATTTTTTCTATCTGTCTGGTTTGGTAATTATCCAAAGTCTAAGGATAGAACAGTAAAATTATGCCCAATGTTTTATAGATTTTAAAAACTCATCAGGGACAAAATATTAATTCTACCCCTTAGTCCAAATTTGTAATTCTTCCTCAACACATTGGGCAAAATCATCTTTTCACTCAGTGGCAAACTGTGAATATCTCGTACGTTCAAGGACAACTACTTAATTTAACAGGTTGGTTTTTGGTAATTTTCACAAATTACCAAAGGATAAAATTGTCCTTTCATCTGTTTAAGGGCAAAACAATTTCTTGACTTTAAAATATCTGAATTTTCTTTGTAATTTATCCCGTGACAGTTTGTTATTTTACAAAATGACTAAGGTAGAACAAACTTTTTAGTCCCATGCCAGAGACGGTTTCCACAAAACCACAGCGAAGGTGGTTTTCGTAAAAGTTTTAAGAAAAATAGTAGTTTTGATGAAAATCATGAGCAATTTTCGGTTTACTCAAGAAAACCGAGAGAGGGAGAGTAGAGTGAGGAAGGAGAGAGAGGGATTGGAGAGGTGACGATGTTTGTCCTCCTATCATTTTCTTCAGATGTTTTATCAGTTTTTTTGTCAAATCACCCTTTTCTTTTTTCGATAATCTAAAGGTCACTCGTAGTGGTGGCTTCCGACTGTCTGCCAGTCTCTTTTTTTGATAGTCTACTCGACTCCCTTTTCCTGATAGTTCTAAGGAGTATGTTTTCCTTTTCCTCTTCTTTTTTTTTAATCTCTTCTTTATTAACTTCTTTGTTAACTATGAACAGAGGACAGTCGGGTGTATCCCTGTCCTTTGTTGCTTTTGGTTTTTCGTAAATAAAAAAACCTTATATTAGATTTTTTTTCGGTGTTCATTCTCTCCTCTTTATTTCTCAAACACTAACTACGTACTTGTTTTGATGATTCTGATCAACCTCGTTGTAATACCATTGATGAAATTTTATACCTCATGCTGGATCCTCGCTCGAGTCCTCAATTGCACAACGGAGAGTGGAAGGACCGAAGAAAGACACACATAACAAGAATAGAAGAAGGGGAGGGAGATGGGTTATATGGTTACTCTCAGTAGGATTTTCAAGGAAGCTCTTGTTTCGTTTTATGTTGTCTCTATATTTTTTACTGTATTTATAATGAAAAAACTTCATTAAAACTCAGCTTCGTTTTTTTTGTCTTTTCCGTTATGAGCTTTCTGTTACAAGTCTTTATTCTTATATGTGAGAAATGTAACATATATGTTTTAACGGTTTTTACTTTAAAGCAAATAACACGTCTATGGAATCCGTGAAGGTGGCCTCTCTTCCTCTATTCTATGGATTTATTAATGGCCAAATCCGGCATTGCAGTTTTCTATATGATATGTATTTATATTAATCGAAGCTCTTATTTATTTATCAATTGGCTGGGTAATACAAAGATTAGCAACAAAAACCTCTACGATATAAGGCTTTGTTAGAAGCCTGCCAAGAGATGCTCGTCAAGTTCTAGGGTGATAAAAGTACACGATGCTTCTCATTTGAGAGATTATCTTGCAATTACATTCGATTCTGTTGATGCAGCTCAGGGCCTTCAGTATTTACCAATGAGATGCTACTTGCAAGGTGCCTGAAGTTCCGGATTTGTTGATACTTGAATCATGGTCCTCAATCGTCTTCAGACATAAAAGAGCGATAATACAGACTCAGATCAATTCCTACAAAGAAAAGCTTTCGATAAAAAATGGGTGTCTTTTCAACTGTAACAGGTCTTACACTTTTCCAGAGCCATAAGATTGTGAAATAAACACTCAAAATATGAAAATTGTCCAAATATGGGCTTTGATTATGAAGGAACCCAGAACACAATCTTAAAATACTACACTCATGTATATTATTTCCTAGGGGTGGAAAAAAACGTTAGGCATATCCTTAATAGATAGAAACAGATGTCATGGGAAAAGAAGTAACGTTATAAAAGAATCACCTTTAAAACTGAAAGAACCGTGCTGAAACAATCATAAACATAGAGATTATCTCGGAGGAAAAACATCATACCGTGGCTGTCTACCCAGAAAACATATTTCTAGAAAGCAGGAATATTATTGTTTTTTTAAAAATCAAGGGAACCAAAAACCGAAACTTACACGATCTGGATCACTACTTGCACCCAAAAGAATGTAATGAAGATGCAGAGAAGAATTTTTGTGAAATACTTAGATCCTAATCGTATTGACACCATTATCAACATTCACAGCTTAACTAACCACGCCTTGTTCACCACTGCAAAGGAACCATCCCGAAGAATAGCCAATAACAAATCTTCAAAGTCTTCTAATCATTAAACAAGGCCAATATACTCGATAATATCCACTGTTAAGTTGAAGAGCATGGTTTTTCTTCATATGCTTCTCCTAGAAAATGGTTACACTAACACCTCCAATAGATGTGACAAATGCATGAAACACAACTTTTATGAATGGGAATTGAAATGAGGGGGAATCAGAGGGCCACGAGGGTGGGTTCTCGAGGTTGGTACCTGCTGTCTCCATCTCCACCCTGATCCCATGGGGATTTTCCCTGTTCCGAGCGAGAGATCCTCACCCCCTATATGTCCCTACTTACGAGTTACTCAACATAGATTGACACCTAAAGCGAAATCCTATACATTTTAGGACATAAGTACTAAAGTGTGAGCCCTAAAATTTGATGAAAGTTTTGGTTCTTCTAATTTGACGTTGTAATGAGTTTAAAATTCGAAGGACAAGGACAATTACAGTAGCTTTATTCACAAGCCACCCCTTAAGAGTTATCTGAAAGCATGGTCGAAGTGGCCACGAGGCTACATCTTTCTGCATTTAGCAGGCACAAAGAGTAATTTTACGCGGTCGTATGACATTGGTCATTTGTGTCCTTCAGAGCAACACACGCTTGGGGGTCCTTGATTACAAGGCATCGATGATTCATCATAATAGGGTCGTATGATCTTACTTTTTACTCAATTATGAGGCCGGTCAATAACTCAATCCCAAGAATATGCTCGTGGAATTAGAACTATAGTTTTAATTATGTAGTCTCAACCTCATAACTAAACAACCTCTTATATACCTATACGTAGATTTTCAGTTTCATTGGACCTAGATTCATGATACGATACTCTTAATAGGAGAAAAAAAAGGAAAGTAATTAAGAGATAGATTCAAAAAAAGAAATACTATCAACGCTTTGCTTTTGATGTGCCACGTAGGTCTGATTGAGTTCTTTTCACCAAAGTTTTTTTTTCTCTATAGAGCAAAGGTCGATCTCATATATTACAAAATTTGTTTATTTGGGTAAATATGAATTCTTTGAAAATTTGGTATTTGGTTAGTTTCACACGAGGCTTGTTGTAACCACGTCACTTGAGTTCTTGGCTGGAGATATGGTTAAGAGAAAAAAAATTCGGGTTGAATTGGATTTAAGGGAACGTGGGATCTCATTTTGGGTTTTGAACTAACAAGGTTGGCAGCTTTGGGTGAGGCTCTAGGTCGAATTAGATGGGAATGGGGCTTTTGCTTCGGGTTTTTTTGGAAGTCTTGATTCGAGTTGACTGGATCCAATTGAAAGAAAATATGAGTCCAAGTGGCTCAATGGAAGAATTTGTCGGATCCAAGTCCAGGTTTCGATTGATTGGATCCAGATGAAGGGGATTCTGGACCCAAATGACTCAGCCAAGAAGCTTCGAATCAAAGGATGGATCGGGTTCACCAATCGGACCCGATCTGTTAGCTTTTAAAGGAAGAGCTAGGGTTCGAGTGAGATGGGATTTCGACCGAACGGGAGAGGAGGGAGGCAACATAGGGGGTGATGGCGGCAATAGCTGTGATTGTCGTCGCCCGTGGCGATCGACTACTACTACGGTGGTGAGGACGGTCCGAGCAGTTCTGGTGAGGTTTCCAGCATGTAGAGAGAGAGAATGTCTGCTCTCGGCGTGGAGTAGGGAGAGAGAGAGAGAGTATTTCGTGTGTGTGTGTGTGAGAGAGAGAGTTCTATGTGTGTGAGAGAGAGGAAGCTCTCTCTACGTGGAGCAAAGAGAGAACAAGTTGAGAAATGGTGACGTCGGGGCCGGTTTTGTGGCTGAAGGAGCGAATGATGACAGTCGGATGTATGCAGCACACTCTCACTCACATGTGCACACGCTCTCAGTCATACATGCACGAAGAAGGAAGTGGTGTATTTACAGGTTACAACCAACATATAGAGGAGGAGGAGATATAGTGGGTCTGAGGTCAGAATGTGATCGATGAATCTAAAGGGGGGCAATTGCTTCTACGTTAAGAAGAGGCTAACTCTTGTCAAATGGTCGATGGGGACTTTTCACGACTTCTTCAAGGGTTTTCACGACTTCTTCAAGGGTTCCTGCAACAAGTTGTCCCTCTATAAGAAGACCAAGTATGTCATAGACAACGTGAAGTTTGATAGTCATCTCATCCTATAACACATGAAAGTTGTTTGTATATGATTGTCAATGCTTGGTAAAAACAATGAACAAATGCATGTTATAACTTTATACAATAAGTTTTCTTATCCAATCAACTCACTCCAATCTAAAATCTTAACTCAATTATCAGACGTTCAAACTAAATCTTATAAGCAATATGACCTTAAAACTAGTGAGTAATCCCTCTCAACATATCAAAAAATCTCTCATCAATCTCAGTGTAAAGTAATTATATCCTTTATAAGGTGGAGACTCAACTTGATCAATATTCTTAAAATGTTTTCTTCTCTTTGTTATCATGTGCGTGACTGTCTTACGTTATTTAGATGAAAGTGTGATGTTGACTCTTCTACTCGTGTCCTATGAGTTAGGTGTATATAAAAAAGAAATAAGCGAAACAAAAAAACCCGCGCCTGTGCTTGCGTCTCTCGTGTAAGGGAGACACGCACGGTGTCTCGGAGAAAAAATCGGCAAGTTTTCCGACCGATTCTGGCAAAAAATTGATCAAATCCAAACCATCCAAAAATCACCTCATCTCTCTTCGAAGAGGCCTCCTTTCTCTTTTCTTCGTCGACCGATTTCGTGGCTGAAGAGGACTTTGAGACGATTATAGCGGTCGATGGTGGTTCGCACTGGGAGGAGAAAGAGAGTTTTCATTGAAATAAAAAAAAACTCAGTGAGTTGAGTTGTGGGGATAGTAAAAACCGCGTGCGCGTGTCAATCCTGCTCAAAAAGCCTTCCTCAACTGTGAGTGAGAGATAGAGGGTTGAGAATTGCCAGAAGGTTCCTTCCCTCTCACGGATTTTTTTTCTGCGTGCCGTTCTTCCGACCATGAACGTCATACCGGATGAGGCACTTTCTTCGCTATAATCTTATGTTGCGGGATGCAAAACAATCCAAGAGCTTAAGTGCTTACATTCACGCCAAGAGCTCAAGTGCTTACTTTCACGCCTCATCATCCTTGGCCTTCACCAAACATTGGCCTTCTATTCCCGTTCCATAAATTGGCATGGACTTGTATGATCTCTAGCTGCATTTCCAGCAATTGGCATGAGTTAGGTTTCGAGTTTTTTCTCCAGAGTCCAGATGCTTCTTTCGGGCATGAAACCGGACGAGTTTACATCGTTGGCGTGCTCTCATCCTGCGGACCCATCAGATATTTGGGATGTGGAAAGATTATCCATGGCATGATTCACAGATTTGGTGTTAATGTAGATGTGTTTCTATATAATGCTTTGATCGATATGTACGGTAGAAATGGGAAGATGGATACGGCTCGTATTATATTTAGCAAGATGCCAATGCGAAACGTAGTGTCTTGGATTAGCTTGATTGATGGTTATGTTAGATGTAAGGATACGGATGCCGCTTGTTTCTTTTTCGATCAGATGCCCGAATGAAATGCAGTATCTTGGACGTCAATGATAACTGGTTACGTTCTCGACCACCCGATTCAAACTCTACGTCTCTTTCATGATATGCGGTTAACTGGTGTTGCACCCACAGAGGTCACAATCGTTGCAGTTATCTCAGCATGTTGCAATATGGGAGCTCTAGAGCTTGGGCAATGCCTTCATTCTTATGTATACAAAACCAGGCTAAATTTCGATGTGGTTATCGACAGTTCTCTGATTGATATGTATGCAAAATGCGGCAGTCTTGAACTAGTCTGGAGAGTCTTCAGTGTTATGGTGCATAGAGACGTCTTTTCTTGGACTACCATGATAAATGCATTTGCAATTCATGGCAAGGCAACTAGCGGCATTGGAGTGTTGATGGAGATGTTAGATGCTAGGGTTGAACCTAATTCTGTAACATTTGTTGCAGTTCTATCTGCTTGCAGCCATAGCGTATTGGTTGACGAGGCCCGACAATGGTTTGGATGCATAAAGAGTTCTTCGGTGTCACACCCAAGATTGAGCATTATGGTTGCCTAGCTGATGTTCTTGGACACAGTGGGCTTTTAGATGAAGCGAGAAGACTGATAGAAGATATGGAAGAAGATACACCAGACACCACCATATGGAAATCATTAGCCGATGCTGCTTTAATTCATGGAGACCGAGAAATGGCTGAATTTGCAGGAAATAAGATCATAAGTTTGGACCCGAACGATGATGGAGCTCATGTGTTGCTGTCAAATTTATATGCTGCTGCAAACAAGATGGAAAAAGCTGCGAAAATGAGGTTAATGAAAGATAAAGCATTATAAAGGAGGCTGCATGCAGCTGGATTGAGATAGGTCGCATTGTTCATGAATTTCTTATTGGGGACACCATGCATGCTCACTTTGAAGAGGTTTACCAGGTAGCGGAACTGATGGCTAAGCGGCTGGATTTGTACTGATATACTAGCAGCATCTGCAAACTGCATGAGGAAAAGGATGCATGCATTCAGTCACCAGAAGTGAAGACTCTCTGGCAGCTTTGTGGATCTTATGGGTGCAGAGGTTTCATGGCAACCATAAGCCCCAGGATGGTTTGCATAAGTGGGGATGCACCACCTTTACAGCTCGTATTATCTTCTGTGGAGAGCTCTGTTTGAGGTTTGTAGTCCTAAACTTATTGTAGGCTTAGTTAAGCCTAACCACCAAAAGAGAAATTGTTTTGAAGACCGAAGAAACTACATCTGCAATAGGTGCAATATTGGTAGCTACTGAGAGTTAAAATTGATTAAATATGATCACTCAAATCAACAACATAATCATCTTGTAAACACCCAAAAATTTTCTCAAAAACACATCCAATGAAAAACACATCTGATGAAGATCTAATAAAGATCAATCCTCAATTCTCTGGCAGCTTTGTGGATCTTATGGGTGCCGAGGTTTCATGGCAACAATAAGCCCCTGGATGGTTTGCATAAGTGGGCATGCACTATGTGTACTTATTATCCCATAAGTTTGTTTGCAGTGAACCAATTTTATTACAATTTATCTCATTGGAAAGCTGACATTCATAGCTTTCCAAGAAGACCAAGTTCATAAAGATTAGAGCTATGTGCAGCGAGATAAAGATGTTTCTTTAAACCTCTGTATTTCTGTCACAGAATTGTTTTGGACGTTTGAGCGAGGGTCATTCCCTGATTTAATTGCAGACTGTTACTACACTAAAATCAGAATAAAAATAGTTTCTGAACCTCCATATGATCCTTTATTCACTGTAAAGTTTTCGTGATTTTTGGAAATTCAGAAGCTATTTAAAAAAATCTGAAAACAAGTTCTGAAAATGGAACCAGTTTTTGTTATTCAGAACTTAGAAAAAATTTCGTCTAAAGACCTAGCTAACGAATTTTGGTTAAGTCCTTTGGGTTTGAAAAGTGAATTTCAAAAACATATCTGATCAAGATCAATCCTCAAAGCATCTAGGCTGACCCTTGAGTGTCGGTTCAAAAAGGCCTAAGTCGAAAAGATCCTACTTCTCCGTAATCATTGTTTAAGTTAGAAAATATAACTTTACTAGTTTAAGTAAAACTAGCTGTCACGCTCGCGCATGACGTAGTGTGTGAAGACTCTCTGGCAGCTTTGTGGATCTTATGGGTGCAGAGGTTTCATGGCAACCATAAGCCCCAGGATGGTTTGCATAAGTGGGCATGCACTATGTGTACTTATCATCCCATAAGTTTGTTTGTCATGAACCAATTTTATTGCAATTTATCTCATTGGAAAGCTGACATTCATAGCTTTCCAAGAAGACCAAGTTCATAAATATTAGAGCTATGTGCAGTAAGATAAAGATGTTTCTTTAAACCTCTGTATTTCTATCACAGAATTGTTTCGGACGTTTGAGCGAGGGTCATTCCCTGATTTAATTGCAGACTGTTACTACACCAAAATCAGAATAAAAATAGTTTCTGAATCTTCATACGATCTTTTATTCAGTATAAAGTTTTCGTGATTTTTGGAAATTCAGAAGCTAATTAAAAAATCTGAAAACAAGTTATGAAAACGGAACCAATTTTTGTTATTCAGAACTTAGAAAAAATTTCGTCTAAAGACCTAGCTAACGAATTTTGGTTAACTCCTTTGGGTTTGAAAAGTGAATTTCAAAAACATATCTGATCAAGATCAATCCTCAAAGCATCTAGGCTGACCCTTGAGTGTCGGTTCAAAAAGGCCTAAGTCGAAAAGATCCCACTTCCTCGTAATCGTTGTTTAAGTTGGAAAATATAACTTTACTAGTTTAAGTAAAACTAGCTGCCACGCTCGTGCATGACGTAGTGTGTGAAGACTCTCTGGCAGCTTTGTGGATCTTATGGGTGCAGAGGTTTCATGGCAACCATAAGCCCCAGGATGGTTTGCATAAGTGGGCATGCACCACCTTTACAGCTTGTATTGTCTTATGTGGAGAGCTCTGTTTCAGGTTATTGTAGGCTTAGTTGAGAAGAAACCTAACCACCAAAAGAGAGTATTGTTTTGAAGACAGAAGAAACTACATCGGCAATAGGTGCAATATTGGCAGCTACTAAGAGTTAAAATTGATTAAATATGATCACTCAAATCAACAACATAATCATCTTCATCTTTGTTATGATTTATATATGAAATTACTTTACGAAATGATTTGACGGCTTGAATAAAATGAAAAATACAGAGGGGCCGAAGGTTCTTCCCATTACTAAGCCACTATCGTACCGATATAGATCCATATTTCTCTTATTTTATTCCATAGTGGTTATTTTCCATTTTTATGGTAGTGAGTCTTTGCTTCGTCGTCTTGCTAGTTATTTGATGACTATGCATGAAATATGCAGTATGTTGTTGCATATGTAGTTTCAATTTCACAAAATATACATTCGGTGCCCATGTTAAACACAAGATACTCATTCATTCTCTTTACAATTCTTTAATCACCATTTCACAGCTTTGTTTTGCCCCTCCTGGAGGAGTGGTTCGTCTACTTACCATAAAATAGAAAGAAGCACCAAACTGCCTGATATATGTCTGACGAGATGGAGGTAAGTGGTGGGCACGTTGTTCTTGAACCTATAAAAATATAAAGATATCAAAATTCACCATTCAATTCCCAAACAGGCTTCCGGCCTTATGGAAAATCATGCTTGCCTTTGCATTCTCTTGAAGAAGCAGTCTCTCCAAATGTTCATCCCTTTCTTCCTTGCCAAGCACTTTCTATTCCATCCCTTGCATGGCAGGTGCATTATGAAGACCCATTTTTCACCATTTCTTCAAGTAATTTCTAGAGTTTTACTAATTAGCTGTACTCCCCCATGTACTCCTCAAACACAATTTTCTATGTCTGAGTCATTCATTTCCCTGGCTTTTTCCATCACTATCTTTAGTTAAAACATCTCTACCTGATATGATCTGGTCATTCTCGGCTCAGGTAGCTAGACTGTCCATCCAAACTGTTACCTATAGCATGGATAAGAAAGGATCATAACCAGAGGACGTTACCAAGATTTTCAGTAACGTTCTGGATAACGCTCCAAATGAGGGAAGCCATAGGAGGGAAATCCGAGAAGAGGGGGGAGCAAGCTGCCTATTTAAATGAAGCAGCCGATACAAAACAGAGAAATTATACAGAAAAGAAATAGTCTAAAAAGGCAAACAAAGATCCTCTCTCGGGAAATCCCTGTGTGGAAACCTCAAACACACACAAACTTTCGTTGCATGATTTTCAGGCGAACAGGCACTATAGGCGGGATCGAACTGAACTGAAGCAGTCGCCGGAAGCAAGAATCTCCAACATCTGGTATGAGGGCATCGTCTTTGACCCTACAAAAAAAACATCCAAGTAAATAGGAGTTTTTCATAGAACAAAAAAAAGAGAGAAAAAAAGTAGAGTAGAGAAAAGAAAGGGAGGAGGAAGAGGAAGGCAAGAGAAGGCAGAAAGACGGAAACGGCCAAAAGCCACCCGCGGCCAGAAGGCAGAAAGCCGGAAACGGCCAAAGTCACCCTCGACCAGAAGGTAGAAAGCCGGAAACGGCCAAAAGCCACCCGCGACCAGAAGGTAGAAAGCCGAAAACGGCTAAAGCCGCCCACGGCCAGAAGCAGAAAAGGCAGAAACAACCAAAGCTTCCAGCGGCCTGAAGGCGGACCACCAAAACCAGGCCAAAAACCACCGCCGCAGAATGAAGAAAAAAAATAACGCCACTCTCTTTGTCTCTCTCTCCCCTCCCGTTGTAAACTCCCGTCGGAAAAACCAGGGAAACACCGGCGGCCGGCACACAGTCGCCCTCCTGCTCTCTCTCTTCCCCTATCTGTTTTCAGATTTGTTTCTCTCTCCTCCTTTTTATACTTCCATAGAAAACCGCCAAGCAGTTTCAGAAAACCATGGGCAGAAATTGGCGATTTCCTGAAACCGCCCATTGTTTTGTAAACCGCCAGTGGTTTCTGAGAAATCGCCTCGGGCAGCAGATTAAAAAGTTCGTTCTGCCCCAGCCAGTTTTCAAATTTTACAATTTTGCCACTGGACAAAATTATGGATTTATCCCAATATTTTTGGGTAAAAAGACTATTTTGTCCTTACTATACAGAAAGCCTATTTTACCCTCTGGCGGTTTATGCAAATTACCAAATATCATACTAGTATTTTACGTTTATACCCCTTTCGATTCAGAAAATTTCAGTTCTATCATAAAGTCAAAAAACAGGATTGCCCTTATACTTTTAAAAAATTACAGTTTTTGCCTAAGGGTTAAAATTATAGTTTTAACCCCGATCAATCACAAATTTTACAGAAATACCAAAGAGTAATTTTACGAGTTTGTCCTTAAGTTTTTCCAAAAATTTCAGAGAAGGACAAACAGATAAAATTATGGATTTGCCCTTGGTATTACTTAAGAGGTATAAAGGCAGAAATTCTTTGGTATAATTTTCAAAATTGTCCCAAGGAGCTTATGAAATTATCGTTAGTTTCCTTTTATGATATTATGCATCATTCTAACATGATTCCTGCTATGTGTGATCTTTATTTTATATTTGTTTCTCTTTTAGACCGTTCTACTGTTATTATTGCCAAATACATAAAAATGAGCTTTAGGATATGTGTGACTGAGTTGGCAAAGACTGAGAAGTTGAACGGTCTTAACTTCCAAACATTTTAGAAGAGAATCCCACTAGCTCTAATACTTGAAGGTATTGAGTATGTGTTGAAGGAAACTTTGCATCCGCCACCTCCAAACGCAAGTGAGCAACAAGTAGAAATGTATAAAACATTTCTAAAGGATGACACTATAGTAAGGACAATCATGTTAACTTATATGGAGGATGACTTGATTAGGGTCTTCGAAGAATACGAGACCGTAAAGAGTTGTTTGACTCAATAACAGACAAGTATGATACAACTGCAAAATTGCATGTGTAATTGTTATTACAAAAGTATAACTCCTTCAAAATAAAAGAAGGAGATAATGTAATAGAGCATGTAAACCACATGTTGGTAATGGCTAGAGACTTAGCCGTAGCTAAATCAGTCATCCCGAAACCGATGCAAACATCTATCGTACTAAACAGTCTTCTCCCTTCATGGAACATGGTTACCACAACCCTCAGATTAGGGCCTGAAATTAACCTTTCTGAGTTGCCCCTAAAACTAATAATAAAGTAAGAACACATAGTCAAAAACAAGAAAGAAAAATTGCTAGTCATACAAGATGAGATAGCGTATAGCTCCAAAACCAACCAGAAGAAAAAACTAAACAAGAAGTTTGGCAAGAATAACAAGAAAGATGGTCAAAATTTTAAGAAATCGTAGGAAACCGCTTCTTTGGTCAAATGTTTTAACTACGAAAAGATGGGACACTACAAAAGGGACTGCCGCAATAAGAAATATGGAGGAAACAACCTACAGCACGGACAGTCGGAGAAGCAAGACATAATTTGCATGATTTCAGAATGCTTGTACTTGGATTGCCCGATGACAGGTTGGTGGATAGACTCAGGAGCTACACGGGACATCTCAAAGACTAAGGAAGGAGCAATGGATCTGAAGGAATACAAACTTGGGGAACATCGAGTCCATATGGGAAATAATATTTTTCGAATGTTTTGGGTATTGGGTCCTTTGGAATATTTGTACAAGGCAAACCAATTGTATTGACTGATGTATTAATTATGTCATCTATAAGGCACAATCTGGTCTCGGTCCTTGCCTTGATAAAGAAAGGTTTTGAGATTAGGTTTATTCCTAACAAGGTGATTGTGGAAAAGCATGGGAGAATATTATTCTCTGGAGAATTCGATGTAGAACATGGACTGTTTAAGCTTTCTGATAATGAAATTGGTACAACTTCTGCTTATATTGAGAGTGCCTTTATGGTTGATGTGAATATGTGGCATAAACGCCTAGGGCATATAAGTCTGGAAAAGTTGAGGAAATTATCCAACTTTGACTTATTACTTGGATTTGAGGAAAATACTTTCAACAAGTGTGAAGCTTGTATACAAGGAAAAATGACGAGAAAAGTTTTTCCCAAGAAAACAACAAGGGCAACAACCCTGTTCGAGGTTATTCACAAAGATTTATGTGGACCTTTTAGAGTAAAGACACATCGTGGAAAGGGTTATTTTATAACCTTTATCAATGATTGCTCTCTATATATGTATTTATATCTTTTGGCACATAAATTTGAGGTACTTGATGCTTTTAAAGAATATAAGCAAGAAGTGGAAAACCAATTAAGGCATTTGATCAAAGTCTTAAGATGAGACAGAGGAGGTGAATATACCTCGGTAGAATTTTTGGAATTCTGCAAAGACTTTGGTCTTACAAAACAGAATATAATGCCCAAAACATCTCAGAAAAATGGTGTAATTGAAAGATACAATAGAACCTTGCTGAATATGACAAGGTCAATATTGATTGATGCCTCTCTTCCAAAGGTATTTTGGGGAGAAACAGTAAGTACAACGGTTTACAGAGCACCATGTAAGGTTGTATTCACTACACCATATGAGATGTTGTTTGGAAGAAAATCCAACCTAAGTCATCTTAGGAGGTGGGGATCTGTTGCACATGTAAAGATCCTTGATCAGTCTAGAGACAAGCTAGACAATAGGTCCTTGAGATGTATATTCATTAGATATTTGAAAGGTTCAAAAGGATATCGGTTTTATCATAAGGACCACTGACTTATTGAAAGTAGAGATGTTGAATTCTTAGAAGATACTAAGAATAACATCTTGGAAAACAATGAGGAATGTGTTGATGATTTGATAGACTTAGACCAATCATTTTTTGAGCCCATTAAAGATTTTTCTAAAACTACTGATACCTTAAGTGGACATAAAAGGCCAAGAGCTACTCCATCCTACTTAAAAGATTATCACACTTATCTTGGAGAAGAAATGTGTAATTCGGTAGATTTAGATGAGTTGACTGATAACTTGACTTATCATCAAGCCATGAACTCATCAGAAGCAACAGACTAGAAAAAAGCCATGAATGAGAAAATTGAATCTATTGAGAAAAACCAAGTCTGGGAATTGGTTGATTTACCAAAAGGAAGGAAAGACATAGACTGTAAATTGGTTCAGAAAAAGAAGTATAAGGTTGATGGTACAATCGACAAGTTTAAAGCGAGGTTGGTTGCAAAGGGATTTTCGTAAAAAAAGGGGATAGATTATGTTGAGACATATTCTCCAATTACAAAATTTGTATCCATACGTATATGATTTAGATTTACATCAGTTAGATGTAAAGACAACCTTTCTAAATGGGGATTTAGAAGAAATCATATATATGCAACGGCTCGAAGGATTTGTGGTTGAAGGCTAAGAAGATAAAGTATATAGGTTGAAAAAATCCCTATATGGTATGAAACAGTCACCTCGTCAATATTATTTGACTTTTCAAAATGCCATTATAGAACTTGGGTTTGTGGCTAATAAACTTGATCACTGTGTATATGTTTGGAAAAGTGGGAGCCACTTTGTCATCTTGTCATTATATGTAGATGACATATTGTTGACTGAAAACGACAACAAGATGATTGTCAAAACCAAGTCATGGTTGAACTCGAAGTTTGAAATGAAGGATATGGGGGAAGCATCCTATATCATGGGAATAAAAATTTCTCGAGATAGATAATCTAGACTCTTATGCCTAAGTCAGGAGAGATATTGACTATATCCTCAAGAAGTTTAAAATGGGTGAATGCAAGTCTGCAAATACATCTGTTACAAAAGGGGTCAAATTAAGTAAGGCTGATTGTCCCTATGAAGGAGAGGATAAGCCTAATGTTCTTTATGCACAAGTTGTTGGTAGCTTAATATATGTTATATTATGTATAAGATCTGATAACAGTTTTGCTGTTGGACCCATGAAGAAGGGCACCTGGCCGGACCAATGAAGTCTCGCTTAGCTAAGGAGCAATGAAGAATCACACCTAGCCAAAGACTGCACCCGATTGCACCAACTCCAACCAAGGGTTGCACCTGGCTGCACCAACTCAAGTCAAGGGTTGCACCCAAGGTTGTCCCATACAATATGGTTGGGCTAGCATTGACCAAAGGGGACCATCAAGAAGGTCCACATGATTGCCTTGGGTCTAGCCAATGATTGAATGAAGAGGGGGGCTCCGAAGACCCACCCAATCCAAACTGTGGAAAGCTCTAGGTGTTCCCCCCTTGAGGCCTATAAAAAGGGACCTTGGGGGTTGTTTTCCAACATTGAGGGAAGAGGGGAAAGAGCCCAAGAGAGAGAGAGAGAGGGAGAGTTGCAGCAAAAGGGAGAGGAAGAGAGGGGAAGAGAGAGAGAGAGAAAGAGAGAGAGAGAGAGGAGAGGAGAGAAGAAGGAAAGAGTTGATCCCTTCCTATCCCATCTACGTTCGATGCCCACTAAGGTCCGATTGCAAGGTTTAATTCTCATCCTCGTTTACTTGGATCTCTCTTTCTTCTCATTCAATTAAAAGGAATTGTATTAATAGAACAATTGTCTCCCCCATGATGTAATAGTGTAGTAATGATCTCTCTTTTCATTCCTTTACATTTATGCCTATTACATGTTTGATTTGAAGTTTCTCCTACCTCTCTATATGATATATTCTCTTTTATCTCATAATCCCCTCTATGCTTAAGCTATAAACATATTTCAATTCATTTTCTTTCAGTCATTTACTTTAAATTTGTTGTTATTAGTCTTTTAATTTTGGACGAATGTATTCACGTATGTTTTAAACACATAAATTTGTTTTTAGCATCCTGCATACGTATGATGTTTTATTTTTATTTTTGTCTCTCTTCTCCAAATGATATGAAATTTGGTACACCGAATCCTCACACACAAGCCCACATATGATAAAATTTTCAACAATTTTAGGGTCGTGCAACCACGTAATTAAAATTGGGGAAGATCAGAAAAATCCATAGTCAAATCTGTTAAACCTGTATTTCCTACAACAGAGCTTGGGTAATCATCCTATAACTCTGTTTGTAGTAAACCAATTTAAGTAAAACTTATCTCATTGGAAAGCTGACATTCATATATTTTCAACAAGACCAATTCATAAAGATCGAAGCTTTGTAGATGTTTCTTTAAACCTCTGTATTTCTGTAACAGATTAGTTTTGAATGCCTCAGCAGATGCACATTCTTCATTTAATTCTGCACAATTATAGTAGGAAACAAAATAGAATAAAAATAGTTCTAGAATCTCCATATTTGTGTTTTCTTACTATAAAATTTTTGTGAATTTTGGAAATTCCAAAGTTGTTCAGAAAAATCTAAAAACAAGTTATGAAAATAGAACCAGTTTCTGTTTTTCCATAACTTTGAAAATTCTCCTTTCATAGGCTAAGTGCACGTTTTGGTTTATTCAAGTTGATTCTAAAGTGAACTTTGGAAACACACACTTGGTTCAAATCAATACTCAAAGCATTTAGGCTGACCCTTGAGTGCCGGTTCAAGAAAGCCTAAGAAAGTTCCCTAAATCATGTGTGATAGGTTATATACATAACACTTTTGTTGTCATGGAACATGATTGGAGGGGCTTTCAATTGTATACCCAAATCCTGAAGTAGTCATCGCAACCAAGTTAGTTTGGTAGTTGTGTTTGTCATTGCACGGTACTCAACTTCGGTGGAGAAAAGAGATACCTTTTGTTGTTTCTTGCATCTCCATGAGATGAGAGAGTGACTAAGGAATATGCAGTAGCTGATGGTAGAGTACCTATCATTCACATCACCACCCCAATCAGCATCAGTATATGCGAGTAATTGAGACAAAAAGGAAAATAGAAATTCTTCCTTGGTTGTGGTTTGTCGAATATAACGAACAATCCTCATAACAACACTCATATGCATTGAGGTAGACATATGTTGAAACTGACTTACAGTATGAACGACATGGGCAATATCTGATCGTATTATAGTAAGGTAGGTGAGTGCTTCAACCATCTGTCTATAAGGTGTGGGATCACTCAAAAGTTCGCCATCAACTAGACGCATCTTTTGGTTGATTACTTTAGGTGTATCAATAACTTTGTCATATGTAATACCTGATCTAAGAATAATATCATTAGTAAACTTGGTTTGTGATAAAATAATACATCTATCATCATGAGTTTTACCTCAATGCCAAGAAAATAAGAAAGTTGACCAAGATCCTTCATTTCAAACATATTACCAAGTTCTTGCTTGATTTGCTGGATACCAGAATTATCACTACTTGTAATAATCATATCATCGACATAGAGCAAAAGAATAACAATACCTGTAGAGGATTTTCTTATAAACAAAGTTGTGTCAGTATAATAGATAGTAAAATCATGTAATGTCATGAATTCAACCATCCTATCAAACCAAGCTTTGGGAGCTTGTTTGAGACCATATAAAGCTCTTTTAAGTTTAAAAACATAGTTGGGTAGTTCATGATTTTCAAAACCTGGAGGTTGTCCATATATACTTCTTCCTCTTGAATTAAACTCCATTCAAAAAAGCATTCTTCACATCTAATCTGATTATAATAGACCAATCAAGATTAGCCGCAACTAATAAAAGTACCTCGAATTCTATATTTAGCTTTGCCACAAAGGTGAAAATGTCTCGTAGAGTAATCTTATCTCCATCTTCTGATTAGTAAAGCCTTTTAGCTACCAGCGAGAGCTCAGGTCATCAGCAGTCTGACTGGATCCATTCGGAAGCCATTTTTAAAAGGAAAACCCATTTACAATTAATAGGGTGATTATTCTGCAGGATTCTAGCATCCGCTTTTCCCAAGTAATATTTCTTGTCAAAGAGCTCTCAATTCTCTCAAGCAATAGCTCTTCCACTTTGGGAACATTATTAGAGCACTCGGATATTATTAAGTAGCTGCACTAGGTTCACTTGTGAGATAAAGGCACACATAAGTGATTAGCCGAAAGATTAGTCAGAGTTGTAGATAAAAATTTGACAAAGGATGTTTCTGTACAAGCACCTTTAACACTTTTCCTCAAGTGGCAATGGGAAGATCAAGTTGACTAAGAACGTGACTCATACCGGAGCATTATTTTCGTGTCTTTGAAGAATTATTTCACGATCCAACCCGAATTAGCTGGTGATTCGCTAAATTAGAAGTATTTGAAGAATTTTCATCCCCTCAAGCTCCTGATTTCTTTCTTCTTATATCCATTTAATGTGTTTCCGCCAAGACCTCAAGTGTTTGATCATTGCTTTGAATAAACAAGATCCTTTCATCGATCCATTTTCGTCACAATTTCATCAGAAGTTTCGTATTTCCATTTCTGGAGATGGTATTTGAATAGTCAGAGGATTCATCATATGTCTTCAACATTTAATTCATTTGAATAACCAATCATTTCCATTTTCAACATTTAACTCAAAATTAAATCGTAACTACTTCCAAGAAAAACCATCTTTACTAAAGGTTTCGCTTCTCCGAAGATGGCAATTGGCCGTAGTATGGGGTTCCTTCAAAGAAAGACATGACATCCAATAGAAAATAAGCATTTTTTTCAAAATGGTAGATTCAAAACACTAGTAACCTCTCCGAGTAGAAAGCCGACATCCAACAAAAATACATTTACGTGCCTTTCGATCAAGTTTTGAGTGTTTTTGGGTCATGATTATGAATTAAAGTCACACCGCCAAAAACTTCTTGGCGGAATATACTTTTAAGTTGAATATCTCGTTGTAGTTTTAATACGTGGGAAATAATTCATAAAAACATGCTGTAAAAGGAGTTTCAAAGCCCAAAACTCCGTGTAGGAAGTCTATCCATCCGGGTTCAAGTAAGCACAAGTAAAAACAAAGATCTCCCCATAGATACTTAGAAACTTTAGTTCTAAAACTTAAAAAGCTCTAGTGACTTCTAAAGGAGATATTTATTCTTCCTTTCGTACCACCCCATTTTGTTCGTAGGTGTATTATTACATGAACTTTGGTGAACAATTCTTTCTCAATATAAAAACTCCCTAACACATTGTTAAAAATCTCCTTTTCATTATCACTTTGAAAAATTTTTTAACTCAGTCCGAGACTTTCGTTTGAACCATATTAATAAAACTTTTTGAACATATTTTCAAAGATCGTATTTATTCTTTCAAAAGAAAAACCCGTGACTTAACGTAGTACGATCATCAATAAAAGTAATGAACCAACGCTGTTCTTCCAAAAACGTGGCTACTTGTATAAGGACCCCAAACATCAATGGAATCGCGGTCAAACGGTTCAGATTTTTTATATGGGTCGTAGATGTAAACACAGAAGATCGCCGGGTGTTTTGCTAATTCATAAGATTCACATACACCAAAAGAGAAATGATTTTTATTCATAATTAACTTCTCAAAACAAATGCTTTAAATATTGAAAATTAGGACGCTCCCAATCGAGCCACGCCATATAAGCATAATTTCATCGGCCACTAGGTAATGTAAATAGAATTGAAACAAGTCCGCCAGTCTTGTCTTCCAAAGATTGATCCTTGATGAGAAAGAGAGGCCACCATCTTGTTTAGCACCCCCAATCATCTTCCTCGAGGTTAAATCCCCATATCATTACACCGGGGAGGACTAAAAATTAACTCGCTGCAGCTTATGATCAAAGCGTTAATTTATCGACAGACAAAAGATTACTGGATAGGATACGAGAACATACGTAGACATATGCATAGATGGTTCGGGGAGCACAGGAAATAGTGTGCTGTTCCCTTTTCAAAGAATAGCAATGGAAAAAGAACCATCTCGTAATTTTGAACATTTTGATTCCTCGACACCTGCGGTATACGAAGAAAATTATGGCGAAGAAAAAATTTGCGAAGTGTCGTCATATGATCGTTGGCACTCGAATCTCATTATCCAAGAGCCGCTGATTAGCATGCTTTGTACAGTCAATAGTCACAGTGAAAAAATTACCTCGATCAAGCAAGTAAAGAATGCGAGGGATTAGAGTTTCCTAAAGATCGAAATTGAAATGATTTTTATATAAATGCTCTAGTTGTTCAAGTTTGGTAGAAGTGTAGGGACAGATTCTCGAGGGATTGATTGTCGCCCGGTTCCAAATCGCTTACTTGGAAATGCCCCGACACTCTCCCCCCGCACGGACAGATCACCACTCATGTTTTTCTGGGGATTCGCCGGTTTACCATTTGGGCCTCCAAAGAGGGTTTCCCAGCATACGCATCTATTTTCAGCAATGATCGCCACACTAAGGCCTTTGCTTTCCTCCTCAAGCTTTCTCACCTCCGAGGCCGAGGCTGCATCCGCACCACTTGACTACAAGTATTTCCGATCCCTCATTATCTATTTTTATTTCATCGACGATCAAGATCACTTGCCTCCTAGCTTCTGGGACGCACCTTCAAAGATCACTTGGCCTCCGAGCTTCTTCCCACGCACCTCCGGGTAGACTCTTCCCGATAGCCTAAAGGTTTTCTTTCGCCCTAAGATACGACTCCTCTTACTTCATCAAGATACTTATTTAATCCTCTTGCCATGAAGACAAACATCCGGCTTCTTTCTTTCTTCTTCTTATACCGAGCACCGGCTATCTCTAGGGACTCTCCCCATGTTTCGTCAGTCAAAGAAATCCAACTCCTCGCCAAACACCATCATCGTAGATTATAAGACGTCATTACTTCACGTGCTCCTTTCGCCGCATCTTCCACATTCGGTGTGCAGGCCCAAACAATCGGGAATGATTGTCTCAGATCGGAACAGGTCTCCTACTTCTGCGCTCCCACACATCCTTGCGCCGTCGGGCAAGTGAACACGAAGCGGTTTTCCAATCACCGGATCCATAGAATCGATTAACCACGCCGATGACCACGTAGTTTCTCTTTAACGCCGCCGTAGTATATTGGATCGATGCTGACCATCAGGGTTTCACTTCACCATCTGGTGGCCGAGTTTCCATTCGTCAATCACCATTCAGCGCATGACCGAGACCCCAAGTTTCTTTGCTGCCGATCACTTCTTTCGCATCTGACCGGGAGACTACTAAGGTAATTCTTTCCATTCAATTTATGACGCACCGCAGTAGGACTTCTCGTAGATGCATGTATATTCTGGCCACAATGCTGATTTCCTCCCGCCAAGTTCGTCACGCCACTGCTAGCATCCGGGCGGGGTTAACAAGAGCCAACCAGCGGCGCCTTAATGTTTATGTATTCGAACCTAAGGTTCTTCGTGATACCATGTAGATAAACATGGAGAAATAAGAAGAGAAGAGAGGAGAAGAGGGAAAGGGGGTTGCTCACAGCCAGCCCCCAACAGCTACTTAACTAGCCGTTGGGGACCGGTTTACAATGGCTAGTGGCCTTGCTGGCTCGGGCCGGGCCACTTGGGCCCATTTTCTAACAAATAGACCACCATCTTAGTTTCAGCTTTGATAGCTTCTCTTGAGTCATCGTCTGCTCGTCAGCTTTTCTGTAATATTAGTGTAGGGATTTTTTAGCCAACATGCTCTAAAAACTGCTTTTGACATCGTGATCCATTTTTATCATCTTAATCACCAATCACTGAGAGATTATTTTCATGTTGAAGCATGTTATTCGTTACCCTCACTAGGATGCAAATACGGTTCCCATATCATTGTTGTAATTGTTGAAGCATGTTATTTGGTTGCAAGGCAATAACCTTGTTGATTCCACAAACTTTATGTAATTTTGTGGAGCAATGATATTGTTTAGGGACGACACACATGCCCCTGGATGTTTCTTTTTGTTTCATGTTGTGGTTTTATAGAGTATTGGAACTTGTATGGTGAAAATATCTTTTTGGTGCCATACCTTTTTAACATGCTTCATACTTGCTTTTAGCTATGCAACAACAAAAATATTTTCTCTGGTAAGGTGTAAGAAGTTAGATGGAGGAAGGCCTCTCAAAAGTGTTGAAAGGAAACGGTGAAGCGTGGTCTCATTTTTCGAATTGATGCTAATATGACAGAAGATAGGAACCAAGAATCATGTTGCCTACTCTATTATTGTAGGATGAGGTTGACTTTAATTTTTGTTTTGGTATTACTTTACTGTTTGGATCCTAATCTGGTTCTACCTTTCAACACAAAAGATTTGGATTGGGACTGTTTATGTACTCATAAACTTTTGAGCTTGGCAAGAAAACCACTTCAATTGGATCAATGTTTCCCAACTCTTAATTTTTTATTTATGTCTGTTTTGGTGCATCTTCCAAAAAAATCGTGTTGTTTCCTGGTTAATTTTTAATCTGCTGTTTGGATGATTCCTACAAATTTGCGTGGCTTCTTGTATACTTCTGGAACCATTGGAGAACATAAATCTTTTTTTGATTTGCAAGAATGTAAACTTGTATGAACTAATCTTGTAGCTGATTCAGAATCCTACACAGACTGATCAACAAAAACCTTATGAAACTAGGGTAGAGTACCTGAAATAGTATCAAGCCACGTTCAAATTAAACCCTCACTCGATCTCTTCTTCATTTTACTTGCCTCTATGTGTTTTAGTAGGAGAGATGAATGTATTAGGAGACATCCTTTCCATTTTTAAAACCCACGTTCTCATGTGTAATTGACGAAGAGAAGGTGTCAATGGTTGTTTTATAGATCATGTCATGCTGCAAATTCATATTCTAGTGAAAGTTTCATGCCTTCACTGTTATAGACCAGCTCACCAAATGAGTACCTTTGGGCTTGGGTTGTGAACTCAATATCAGTTTGATAGTTGTTGCTTGAGTGGTTTTAATCATTTACACGTTACTTCTTATTCATAAAGCATCCTCAACGAACAATCGTCTCAAGTTTGAGCATGATAAATCACTTCATGTTGTGTCATCGCCAATCCACCAAGAATGAGCTTGCAATTTTCTTGTTCTTCCCAAATGAGAAGTGGAAGGAAAGATTGGTTCAAATTAACGTCTTGGAGATTCATCAAAAAAATCCTTGTACTAAGGGATCCGATTAGTCCTTTCCATAAAGAGATCTCTTAGAAAGTCTAGAGAGAATCAACTATAGGCCAAATTGACGTCGTGCAAGCCGACAAGCTGGTCCGAGACCAGTGCTTGACCTCGGGGCCAAGCAAGACTTAGCAAATTTCACATTAGTGTTGCAGTCAACCACTGACAACCCAAAACGGAACGTGAGTGTCACTCTTTTGAGTGTCAAGTTTGTCGAAAACGTTGGCATTCAAAAACTTACATACCCCAACAATAAAAGGCAAGAGACAAAGAGAGCAAATGCTTGGAAACTTGAAGGCAACTTGAGTTTTTTTATAGCAGACAGGAATTCGCGACAAGATTTTCGAGACTCTTCCTCCAAAAGAGAGTTTTTACAAGGGCCAAAAATGGTTATGTACAATTCACAATTGAAGGGTCACATTCTTGTAGACACGTGGAAATTTCCGATCCCGGGCTTCTTAGGGCCTAGAGCGAACATTTTTGTATGTCTAAGTCGCTTAAAGGGCGTGCCAGCTAACTTACTTAAGCTAGCGAAGTAAGTTTTGAAAATATTTGACTTGTTTGGGGCGACTGTGGATAAGTGGGTTTTTTTGGTCGCAGACCTTCTTACACTGATGCGCAAGGGTCAGTCTGTATACTTAAAAAAAGTCAATTTTGAGCAAACATAACCTTTTTGAAAAGCATGCAAAGTGTTTGGTCGGTTTCACTTGTCTTGTTTGTAGATTTTATCAACATAGGATTTGCACGTTTCCTATGTCTCGGGTTTTAGCCAATTTAGGCGTGGGATGTGTACATGAAGTGCCTAAGTATGGGCGATTTTTGTACGGGTGTATGGGGTTTGCTTTGATGCAAGTATGCGCCCTAACTCGTGGTATGGCGAATATGCAATGCAAACTCACACAACTGAACGGGAAAACCTGGAATTGAAAGACAATGCTTAAGGGAAATTGCGTAAGGGAAATTGCAAAAGAGAAATTGTAAAAGGGAAATATAACTATATCTTAAGAGCGAAAAGGCTCAATTGTGTAAGTGTATGCCGTGTATAAATGGAAATGCAACTCACACAGCTGAACCTTAAAACCCGAAATTTAAAGACATAGCGGAAGGGAAATACAACTATATATATGGGCCCGAAGGTCGCCAACGTGCGCGTGTTGTGTTGGTGTGTAAATGAAAAGATAAACACACACAGTTGAACCGGGAAAACGCAGCGGAAGGTATAGAAATATGACTATATCTTAGCGGCTGCCAAGGCCAACATGGTGCGTGAGGTGCACGAGCAAGCACTCAGGTGTTCTTTGTGTGCGAGTGTGTAAATGAAAGACAAACTCACACGACTTAATGTAACAACCCAGCGGAATTGAAATACATATATAGAATAAGAGCGAAAGCTCAATGCACGCATGTGTGAGTGTATAAATTTAAAGACGACTCAAGCAGCTCTTACTAGAGTCTTAGGAGTAAGAGCGAAGGCTTAATGGTGCACGTGGGTGCTTGTGTACGAGTAAGAGCTAAGGCTCAAGTGCTCGTGTGTGCTTCGTGTAGCAAACCAAGTTATTACAATCGGGGGGAGACAAGGCTCTATTAATACAACTCCGTATTCAAATTGAATCAAAGCATAGAAAGGAGATATGAAATACCGAATTAAAACACTTACGTGATTCAGATGTTTGTTCACTCCAATCTTCACGAGTTTTGCTTGGCTTCACACCCACGGATGAGTCTTCCTTGAACCTTGAAGCGAAAGATGGCTAAATGGAGCCTTCAAGCTTTAGGGTTTGTGAAGTTCACAACACTAAGAGGGTGGCGGGTTTGTGCTTGAGAGGTGAGGTTCACGGGTCTTGTGTGAGACTAGGGATAGCGTGGGGTACTAGGGGGCCTTAGTGTGTTATGTAGGGTGATGGAAGGGTATAGGATAAGGTCACGGTAGTGGCAGGTTTCGGTTGTGAGGTGTATGGCGTGGGATGAGATATGGAGTTGGGGTGTTAGGTGGGAAGTAAGAGCGTGGGGTGTTAGGTAGTTGGGGTAAGGTCACGGCTGGAAGTTAAGGGAGCTAGGGATATCTAAGGTGTGGTAGATGGGAGATGTAAGGGGCTAGTGGCTAGGGGAGTTGGGTGTTAGTGGCTGGCCGGATGGAGTTAGAGTGTTGGGTGACTAGGGGAGCCGGGTGGAAGAGAGGCGACAGGTGATGGAGTTGGCCGGGTGGAAGGGAGGTGGCAGGTGATGGAGTTGGCCGGGTGGAAGGGAGGTGGCAGGTGATGGTGTTGGCCGAGTGGAAGGGAGGTGGCAGGTGATGATGGCTGGGAAGGAGGCGGTAGGTGGAGGTTGGCTGCGGAAGGTCAGACAGGTCGGCCAAGGCGGCCGAGGTAGCAGGTGGATGCCAGGCGCTAGGCGCCAGGCGGTGGTAGGTCGGTAGGGCGCGCGCAGGGTGCGGGTGAGGTTAGGGTGGCCGAGGGGAGGTCTTAACATGAAGTCGGTGGTGTTGGGTTAGCCTAAGTAGGCTTAGGGTGGCTGAGAAGGTTCATGGGTAGTGGATTAGGTGTGCTAACTAAGGTTGGTTTAGGGTGGTTTAAAGGGATTAGGAAGAGTGGTTTAGGGAGGTTAGTAGGGTTTACCTTTTAACAACGGTTTAGGGTGTGCTTGAGCTCCGATTAGCCACCTTAAGCCTCTTTGTCCAAGCAATATCAACCCTTTAATTAGGGTGGGGCAGCCCTTAACTAAACCTACACTAACCCACAATTAATAAAACCCTAAATAAAGAAAGCACTAAAGCACTCACCTTGGACCTTCTCTCTCCTCCCTTCAAATTCACGTGAACCCCCTTACAATGGACCCCCTCGCCTCTATTTATAGGCATTTGAGGTGGGTCTTGGATTTGGGTTTGGGTTTGAGACTTGGATCCATACCCAAATCCAAACACTATTTTGATCTAGATCTTGGATCTCGGATATTTTGAGATCCGTATTCGATCCAAATCCAACATTTTTATGGATATGGATCTGAATATTTTGGTCCAGATTTGATCCAATCCAAACACTATTTGAATCCAATCCAAATCCAAACACTATTTGAATTGACCTAAACGCTATTTGGATTGGCCCAAATCCAAACACTATTCACTATATGGATTTAGATATGGATATTTATAGTCCAGATCCAAATCAAAATTTCTCTAGATAGTCCTCCTTGGCTTCTCGAGACAAACGATCTGTGCGGGCCCTGGTTTCATTAGTGACCCGTCTGGTGTTGGGTTTCCCCAATCTGTGTCGTCCGGACTTCTTTCTGTCTTTTGAACTTTGTTTTTGCTCATTTCTGGTCTTCTTGGTTTAGATTCAGGATGCTTGAGTGAGAATGGTTGATCTGGCTTTCTGGTGCTTCGGGCTTGCCATATGCTTCATGCTTGAGCCTTCCTTTCGCCTTTCGAACCTGGCTTTTATCAGGCCAGGTTGCTCTTCTAGGCTTCCGAACAGACTTCTGAAGCTGCTTTTGATATTGGCCTTCGTGACTGGCTTGCTGGGTTGTTTCTGGATCAGGTGTCGTCTTCGCATGCTCCACCTGTTCGCCTTTGGCTTTTGGGAAAATGGGGCTTAGCCCGGGTTTCAAAAACTCCTATTTGATAAAGGGCTTCAAAACACTATTTACAGGATTAAAAGCAATATGTATAGAGTTTAAAACAGTATGTACACGTTTTTGAATATGTACAGGGTTTCTGGAAGGCTCCTAGGTTTCCGGACTCAAAATGGCCCTTTGGGGTTGCTTTTGTAAACCAAGTATATTTTTAGAAAGTTGTGGGATTTTGGGGTGTTTACAATTCTTTCCCACTCGAATCGTTGTCGGCCTCAACAATGTCTTGGCCATCTCCCTCGCCAATGGTTGTTTGACCATGTATGTTCTACATCAAGGTCAATTGTGTTTTGCATTAAGGCATCGCGGTAACTTTGCACCATTAGTGGAGCTTAGCGCAACTTCATGCCTTGGGAGTTCATTTTGTGCAGTTTGATGGGGCAGTCATAGGGACCGAATTATAATGATAAAATTAGTAATAAGAGTAGTCTTTGAATACAGTTTGTGCATATACACCTCAAATAGAGCTAGATGATAGTATAAAGAAGGTATTTTGGGAGGAGTTAGATAAAGTAATTCAACAAATTCCATTAAGAGAGATGATTTGTTTGGGAAGAGAATTAAATGAACATGTTGGTAAAGAGGTATTAGGATGTAGAGGTATTCATGAAAACTATGGTTTTAGAGATTTAAATGAAGAAGGTAGATAGATTTTAAATTTTGCTGACATATAATATCTTTATAGCCAACACAATCTTCAAAAACTTATATAAACATTTAATTACTTATAAGAGTAGTTTGTCATCAACAGAAATTGATTATTTTGTTTGTAGGAAAAAAGATAGATCGTGTTATAAATATTGCAAGATAATTTCATGAGGAAACTTAACTACCCAACATCGACTTTTAGTTATTGATCTCGTGATAAAAAAGTAGACACAAAAGAAAAGGGTATATAAAGTTATTCATACTAAACAGTGGAACCTCAAAAGTGAGAAAGAAGATATATTTAAACAAAAAGTTCTTATAAGGAGATGCTTGGAATTATGTAGGTACATGGACTGGAGTGGTGTAAGATAAAATTAAGGCAAAAATGGTATGTTACTGTAAACACCCAAAAATTTTCCCAAAAGATTTGATCTTTTAGAAATTTTGCCTTTTTGAAAAACATTGTGGTCCTAAGTCTTTTAAGGGTTTTCAAATAAAGACACCTTAAACAAACTCATCATTTCTGCACCAAAATTTCGTAGCAACCTCAAAATAAGGTTAAATTGCACCCCTCTCAAAAAAATCTAATTTTGACAAAATCTCAAAAAAATAATCACTCTACCCTCAAGGCTAAATTGATAGGATTTTGCTATTTCAAATGATTACCCTAAAAAAAGAATAATTTCAAACATTTTTTCTCAAGAAAATAAATGAAAATGAGACATTGGGAACCAAACCCAAAAAAGTTTGCAAATTGACAAATTTTGCAAAAATTGTGAAATTTTAAATCCAAACCAAACCTCAAAAACTTACCCGATTGAGGATAGTCTTACTCCAAGACCCTACACCGAAGAGTTAAAGTGGCTCAAGACCCTACACACATCAAAAGAGTTAAAGTGGTCTGACACCCTACACCCAACAAAGGGTTAAAGTGGTTGAAACAGTAAAGACTAACTTATATAATGAAAGCAGGTCACCCATGCAAACAAAAACTGAGAATGGGACTCAATTGTTTTCCAAAAAGAATATTTGAAGATTTCGTTCAAACTCAATATTTTTAAATATATCTCAAATGAAATGGTTTTAAATAATAAAAAAAATATTTGAAACCGTAAATCTTAACTAAAAAGAGTAAAGTAGAATTCTTGAAAACTAAGATGGAAGAGCTCGAAAGAAATGGAGGTCCTCCAACAAATGGATCAAATCAAATCAAGTCATATTGGGCGACACATGCAGCTAGCCCAATTCAAATCAAGCCCAAATCGATCAAAGCCAAAATCAATCAAATTTAAATCAAATCAAAGGTGCTTGCCAAATCCAACCAAATGAAAGTAAGAACGAGCTTGACTACAAGGAAAGTCAAGTTCAACCAAGCCAAGACAAAGATAACTTGATTGGGTCGAAGTGGACAAACTAAGGCCACAAAGCAAGCCTTGATCAACTCAAATCAAAGAGTGAATCAAGGCCAAGATCAAGTCAAAAGGGTCAAAGCAAGTCCAATACAATGGCTTAGTGGACTAAGTCAAAGTTCACACCCATGCATTGCACAAAGACCAAGGTTGCACCTAAACCTGAGTTCTATCAAGTCCACTCCTAGCCAAGGGCGAGCCACCAAACCATACCAAGCTTGGGCGAACTACGCCTAGGGCTACATCAAGACAACACATGGGTCAAGAGGGGACCACCATGCACCCCCATGTGTAGCCATGTGGCCAGCAAACACACTTGGATTGGATCAATTTTGGGCCAAACCACTTATAAGCTCCAACCCATGAAAGGCCCTAGAGGCTCTCTTGAAATATATAAATAGGGGCCTTAAAGGGGCTGATTTAGGGGAGGCAAAAGTGAGGAAAACCCAAGGGTTAACCTAAAGAAAAACCCAAAGAAAAATTAAAGGAGAAAATCCCAACAAAAAGAGAGAGAAGATGAGAGGAAGAAGGAGGAGGAGTTCCCTAAAAGTGGAGGTGTTGCCCCCAAGTCGTCAGTCTCCAAGCCATTTCAATGTCTTCAATCAAGGTCAGTTTTCTTTCTTTCTCTTTCTTTTCTTTAATTCAATTCAATTCATATTATAATTAAGGAGCATTTGTCTCCAAATTATTGTAATATTTGAGGGGAGGTACTGCAAAATTTCATTCAAGAGTAAAGGTAAAATCACATATCAATTGCTTGATTTGTAGTTACATCTCAATATATATTGTATACCTTATACTCTTTCATCTTTTCTATACTTAAGCTATATGATAATTTTCCTTGATTATTATACTTTCTCTCTTATAGAATAAAGTCCTCAAATGAAAATTGCTTTGGATGATCATATAAACCATTAAAGATCAATAAGATGTATTCATTAGACTCTTAAAACAGAAAACTTTGTTTTCAACATTCATATCAATCTAATCATTGATTTTTTCAACCTAAATTAGTAAACAAAAAATTTTGAAAATCGGTACACATTAACTCACACATAGACCAATACTCCATCAAATTTTCAAGAATTATAGACATGTAAATGGTCATGAATAAAATTGGAAAAACTGAACAAAAATTGAGACAAAACCTATTCGCATTGCACATCCTACAACAAGGCTTAGGTAAAAATCCTTTAACTCTGTCTATAGCGATCCAAAGACTCTAAAAAGGATTTTTTTAGAAAGTTGATTTTCATATCTTTCCAACTCTAGTTTCATAAAATTCCAATACATATGTACAGATATACAAACGTTTCTTTAAGCCTCTATATTTCTATCACAAAGTCTGTTTCGAGTTCTAGGATTGGAAAATTTACTGATTTAATTCATTTCATCCTTAGAACCAAAAACAAAAACAAAAATATTCCAATAAACTTTACACTTGGGCCAATCTCAAGTAAATTTTTCAAGATTTTTGGAGATGGTACCAAAAAAATTAGGAACACCTATTGCTAGAAATAGAATAGTTTTAGTTTTTCATATTTAAACCTGAAATTTTGTTAAGAGAAAGACCACATGATTTTGGAAAGGATTTTCAAATGAAAATTTGTTTCAAAAACTTAGCGGATCCTAATACAATTTTTCAAGTGTCTAAGTTGACCCTTGAGCATCGGTTCAAGAAGGCCTACCTCAACAAAAACTCACTTGTCCACATTTACCAAAGAAGTCAAAAAATCATCTTTGCTGGTTTGAGCAAACTAGCTGACACGCTCGCGAACTCGTAGTTTACGAATTTAGTTTCAAGTCTTTACATAGGCTTCAAAACAAAAATTTACATCTACAGTTACAAATTGTATTATGCCAAGAAGACTATGAAACTTAGGAGGCATATAAGAAAACAAAGAAAGAAGTGAAAAGGACCGTTAGTGAAGCAGAAGGTAAAATTTGGAAGGATTTATATAAAAAGTTTAACTCAAAAGAATGTGAAAGTGATATTTTTAGGATAGCTAAGAGTAGAGATAAAAAAGCTAAGGATCTTATTTTTATAAGATGTATTAAAGATGAGGACGAGAAGATTTTAGTGGCAAGTGATGATATAAAAATAGATAAAAAATAATTTTATAGGTTTTTTAATATAAACACATATGTTAGTATTAGTTTAGGAGAGAACCAAATAAAAAAAGTATATAAACTATATTTCTACCAACGTATTAAAAATAATGAACTCAAAGAGGCTCTTAAACATATAAAAGTTGGTAAATCTATTTGACAAGAGAATATTTTTATAGAAATATGAAAAATTCTAAGAGAGATTGGGATCAGTTGGCTCACAAGATTATTTAATGAAATATAGATAAACCAAAAGATGCCTAAGGAATGGAGAACGGGTACACTTATACACACATACAAGAATTAGGGAGACATCTAGAATTATACGAATTATTGGGGTATCAAGTTAATGAGTCATACTATGAAATTATAAGAAAAAATTATTAAACGTAGGTTAAGACAAATATAAAGTACAATAGAGAACAAATTTAGATTCATGTCAGACAGATCTACCGTTGAAGTGATTCACCTATTTAGATAGCTTAAGGAACATTAAGGACAAAAAAGAACTTTCACATGGTATTTAGTGATCTAAAAAAAGCTTATGATAGGGTGTCAATAAATGTTCTTTGGAGAACCTCGGTGTAGATGTAAAAATTTTATTATAAAGCCTATGTAGAGACTTGAAATAAATTTCTCAATCTACTTTATTTTTACGCGAGCGTGCCAGCTAGTTTCACTTAAACTAGTAAAATTATACTTCTGACTTTATGGAGCGATTGTGGCTAAGCGGAATCTTTTCATCTTACGCCTTCTTGAACCGATGCTCAAGGATTAGCCTAGACGCTTTGAAGATTAAGTTGAGTTGGGTGTGTGTTTCCAAAATTCACTTGAAAGAGAATTTTACGCAAACAATTTGTGCACTAGGTCTAGAGAATGAAATTTTTTCAAGTTTCTAAAAAACAGAAACTGGTTATATTTTCAGAACTTGTTTCCAAATTTTTTTGAATAGCTTAGAAATCTCCAAAATTCATGAAAAATTTGTAGCATATAAAACCAAATGTGAAAATTCTAAGACTATTTTTGTTTTGTTTTTATGTGCTATGGTTTTACAAAATTGAATAAGAAAAAGGTATATGCTCATATGTTTTAGAACATTCTGTTACAGAAGCACAGAGGTATAAAGAAACCTCTATATTTCGCACAGAGCTCTAATTTCAATGAATTTAGTCTTTTAGAAATCTATGAATGTCAGCTTTTCAATGAGACTAGTTTCACCGGATTTGGCTTACTAAAGATAAAGTTATGGGAAGATTACCCAACCTCTATTGCAAGAAATCCACACTGAACAGGCTTAACTCTGAATTTTTTTGATCTTTCTCTATTTTATTTATGATACTATACGGCCCTAAACTTCTTGAAAATTTTATTATGAGTGGGATTGTGTGTAAAGATTCGGTGTTCTAAATTTTAGATAATTTGGAGTAGCAGTTCGGAAATGGAAAATGCAATAACAGACATATGAAGGATGCTGAAAATAGAGTTTCGGTTTTTATAACATACGTGATGCATTCATCCAAAATTAAAAGCAAACCATAGCTAATTCAAAGTAAATGACTGAAAAGAAATGAATGTAAATACATATTTAGCTTAAGCATATAGGAGATTAGGAGACATAAGATTGTATAGAATATAGAGAGGTAGAGGAACATGAAATCAAACAAGTAGAATGCATAAACGTAAATAGAATGAAGCGGGCAACACTTCTATTCTATTACAACATAGAGGGAGACTAAAGCTCCATTAATACGACCCCTTTTTGAATTGAATAAGAAAAAAAAAGGATTAAGATCAATAAAGGGGAAGAAACGTACTTACACTTCCTCCAATGACTCACGGCTCCAAGAAAGGGGACACCCTTCTCTCCTTCTTCTCTCACTTTCTCTTTCCTTCATCTCTTTCTCTCTTTCTCTCTCTTTTTACAACACCTACTATCTCTCTCTAGGCCCTAAGCTCCTCCTTAAATGCTGAAAATGAGCCTCCAAAAGTCCTTTTTATAGGCCAAGAGAGGGGGTCCAAGAGGCTTCCACGATGTGGATCGGGTGGAGCCTCCTTGGCCCAAGGCTTGATCCAATTTTGGGGCTGATTCACATGGCCTTCACGTGGCTTGATGGTCCCCCTTTGGTGAGTTCAGCTAGCTCTTATGTGGGCTGGGTCATGGTGGGACGTGGCCCCTTGTTTGGTCCAGCCAAGGTAGGTTAGGTCTAGGTGATTGGGTTAGGCCTAGCTAATGTGCTTAAGCCAAGGCATATTCGGTGAAGATGGTTCAAGGTAATTCGGTCAAGGTTTAGCCAATGTAGTTTGATCAAGGTCATTTAATTAGGTAAGGCCAAAGAGGATTCGATCAAGCCGTGCTCAACCAAGGATTTTGGTCAAGGTTAGCCAATAGGTCACGGTTAGCCAAGATGGTTTGGTTAATCAAAATAGGTTCGGTCAACTTGGTTCAATTGCTAAGGTTTTTCATTTGGAGTAGCCTTTGATATTGCCTTTGATGGAGTCGTGCCTTGACTTAGTTCGTGCCTTGGGCCTTCCCTTAGTTCATATGAACTGAAGTCTTGCTTTTGACAGTTTGATCATGGTCTTTATCCATTCCTCTTTATCTGTTCCTTGCAATCTTCGGCAATGCTTTTGCTCTATGATTTTGATTTGTGCTGCACTTCCTCAGCCCCTCTTTTCTAAAACTTGATTTCTAAAATCTATTGAACATTTAAAATTCTTTTTGTTTTGAATTTCAAAACATTTAATATTTTTTTGCTTTTACAAAAATTTACAAGCTATATTAATTTCATGACTTTTGAAAACAAGCTTATTGTTTTGGAAATTTTGAAACAAGTTGGTTTATATTTTGAAAACATTTTGGGTGTTTATAGATGCCCCTCTTTGGCATTAATCCAAATTCATTTGGATAATGACAAAGAACAAACACCATTTTGAATTTCCTTCCCAAAACTTGACTTGAGAGTATGGATTTTTCTTCATTTCATAGCATCCTTTTTCTCGAATTTTTGTGAAGGAGAGGATCTTAGCCAAAGAAGACTTAGAATTAAACAAACCACTAGTCCTAAGATGATCATACACGACTT
This sequence comes from Brasenia schreberi, assembly GCA_036023115.1. NCBI lineage: Eukaryota > Viridiplantae > Streptophyta > Magnoliopsida > Nymphaeales > Cabombaceae > Brasenia > Brasenia schreberi. The sequence continues at coordinate 4,095,297 of JAYKKT010000016.1, forward strand.
GCCTTTCGATGGATGCATGCATGGTATATGATGTAAGTGTAGTATATTGTGTGTGGAGAGACTCATTAATGAGATGCATAAGCTTGAGGAGGAGCTTATGAAGCCCGGTTGTCCCAAGTGAGACAATCCCATATTCTTTATTTTGATGTTTCGGGTTTTCAAAATTTCTTTTCAAAGGGAATTTCTTTTTAGTTTCTATCAAAAAGGATTTCCAATTTCTCATATTTCTCCTCATTCGGGTTTCAATACCCACTACTTAGCAGAGGTTTTGTAGGAAATTTTTGAAAGATATTTCAAAATTTAATTTCTCACACAACAAAGTCTAATTCTTAAACAAAATGAAATCCAAATAAGTAGGTCTTATTCCTACTCTGGAATTTTAATGGAAAAACATTTCTCCATTGGGATAAGTTGTAGGAAATTTGGGCAAGAGTTATCACAGTCCCCTCTTAATCATCTCGTAGTTTAAGGCAAAGAGATGAAAAATTAATCTTTTTTTTTCGAGGTTTGGCTTTTCTTTTCTTTTTTTTCAAAAGAAAGACCTCTATTTTGGAGGTTTTTGTTTTCCCTTTTCTTTTTGGAAGACCTCTATATTGGAGGTTTTTGTTTCCTTCATTTTCTTTTGATTTTGGAAGACCTCTATATTTGAGGTTTTTGTTTTCTTTCTTTTACTTTTGATTTTGCCAATTTTCCTTTCTGGAGAGAAATAAAGTGGGGAAAGCTCATCCCTTTGGATACTCGATTCAGCCAAGAACATCCCATTTCCTAATAGCATCTACCATTTGAAAATATTTTGATATTTTGGACTAGGCCTCATTCTGTAAGCCAAAGATTTTTGAAATGTTACCAAATATTTTTGAAAACTCTACTTTTCATAAAGCATCAATTCCCTCATTTAGGGTCATATAATCTATCTTGATCCTTCTTTCAAGAAGTTCAAAGAAGACTCATTTAAAATTTTTTGAAAGAATTTAATAGAGACCCTACACATAATATTTTTTCAAGTATTGGGCATTTATAAGGTTACTAAATTTCTTTCCTCAACATCAATCAACCAATATGCATTATTTGTGGTCGTTTCCCTCACAACATACGGACCATTCTACTTAGGCCGCCACTTACCAAGTGGATGAGGGCCACGATGGTGGATGATTTTCAAGACAAGGTCTCCCACTTTGAAGTGGTAAGCCTTCATATGCTTTTCATAATGTCGGGCTATCCTTTGGCGGTATGCATGTGCATGATCCATGGCAAGGAGCCTCTTCTCATCAAGTAGGTCAAGCTCAGCCATCCTAGCTTGTTGTAGGATCTCTTTGGGTAAATCAAGTGTAAGTGATGTATGAAATGAATGTAATTTGATATGAATGGGGAGTATGGCATTTGTACCATAGACCAATTCGAATGGTGTGGCATTTGTAGGTGTACAGATGGAAGTCCTATAAGCCCATAAGGCCTCATCTAACTTCTCATGTCATGTCCAACCCTTCTCTAAAGTTTTCTCAATGATAGCTTATGAGAGTTTTGTTTGTGGCTTCGGCTTGGCCATTGCCTTGAGGGTAGTAGGGCAATGAGAAGTGTTGAGTAATGCCATAGGTATTACATAACTTTTCCATCTTCTCATTCTTGAAAGGGGTGTCATTATCCGACACTAGGTCTCTTAAAACCCGAAATTGAGCCAAAATATTTTTCTTAATGAATGCTACTACATGTTGTCCTTGGACATTAGCCAAGGAGGTAGCTTCAACCCATTTAGAAAAATATTCGGTGTCTCCTAAGATGAACCTATGTCCATTTGAGGCAGTTGGGGAGATTGGTCCTATGATGTCAAATGCCCACATGGTGAAGGGCCATGGACTCACGATGGAATGCAAGGTGGACGATGGGATATGAATGGCATTTCCATGCACTTGACATTGATGACATTTCCTAACATGCTTATGACAATCTTGCTTCAAAGTGGACCAAAAATAACCGGTTCTAAGTATTTTCATTGTCATCATATTTTCATTGACATGTCCTCTACATTCCCCATAGTGGAATTCATGCATTATGATCATAGCCTCATCAAGATAGACACATCTCAACAAGATGCCGGTAAACTCTTTTTGTAAAGAACCCCTCCGAAAATCACATATCAGGTTGAAATTTTTCGAATAAAAGCTTTATCTTTAAAGGAAGAAAATTTAAGAAATCCTTCATTTTCTAAAAAGTTTTTAATGTGTTCAAACCAAGGTTTTTCCATTGAATTTTGGTCATTTTGATAAATCTCTAAATCATGGGTGGATGGAGAGGGTAAGTACAGGATCGAGTGCCCATGGTAGGGTCAATCCTTATAGAGGACCATAAAGAGGAGAGGGCATCGGCTATGGTGTTGTTCTCTCTACCTATATGAGTGAGCGTGCATGACTTGAAAGAATCGACCAATTGGGTGGCCAATTCGTGGTATGGAATGAGTTTTTCATTTTTGACTTACCAAATTTTCAAAACTTGGTTTATAACAAGCATAGAATCTCCAAAGACTTCAATACATGATGCCCTTATATTTTTCAAAATTTTTAAGCCTTGTATTAGTGCTTCATATTCAGCTATATTATTTGAGCATGAAAAATCTAGTCGAAATGCAATTAGGATTTCTCCTTTCTCAGGGAATATGAGGATGATTCTCACGCTTGCCCCTTGTTGATTCTTTGCCCTATCAAAGTACATTTTCCATACTTGGTCTTCATTAGAACAATTTGATAAAATATGGTTTTGAAATTCATTTGCAAAGATGCCTTCATCGGGCATTTCATCAAGTATGGGATACGTATCTTGAAGAGGTAATTCAACCACATGATCGGCTAGGGCTTGTCCCTCAATGGAGTTTTGGTGATAGAATTTGAGATCATACTCCATTAAGAGGAACTTCCATTTACCTAGCCTACCCGTTAGGATAGGTTTTTCAAAGTGGTGCTTGATTGGGTCAAGTTTAGACACTATCCAAATTTCATGATATAGGAAGTAATGTCTAAGTTTTTGGCAAGCCCATACCAAAGCCAAACACGTTTTCTCCATGGCTTGATAATTTCTTTCATATACCAATAGAGTTTTTGAAATGTAGTAAATAGCATACTCCTTAAGACTATCATCTTCATATTGAGCAAGTAAAGCACCCAATGCATCCACATGAATGGAAATGTAAAGCAATAAAGGTTTTCCTTGCTTTGGAGGTTTTAAAATCGGAGGATTTACCAAATAAGTTTTCTATCTTTCAAAAGTTTTTTTGTAATCGGAATCTCACTCAAATTTAACTCATTTTCTCAAAAGTCTATTGAAAGGTTCGCATCTTATTGCTAAGTTGGAGATAAATCTCCAAATTGCTTAGAGTCGACCTTGGATGCTTCGGATTTGGGTCAAGTTGGAGGGTGGAGGCATGTCTATGATGACTCGACACTTAGAGGGGTCAATCTCTATGTCCCTTTGGCTAACCATAAACCCTAAGAGTTTTTCTGATTCCACTCAAAAAACACATTTTTGAGGGTTTAATTTCATTTTATAAAGCTTAAGTCTTTCGAAAACATTTTGCAAAGATTCTATGTGTGTGCATCGGGTTTTTTATTTCACCAAAAGGTCATTCACATATACTTCCAAGAGCTCATGGATTTGATCATGAAAAATAGTAGTCATGGCTCTTTAGTATGTAACACCAGAATTTTTCAAATCCAAAGGCATAATCGTGTAACAGTATGTGCCCCAAGGTGTAGTAAAAGCAGTTTTTGCCTGATCTTTTGGTGCTAGCTTGATTTGGTTATAACCCGAATAGCCATCCGTGAAAGAAAACATTTCATGATTTGCAATGCTATCCACTATCAAATCAATGTTTGGAAGTGGAAAATTATCTTTTGGAGTGACTTTGTTCAAATTTCTAAAATCGATGCAAATACAAATTTTCCCATTGGATTTTCGAACTACAATAATATTTGAAAGTTATTCAGAATAAGCAATGGGTTTTATAAATCTGGCTTTTAAAAGATCCTCTAAACCCTCTTTTACTTGGGAGTGAACATCGGGATGAATTTTTCTAAGCTTTTGTTTCATGAGTTTTGCATTTGGTTCTAAGGTTAGATGATATTCTACGATCCTAGGGTCTAAACCTGACATGTCTTCATAGGTCCATGCAAATACATCTACATAGGATTTCAAAAATGCAATGAATGATACTCTTTAATGCTCATACAAACAAGTACCTATTTTGATACACTTTGGGTTAGACTCACTCCCTAGATTGATTTCTAGAAAATCCCTCCTACGGAATTTGAGGATTTTTCCAAGTCAAGGATTCTATACATTTCAGGAAGCTCGGAGGCCTGATCTTCCTCATGGATGAGGGGATCTTCCTCCTTGCTTTGATCACTCTCAAGTGCCTTAATTTCTAAGAAAGTGTCATGTAAGAGAGTGGGGTTGTGCATAATGGATTTAGATGATTTTGGCTTAGAAATATATACAGGTTTTGTAAAACTCGAAATTAGGGTTTGTACATGGTTTTGCAAATCAAGATTTTTGGGGTTTTCATGTTTTTCAATTTTTTTGTCTTTTTCTAAACACAAGCTAGAAGGATGAGTGTAAAAGACTTTCTTTTTGAGATTTTCAGATTTTTCAATTTTTTTGGCTTTTTCCAAACAAATAGTAGGGGGGTGAACACAAAAGACTTTCTTTTTAGAATTTTTAGATTTTTTAAATATTTTTGGGTTTTGAAAGTTTTCTAGATTTTTTTGTTTTTCCAAATATATACTTTTTTTAGATTTTTTTCTAGAGGGGTCTTCCATCAAACCTATAAAGAAAACACCATGAATTAAATTCTAAACAAGAGGTCTAAGCCATAGGTTTCGGTGTTAGTGGATTCTAGGGCACCCTTAACCAATCGGTCTTAGGTAGTGACTCAAGGGGTATGGATGGGGTGTATCCTACCTACCTTGGTTTTTGGCTCCTAGGCCCTTGTACGGTGCATATCTCATGTTCAACATCATATTCCAAGGCTTTTTGAGTTTTGAAAATTGTTTATAAAGAGGATCGCCTTGGAATAATGTGTCATCCACATCATGATTATGCACACGAGTTGTCTTAGGTTTGCCTAAGAGTTGAGAAGTTTTGATGAGGGAAGACTTGGGTGTTCCTAGGACACACACGACCCTAGGAATGAGAGGCTTTAGGTGCTTGGGGCTTCCCAGGAGATGGACGGTTCTATGGGATTGGGAGTCTCCTAGGGTGTACATGATTTGGGGTGAGCGAGGCGTCTCCATGGCCCTCTCACTTGATGAATGACTCGATAGACAAGGAAAGTTTTGTATTCCCTTAAGGTATGGATAGTCTTCTCCAAGGACTACCACCACTTAATTATCTCATAGAATTTTTAAGCATTTGTGAAAGGTTGAAATAATGGCTCGAAAGCTATGTATCCAAGGCCTTCCTAACAATCGATGGCTCCTAATGGGTGGGATAAGTTGTCATCGTATTCAATGATAATGATGGGACTTGGTTTTAGCCTAGAAATGGGTACTCCTATTTGGAAGGCCACGTGAAGAGGAAGAATGTTTAGACCTCCTCCCCCATCGACCAAATACTTGTTTAGAGTGTGGTGATTCAATACCACCTCTATATGTAAAGCTTGGTTGTGAGTTGTATTTGGTCTCTCTAATTCATCCTCGGTGAACATGAATGGGGCCTTGGCAAAGATGGGGGAGACAAAGAAGGATAGGGATTCGGGAGTGGAAGTGTTAACCTTGGCTTTTTCTAGGATTTCCTCTAAGACTTGTCTATGTTTAGGTGAGGTTTGTATCAACTCTAAAATAGACATATTTATGGGAAGTTTCAAAAGATGAAGTTTCAAATCATATGTGGTTAACACAATGCTTTTACCCTTATCCATGCCATGAGATGCATTACGAATGCATGCTTTTGAAGGGCCAAGCAAAACGACTACTTTCTTGCTAGCTTGTTTGGCTAAGTGTAGGGGTTGATAGATCCTTTTAGACCTAGTCACCTCACCTACACTCTCCCTAAGGCTCGATCCTATCTTAGCTTTATTTTGATGCCTTGGAGCATCGCAAATTTCTATAAAGGCTCTAGCCGAGGGCGAGACTCTAAGCGCTCCTCGGATCACTACTTTCTTGTCTTTTTTTATTATGATAGAGAGTGGTGTGTAACAAGTAGTGTGAACTGTATGCAATGCATGCTCAATCACACGAATTTGAGGAAGAAGGCATACCTCTTTTCCTTTCCCACTTTTACTTGCGTGATTGGGAAAGGGCTCTTTGGGTATCGCTTGGGAGGGCTCCGGTTCCTCCAAGACGTGGAGCCTACCTTACTCTATCAAGTCTTCGATTTTGTTTTTTTAAGAGCAAAACACTTATATATATCATGGCCTTTGAGCCTATGATACTTGTAAAAATCGTTGAGAAATTTTCTCTTAAGGGGTGCCCCTTCGGGAATGGCCAAGAGATTGATGAGACCCTAGGTTAACAAAATGTCTAGGACTTCCGTGAGTGGTTGTCCTAGGTGAGTGAATTCTCTTTTTTCAAACTTTTTTTTGATCTTTTTTTAATAATTTTTATTCAGAGGTTTTGGAGGGTCCGGTCGAGCTTGGCTCTACTCAGACGCTTGCCACTTTTTGGGTCTTCACCCCACCTTCTGGTGCATGTGACCCGTATGCCCCGGGTTTTTCAAATCGAGGTTTTTGAAAACTCCTCTCTTTTTATAGATCTTCATACACTCTCTTTTTCAAATTTGCTTCAAAGGGCGAAGCCTTTTTTATCAACTTTTGGAAAGTTGAGATCTCATGGAAGGAAAGGAGAGCTTTTAAATCTGTTTTGAAATTTTCTAGGATGAGCATTACTACACACCCCTTGGATATGGGCTGTCTAACTTGGCCCAAAAGTGACCTCCATCTAACGATGAATGCATGTGCATCCTCGTTAGGTGCTTGTTTTGTGTCTCTCAAGGTTTTCAAAGAGCAAAGCCTTTTTTATCAACTTTTGGAAAGTTGAGATCTCATGGAAGGAAAGGAGAGCTTTTAAATCTGTTTTGAAATTTTCTAGGATGAGCATTACTGCACACCCCTTGGATATGGGCTCTCTAACTTGGCCCAAAAGTGACCTCCATCTAACAATGAATGCGTGTGCATCCTCATTAGGTGCTTGTTTTGTGTCTCTCAAGGTTTTCAAAGTTGGGGTGACTTCGACGTTATGTAAAAATCTTTGCAAGAAACAATTCGCCAAATCTTCAAAGTTGGCGGATTGGCTCAAGTCATAAGAAGTCAACCACTTTGATCCATTTCCTTTAAGAGAGAGGGGGAACCAATATATCCATTTTGAAGAGACTTTTTTCTTTTTATAGGTTCTTCGAGAAAAGAGTTGGAGGTGAGATCTAAGATCTCTACTTTTATCATACCGATAAAAATTTGGTATGTCATCGTCGCTATCAGTTTGGTAATTTAAGGTAAGAAGTCCAATAGTGCATAAGCTCTTTTCTCTTTTACTTGGCCTTTTAACAACTGTTGTTGGGCTTTCCTATCCTTGATGGTAAAAGACTCTACTCTGGTTCCTCCTTCAACCTAGAGTCCATTTTGGTTTTCTTCACATGAGGGGGTCTTTTATGAGCCCCCGCTTGTTTTCCATAAGAGAAACACGTCTCAACCACCTCAACCTCTTGGCTTAGAGCGATGATTTTTTCCTCTATGTATTTGAGTTCCCTTCTCAGGGAAACAAGTGATTCATCCCATTTTTTGAAATGTGTTTTTGAAATCCTTTTTGAAATGCGACTTGAAGAGCACGAGGCTCAGCTTGAGACCTCATATTACCTTCCGAACTTGACATTATTTGAAGAAAAAGAGTAAACCTTTGCACAAAAAATGGATTAAATACCAAAATTTTTCAAATGAGTGAATTTTTGGGAAATCGACACCAAGCTTAATAAATCCTCAAAAACCCGAGTCCCACCGGGCATGCCAATTCTGTAGATGTGAAAATTTTATTCCAAAGCTTATGTAGAGACTTGAAATAAATTTCTCAATCTACTTCATTTTTGTGTGAGCGTACCAACTAGTTTCACTTAAACTAACAAAATTATACTTCTGACTTCATGGAGCAATTGTGGCTAAGCGGGATCTTTTCGTCATAGGCCATCTTGAACCGATGCTCAAGGGTCAGCCTAGACGCTTTGAGGATTAAGTTGAGTTGGGTGTGTGTTTCCAAAATTCACTTGAAAGAGAATTTTACTCAAACAATTTGTGCACTAGGTCTAGAGAATGAAAATTTTTCAAGTTTCTAAAAAACAGAAACTACTTCTGTTTTCAAAACTTGTTTCCAGATTTTTTTGAATAGCATAGAGATCTCCAAAATTCATGAACAAATTACAGCATACAGAACCGAATGTGAAATTCTACAACTATTTTTGTTTTATTTTTATGTGTTGTGGTTTTACAAAATTGAATAAGAAAAAGGCCTCTCTCAGATGTTTTAGAATATTGTCTTAGAGAAACACAGAGGTCTAAAGAAACCTCTATATTTTGGTGCACAGAGATTCAATTTCTATGAATTTAGTATTTTAGAAAGCTATGAATATCAGCTTTCTAATGAGACTAGTTTCACCAGATTTGGCTCACTGAAAACAAATTTATAGGAAGATTACCCAACCTCTGTTGCAGGAAATCCAGACTGAACAGGCTTGACTCTGAATTTTCTCAATCTTTCTCTATTTTATTTACAATACTACATGTTCCTAAAATTCTTGAAAATTTTATTATGAGTTGCCTTGTGTGTGAAGATTTGGTGTTCTAAATTTCAAATCATTTGGAGAAATGGTTTTGGAAATGAAAAATACAACCAAAGACATATGAAGGATGCTGAAAACAGAGTTTCAGTTTTTAGAACATACGTGAGTGCATTAATCCAAAATTAAAAGCAAAACACCGCTAATTCAAAGTAAATGACTAAAGGAAAATGAATGTAAATATATATTTAACTTAAGCATAGAGAGGATTAGGAAACATAAGAGTATATAGAATATAGAGGTAGAGAAATATAAAATCAAACAAGTAGAATGCATAAACGTAAATGGAATTAAACGAGCAACACTTCTACTCTATTATAACATGGGGGGAGACTAAAGCTCCATTAATACGACCTCTTTTTGAATTGAATAAGAGGAAGAAAGGATTAAGATCAACAAAGGGGAAGAAACACACTTACACTTCCTCCAATGACTCACGGCTCCAAGAAAGGGGATGCCCTTCTCTCCTTTTTCTCTCACTCTCTTTTTCCTTCCTCTCTTTCTCTCTTTCTCTCTCTTTTTACAGCACCTACTCTCTCTCTAGGCCCTAAGCTCCTCCTTCAATGCTGGAAATGAGCCCCCAAGAGTTCTTTTTATAGACCGGAGGGGGGGGGGGGGTCCTACATGCTTTTATGATGTGGATCGGGTGGAGCCTCCTTGGCCCAAAGCTTGATCCAATTTTGGGGTTGATTCACATGGCTTGGTGGTCTCCCTTTGGTGAGTTCAGCCAGCTCTTATGTGGGCTGGGTCATGGTGAGACATGGCCCCTTATTTGGTCCAGCCAAGGTAGGTTAGGTCTAGGTGATTGGGTTAGGCCTGGCTAATGTGGTTCAGCCAAGGCATATTCGATGAAGATGGTTCAAGGTAATTCGGTCATGGTTTAGCCAATGTAGTTTGATCAAGGTCATTTAATTAGGTAAGACCAAAGAGTATTTGATCAAGTCGTGTTCAGCCAAGGATTTTGGTCAGGGTTAGTCAATGGGTCACGGTTAGCCAAGATGGTTTGGTTAGTCAAAATAGGTTTGATCAACTAGGTTCAATTGGTGAGGTTTTTCATTTGGAATAGCCTTTGATGTTGCCTTTCATTGAGCCGTGCCTTGACTTGGTTTGTGCCTTGGGTCTTCCCTTGGTTCATATGAACTGAAGTCTTGCTTTTGACAGTTTGATCATGGTCTTCATCCATTCTTCTTTATCTGTTCCTTGCTTCAATCTTGTGCTAGGTCGGGCCTTGAATCTTCGATAATGCTTTTGCTCTATGATTTTGATCTGTGCTGCACTTTCTCAACCCCTATTTTCTAAAACTTGATTTCCAAAATCTATTGAACATTTAAAATCCTTTTGTTTTGAATTTCAAAACATTTAAGATTCTTTTTGCTTTTACGAAAATTTGCAAGGTGCATTAAAATCATGACTTTTGAAAACAAGTTTATTGTTTTGGAAATTCTGAAAAAGGTTGGGCTATATTTTGAAAACATTTTGGGTGTTTACACTCGGAAAACAGAGGTATCCCATTGACTTATATAAATCTTATAAGAGACATGTATGAGGGTGTAAAAACATGGATGAAGACTCATGAAGGAATAACAAACTTCTTTGAAGTTAATATTGTGTTACATCATAGATCAACTTTAAGTCCATATTTATTTATATTGGTCCATGATGAGTTAACAAAACATATTCAAGAAGATGTATCTGTGTTCTGTAACAAATTTCCCTACTTAAAGCTGGACTACATCCACGAGGTGGTGGAATTTCGTCCATACACTCCACACTATGAATTTGCAACTCCACGTCCATGCAATCTTCTTTGTTGGCGAGCACTCTTTGGTGATGTTCGTGCTTCTCTGCATTGGTGGTTGTTGTCTTGCCCCTCTGTGAACTAAAGGATAGCTCCTCCCTTGTTCCTTTCGGTTCACATCAAGGGACAAAGATGGTTGCCATTTGCATCTTTGTAGCATTCTCATACCGTACAACCCATTTGTTGCACTCTTGATTGTCATCAACTCCATAACTATGATCGCCACCGCATAGTCATAATTCTATGACATCTCCTTTCACTCATCTACTTCTTCTATAGTTTTATCCTCAATCGCTCCATCCCTAACTCGAAGAATGACAAGTGTATCTATGGATCTCTCTCTAGTCCTTCGATAACCTTACTTGGGTCAAAATTATTCATAAACCCAAGTTGTGTCTCGTTAGTATTCGTTAGTATTTATGAAACATCGAAGATATAATACCATCAAAGCAGTGCTTGCCTCAAGAAATCGTACTCGAGGTACATCTCGTAGTCATCCAAGTCTCTCACAATAAAGTCTAAGATGTCACTCAAACAACTAACACACCCAAACTGATTTGACCACTCCTGTTGTCCTTTGTGCATGGGCTTCACCATTTTTAGTCAACTCTCGGAACGAGGGGTTGCTTTCATGAAGTCCTCGTGAACATACAGTATAGTCTTGTCCTAAATACTCAAATCCTTGCCTAGCTAGACATTCAACTTCTCATGCTTCGGATATTTTCTCATACAACATGACATACCACAAATATAACAACCAACTTTGGGGCTCTCATGTAGAGTTTTCACATGCTCCTCCCATATGATGGCACGAGTCACTTATTTTGCACCTCTATGAGATGAGTTTTCTTGAGCCCTCTATCTATCATCAGCCTTATTACTAGACTAAGTGTTGCCCTGAGGTTCATCTCTTGTTGCACCTGTGGCCTCAAGAGCCCTTTAAGTCCAACACACTGCAAACTTTACTGCATACACATCTTGCAGCTAAGATCAACATATTGCCACTGTACCTAATATTGCAGACCATAGACAAACTGAAATAGTTTGTTCCCTATATCATATAGAGAGTTATTCTCTCACATTGCTCTTATTTCTCAACTCGAGTAGATTCTAGTATGCTTACAAGCTCGTGAAACTCGGCATGAACTATTGGAATAGCTCCTTTGGTAAATTTGGTTAAGATGTGACCATATAAACACCAAAATATTTAGTTTTAATTTAGAAAACTAATTTTCAAACAACCAATTTCAAGACATATGAGATGATATTTGAAGCCTTAACTTTTACAAAATTAACTCACATGAGAACCAAGTTAAGTTAAGATGGTTTAAAAAGTAGAAAAGTTCACGATTTTGGGTCCTTTTAGCCAGACCCAAATCCAGATTTATCCTCAAAAGAAAATAAATATGAAACAAATACTTATACAACGTATCTATATTTAATTTATAAAAAACAAAGTCAGTAAATATGGACACATATATCCCAATCAATAGATAAGATCCAGCTGTACAAGAGCTGACATCAACACTATGTGCCTCATCAGTAGCCAACCCTACGTGCCTCATCAACACTTCTCATACATTTAAGCTGGAAAAATTGTTAGGCCGGCTTTTCATGATGGCTCATATGCAATACACATTCACATTATTGAAGGCATCCTATTAACTTAAGCACATTTGGCTACAATAGAATGAAGCAGAACATGTTCAAAGATTCCAAGCAATCTACGTCCGCAAATTATAACACAAAGTTGAACGTGAACTGATATAAAGAAGGGCTTCGTGTGTTATAGGCTTGAATTAAATTTCAATGTAAAAATTCCTTGACCGATTTGACCATCTGGATTTAATCAAGTGAACCAACTTACCATGGTGAAGTCTCAAAACTTTCTAGAACATTGGTAAAGAAAAGAAGAAGAAAAGATAAAAAAGATATCTTGAATAGCCATTCAAAATTGAAGATCTGGATTTTAGATGTAGTTTGCTGAGATTTTATCAAAGATCAACCTCATCAACAGATTATGCATATTTTCCCATAAACCGATCAGATTTATCTTATATTAAGCTTAATGTATAAATAAAGCTTAAATCCCCCTCCATGAACAACTCGTGTAGCATTTCGTAAGTGAAATAGAGCCTCTCTCTCTCTCTCTGGGTGTGCTATGAGAATGCTCAATTCAAAGAGGGAGGAATCGTCCAGCTTCAGTCCTTCAAGTGGACCGCAGATTTTAGGTTTTGTTCTCTTTTACTTAGTTGTGCATGCATGTTAGTTTCTCCTTAAATCATATTGAATTCATTACTTGGTTTACTTATTAATCTTTTGCATTATAATCATAATAGTCACTCTTATTGAGTAACTCTAGTAAGTTCCTCATAAATTCTCTTAGTCATTGATTGATCCTGCATACGTTTCACAATTATTCCGCACATATTAGTTACTCATTGCATCGATTTAGGCCTTCACCATAATAATTAGGTGAATCACATATTTGTCCATATTGATTAATCTCATAGTGCTGCCATTATCAGTTTGCATTGCATTAGATATCGTTTTCATACCAGTGAATAGCAAATTATCATACCGTATTGATTAGTTATTTGTTTCGTAATGTTCATTTTAACTATTAGATCAGTTATTCATCATTAATTGCATACTAAGCATTCATTTAGTCATTAGTATAGCGTTTTCTATTTTTGTAAGCATTACATAATCACATTGATTTTAGGTTTCATGCACATTAGATACATAATCAGCCTCTAGTATGCATCCCTGAAATTTTGTTGGCTGCTCGGATTCCTATTATTTATCCAACCAAATCAGTTGTCATTTTACCCTGTTAAAACCGGCAAAACAAAGATGATGATGTTGCAAATCTAATTAATGCTATAATAGGACTTGCAAACTCTCTTAAAGAGATAAGTAGGAAATGACTCAAAGAATAAGAGAATATTAGATGAATCTTTTTACAATACTATTATATACAAACATAGTGAAGATGTAACTCATGATATCCTACTAATGAGTATAATTATCACTAAAGAAGGTGACACTTAATACCATAACATGGGTGTTAAATGCTCAAGAGTTACAACCACTATATGTGCTACTAATGAGCACAATTACCACTCAAGTAAGTGGGTCTTGATTTTAAAATATAACTGAAAAATGTTGAATAGTTACAACCACTATATGTGCTACTAATGAGCACAATTAACATTCAAGTAAGTGGATATTGATATGAAACTTGAGTTGAGAGGATTCACGCAGGCCTATTGATTTCTTTACACACACGGCCTGCATACGATGAATATGACTCATCAAAGTGATAAAGACCGGCTCACTCACCACCGGTTAAGGATAAGAGAGAGATTTGAAGCAAATGCTAGAAAACAACCGGATGAAAATTCCTTAGCCTTGATCCTATTTATACTTAGGACAACCCCCTTAGCTAGGTTTAAGGTATATTAACTTGCTATAAAGACTCTCCTAGGAAATAAACAATCGTCTAGTAAAATAGTGATATAGGCTCGACCATCTATGAACTTGCTATAAAGACTTTCCTAAGAAATATACAATCACCTAGTAAAATGTTGATACAAGCTCAACCATTTATGAGCTTGCTATAATTGTTTTGGTAATTGCTAAGGCTACTAAATGAACATTAAATTCAAATTGTCTATCCCAAAATGAGCCAATTGAAGCTATTGATTTTAAGAGATGTTGGGAATCTCTTAGTTGGCTTAAATGTGGCTTTACTCTTGAGTAACCTCCTACTAGAGTAAACAAATAACCTTGAGTTTGCTGAAGTCATTAACGCTCCATTCACCTAGCAATGTTTTTTGTTTGAACTGGGATGGTTGTTGGTTCCACATCGTGCATGAGAAAGAGGTCTTTGATAGTGATCGGTGAGTCCTTCTAACCAGGTTAGATCATTAGTGACTAATCCTTCATCATCCTACTAGGGTTGGAGAAGATTTGTCCTCAAATCTGGATTCTTGGTATCTTTCTTGTAAGGAATAAGATCCTTAACATTGAAAAAATTAGAAACATTGAACTCCTCTGATAGATCTATCTTATAAGCATTGTCATTTATCTTCTCTAAAATCTTAAATGGGCCATTGACTTGGGGCATGAGTTTAGATCATCATTTATGTGGAAACCTAACTTTACTGAGATGTATATCCAAATAAGGTCCCTAAGGGCAAAGATAATATATTTATGCCTTTTGTTAGCTTGTTTGGCATAGGCTGTTGTTTGTTTTTCAATCTGTTGCTTTACTTGTTGGTGTAAAGCTTTAATGGATTTAGCTCAACTTACTCCCTTAGAATTTGCTTCAGCATGCTCGGGTATGGGTATCAAGTCTAAGGGGGTTGTGGGATTAACCCCGTAGACTATTTAAATGGGAGAACAACCCGTAGTGTTGTGAAGTGAGCGGTTGTTAGCAAATTCCACCTAAGGAAGTTGTTCCTCCGAAGTTCATAAATTATTGGAGATAAAAGCAAACAAAAGAGTGGTAAGAGTGTGATTCACCACTTCAGTATCCCCGTCAATTTGAGGGTGACATGTTGTGCTGAATAGGAGTTTTGTTCTGAGCCACTTTCATAGAGTCTTTCTCAAATAACTCATGAACTTAGCATCGTGGTCAGATACGAGGCTTTTGGGAATACCATGGAGTTTTAAGACTTACCTAAAAAAAATATATGCAACGAACCGTATTGTGAGTCTTATGGCAGAAAATAAAATATGACATTTTAGAAAATATGTCTACTATAACTAGGATAGAATTTTGTCCCGTGTTTATTCTAGGAAGGCCCATAATGAAATTCAGGCTAACGTCGGTCATGGACCTGGTAGGAATCAGCAAAGGCATGTAGAGTCCTTGGTTTGTCCCTCTCCCTTTAGCCAATTTGCAGGTAACACATTTTTCAACAATCCTATGAACATCATAATTCATTTTCGGCTAGTAAAAATGTTGTCTAAGTAGCTTCAGCGTTTTTCTTTCCCTAAAATGTCCTGCTAACCCACCACCATGAGCTTCTCGAGTACTCGATAGGATCCTCTCATAATGCAAAACTTTCCTCATCGCAAATGATATTCATCATTCTAGTAGAATCCATCTAACTCTCTTTTCTTTCTAACCGAACCGAGGGGTGGGAAGTTTGGGTCCCCTACATATTGCTCTTTTAGGACTTTCAATCTCATCATACGGGCTTCGAGAACAGTGATCAGCAAATATCTTCATGATAGAGCATCAAATACTATATTAGATTTTCCTTTTCTGTATTGAATGGTGTAGAAAAAAGATTCTAGGAATTCGACCCATTTGTCGTATCTTCTATTGAGTTTGCCTTAGCCTTAGATGCTTAAGAGATTTATGGTTGGTATGGATCATGAATTCTTTAGGCCACAAGTAATGTTGGCATGTCTACAATGCTCGGATTAATGCATAGAATTCCTTATCATACCACAAATTGGGTCCTCTTAATTTTCAACACGGCTCCAATTCCTACTTCTGAAGCATCACATTCAACTTCAAAAGTTTTGATGATGTTAGGAAGAGTCAAAGTTGGTGCACCACTCAACTGAACTTTGATTTCATTAAAGCCACGCTTGCGTGCTGCAATCCACCAAAATTCTTAGTTTTTCTTGATACTATTAGTTAATGGTACTGCAATACTGCTAAAAATCTTGATAAATCTTTGGTAGAATGAGGTCAACCCGTAAAAACTATGTACCTCAACCACGTTAGTTGGGTCTGGCTAGTCTTGGATGACTTTCACTTTTTCAGGAATCAGTCTCAACTCCTTGCTCAGAGATGATGAAGCTCATGAATTGTACCTGTCATTGGCAAAACTGACACTTTTTAAGGTTACCATAGAGTCCTTGATGATGCAGGACCTCTAGAATCTTTCGAATGTAGATATTATGTTCATCCATTTCACAGCTATAAATCAGGATGTTGTCAAAATATACGATGAAGAATTTACTAATAAACTTTCGCAATACATAGTTCATAAGTCGCATAAAGGTGTTGGGTGCATTTGATAGGCCAAATGGCATCATGAGACATTCGAATAAACCTAACTTCGTTTTGAAGGCCGTTTTTCATTCATCTCCTTCCTTGATTTGAATCCGGTAGTAACCACTCTTGAGATTAATCTTTGAAAATAGTATTGTTCCCTTGAGTTCATCTAGCATGTCATCCAACCGAGGAATGGTAAAGCAGTACCGGATAGTTATTTTGTTGATGGCTCGATTGTCAACACACATTCATAACGATCCATCTTTCTTGGGTACTAGAAGGGTAGGTAAGGCACACAGACTCATGGACTCCCTCACAAAGCCTTTATCAACCAGTTCTTTGATTTGATATTGCAACTCATTAGCCTCATTAGGATTGCAGTGATAGGCTGACTTATTTGGAAGAGTTGCGCCAGGTAGCATATCAATGTGATGCTCAATACCACGAATTGGAGCAAACTATCGAGAAGCTCGTTAGGAAACACATCAGTAAATTCCTTTAATAGCTTAGTGAGTAGGGGATGCTCCTGCATTGGCAAGCTAGTTTTCACTCCCTTAGCTACAATTAAGTATACCATGTCAACGTGTGCGATAGCTAGCTAAGCCTCTCTTCTAGTGAGTACCGAACTTTCTTTGGCCTATAACTCCTTGGTAGTTGATGTTAGAGAGAGGTGTTGTGGTGCTATCAGGGCCAAAGTGATTTTTTTTTCACCCTTTGTAAATGTGTACGTGTTCCTGTAGCCATTATGAAAGGATCGCAGGTGAAACTGCCATAGTCGGCCCAGTAGAAGATGACATGCATTCATTGGAACCATGTCACATACAATAAAATCTTAATAAGTTTTACCAATGGAATCCCCTAAGCTAGATTTAAGGCATATTGACTTGCTATAAAGACTCTCCTAGGAAATAGACAATCACATGTTGATATAAACTTAGCCATCTATGAACTTGCTATAAAGACTTTCATAGGAAATAGATAATCTCCTAGTAAAATGTTGATACAAGCTCAGTCATCTATGAGCTTGCTATAATTGTTGTTTTGGTAATTGATAAGGCCACTAAATGAACATCAAATTCGAATTGTCTATCCCCAAAATGAGCCAACTGGAACTCTTGATTTTAAGAGATGTTGAGAATCTCTTAGCTGGCTTAAATGTTATTTGTAGATGATATTGTGTTAGTAGATGAGTTTAAAAAAAAGTTAATAGGAAATTGAAACTATGGAGAGAAATATTAGAAAGTAAAGGCCTTCGATTTAGTAGAACAAAGACAATATATGGAATGTAAGTTTGATCATTTGGTTACTTCAGAGTATATAAAAATTAAGATTCGCACACATTGCATCTCTCACAAGAAAAGTTTAAATACTTAGGGTCATTTTTCAAAGTAATGAAAAAATTGATGGAGATGTTATGCATAGAATTAATGCAGGTTAGTTAAAATGGAGAGGTACATCAGGTATTTTATGTGACAAGAAGATACCATTAAAGTTGAAAGATAAATATTATAGAGTAACGATTAGACCTACTATGTTTGATAGTTCTAAGTGTTGGATAATTAATCATCAACATGTACAAAAGATGTCCAAAATGAAAATATTGAGATAGATAAGTGGTTACTCAAGGAAAAATTGTACACATAATGAGGTTATTAGAAACAAATTGGGAGTGATAATATTAGAGGATAAAATAAGGAAAAATCATTTAAGATGGTTTAGACATATAGAAAGACGACCAAAGAAAGCTCCAATAAGAAGGTACGAAAAACTAGATTATGAAAATGTTAAAAAAAGAAGAGGAAGAGCACAAAAGTGTTAGAAAAATAATAAATAATGATCTAGCTCATGTTGAGTAATTGCCAACATGACATATGATAGGGCTCGATAGAAATAAAGAATCCATGTAGATGACCATAGTTGTTGTTGTTATTGTATACATTGTCGTATTCTATTATAAATTTGTTTTATAGGTCAGTCATCACTCATCAGTCTACTACTCAAGAGGAACTTGCAATGCTCATCCATTTTGTATCGATTTTATCATGATAGATTTTTTCTATTACCAATTTCATTATGTTTTGAACTTTATGGTGGAGAGGTTCTTTGATATTTGGCCCATAAGTTGTTTGGTATATTTATTAATATATGCTTGTGTGCCTCCACTAGTTGCTAAGACTCTGAGCATAAGAGCATATAGCTTTGTTTTATTGGTGATGGTTAAAGCAAAAAGAACCATTACATTGAAGTCTTCCGTTATAAATTTCTTTTACATGTTGGTCTACTACTCAAGAGGAACTTGCAATTTTGATTTGATCTATTTTGTATAGACTTTATTATGATGGATTCCTTGTATTATTGATTCCATTATGTCTCTAGACTTTATGATGACAGTTCTTTGATATTTGGCCTATAAGTTGTTTGACATGAACTATTGAAGAGAATTTAGTTTATTTCATTAATTTTGTATTGACTTTATTATGATGGATACAACTATCAACTTTATTATGAGAGTTCTTTGGTATTTGGCCTATAAGTTGTTTGACATGAACTATTCAAGAGAATCAAAGTCATTTTACATAAAGTCGTTTGGTTATGTAATATCGAAGAACCGATGGTAGTGGTTTGGTTCGAGGTTCATGCTAGAACCAAACCCTGAACACCCCTAGTCATAGATTTTCTCCATGCGCTTGGACATAGAAGCTTTTAGTCTTACCTTACAAAGGATAGAGTCCTATTGGATCTTCTGGATGGTTCCCTCTTGGAAGGAGTCGACCATGGCCTCAAAATCCTTTTTCCATTATTTGAGGATTGTTTTGATCCATTCATTGCTCTCTTCTGGAAGGAAGTGCATGCCTCCCTATCGCTCAGCAGGTGTCTTCTACCAAATGTACTTGTTCATCATGTGGTGCAACGCTAGACTCCTTAGATGAAGCTCATGATATGAATGGGTGCCCATCATCTCCTTCGAGGTCAAGCTACGAAAGATTAGATTCTCTTACTTACCTCATTTACGCTTCTAGGGTAGTCATCTTTTGACTCCTCGTTAGATTCTCTTACTTACCTCTGGCTCATTGAGGGGTCTCCCTAGTTGTGTTGCGCCCTTTTTCTCTAGGTACACCTTTTTTGTGTCCCTATAGTTATGGTAAGTAGAGCTAAGTCCGCCACTTGAGTCGTGAATTCTAGACCTACTGGCTGACCCTGGGGTCAACATGGGGTTTGATCTTACGACCTCAAGACGAGATTAGATCTCTATATGATATATCCACTTGAGTATGATATCTTGTGCTTGTAGTCATTTAAGTTGAGTCCAGTTCTTATGCGATGGGATTGGGACCTATGTTGTGGTAGCCTCCGATGATAAGGTCATCATTCCATGGATGCATGCTGGAGAGACCTCCATTGTCTTCGAGGTAGACCTCAGGGTTGTCGAGGGTAATACTTGTATTTATGGCGAGACAACCTAAAGGGTCTAGGCATGTCTTGCTCATCATAGGCACACCATTCTCTCCTTGGACAGACTTTGCTCGACTCATCCTGATGTTGTATCGACTCGCAAGTCGAGTGTCCCGTCTACGTGCTTCCTGATTCTAGATGATGCTAGCTGATATGGTATAGAATAAAAATATTTTACTATCTTCTATTAAGGAAGAAATGATTGAAAACAAGTCTCTGTCGGTATTGAGTTGCTTTTCCTTGAGCTTTAGGTGACCTTCCTTGATGTTATGTTGTATCACAGTAGCAAAATTTGTCGTTGTCGTGAATTTTGACGCTATGCCACTTTGAGTGCCTCAACATCTTTTGAGCTCTTCTTGAGGGAGAATAGAGTATCCTTGGGAGATGTATCTACCAATCCTTTAGTAGCAGGTCAAAGATTAGATTTAACCAGCTTTGGAAGTATCAAAGAGCCACGGCTCTTTCGCATCAACCTCTTGGTCCTTTCCCTTTGGAAGTTGTTGGGCATTATACATGTAAGGAGGCCCTTGCATCAATTCAATTATCCTGACATCGGCCAAATTAGGATATTCTTCTGTTTCTCAAATCATTTCTTTGATACACAAGAGGCCTATCACTGAGACTTCTTTAGTCCTTCCTACTTAATAGTCATAGGATCAGGAGTATTTAGAATGTACTCTACCCCGGTCGCTCGGTTTGGGTAAAAATGACCAGTGAGCCTCTTCTTGATCTCTTACCGCAAATAATTTTTTGCCAAAGACATGTATTGAGCTTCAGTAAATTGCATCTCACAACAGGTGACCATGTCATGGAACTACTTAGAGTAGACCTCAATGGTCTCTCTAGTCTTTTGTCATAGGTTCATCATTTTATGTGTACGAAGCATACGCTTGGATTGTCAATAAAGATACAAAGAGCTTGAGCTTATAGAACTCACTATCACCCAACTCTCTATGCTTGAGAGTGACCATGCTAGATGTTCACCAAGATATTTGTCTTCATGTCCAAAGAAGATAGTGAACTTCGCCTTGAAACCTCTCGGGATAAGAGCAAGTCTATCAACTTCTGATGATAAGGCTTATGGTCAACCTCAACATCCGACATCCGGAGCTCATTACTAAATCCATTGCAAACTAAGTCAATGATACCGTCTTGATTCATTGGAGCATCCTCGAGGCACTAGCTGACCAACAATGTATGCTACTAGTTTGTCGGTTGAAATCGCTGCAAATATACTTGGGGATGGTGTGCTTTCCACATATGAAAGATGTTGCAGGAGAATGGCAGACCATACTCCATAGGTTGTAGTGGTGAAGGAAAACCTATGCCAACTTGGGTCATCATGAAGTCAGGTAACGTGAGAACACCCCATCCACTTCATGTTCCCGAGTCGATGATGAAGCAACAATTGAATGATTAAGGTCATCCGTCATCGACTAATTACACGTACAATTTAAGGATCTTTTCAAGTCTATGTTCCTCCAAATGTCAGAGACCATGCCTACTATGATCGTGAATTAGTTAGCCATCCTATAAGAATAGGAGATGCTAGCTGAGAAGCAAAAATAGGTTGCTAAAGTAGCCACTCAAGTTCTAGCTTAACAATGGCCTGCTTTTGATACGTACATCGGATGTTATACCATTTTTGTGCCTTCAATGTCGTGAAGGTTGGACCTGCAATACAAGAATATCAATATTACACAAAGGCCTCCAAACTTGATGACCCAAGTAGCATCTGGTATAGGTATTCGGTGAACTCTAGACTAATGAGCCATAGTCGAAATTAAGGTTGCTATTGGGTACACCTGACCAAATCGAGTATGCATATACTATGTAATATAGAAAAAAGGGACGCAATTCAGATAACAGTCGCAGGAACCTACTAGTTAAGCTAAACGTTGTGCAACGCATGTCAGAGAATTCTAACTCTCGTTCTTAAAAGAGAAGATGGATAAGGCTTCAAGTGATGAAATTAAGTTTTAAGGAATTCAACTCCGTGTAACTTGGTTGCCGTCAATATTACGTGCTCGAACAAAGAGGATAATGAAACGAGACAGGCAAAGTTTAGCACTGTCGTATTGAAGGAAAAACGTCAGTAAGGCAAGTTAAGATTAACAAAGATACTCTTATAGATGTCTTGTAATGGTTTGGGTTTGTGTCATGTCGGATATTACGGGACTCTCTAGGAGGATCAATCTTTTAGTAAAATGTGATATTCCCAAACTTGGGAGAAGTATTACGAAAAGAATTAGAAGTGTTGGACTTTCTCCCGAGTATTTTTTGGTTACAAGTGGAGACCGAAGCCTTACACACCCACACATGCACCCTCTGGAGTCGAACTCCACACCAGCAGCGGCATGGAGCGCCTTGCCGTTGAGCTGACGCTCTCGGTGCATTTCTCCCGAATTTTTTCTTTCGGTTGATTCGTTGACCTTTCCTTTTGCCGCGATGGGGTTTAAACGGTCAGTGGGTACACGGTGGCGGATTGCCCCTGTCAAATGAAATCCTCTTTCCCGTTTCATCTTCCTCGTTGTCGTTCCCCTTCCTCTGTAAATCTTTCTCAGTATCGTTAATCGTGAATCAAACTCCAAGATCATTATTTGATTGAAAATTCTGGGTTTCGCGTCTGGTGGATTCTGTAAAAGGCATTGTAGGGATTCCGCGTCATTGGATTCCTTTTCTGATGCATCTGCCGTTGTGTCGATCAATTCCCCGGGATAAATTCTGATACCACGTTAACTGTTTTTCAGAGACTATAGTGGCAATTTCTCTCCGGTCGCTCGATTTCGGAATCTCTTGGCGAATGCGTTCGATGAGAAGGAGAAGAAGAGGTTGTAGATGACAAGCGGTTGCAAAGCATCGGAGATGACTGTATATGAGTCGGCGTGGAGCAGGGAGCAAGAGAAGGCGTTCGAGAACGCGATCGCCATCTACTCCGGTGAATCGAGAGAGAGGTGGGGGCGAATCGCGGCGTCGGTGCCCGGAAAGAGCGTAGAAGAGGTGAAGCGCCATTACGATGCCCTGGTCGAGGACATCGACGGCATCGAATCCGGCCGAGTGCCTCTTCCCAGTTACGCTTCTTCCTCCTCCGCTACCTCTTCGGACGTATTTGGGGATTCCAATTTCGGAAGTTTGCAAATCTGTCAGGAGTCGAACTCGGTGACTAGGTCCGAGCTGGTGCGGCGCAAGGGGATTGCCTGGACGGAAGAAGAGCACCGGTAATCTCTATTAAATCCTTTTGAATTGTTGATTGTTTTTTGGTGCTGGACGCGTCCGATTGCAATTCGTATGGTTTAGACTCCTTGTCAAGTGTTCCGAGGGGCGTAATGGAATTCATTAGAGTCGATTCATATTGTTATGATGGATAAAAGGACTCAGAGGAAATCCATGTCGCCTGTCGCATCCGAAGAAGGAAGATGATATCTATACCCATAGAACCGTGTTTGGCTTCTTCATTTCTTCTATGACATCCACAAATTACTCTTGTTCGCGTTCTGTTTAACTTCGGGGCAGATTCATGTTTTCAGAGTTTAACAATTACTAATTTATTTCACGATAATCTCCACAAAACATCAGATTATTAGTGTTTTTATTGTCAATTTTGTTCTGTTGTAGTTTAAAGGGCAACGATGGAGCCAATGGTGCTGCTTCGTTTCCTCCATCTGCATTTGATTTCCTTTGATGAATCTTAAATCGAGATCTAGTGTTTGCTCTGCTGGGACGAATTTTTTGTTCCTTCGATTAATTTTCTGCGTTATTTTCCTTTATGGGGGCACCATAATATATAAAGAAATTGTCACTTTTTAGAGCTGTCTTTCTTGGTTGCCTCAATCTTCATGTAAGAGATAAGTTGGGTTGCACCTGATGAGGTTCTAGTCCTAAGGATACTTTATGTGCGAGCAGCAACTTGTAGTGACCAATTGATTGTACACAACTGAAAAGGCATTGCTATCAGTTATAGGTTCTGACATCGCAGCCCATTCTCCAAGTATTTGCTACTCACATGTGTGTATCCATGCATGTGCTTTGTCCAAACCTCGCTGGAGCATTTGGTCTTTGCCCATTCCGTAGTAGTGAACTTAAAATTTGCTTTCTGATTTTATCTTGGAACTCTTCTGTTAATCTTGCTCAATGGGGGCTGTGGTACCTCAAATCAAAAGTGTTTGCAATGTTTGATCAATGTTTTCAATCTTCATGCTTTAAGAAAAGAATAGGAAACTGGCTGTTTACGCTAGAAACAAGTCATCCCCTTATGTGGCTGTTCAGAGACTTACTTGTATGCAGTAAACGGTTTCTGGTCCGTATCAGGTGCATGTTTGAAAGGAAATATTTCTCGCTGTCTTGGATGCTCAGTCAAGCAAGCATGCTCGTATTTTTTCTTTTAAATTTTGTTGCACGTTCTCGTGTCTTGTTTCCATGATGTGAAGCTGGGAATCTGTGATGTCTGTCTACTATGGTTCCTCAGGATATTGCAATATGCAAAGCACTTCATTTTATTCTGAGGTCACTTTATTAGCATCTCTGTTCTGCAAAAGAAAGATAGTTGTTGAAATGGAAAATAATGATACTTGTAGCATTTGTCTTTAATATATTGATGTATTGGGCAACCAAGCTCATCCATGCATGATGGATCCACCTGGTTTTGCGTAATTTTAGGATGGCTTATTGATTTTTTTGCGGGGTGGGGGGTCTACTATTTAGCCTATTGTGGTTGATAGTGACATTTCTGTAATTGGATAAATGTACTTTTTTGAGAGTTTCATTTGAATTGAGGCCTTTGATTTTTGCTATTGTATGACGTTGCTCTTATATTCTTAGCTTTGGTACACTGTGTCCTTTGAAATGACTCTGTAACTGAGCTATATCAGTAGGTATGATGAGCTAACACATTTTGTATTTGACAAAATATGAGATGCACTCTTTGTTGCTAATTTCCAAATGGTTTTTGGTGTTGATACATGATCAGAAGGTTTTCCATCCATCATGGGAATAAAAGTCAAATTACTTGACATAGCGTGCCGCACTCGTCTATTCAGATATAAGTTGGAAGAGAATTACCGGCTAATGATTTTAGGCTTTCAATACAGTTTACTAGCCATTTGGGCTTTGATCTCACTTTCATGTCCATCCTTTTGTGATTAGGTGCTAACGCAATTAGCTCCTACCTAAGCTATTGTTTGGTTGTTGACTGATAGGACTTGGCTATAGTTCTAAGCATGCTTAACATGGTCGCTGGTTACACCTTTTCACCCAATCTGTTAAAAGATGCCCCTGCAGCAATGTTAGCCTGCCTTCATTTGCTTTGGTTGTTTGGCTACTGGTTCAAGATGAACCTTCAGTTATTAGCTCCTGTTTGCAAGGGGTTGCTGGCTTTTGCAGACAATCTTATTGTCATTTTTCTCTTTTGTGCTGCTCTGTTTTCTCCACCCATTCTGGAAAAAATAGTGGACTTGGAGATTCAATAGGTCTCCTGGCTGTCACTTGTGAATGGTTTTATTGTTCTTCCGTTCTGCTCTTTCATGTAACCATGACATTGTTTTCATGATTAATCGTTTAGCTTCCCCTTAGGAATAGGTATGGACTATCATGCTGTAGGCAGACCTGTACCAAGTGACCCAGATAAGCAGCTCGTGGTCTATTGTCATAGAACCAGCACCCTAGCCAGTATGATTTGGCCTTGATTTTATCACATTTTGATCTTCTTTTTGAAGCTAACTTTATTGGTATAAGCTTGAAGCTTGCATGCTTATGAATCAGTCAATTGAATACCATAAGCATGTTTTCTAATGAGTTTCAAACATTCACGGTCCATAACGATTAAAATGTTTTGGCTCACAAAAAGTCATGCTTGCCATGAAACATGATGCATCCATTGTTTTTCAGAAATTGTATTTTTCTGAATGCTGATGTTCCAGATGCTTTTTGGATTAACTCTTTCCTCACTACTGTTAGGATGATCCGACCTTTCCTTGTGTTCATTTATGTGTAGATATGTGCCTGTGTTTGCATATGCGTGTGTTGAGGAACATGCATGTTTGTGGTTGGGGTTGTCTTTCTTTCTTTTTCTAGGTTGTTCACTGTTTATGTAAGCAATGGGCATTCAGTAATTTTTTCCCAAATTTCTTCCATTAGGGACCGTCTGGATGTTTCTCTTTTTTCATATTGAGGAACAAAACGTAAAATGTGGTACAATGAGTATTTATTCTAAAAACTAAAAAGTGTTAAAGTTTAGATGAAAACTCATTTTGTAGGAGATGCATTATGGTTACACTGAAGGTGGTGATGTTTGTTGGCTGAGCAGAAAGTTGTGGTGGTCATGACGCTGCCAAATGCCAGTGATGGTTGGCAAACAGTGGTAATGGCAATGGTCTGGTGGTGGTGATTGGGAATGGTTGTGGTGAAAAATATAGTGAAAGAAATTTGGCAACAACTAAGACTTTTCCCATACTAGATGTGTCTGTTGGACTGTGCCATGCTAACGGTTAACTCAATAAAAGCTAGATGCATTTTTTATTCTTTCCTTTCAGCACTTTTTTGGTCTTTCTCTTTTAACATTTTCACCATCTAGTTTCTTCTACCTTCTTACTAGAGCTTCCTTCGGTCGCCTTTCCACTTGTTCAGACCATCTTAAACGTTTTTCTCTCATTTTATTATCTATTAATATCACTTCCAATTTGTTTATGATAACCTCTTTACAAATATGGTCTTTCCTTATGTGCTCATACATTCATATCAACATCTTTATTTCTGTTATTGATATCTTTTGTATATGTTTACGATTAACTCCCCACACTTGCAATGATATAACAATAGTAGGTCTAATTGTTGTTCTATAATATTTACCTTTCAACTTTAATGATATCTTCTTCTCATAAAAGAATACTTGATGTACCTTTCGGTTTTAACCACCTGTATTAATTTTTTATGTAACATCTCTATCAATTTTCTAGTCGCTTTGGAAAACTGACCCAAGGTATTTAAAACTTTCCTTACGAGGGATGTAATGTGTGCTGATCTTAATTTTTATTGCATTTGAAGTAACCAAATGATCAAACTTGTGTTTTATATATAATGTTTTTGTTTTTCTAAGTTGGAAGCCTTTATTTTCTAATGTTTATCTTCATAGTTCTAATTTCTAACTCTTTCCTTAGATTCATCCACTACCACAACACCAAAGTACTATCATGAATATGCTTTGTTAACTCGTCAATAACCAAGGTAACAAATACGGACTTAAAACTGATTGTTGATGTAGTCCAATAGTAACTTCAAAGAAATTTAACATCCCTTAATAAGTCCTCATTCATGGTTGTGTACTATCCTACGTATGTATTATCAATGGGATACCTCTCCCTTTTAAGGTTCTCTAAAGAATATCTCTTGACACCCTATCGTAAGCTTTTTCTAAATGAATAAATACTATATATAAGTTTTTATGACTCTAAAATTTTTCATAAGACGTCTCAATAAGTGAATAGTCTCAATAATGAATATCCCTCACATCAATCCAAATTGGTTCTTTTTGTACTCGATACTTATCTTAACCTTCTTTTAGTAATTCTTTCTCATAATTTTTTATAGAAAGGCTCGTCAACTTGATACCCTAATATTTTACACAATTTTAAATGTCTCTCTTGTTCTTGTATGTGAGTATAATTGTATCATTTCTTCATTTCTTTGGCATCTTTTGGTTTCTCTATATTTTATTAAGTAATCTTATAAGTAAATTTATACGAGTTTATCTTAAGATTTTTTCATATTTTTATAGGAATATTATACGGTTTTATTGATTTACCAACCTTCATAAGTCTTCTTTGACTTCATTCCTTTAAATACACGATTAGAGGTTACGATTTATATACACTTTTGAGTTGGTTAGCTTTTCTAATTTCCTAAACTAATACTAGTACCTATATTTTCATTAAAAAGCTCATGAAAGTAATTTTTCTATATGTTTTTTATGCCATTGCTTACCACTAGAATCTTCTTATCCTCATCTTTGATGCATTTGACAAAAGCAAGATTCTTAATTTTCTCATCCTTAGCCTTAGCTATCCTAAAAATTCTTTTTCACCTTCTTTTGAGTTGAGATTTTTTTATAAATTCTCTTAAATTTTGGCCTTTACTTGACTGATGGACTTCTCTTAATTTCTATAAATGAGAGAAATAAGCCATTAAAATTAGAATAACTTTTTAGAATGAACATAAATAGATCCATCTGACACATTGATGAGTTGTAGAAAGTATAACATATATAACCACTTTTATAAGGCATCCAAACACGGGTAGCAGTTCATTATGTTATTTTGGTTTTCATCCAATATCTTGTCGAACAACTCGAGCAAGCTATCCAAACTTCACATATTGGTAATTGGAACCCAGCGTTTCATTCAGGTTGTTGTTGTGGAAAATAGATTGCAGGGTGGGTTTTAATATTTCATAATGTCTTCACTGAATTTCTGCTACTTTTTGCTGCCAAAGTAAATTCGAGACTATTGAGGTTGCACTTCCATCTTATGTTCCTGCTTAGGGCCTTTCTTCATTGTGGAGAAACCGAGCAGAACTGGAATTTTCTGGGTCCAGTTCTGCTTTTATGCAAATGCAAGAAAAATATTTTGGATAAATCAGTTGTTAAAATTGTGAGGAATAACATTCACTCAGTTGAACTGCCGCTTTTATTTGTAGAAAGTGAAATTATTGAAAAGCTTCTCGGCAGTCGTGATGGACTCATTTCACGCTTGTTCTTCCTCCCCAAGGATTGCTTCTCTCTCAATACCCTTTTCCTCTCTGGAATGTCTCCATCGAACAGCTCTCTCTGTTGTGCTTGTTTCCTTTTGCAGTCTTCCCTCCCTCTCTCTATGTGCCTCCTGCCTCTTTTTCTTTTCTCCTATCTCGTAATCCTTCTCCCTCTTCTTTCACTGTTCTCCTAAACTAGAGAGAAGACCCTGGATTTGATCCTCACTTATAAAAACTCATTTTTTCAGCAACCATTGCTACTGGCTACTGTAAAGTAGCCCAAGGCTTGTTGATCAAGGCTACGACTACGATAAGCCTATAGTAGTGGGGCGTAGGGCTCAACTATAGGGTGAGGATCGTTGAGAAGCTTTCTTGCCTACTTTAGTTGTTCCATTGACATCCTAACCTTACCTTATCATTACCCTACCCTTGCCTCTACCCTACACACTACCACTAAAGGGGCAGTGGCATGTAGCAGTGTAAGCTTGTTTTGCAAGGCTAATTCAGAAATTAGGTATCAGAAGATTTTGGTTGGAATTGATCTCTATGTTATGGTTCTCTAATCCCAACCCTAGCCATCAAAAGATTGATTTTGATGGTCTGGTCTTCTTGATGGAGTGCCATTAAAGTGATCTTCTAATCTTTGTAAGAATACTAGTTGAATGGGTCTCAGCTGTATGATATTGAGTTTATTTGGGAATTAAACGTAAGACATGAAATTTTCCTTTGTGGTTGTCGTTGGGTGGAGAAGCTTGTGTTTGATTTTGAATCTTTTGATTGGGCAAGGCTTGTTGATATCATGAAAGAATTTATGTTCAGTTTTTACCTATGTCACATGGGTGCGGGTGTGGGATACGGCAAATTTCAAAAATTTTGGGTGCGGTGACACGGCTAGGGTATATAATATTATATATTATATATAATATTCAAGCTACATAAATCAATCATAATACAACTAGTATTTGCTAATTTTGGGTGCACGTAGGTATCAATTAGCAAGTTCTCTCATAATGATATGAAACTTACAATAATTTTACGAGCTGCAAAATATCCAAGTTATGGATTCAAAGAGTTTGAGATCTTTTGTAGGATATAACATATACTAGTATTTGTGTTAAGATCCACTAGTGATGTCATACTCTTCTGTTCTATTGATCTGGCAATGTTCTTGGTCTTTAAATGTGTTTGGTGACGGAGATTATTTTGTGCAAAGGTATACAGTATGGAGTCAAGAATACAATCTGATTGTATATAGCTACAATAGCAAGTACACAAGTTTATATTAAAGCAAAACATATAAATGGTAAACAACTACTAATTTCATCATAATACACGAATCAATCTTCATTATCCGGACCCATTTATCCGTGAGTTACAAAAAAAAAAAAGCTTTTTTGCAATTTTTTTTTTTGGTCATGCCGCACCAACACGGTATCGGTGTCGCACCAGTGTCAGGGTCGACACTACACCCCTTAGAAGTGTCTGTGTGACTTAGGTTTTTACCAAACAAATTTTTGGTGCAGCGCAGTTGAGTCCCCTTACTGTGTTAATGAAGGGTCACCATTGCTTCTTAAATTGTTAATTTTTCACTTGATGAATGTTGGGAACTTATAGAATACCGCTTGATTTAGTTTGGGAATATGTTTTATACTGGTAGTGTGTTTCTGTGTGTGGTATGGGTAATGAGTTTCATGGATGAATGCCACTTTTATGCAACTGGATTATCAAATGGTGAAGAAATAATTCTAGGAATAATAAATCAGTTCCACTTTTATTACAAACACTTAAATTTTTATTTCTTAAACTATATCCTGTAGAAACTATACAACAACAACAACTAAGCCTTTTTCCATACTAGACGGGGTCGGCTACATGGATTCTTTGTTTCCACATAGCCCTATCATGTGCCATGTTAGCAGTTAACTCACAATAAGATTGTTTCTTTCCAACACTTTTGTGGTTGTCCTCTACCTCTTTTAATACTTTCCAAATTTAGTAACTCACATGTGTGAGGACTCATGAAGGAATGACAGACTTCTTTGAAGTTAATATTGGGTTACATCAAGGATCAACTTTAAGTCCATAATTATTTATAATGGTGATTGATGAGTCAACAAAACATATTCAAGATGAAGTACCTTGGTGTATGTTATTTCAGACGACATTGTATTAGTGGAGGAGTCTAAGGAAAAAGTTAATAGAAAATTAGAACTATGGAGATAAACATTAGAAAGCAAAGGCCTCTGACTTAGTAGAACAAAGACAGAATATATGGAATGTAAGTTTGATCATTTGGTTATTTCAGAAGACATAGAAATTAAAATTGGCACACATTGCATCCCCCAAAAGGAAAGTTTGAAATACCTAGGGTCAATTTTTCAGAGTGATGGAAGAATTGATGGAGATGTTACGCATAGAATTAATGCTGGTTGGTTAAAATGGAGAGGAGCATTAGGTATTCTTTGTGATAAGAAGATACCATTAAAGTTAAAAGGTAAATATTATAGAGCATCAATTAGGTCTGCCATGTTTTATGGTTCTGAGTGTTGGGCAGTTAATCATCAACATGTACAAAAGATGTCTGTGACAGAAATGAAGATGTTGAGATGGATGAGTGGTCGTACAAGAAAAGACCGTATACATAATGAGGTTATTAGAAACAAATTAGGAGTGACACCAATAGATGATAAAATGAGAGAATATCGTTTAAGATGGTTTGGACATATAGAAAGAAGATCAAAAGAAGAACCTTTAAGAAGGTATGAAAAACTAAATTTGGAAAGTATAAAAGAGGTAGAGGACGACCACAAAAGTGTTGGAAAGAAACAATAAAGAATGATCTAGCTTATTGTGAGTTAACTGCTAACATGGCACACGATAGGGATCTCTGGAAACAAAGAATCCATGTGGCCGACCCCGTCTAGTATGGGAAAAGGCTTAGTTGTTGTATACCTTCTTACAGGTTCTTCTTTTGATCTTCTTTCTATATGTCCAAACCATCTTAAACGATACTCTCTCATTTTATCATCTATTGGTGTCACTCCTAATTTGTTTCTAATAACCTCATTATGTATACAATCTTTTCTTGTATGACCACTCATCCATCTCAACATCTTCATTTTTGTCATAGACATCTTTTATACATGTTGATGATTAACTGCCCAACACTCAAGAACCGTAAAATATGGCAGGTTTAATTGCTGCTCTATAATATTTATCTTTTAACTTTAATGGTATCTTCTTATCACAAAGAATACATGATGCTCCTCTCCATTTTAACCAACCACCATTAATTCTATGCGTAACATCTCCATCAATTCTTCTATCACTCTCAAAAATTAACCCTAGGTATTTAAAACTTTCCTATTGGGAGATGCAATGTGTGTCAATTTTAATTTTTATGTCCTCCAAAGTAACCAAATGATCAAACTTACATTTCATATATTCTGTCTTTATTCTACTAAGTCAGAGGCCTTTGCTTTCTAATGTTTCTCTCCATAGTTCCAATTTTCTATTAACTTTTTCCTTACACTCCTCCACTAACACAATGTCATCTGCAAATAACATACACCAAGGTACTTCATCTTGAATATGTTTTGTTAACTCATCAATCACCATTATAAATAAGTATGGACTTAAGGTTAATCCTTGATGTAACCAGATATTAACTTCAAAGTATTGCTTTCATTCAACCTATTTCATTAACAAGAATCGAAGGAACAAATTTCATTCATCATAGTTTGAATTTCTCATTGAATCGGCCCCTTTACTGGGCGGTCGTCCTATTTCTTTTCTTGATTCTGGTTACAACCCTAATGAATCCCAGACTTTATACTAAACCTAATCTAACTTAAAAGACATGACAATCTATCTCAATATGTTTTGATCCTCTCATGTTGACACTAGATTATGAGGCTTATATGTTAATACTGATTTGTTGTCACAAAATGATCTTCATAGGCACTTACGTCTTTAGTAAATCAAGCTCATCTAAGTATGATCTTCATCCATGACAACTCACAAACTCTGAGGCATATGGCTCAAATTCTTCTGCTTGAGACTTAATCTTGCCACTACATTTGCTTTCTTACTCCATCCAGGATATTTCCACCCAAAAACATACAATAACCTGGATGTGGACATTCTATTAATAATCAACCTCCCATAGTCAACATCCGCGTGCACACTTCCATCGGGATAGGTTTGACCTTTTCTAAATAGTATTTTCCTCTTCCAAGTATGATTTTAAGATAAGACTATGGATCATATTCAAATGCACTCTCCCTCGATCATTGCATGAATCACTTCACACCGACAAGACATGCTAGATCCTGGGTCTAGTACGTGCTAAGTATATCAATTTTTCCTAGCTAATAACTCCGTATCTCTATCCACTCTTGGGGATCTCTCTTGCTCACTTTCTCTATTTTGTGATTCTAGCTTACAACGGGACACCATGAGAGTTGGCTACACCCAAGCTTTCCGGTCAACCTTTCCCTGAGAAGATTTAGGACATGTTTCTTGAGAAATGACTATACCTTACTTGGAGTAGGCAACTTCAATTCCAAAGAAGTATCGAAGCTTTGCCAAGATCTTTTATTTCGAAAGTCATGATAAAATTTCTTCTTTAGAAATATGAAATGGTCTCAACTAGATCGAACAATGATGTCATCAACATACATAATCAAATAAATACACCATACAGGATAATGATAAGAAAGAGGGGGACCGTAGTTTGACCTTCTCCTGTGTGAATCAAAGACTAACTAAGCTTGTTATGAGAGTATTGGAACCAAGCACAGGAGACCGCTTCCAACCCATATAAAGCATTTTTAACTCAGAGACACACTTGTTCCTTCCATTGTAGCAAGTGATATCAAGGGAATTGCTCCATATAAACTTCCTCTCAAAGTCACCATGAAGAAATACATTTTAATATCAAATAAGTGTAAATCCCACCCAAAGTGAGAGTAGCAAAGGCGGAGAGCCAAGAGCCTTACAAAAGCTCATCTTGGCTAATGGAACAAATGTCTCCTCATAATCAACTAAATATCTAGGTGATAATACGCTTTGCCACCATTCTCGCCTTGAGGCAATCAATTTGGCCATCGTGGATGCAACTTTTGACTTATATAAATCCACTGCTTGACCACTCACAAATGACTTCTCGAGCTTTAAGAGGAATAAGTTCCCCGAAGTACCCATCAGTCCAAGTAAGGGCACATATCTCATCAATCATAACTTGTCTCCACCAGTGATGAGATAAAGCGTTACCTGGAGATATAGGAATAGACATGTATGACAAGGAAGAAGAGACCAAGCATAATGTGAAGAAGATATGGGTGATGATAACTCAAAAATAACATAGTGAGGAGACATGGTTAAAGAGTAGGCAGGTATACACTTTTCTAGGGAGAGCAATGGAAAGATGTCAGTGCTCAAGAGGCGATCTTGGAGCCTAAGAAAGGAGTTGGTTGGGAGGAGAATTAAAGTAACGACCTCTCGCAACTTCGATGGAGGTAGTGGGGTGGAGGTGGCTATGGCCGATGATGATAGACCCGGGAAGGGATAAATGGTAGTGGGTAGGTTCCTCGATTTTACAAGGGGTCTCGAGATGTATCAAACTCTACGATAGGATAAAGAGGAAAAGTAACAAAAAGAGCTGAGTAGACGGGGGCTTAGGAGTCAAGGAAGGAAACTTCTAAGAATGGAACAAACTCAAAGAATGTGACATCAAGCCCGAGACTAGGTAACGCTTCTGCGACCGGGGGAGAAAAACAATGATAACCTTTTTAGGACCCAATGTAACCAAGAAAAACACACTAATGGATCGTCTTTGGGAAGTTTGTCAAGATTTGGGAGCTGTAGACTATGGACAAAACACGTGGACTCGAATCACATACGAGGTGATAGGGAATGTAATGTAGAGATGTGAGTGATGGGGAAAATAAAAATAGAGCGGGGTACTTGGTTATCGAAGCACGTAGGAAGGAGAACATCTGCGCTAATCGGTATCAAGTAGTAAGAACTACATCACCCTAAAAAGCGAAAAAGGAACATGACCATGAAGCAATAGAGGTCCGAAGAGCCTCTACAAGATGTCCACGTTTTTATGCTCGCAACCGGCGATTTTGTTGAGGGTATGTGCACAAGACGCTTGGTTAAGAAATGCCAAGAGAAGCCAAGGATTGAAATGGCCGAGAAAGATACTCACGGTGGCCATTATCAACTAAGCCAAAGTATGAATCTGAAAACTAGCCAAATTAAGTTTTAATTTCATAGATAGAGAGTTTTGAAATATGGAAAACAACTTAGACCCGATTTTTGCATTAAAAATAACCAAGTGCAACAAGAGTAATCATCAATAAAAAGTAACAAAGTACTTAAAATTTCCAATAGAAGGTATTACACATAGCCCCCAAACATCAGAATGTATCAACTCAAAAGGAATAACTGATCTTAATTCACTACTAGGAAAAGTCGCTCGATGATGCTTTGCTCTTTGACACACATCACACTGAATTGTCACATCACTAGGAATTGAGAATGAGACAAACTCTCTTATTTTTTAGACAGGTAAATGTCCTAATCTACTATGCTAAATGTTTATTCCCTCTTCAGTAGTACTAGCTACTAATGCTCTTTGACGTTTTGGAATTTGATCTCCAGGTAGTATGTATAGTCCATTGCATAGTTCACCACGACCAAAGATTCTTTCCTTCTTAAAATCCTGAAAAACACAGCCATATGGAGAGAATGTAATTGTACAATTCATATCTCTAACCAATGAACTTACTGAAAGTAGATTTACAGGAAATTCTAGAATATATATCACTGAATTAAGTATGAGATTATCTCTCTGAATCGTTCCCTTTCTTGCCATAGGAATCAATGAACTATTTGCTACTTTTACATACTGAGGAGTTGAATTCACTTCATACTGGATGAGATTAGACTTGTTTCCTACCATATGATCGGTAGCCCCTGAATCTATTATCCAATTAGAAAAAACTGGAGAATCTTTAAATGAATAATTACCACTGATGCTGTAGGAAGTAGGTGGACTCGATTCTGTCTTTGATAAAGATGTTGAAGGTTGATCCCGTAAACGTGTTTCAATTTCTGCAATCTATTTCTTCAATTCTCCCACTTCATCTATTGGATTCATTTTAGCTTTCTTTTCAGATATGGTTGCCACATGACTGCCATAATCTTTATACTATGTGGGTTTCTTGCCATAATCTCTATATTCTAGAGGTTTTCCAATAATTTCCCAATAATGTTCTTTTGTATGCCTCTTTTTTCTTTTTAGCTTTCTTTCCAGATATGGTTGCCACATGACTGCCATAATCTTTATACTATGTGGGTTTCTTGCCATAATCTCTATATTCTAGAGGTTTTCCAATAATTTCCCAATAATGTTCTTTTGTATGCCTCTTTTTTCCACAATGTGTGTACTGTAGTTTGCTCTTATCGTCATAGTATTGATTCCTGCCTCTTCCTCTACCTCTGATTGAGTCTCTTCCTCTCTAATAATTGTTATGGCCTCTACCAACAAATGCAGATTTTTCAACTTTTATATGTTCACCTTTCTCTAAATTTTTCTATCTTTTTCCCTTAGTAATAGTGAATATACTGTGCTAAGTGATGGAAGTTCTTCTTTAAAATGTTTAATTTGATAGATTTATAATCTGATGAAACTCCCTATAGCAGATCGAACATCTTTCGAATCTCAGCTTCAGTTGTCCTCTCTTTTACACAATGACTATATTTGTTTTCCACAATATGTCTTTGTTCATTCTCGAGTTTGCGTAATTCCCCATAATACTCACTTATTGATCTGGTTCCTTGGCGATACTTTCTTATCCTCTCAATAATTTTGTATTCTTTTGCTATATTCTTTTGTCTAGAGTATGCCTCTTCCACTGTAGTCCAAATTTCAGCGGCTTATTCTATATACATAAAAGTCTTGTTGATAGATGGGTTCATGGATTGGATCAGCCATGAACTTACAAAGGCATCTTCTTTTATCCACCGTTCATAGTCTGTGCCTCTTCCTTCTAGAGGTGGTGAATTATGTCTGGATGCTTTTCCTCTGGATCGTAGAACAAGCTCAATAGACCTAGCCCATTCTCTATAATTTCGTCCATCTAGACGAATGTTTGTGATTTGGAATGGTTCGATCTTTTGATCCTGTCCATATGTGGCTGACATAGTTTCTTCTTTCAACCTTCCATCCATCTTGATCAAGATCTACACGGATTAAAAAGAATTGATGATTCCTTCTTGTCTAATGCCTTATTGATGATGTTAGCTGTACACGTTTTCCGTAATATCTTGTATACTTGATACGATACTCAATGTGATATTGAATTAAGGATGATAGTATTGACGATTTCAGTCAATCTGCTGTCATTCAGCCATAATCGTCAAAACCAAATCTGCTGTCAATATTATTTACTGATGTCACATGACAAACTGATTGCAAACGGCGATTGATCAGCAGTGATTGATCAATGTTTCCTGTCACATCACTTATCTATTCTTGATTCAATATACACCTGTTGTCACTGAGTCACTGATTTACTCTTGATTCAAGGGAGGAAAAACCTTCTTTGTTCCCTTGCGATAAACTGATTCACCCACGATCAACCTTAATTCAATATCTTGGTTGATTTAATAGCTTATTAACCTTACTTCAGTTTGAAATAGGCTCACTCTGTCTGTCTCATGAATTAATACAGTTTTCTTTTCATCAAACATTCAAGAAACTAATATAAACATTCAAGAAACTAATATATCAACTTACTTGATTTTTTCCAGGGATGAAGTACCTCGGTTGGCTGCTATATCTGTGTGCGAGGCTCTAATACCATATTGCTTTCATTCAACCTATTTCATTGACAAGAATCGAAAGAACAAATTTCATTCATTATAGTTTGAATTTCTCATTGAATCGGCCCCTTTACTGGGCGGCCGTCCTGTTTCTTTTATTGATTCTGGTTACAACCCTAATGAATCCCAGACTTTATACTAAACTTAATCTAATTTAAAAGACACAATTAACCCTAAGTATAGGACACGGTTCCCAATGGATCCTATCCAGATCCATTGGGTCCAACCATGACATTTACTACACTAAACAGGACATTTATTTAGATCATTGACATGACACTAACAAGACAAGACACATTAATACAAAGAAGTGTATTATTCCTTCATGAGTCCTCACACATGTTTTTGCACCATCATACATATCTCTTATAAGGTTAATGTATGTCAATGGGATACTTTTTTTTTTTAGGTTCTCCAAAGAACCTCTCTCGGTACCCTATCATAAGTTTTTCTAGATCAATAAATATCATGTGAAGGTCTTTCGTTTTTGCTCTAAAATGTTTCATAAGATGTCTCAAAAGGTGAATCGCTTCAACAGTAGATTTGCCTGGCATGAATCCAAATTGGTTCTCTATTGTACTTGATACTTGTCTTAACTTATGTTAAATAATTCTTTCCCATAATTTCATAGTATGGCTCATTAACTTGATACCTCGATAATTCACACAATTTTGAATGTCTCCCTTATTCTTATATATGGGTATAAGTGTACTCGCTCTCCATTCCTTGATCATCTTTTGGTTTCTCCATATTTCATTAAATAGTCTTGTGAGCTAAGTGATTCCTATTTCTCCTAGTATTTTGAATATTATTTGATCCTACCGATTTAACACCTTTCATATGTTTAAGAACCTTTTTAACTTTATTCTTTTGAATACGTCAGTAGAAATTATGGTTTATATACTTTTCTGATTTGGCTAACTCTCCTAAGCTAGTACTAACATCTTTATTTTCATTAAAAAACTTATAAAAATAGTTTTTACATCTATTTCTTATATCATCATTTGCCACTAGAATTTTTTCATCCTCGTCTTTGATGCATCTAACAGAATTAAGATCTTTAGTTTTCTTATCTCTAGCCCTACCTATCCTAAAAATATCTCTTTCACCCTCTTTTGAGTTGAGTTTTTTATATAAATCCTCCCAAATTTTAGCTTTTGCTTCACTTACGGCCTTTTTCGCTTTCTCTTTGCTTTCTTATAAGCCTCTAAAGTTTCACTAGTTTTCTTAGCATAATGTAATTTGTAACATGCCTTCTTTGCCTTAATTTTATTTTGCGCTACTTCACTCCACCACCAAGCTTCTTTTTGTGCCGGTACACCTCCCTTAGATACACCTAACACATCTTTTGCCACTTTACTAATATGTAGTCATATTGTTCCACATATCACAAGGTGTACCAACATAATTTCAAACATCTCCTTGAAAGACTTTCTATTTAAATATATCTTCTTTCTCACTTTAGAGGTTCTACCATTTAGTCTGAATAGCTCGATGCACTCTTTTTTTCTTTATCCATTTTTTTATTTATTAATCCATAACTAAAAATCGATGTTAGGTGGTTAAGCTTTCTCCTGGAATTACCTTGCAATCTTTACAACATACTCTATCTTTTTCTACAGATAAAGTAATCAATTTGTATTTGTGATAAGTCATTCTTATAAGTAATTAAATGTTCATCTCGTTTTTTGAAGATTGTATTGACTATAAAGAGATCAAATGCCATAGAAAAATTTAAAATCTCCCTACCTTCCTCATTTATATCCCCAAAACCAAAGTTTCCATGAATACCTTGATATCCTAATGCCTCTTTACTGACTTGTCCATTTAAGTCTCCTCCTAAACAAATCATCTCCCTTTGTGGAATCCTTTGAATCACCTTATCTAACTCTTCCCAAAAAGTTGTTTTTATACTATCTTCTAGTCCTACTTGGGGTGCGTAAGCACAAACTATATTCAAAACCTCTTCTCATAACACTAATTTCAACATCATGATTCGGTCACTATATCGTTGTATGTCTACTACACTATCCTTTAAATCTTTATTTATGATAATACCAACTCCGTTTCGAGCCTTTTTCTTACCTAAGTATCATAATTTAATACCTATATCCTCTATCTCCTTTGCTTTTTCTCCAACCCACTTTGTCTCTTGGAAACATAGAATATGAATCTTTCTCCAAATCATAGTATCTACCACCTCCGTTAGCTTACCGGATAATGTTTTGATATTTCAAGAACCAATACGAATCTTATTATCTAGGACTAGCTTCATTACCCCCCGTGTCCGTCCATATTGAAAATGCGGAGACCCTCTCTGTAAATTATTCACTACATTCGGGCGGCAATGTAGTGGGACTAACTTCTTTACTCACACCCGTCCATGATATGGGAACCCTCTCTGTAATTGATTCACTACGTCCGAACAAAAATGTAGTGTCCCTTGCTTACTTATCACTTTATTTAGGCTCTACAGTGCGTTGCTAGGTGGGAATGCTATAAAACAATGCTCATAATTTGTATAATCCTTGGTATAAAAATCCGACAAAGTTTTACGTTGGATGTCGAAAGCCTAACACAACCCTCCTCCTTTATCCGGGCTTGGGACGGGCAATGCAAAGGTGATCCCTTACATGGGCAGAGTTATCCTCTAGAAACTATAATTCTGAAAATTCTAATTTTTTTTTGTTTTTGTTTCACAAAGTTCCACGATGCAAACGGGCCCTTATGGTAATCTATCTGTTCTCATTCACTTCAGAATTTCAAAATGTTGTCGTCCTTTCCTGCAGTCAAAACTTTTCACTGGTCATTATTTGATCCTGATGGACTCTCTTCTCTGAGACATACTAATGGAACGGCCTGTTATTGGGATGTAAGCGTGTTTTACCTTCTTTTACTGCTTTAGTTCTTCATTTAACAAATTTTCTATCAAAAGTTTTTCACTTTGTTAGACTATCAACATTAATCAGGAGTTTGCATTTTCATTGCTCAACTCTCATGACATATGATACACTTTTATCTGCTTGTGGACATCGCATCATGTAGTATTTGAAACATGTTTTATTTGAATCAGAATTTAAGATCATTTCTGTGATATAGGATGTAAATTAGCCAGTCCTGAAGTTTGCTTTCAATTTTGAACCTTGGTGTTGGAGGGTGGTTCAGCTGTTAAGCCTGGAAAACTTTTGTGAGTTTTTTTTTTTTTGGAATTCATCCCTATGCTTATGTAAGAGGAACTGAAAATCAAATTAAAGAAATACAAAGAGAGAAATCTGCTAAGCATGATGCTCGGTAATCTGACTTATGCAATAAATAACGAGATAATCTGCTTATTACTTTGGTTTAGTTTCAGCTGGGTCTGATCTAGGTTTCTAAGTAGTCTGCCAATTGCACACGAGTTGCTGCTAAAGGCTCTGTTCCTTTTTTTGCTAAACTATTTCATTTTTTATCTTATCATTTCTATACATATATGCTTCTCATGGGGTCTATTTAAACAGGCTGTTTTTGCTTGGATTGGAGAAGTATGGGAAAGGCGATTGGCGTAGCATCTCAAGGAACTTTGTGATAACAAGGACACCTACACAAGTTGCCAGTCATGCACAGAAATACTTCATTAGGCGCAATGGAATCAACAAAGATCGGAGGAGATGTAGTATTCATGATATCACTAGTGCTGCTAATGGCGACATGTCACCTCCTCAAGCTCCTAATTCAGGCCAAACAAATGGAGCTTCTGGATCAAGCGGGGAAACTGCAAAGCAGCCTGCTCTACCACATTCAGGCCCTGCTGGTGTCGGTGTATATGGGCCTCCTATAGGCAAGCTCATTGGTGGACCACTTGTACCAACCATAGGGAGACCTGTAAATCTGCCTTCTGCTGGCCATATGGCATATGGTATCCGAGCACAAGTTGCTGAAAGTGTTGTCCTGAGTGCCCCTATGTCCCCGATGACATGCCCGATGCCACAGCCATCATCTGCTCTCAGATGATCAGCAGCCTTAAACCCATGTTAAGTTAGGAAGATATGGCAAGGTGGCCGTTTAGTGCTTGTGCTATTTGTCATGATTTCTTAGATCAATAAAACGATGGTGACCTGTCGTTGAATTTTGCATTCATGGTATGTTTGAATAAGCCATAGATAAATAATTGGTTCCATGTACATAAAGTTTCTGAAAATGCTTAATGGTGGGCAGAGCTGTGATTTTCTGAACTTCGGATTCTCTTACTACTCGTTTCTTCTATTTTATTTGGTGCCAATATCTACTGAAGCAATCTAGGGTGAGTTTGGATTATTAACTTTGAGTGGAGAGTTCCAAGTTGCATTCTTACTCGTGTTCTCTGATTTGGATTTAACGTTAGCAATGAAGGTTAAGTTCTCGTTCCTGTCTAGAATGGTGTAGTCAATGAATTGAATTCTCCAATCCTTCTTCCCCCACGGTAGGTGGATGTCAGCTGTATGAATTCTAATTCATCATTCTTATCTATCTTGGTACTATTGGCAGCGGCTAAGGAACGACAAAGGACAGTTCCTTGTGAGAGAATTATGAATTATTACGAGTTGTGAACAGAAATAAAAAAGTTGATAAAAAGTAAACTTGTATTTTTCACATGTTTTGCTTATTAAAGAATAATGTGTACTTTTTTATCTGAGTGTTCGTCGTTTTTTATCGAATGGTTAGGATTATTGAAGACGATTTAGCACGCTTTGCTCATATTCTCTCTCTACATATATATGTATATGATTTGCTCAAACCCGTTCATGCTTTAATCTACTCAAACATCTTCATCGTTCGATCAACATGATGAACGGTGGAGATTTTTTATTAAAAAGAGAATTGTATTGTAATGATATACCTTAAGTGTGAAGTATGAAAAGTACAATGGTAGAATTTGTTTTTAAAAACAAATTTTGATGAATGAGTGATAAAAATGTTTAAGTATGTTTAAGCATGAACGAGGTTGAGCATTGACCACTATCTCCTTTTATATATAAAATATTATATACATACTCAAACAATCAATTTATTTAAGCATCTCTACCATTTGATTGATGTGATTGTGAATTTAAAATGTGAAATATACTTTTTGGACTTCACATTTAATATACAATGGTATGTGTCACTTTTTATGTTCACACCTACATCATTAATCATCTTGATGGAAAGACGAGATTTTTGAGTGGATTTCAGCATGTATATATTTGAGCATATATCACTCACTCTCTCTCTCTCTCTCTATATCACTCTCTCTCTCTCTCTATATATATATATATATATATATATATATATATATATATATATATATATATATATATCATTGCCATGCCTAGTTGCACACTTCATCAAGCATATTACACGGAGTGGAAGAGGTCATAAATTACAGACCTGAATAGCTATTGTTATATATCTTGCCGATGCTTTTGATCGACTTTCTTTGACTAGAATGCTCTGAAACTACATGTCAAGACTGCTACATCTATTACAAACTGTTGCCTCCGACATATCGCTTCAGCGAAGGAGATTTGTTAAGACGATTTCCGCTTGCAAGTTCAGTATGGCTGCCTTTCTTTTTGTACATTCTCCTCCTGGCCATGTAACCTCTCAACCATGGTGTGAAGTCCTCATTGATTTTGATCATACAAAGGAACATTACGCGATAGATGATGACCATGAGGTAGATCACTGCTAGATCCCACCATTTTGATCGATTCAAATCTATTTGAAACATGTTTTCCAGGACAAAATCACCAGAAATCTTTGGGAGATACGGAAACTGATTATCAAATAGCAAGCCTGACAGATCATTTTGGTATTGACCCTGTCAAAAGAAGATTTAAATAAGCGAACATCAAACTCTAATTTTGCATTCAGAGGAACGTAGGCACATCTAGGAGGAGAGCTAATAGACTGTAGAGTGTCCTATGTATGAGCTAAACCAGAAGTAAATAGACGTTATATTTTAAGTATTTCAGGATATGGTAACCTATATGTAACTAATTGATTATGATATTGGATAAGATTTTGCAGTCTACTAGACCTCTCTCTCTCTCTCTCTCTCTCTCTCTCTATATATATATATATATATATATGAGAATAATGTGATTCATATTTAAATATAACATATGACTGTTCTTGTTTTGCTTCCTAATATGTTCAATTGGTCATACATCCATGAAATTCATACCTAAGAAGATAATTCACATGCCATGTAATGGGATAGTCTTGGTTAAACAATCCTAAAGATCCCATGACCAAGATTGTGATCCCACCAGATCTTGCACAATGGGACCCTTCACTTGAGTTCCAAGAATTTCAGCCTTCAGATGGTTGTAACTCAACAACCATGATCACAAATAATTGCAGGAAACATAAAGAGAGAATTTCCACCAGACAATGGGAGTTACTAGGAGTGGTTCGTCATACCTGTTGAGCCCAGTAATGGAAGCTGATATATGACATAGGGTATCGCCACACTGGCTTTGGAATATCTTTTGGGAGCCTGAAGAACCCGGAAACCAGCATGAAAATTCCCTGGTACATTTGGTAGCAATAATACTGTTAATCTTCTTCCATAATATGTGATATGCAGCTAAACTTTGACATATATAAGAAAGAAATCACTCTATCGATCCTACTCCCAGATTGTATGTATTTATGAGACCTCAACTAGGACAGCACAAAGGCAGACGTCAGAATGAGCTGTGGACTGTCATAGCTTAATTTGGCCTGTGCTTT
The DNA here is from genome assembly GCA_036023115.1 of Brasenia schreberi. Classification (NCBI taxonomy): domain Eukaryota; kingdom Viridiplantae; phylum Streptophyta; class Magnoliopsida; order Nymphaeales; family Cabombaceae; genus Brasenia; species Brasenia schreberi. The sequence goes on from JAYKKT010000016.1 coordinate 4,139,741, forward strand.
GGTCTGTTCAAGGTTAATTCAACCTGAGTTTTCATCTATTCAAGCTTGACTTGATAGAGCCAAGTTGAGTTTCAAGATGATCTTGATGAATCTTTGGCTAGAAAGACCATAAATTATTTTATTTTGGGAGTCAGAACTCCAGTAACGAAAGTCTCTTTTCCTCCTTAGTGAATAGGTCTGTACTCCAAATTCTGCTTCTTCTTCAAAAGCCTGGACTCTTAGAGGGAGTTTGATTACAAGGCATGAGATCAGGGAACTGAAGTTCCCTTTGTAATCAAACACGGGCCTCGACTTGCATTACGACCCCGCTTTTACCCCATTAGAAGGCCCATCTGCGACCCACCCCTAGGAGTGGGCTGTTGGAGTTTCAGTTCCATAATCCCGGCCTCACAATCAAACATCCCCTTAATTATGTGGAACTCATTAATGATGGAATGTTTTATAAAATTAATAAGAATAAATCTCAATTATGTGGATGTGTTCAATTAGCCTAATCAATCTTACGTTCCAGAAACGCTCAATTTCTTTGTTCAAGATTGGTCAGGTTAGACAAGTTAGAGTTGAGTTTAAACAAGAACATGAGTGAGTTCAAGTATCTTGGGCATGCTATTCTGCACCTCAACCAAGGAGTTGGAGTTTCAAAAACTCGTGGCTGCTCATAATTTTCCCATAAAACAAAGAGGACGGTTCAAAATAAATGATAGATGCAGTTAATCATGAAGAAATTAACTTTCAAAAAAAGAATGTGGAGCCAAAATTCGCGATTACCTGGATCCCTGCGCCAATGATAATTCCCATGAGGAAATTAGGCACCACACTAGCTATTGCCATCATCAAGCTCTCTACCACAGTGACACTACCATAGAAGCAGAGTACAAAGAACAAGTAGTGTGAAACCCCCGCATGAAGGCCAACCATGAAGTAGCATATAGTTCCTGAAGACAAGGTCATCAAGAGCAGATATGGAACGGCCGAAATCGTGTTGCTTATGACGAACGGCAGAACTCCATAGTGACCATTAAGCCTCTCCCTCTGAAAGACCTGCACCCATTATATAGAAGAGGATCAGATCAGAAATCCAACAACAGTGGGCTTATAGTGAGACTAACATTAGTGACTAAGCTTGGAGTCCAGATCAAACCTTCATATCTTCCACAAATGAAGGAAATCCTCCAATTGACATGAAGGTGACAAACCCAAAAATAAAAGAGCCACAGGAGACTCTGGCCTGCAAGAACAACACAATACCAAAAACGATCACTAAACTCTTTCAGTCAAAATTTTTGTTAAAAATATCTTTAAATGGTTAGTGTAGAGTAGAGCACAGAAAGTACATTGCGGAGTGTCCGACACGAGTACAGTACATTGATACAAGTGTCCATGTGACTACATAACTCGAGGAAAAGTAAAGACAAGGAAAAGAGCAACTGAACAAAGACGTACAGCATTTGGTACCAACGTTAACAAGAAAATTCCAACAAACGGAATGGAAACATTACCAGAATGGAGGTGTATTTGGTTCCGACTTTCCAGAATATGGTTCCAATGCACACGGCAACCAGTAAGTAGATAAAGACCCTTAACCAATAATAACCGAAATCCCTTGACATATTTATAAACGATCGCATGGTTAAGGTGGTGGTTTGCCTAAGAAAGCTGGCCCGACTTCCTCCTGATTCCAAAACATCACCTTTCTGCAACAGCACAAAGGGTCACAGTCAGTGTTATTTGTGAGTATGATGAGCAACCCGTAAAAGCTCAATATAAGTTGAGGTATGTGAACCAGTATTTCAATTGCCCAATGCTACGATATGTTAATGATACGTATCATAATGTATTGCGAAAGCAATCCTAAAGAACATCTGAGATGTATCATCCGTATGATAAGCCACTGTATATTATTATAAGCACCATATTATGTTGCATAGAAACGGATTCGGGAAATGGGACACGAGAAATGACAAATCTCAAAAAGTTGAAGAAATGGAAAAACCACAATATATATATATATATATATATATATATATATATATATATATATATATATATATATATATATATATATATATATATATATATATATATATATCTGGGTGTGCGCGCATAAAAAAGTGGAAAGCAAGTGATGAGAAGAAAAAGTTATCTTATTGAGGTTTGCACTTACCTCTACAGCAAGCCTCAAACCAACCAAGATACGGGTGTAGTTGTGAAAATGGATTCTGAATAAAACCTATCTATTAATGATAAGATGCAAGCAGAATCGGATTATCTATACGTACAATTTTAGATAACTCGTAGACCTTTTCAACTGCTTTGTAGTGGTACTGTGATTTATTATATGTATCAAGCAGCACCGTTCTTGCTTCTGCTGTTGTTATCTTGTCCAGAGGATCATCCGACCTCTCAAACTGAAAAATGAAAATCAAGACAAGATTAAGAACACCAACTAAGCTCTTACAGTACGTCCGATCTACCAAAAGGATGAAAAGAATATCTGATAAGCGAAAACTAAGAAAGACTTCATTACGTACCCTGAGTTTCATGGATCCTTTCAGTGTGGCTTTCACCTTATCAAAGTCTGAGTTTATGCAGCGAAGGAAATGATCAGCGGGGTTCCTCAGCGACGGACACGGAAATCCAGCTTGAGCAAAAAACTGGGGGGGGAAAGGATGTCATATTAGTAGGGCCGAAAAGCGTGTCCGCAGAGCCCTACATGAGCTAAACTTGAGCCACTTCATCAAGGAAAACTTCAAATTCTTCAAAATTTATGTAAAAACAAATGGTGTTCCTGTTTAAGAAAAAAGGTTACCTTCTTTTTCTATACGATCTTTATTGTAAAAATAGAAAACTCTTTGACCCATTTGAAGAATTGCTAATTCTGTTATCTTGTTGTCCTAACATAAAAACATGTAAATATTCTACACACTCAAAGAGACACGAACTAGGCTGAAGGCAGGCCAAACACATCTTGCTAACTTGGTAATTCAGCTTAAGCTATATGCAGTAACAACCTTCTCAATGACATTTGGTATTCCTCAAGGAGCACAACAAAGGATAAGCAGCCTGGTCTCCGGCTAGTCCCCTGGGGTCACTACCCCCAAGGATAGAGGGAAACCCACAAAAATCTTGGTTTGATGGGATCAACGAAAACCAAATGATAAGCAGCCTGTATCCTTTGAGAGACCTACAACTAATCTCGCGTTCCCTCAGAAACAACAACAGCTTTCAAGAGAAACTCTGAGTTATTTAGAATTTGCGTTTTAAATAACTCAAATTTGCATTGGCATCATTTTCATTACCAGAACCACCATAACTTCTAGGCTTCCATCTCCGGCCACTACTCTCTCCCATTTTTTTATTTTAAATACGGTTGACATGCTAGTTTTCTTTTTCAAGTGCTCTCAAATTGAGCCTTACCTCAGGTGCTTCTGAAACTCGACCGAAATAGACGCTTTTCCCACCCGAGAGCAAACATAATCGATCAAAAAGTTGGAAAACTTCACTGCTTGGCTGATGGATAGAAGCTATGACCGTTCGGCCATCCCTTGCCAGGCTGCGAAGCGTCTGTGTCACGAAGAATGCCGAGGCACTAGCATGTGAAAGCAATTAGTTTGTAACGTGAAATGAAGAACAATCAGCTGTTGATGGTAACTGAAATAGCCGAACTTTTATCACAGCTTCAAACGTCAAGGAAATAGTTCTCGTGAACTATAACCGAAAAGATATAGAACAAGTATCATAATGAGATGATCGATCGAGCTACTCATTATTTGGCTCGTCTTGACTCATGCTTATCAGCTAGGTTCAGCTTTGCATGGGAACCTAAATAATAAGATGAGGTCGGCTCGTTTCCAAATGCGAGTAAGATGACCCCAAACAGGTTGAGTTGGTGTCATGAGTATACTTTTTATGCACACACACACACACACACACACACACACACACACACACACACACACACACACACTATATATATATATATATATATATATATATATACACACACATTAGAAATCATGCTACCTTAATCAGATTAGTTAGGTCGGTATACATGTTTTGTGCCAAAAGTTGTGCTTCAGATAAAATTTGCACTGAAAATTCATTTTTAAATGAAAGGAACATGAGTTAATTTACATTAAAAACTTAGGTTATTTAAGTTTAACGGCCAGCTTTTATGCTGCTTGTCTAGCCAGTAGGTCAGAATGATCTCAATTTTGTCTCAAATGACAGAAATGCACCAACAGTAAACAAGGAACAATCTAATGAAGCAAACCACGTAACGGGCCTAGCTTGGGTCGCTCGTTTACAGCTCACGGAGAAAGAATTTAGCAGCCTAGCTAGAGAGAGAGAGAGAGAGAGAGAGAAGGAGAAGAAGAAGAAGCACAGAGGGGGTTTGATTACCTGTCGAGTCCACTAGTGGGTTCGTCGAGAAAGAGCATTCTTGGCCTCATGAGGATTTCAAGTGCAATACTGACCCTCCTCTTCTCTCCTCCACTTACTCCACGTAAATGCCAGTTACCAATCGGAGTGTCAGCACAATCTTGAAGACCCATCTCGATGATGGTGCTCTCCACCAAAGCCTGCCTCTCCGAGAGCGGCATCTTGTCCGGCAGCCGGAACCGAGCCGAGTAGGAGATCGTCTCCCTCACCGTCAAAGTCCCAAGCAAATGATCATCTTGAGTCACATATGCCTAGACAACACCATGTATTTACCATAAATAAGCACTCTTTAATTAATTCCGTCGATCAAGTGATCTAGAAGACCATGCATGATGGAATACCTGGCACCAATAAAAACATCCCATTCATGTCATCTTGTGACGTTGGTGCTAAGAAAGACTTGAATTCTGGTGATAGCACACCACCTACCTAGCTAGCTGGAGATCGGAGTAACAGGAGAGACTTTCGCAGCTTATTTTTCATCAAGAAACGGGGGAAAAGGCTAAATACTGATTCGATGATAATATTACAGTATGTTAGGCAGATTAATGTGCTTTACTCCAAGAAAGTATGTTATTTTCTCTAAAACAAATCGTCATAACATCATATTTGTGAAGTAATTGAGGTGTCACTTCGATGGTTAATGTGTTTGCTCCCTATTGTACAAAAAGAACCGAGGTGTCACTTCGAAGATTAATGTGTTTACTCCCATTATAGAAGAAGAAAAGTCAAAACGATCCGATGCTCAGTACCAGATCCAATCATGGGCGAGATAGAGCAGGCTGCTTACCACAGAAATGCAAAAAAGTTATAAAGGGGGTCAGAAATGGATCCTTGACCTCAATTTCACCCAACTAACCTTCCCCTCACCCTAAAAATCAAACTATAACTTTTCAAGCTGCCTGTGGATTAATGTTATTTAACAAAGAAAACCAACCCTTCCCTCCACAGAAAAGCACCTTCTCTTCCAGTCATCTGGCTTATCTTATGGTTCCTCTTAAAATATTTTCGTGTTAAGTGATTCTTTCAAATCAAAAGAACCCTTTTCTTTACTAAGTTGATCATTTAACAATATTTATCATTGGTAGATCTAGGAAACGTTTTAGGGTGGGGCTGGATTATGTGGTCTTCAACAAGGCGATACGTTTACTGTTCCCAAAGTTTAGAGGGGCACACAACCAACCTCGGCTCCATGTAGATCTGCCACTATAATCTTATGCAAAAGCTTGATTGCGTCTTATTGTTTCTTCAGTCTCCACTTAAGCATTTATTGACAAATGATCCATCACATCTATATCTTAGAAATGCTCAAAGAAAAAGGAAAAGACAAATATCAAAGACAAGGGTCGTGGAGAGTTTCACATCGGATTGTTTAGAAGCTCTTCGAAAGATGATCTCTTTGAGTTATCAATACTGCGTATACTGTGCGTATGTGTGTGTGTGTGAGAGAGAGAGAGAGTACAGCAGTTCCGAAGGAGAGCTTCCTCTTGCGGCCATTCATCAGAACGGAGCCGGAGAGGAAGGCATTAGTAGCAAGCCTGCCGGCGAGTGCGTCAAGCAGTGTGGATTTGCCGGAGCCGGATGGTCCCATGAGAGCCATGAGGCTTCCAGGCTCCGCGTAGCCGGTCAAACCGTCGAGCACCTTATGCGACTCCCCTTTAGCCCCAGAAACAGTGACAGTGAGGTCCTTCCACGTGAGCTTCGCGGAGACGTCGCCTATCAACTCCGTGTGGGTCGCTTCCTTCCACAGAGTCTCGCTCAGCGGACTGAGGCCTCCGCCCGTTATCACCCCATGCGGTGGCTTGTTGGCCTCTATCTCCATCATTACATGCTGCGAGTCCATCTCTCTCTCCTCTCTGTCTTGGTTTTACGAAAGAGGTCTAAAGTGGTGGGTAGTTACAATTTGAAGAAGAGAGGAGAAAAAAGTAGAAGAGTTTTCATTCATGAAGCATGAAACGAAGAGTTGCATCGTAATGGAGTCTTCTTAAAGGGATAGATTTATGAAGAGTACATGCAAATTAAACCTTCATGGTTTGTCTAATGGTGTGACAGCTCTCTCTCTCTCTCTCTTGTATAATAAAACCATATGTGTTGATATTTCGTTAAATATATATAATTAATATAGTTTAATTCCCGTGTATGTGCATATAATTTAAGTACTTAATGACCAACAAACTCTCGCCTAAAACCAATTTTCTTCATTATAAACGTTTGGTGGTTGGTGGGATATTAATCACGCGAACCTTTTATTTCGGCATCCTGCATTTGAGATTTACCCAAATACCTTTTACCAGGTAGGTATCTGGCAATCTACTATCTTAATTGGAAGGCACATTAATTCATATTTTATATGGCCCATGTCTTGTGTTCCTTGCACTTCCAGCCACACATCATCTCCAGATAATGGTTTATTGAGATTCTGTTTAATTTAAAACACAAATAAGATAATGGTTTATTGTTTCCTTTTTTGTTACAACGGAAGGGGGGGGGGCAATCCCCAGGGGTTGAAACTTAAGTAGCAATGTGCATTCAAAGCGTCCTACCATAGGGCTATCCCTCTGGGTGCATTTTACTGTTTCCTTTTGACATGAAGATATGACTGGAGTCACTGTCACGGATACAAAGGTGGAATTTCACGTCAGATATACGATGGAGATTGAACGATCAAACTTGTCTAATATGGAGTATGACAAGGTCGGTTCTCTCACTAACAGGCCACCACGCCACCTTTGTTCTCCCTGCACAAATTCATTCACGACAGTTTAACCTCTCATTATGCATGAATAAGTCCGTATTCAAGGAAGCCACTCATGGTGCCTGTTTTGGACGTATGAAGGGTGCGACTGGTTATACGTTTCTGATTTTTATCCAGCCTACTGGATTGAACCGGAACCGAAGAACCAGCCGGAAACGGAATTAGAACCAAAAGCGAAAGCCCCCACGGCTTGGTTCTGGCTTTATGTGCAAACTGAAGGGGAACTGGAATGGAACCGCCAGTTCCAAGTACTCTTTTGGTTCCAGGTTTAAAGTTTAACCGTATTTTTCAAATGAAACCGGAACTGAACCAGGTTTGAAGGCAGAACAACCAGAACAGCACTGGAGGAGGGCCGGTTCGAATGGAACCCGAACCGCCGATTTAGAGCTGGAGTCCCAGTTTTGCAGGAACGGGACAGGTCTTGAACTGGTTTGCGTCATAAAGTGAAAGGAAACGACCACGAATTTATATATGCCGTACTAGAACGCAAGTTTACAGTCCTTTCTTCGTCGTGGAGGGCTTCTGATAGAACTGCAAGTCAAGATCATGAGCTGCAGCATGTTGTTCAGCTCATCTCGTGAGCGTCAGACGACGAGCTGTGGCTTAGCTCGTATATATAGTTTAGTGAAACGAGCCTCCACACGTCTGAAAGGCCTTCTTCGTGAGCTCTTTCCCTTGTGCAAAAAGACGCTGCTCTCCATAAGTCGCACTATAATGGGATGGATAGATGGGTCACTGACAAGCAGCTAAGCCCATCAAGGGTTTGCTTAAGAATAATCGTATCGAACCGTATAATCCCATTACTGGATGCGCAAAACCTCCCTTCTGGTCTATGCTAGCTAGCTTTATATATATGAAGCTGGTATCGCCACAACTACATTTTTATCAAATTTAACTGCTTTATATATATATATGTATACATAGATAAATGTACAAATAGATAGACAGGGGTATGCATCAGTCGCTTCGGTTCAATAAACAATAACCAAACCGAATTGAATCAACCAAAAACCAAACTATTATTAATTTTGAAAATCAACGCAAACTGAACCCAATTAGTTTCATGTTCCGTTGTTCAGTTTATGCTGGATAACTGGATTTTAATATTATATGTGTGTGTAATTGTGAACAAATTTCACTAAGTAAAAGGACCAATTTTCACGGCAGTCATATAATTATTTCAACATATTGATTGTCATAATTAGTATCTATAATTTTCTAACCACAAAAGCATTGAAGCACATCTAGTAATAACGACACATCATTAAAGTGGACCTGTTTGATGTGTATCATCATTTATTAAATCATTTGGAGTCCCTAAATATAAGTAGATCATGGGAGAGATAGACAACAATCTTTAATTGCAATCCAGTAGGACTAAGGTAACATGCTAAACGGAGGAGGCAACAATGATATTGGTTATTCAGTTTTGGCCCTTTGGAAATCAAGCGATAAAGTGAATTTTCATGAAATTATAAACTGAAAACAGACCAATTTTCAATAGAACCTAAACCGAATCAGAAATTTCGGTTCGGTTATTCAGTTGTAACTGTCACCCTATATGCACATACACACATATAATATATATATATATATATATATATATATATATATATATATATATATATATATATATATATATATATATATATATATATATACCTGTTCGATTAGAGTGGGACTTCTGGAGAGCAAGGTATTCTTGCACAAAGAAAAGAGCTCATAACAACGATCTTTCATCTGAGGTTCTTAAATCATATTCAATGAATAATTGGATGTAGGAACAAACTAGACTCTCTCTCTTTCTCTCTCTCTCTCTCTCTCTCTCTCTCTCTCTCTCTCTCTCTATATATATATATATATATATATATATATATATATATATATATATATATGTGTATGTGTGTGTGTGTGTGTGTGTGTGTGTGTTGTATTGTGATAAAACACCAATTACTTAGATTGAATTATCTTTCATGTCTCAAGAAAATATAGATTATGTTAAATAGTTCACTTTTAACTTGAATGAGCAAGAATTTTGGTTTTCCAATGAAAATTACGTAAAGGCATACTTTGCTAAGATAAATGAGCTATCTCATGTTCAGTTTATAGAAACTAGTGAATTAGATTAGCATAGTGAAAATGGCCTGTGGCTGTTAAACAATCAGGGGTTAGAATCGACTCCCATGGTGCTACCGCCCCACCCAGGTCGATGCCCAGTATATTCCTTGAGTGGGTTAGTTCCAATCTCTCATTAACCTTCTTTTTTCAAAATTAGGGAGAAACAAAAGTGATGCTCGACTCGTCACCGTTGCAGCTCAGCTCTACCAGCTTGACTCATTTTAATGAGTAAACAAGACAAGCAACGTCAGAGCAACATCATAATTCAGCGCTTGAACCTACAGCGGTTTCCTTGTCTTCAATTGATTACTTTTATAAATATATACATATATAGATAATAGTTGGTATAGGAGGTTTCTGAAAATTGAAAATGGCAAGCTCTCGTTTCAACCCTGATGCTACACACTATATGAGGTTCTGTAAAAAGGATAAAAGATAGTGATACACAAATATTTAAAAGGTTTGAGTTCTGCTAACTTTTAAGCATATTGGGCGTCTCCAATATCAAATGACTGAGTATAAAAGGCACCCACAAACCCTTATTTTTGTACTAACACAGTCAAGTTTTAAATAGAATGGCATGCTAGTATTTGTTTATGTGATTCTTGGTTGCAAACCTAAGAATTACCTTGTTTTTCTCAAATAAATAAAAAATAAATGAGTGGCACAAGGAAGGTTAGAAGGTCAATTCCTTTCTACATTACCCATGCCTATATTTATATAGCATCTCTTTTTAGTCATGCCATATAAAAGTTACATTTAATTTTCTCAAGCTCGAGATGAGTTCATTTAGAACCTTAGAGAAATCGACGTGGGACTATTTAATTCTCACACAGTCTAAAGTGGATTCGTTTAATTTCCTTGTATTTCGAATCTAAAGTGTATTTGTTTAATTTCCTTGTATTTCGAAGTGAATTTGTGACTAGATACATGTTGATTTTATAAAGAGGCATAAACTTTTCTTAAGCAAGCTACTTAGCTCAATATGATCTATACATAATCATAGTGGCGTGACCCTTCTAAATACCACACACTAGTCCATTTGGTTAAATCAACTTTATTTTGAAAATTATTTACACACATACACAAATATTATATATATTATAGAAAATCGGATCTTACCTACTTCTAACATACCCATCTATTGGATCCAATCGCTCATATATATATAGATAGAGAGAGACAGAGAGAGGGGTGGGGGGGCTGGGGGGGTTAGTCCATGTATACACTCATTCGTGCTTAAATATACTTAAGGATCTCAATTGTTTGATCGACAATTAAGATCCTTAGGTCAAATGTTTAAAAGTATCATATGCAATAAATGAACCTAGAAAAAGTACTTGACTGTGTTTTTACTTTTGAATTAAAAGATTACAATCACTTATCTTTGTGATAGAATGGTTGAGATCTTGAAGTTTTTTAAATATCTAATCATGTGAACATGTATTAATTTATCTCTCTAAGGTTATTTATTCATCTCCAGTAAAAAAAGATAGATAGTTGAGGTGAAAAAGCAAAAAGAAAGAGATAATAAAAAAAGTGCATCAATCAAGCATGATCCGATAAATATAAATACTTTTTACTTTTTACTTTAATCTAAATGTTGAAATTTGTAAAGATGTGATAATCATGATAAGTATATATATATATATATATATATATATAAGGGGGGGAGAGAGAAGAGAGCATGAATGAAATTGCCAGTACATGCATGGCCTTATGTTTTAGACCATAAGCCCAATGATCATTCTACAAAATGAAAGCAACAGCGTTCTGTTTCAATGTATTTCATTGTTAGCCTAAGAAAAATGTTATTTCATTTCAGTCTCCCCGAGGTGCACGCCTGCACAATATTCGGGTAGCCCATCCGGTATTCGAAAGATCTCTCCCCCGAACTTGACCGTAGCATTTATTGGGTGTAGGATGTTCACAATCTACACCTGTTGGAGAGAGAGTGAGTGACGTGTCTTGCTTTAGTGCAGTATCAGCCGATAAGCGATCAGGTTATATATTGTAACTTAGAAGGTTAATTTTATATTTTCACATTCATCTTGCTTCCAAAATAATACACTAACTTAAGATTCGCCAGAGGGGCTCATATTCATGTCCTCCAAGTAAGAAAAAGGAGTCATCGGTGGAAATTTTGTGCAATTTAACACAAGGGTCATATTGAATATGACTTGTTTTAGTCTTATCTTCGAAAATAATAAGCTCGATTGTTCCTGAGTAGAATATAAGGTTAGTGGTTAAGGATGTAATTCTCTAAAAGTGAGATGACTGTCGATTAATAAATGGTATCAATTGTTTCTATGGATCAAGTTATATGGTGTTCCATGCTCTGATGGGGAATAAGAAGAGAATGATTCGATTATGTTAACGTTGCCTGTCAGCTAGATGTTGAATGATTCTTATGTGTATAAAGTAGAACACTTAGAATTCAAGGCCATTATATGCATATCCACCTCTGATGTTCAAAGATGATGGAGAAAGAAGTTGATTCATGATAAGAATTGTCTTATTCAGGGAAAGTAATCAGGCATCTTAAGAGTAGAAGTACATCCCATCACCTTTAAGGAAGAGGACGGATAACTGTTAATAATAATGCAGAAATGGAAATTTCATTTATGGTGTGACATTTTCAATTTAAATGCGGGTATATCTCAAGATACATCATCAATAGCGACTGAAAGTTCATTTAGCTAACTCATCTTGGCTGGGTTTTTGTTTCTGGTTGGACCCACTTCGCCGTTCTATTATAAGTTTGATGTGCCTCTTGGACCTACTGAAATTTAGTAGGTCTACTGCGTGTGCTTTTGCATCAAGCCCTTCTTTAATGGGTGGGGAAGGATGTTGAACTTGTAGAAAAACTGTAATGGGGTGGGAAGAGGCTTAGTGAGAGCGTCTGTCATTTATTAATTCATGTAGATACTTGCGTTGGCTGTTAAAAGTCAAGTCTCCCTTGCACAAGATGACCATTGCCCTTTATATTTTTCCAATAAATCCTTATAACTTTTTAAACCATGCTTATATCTCCAAAAAGTAAATGGTTGTCATGAGCATGCATTATCATAAATGACTAGCATTCGGTTTTTGCTGACAATGCAAACTCATGCACACTAACTGCTTTTAGAAGCATGAGTATCATTTAAAAAGTCATATAAGTATTTAAAAATATAAAGAATTACATCATTATACTCATGCTAATATAAAAGTAGGTAAAAAATCCAATCCATTGATCAATCTTGATTGAACAATGATTTAAGAGTATCTCAATTGATAGGATCCTAGCATTCCACACACACACACACACACACACATATATATATATATATATATATATATATATATATATATATATATATATATATATATATATATATATATATATATATAAGTTAAAGGATGTAAACCACTTATCCAAACTAATCTCAATCATTCAATCAATGATACGGTAGTTGAGATTGAAAATGAAAAGTAAAAAAATACATATATTTTGACAAGGTACTTAATTACTCACATGTACTTTTTCTTTTTCTTTTCTAATCTCAAACATATATACCCTCAATCAGATGATTGAGATTGGTTTGAATAGTTTTTGTATATGAGTGGTTTACATCATGTTTTATATATATATATATAGAGAGAGAAATATTGTCCACCTTTAACAATGTATTCTTCTCATCCTTTACTTTTGAAAGGACATGAGTGTTATTTAGAAAGTTATAAGAGTACTTTAAAAGATATAAAGGATAACCTTATTCCAAGCTCTGAGCATTGGAATCACCCAACAGGTTAACACTCATGACAAATTGTCTAGTCGTCTCAGGCTAGGCCAACCTTCACCCAGGTTGTAGTGATTCAATAAAAGCAAAAAACACGACGTGTGCGAAGAGTAAATGGGAGGAAATATAGAAACTTGAATAAAAGTAAAGTAATTGTATTGATAGCAAAAGGAAGGTGTATGTTCTACTAACATGCTCACAACTTATAATGCAGGACTCTTGTTAAGTACCTATTAAAATAGTGTTATGTGTCACATGTAGAGGTCCTTCACTTGGGACGAAGTTGTTAGGGGGTTTCCATGTAGAGGCCTAGTTACACAACTATAAGAAAAATTCACTATGGAGGGTCTCCAAGTCACATTCTCTCCCACTTAAATGTTTGATGCCCTTGGCAAGCTTCTTGGTGGTGCTCTTGCATCTCTACCGAGCATGTCTTTATCAACTGTGGCTTTTGTTGTCTTCTATGACACAAGTGCCCGTAGTCTTTATTGATGACTCTATCCTTATTTGTATGATAAGCTTAGGTTTGCTCGCGTGAAATATAGTATGTATGAGTCATGGATGGGCTCTAGGATGAATGCTTGATCCCCAGCCTCATGATGATTGGTCAAGGACCATCATCCTTTTGGACCAATGTAGTGTCATGCCTCACAATGAGACATCACACCACTTTAAGTATATCTACTCCTTCATATGTGTCTCTATCTTCAAATAGAGTGGTTAGCTAATATCATGTCACTCCCGTTGATCAATACACAAGTTGTGCGTAGTTAATAATGTCTCAAAGTGTGTTGCAACAATCTACTATTATGCCTCTACCTGCCCTCTTAGTTGTCTACTACTCCTATGCAACTTATCTTAAATTCTCCACCGTTTTGCCTTGTCAGCAATAAATTTGTGTTGTCTTCTCATAATATTGGCAACTATACTAGTTTTTTGCTTATAATGTTTGTTAGTACACTTTTTCTAACAATCTGCCCTTGCTAGTTTTTCTAGATGTGCCGTGGGTATAGCATCTTCATATTAATTTAGTACGACATCCAACTTGAAAGATACCCTACTGCATTGTATCTTTTGCTTAGCATCTCGTAGTGTCACCATCAGAGTGACATCTTCTTGCTTCTAACTATCCTCTAAACATAATGCTAACACTTTTTGAACCTAACCAATATCATCTAAAGATACCGTATGAACAACACATGGTTAATTGCAATCCCATATGTATGATATGCATTAAATGCAAATTACTTTATCACCTCAACCATTGATCTTAAAGATAAAAAGATGAAGATGTTTTTGAAAGATTATGAAACAAAAGACGTTATGCATTTAACATTACTTATATATATAGGTAGTGTAATGTATAATATTCTTAGATGCATAAAAATGCTTAAACATCAAAGATCAATGGTGAAGATTTGAATTATTTTACCTTCAATGCATATGGTACTCAAGATGCAAAGTAAAAAAGTACAAATAATACTTTTAATTTAAATCTATGGCCTCAAAAATCAAATCTTGAAGATGTTGAAGTATTTTTATTCACCTAAAGATATTATGCACTTAGCACTATATATAAATTTAATATGTTTGTCATGTATACATAATTTTTAAAATCTGAATCATCTATCTCTTGGGATGATTTCAGTCATAGAATACACATACACCTTTTGGTAGATGTACATAATTTATATATGTACAATATGGTTTCTCTATTAGATGGTCTTTGATACATGAATTAACTTATCAAACTATAGATTAAAAAAAAAAAGCTCTTGTAGGCAAAGATTAGTTTCTCACCCTCTCTCTTTCACCCTTGTGTGAGAGAGGAGGGAGTGAGAAGAGGTGGAAGTAGGAAGCCAATCAGCTACTACCTCTAATACCTATAACTTTTATTGAAGTGACTGCTTTTCAAAAAGTTAATGGAAACTGTTTATCTTTAGGCCTCTCTCTCTCACACACACATGCATGCTCATGCACACACATTATGAAAGAAATTCTGCCACCTATTCTTATATCTGCATGAACACAAGAATCAAGAGAGGTGATTGTTGGAGGTGTTATAATGAGAATTGTAAACACTAGACAAATTAGTGTTATTTAACATTGTTGGTTTGACTTCTGTTATTTGGAGAGCCAAAATTTTCTATTTGAAGTCATTGTTAACGCAATGTAATGATAAGTATGCTATAACCTTGAAATACAAGGAAAGGAGCTTGCATGCCTTGGTAAATCTTTGCCATAAAAAATAAAACATACCAAGGTCATGAAAACTATTGTGCATTTTATCAACAAGATAAGTACTCTTGTGCTGCAAGAGATAGTGGATCACACATAATAAGGTTCACTTATTTCGAATAGAAAATATGCATCAACCGAAAAACACAGTTTTCCTCTTTCTATAGTTGACTCTAGGCCCTTTGTTAGAGAAAATGATGGTTTAGATTATTCATGTAAATCTGGACTATTTAATTAGTGGAATGAATGGTTTAGACAATTTATGTAAATCTAGGTCATTTGATTCAAGAAATAAATTATATGGATCAAAAGACAAAAATTAAAATTGAAAAATTGAAAGAAAAAAATACAAAATATAATTACTTGATTTTTTAATCTAAACCATTCACCTTTTCAATCATATCATCCAAATTGACATGCATGGCTTAACATGCACTTCATTTTCTCTTTTCATCAAAGATATGAGCTTCATTCAAGAAGAAGATACAAAATACTCTGCAACATACTATTTGCTTACCAAGTAATATACCTACACATACATTTTCCATGGAAACCATACTAAAAATATGCATTTTCGATGGCAAGATGTAGAAAAGGAATTCTCTTTGTTCGTTTTGTTTGGCTTCTTTATGTAGAGCCTATTTATCAAAACATATATTTATATTGAGAAATTGGTATATGGGGCACCTATCCATGCTCAAATACTCTCAAGATCAAATCCACTTAAAGATTTTCATTGTTTCATCCTCATGATAGACATGATTAAACCACATTTAAAAGATAGACATACATCCACTATCCAAAAGTTATAACTATTCCAAAAGTTACATAAAGTCATCTAGAGGAGTGGAGCATGTTACAAAATATGCTCACCCCATCCATAAATAGGTAATCAATATAATTCTCTTTTTTATTCTCCATTGCATTCTCTTTGTGAGTTTGATCTTTCTGCATTTGGTTGCATAATCAACTCTACAACATCACTTATCATAAATTTGCCTAGAGTTATAAAATTCACCAAAAATATATTTATAGGCTGATTTTCATGACGGTTGAACATTAGAAAAGCTCATCACATATACTTTCTGGAAGAATAAGAATTACTCAAATCAGAGCTCATATTGTTGAGACACTGAAAATAGATCCTATCAAAAACACTCGAGGTTTCAGTTGATCGACCGACGTACCTTTTCGAAGAATAGTCATAACTCAACCATTTCTAAACCCTTAGCTGATTTGTGATCTTATGGAAAGGCCAATGCGTCTTCTTTATGTAGAATCAAAGTTCGAACACGGGAGTTATAACAAAAACAAGCCGACCTTTTCAAAAGGTTTGTAACCACCACAGTGTTAATAAAATCCTAATAAGATTGGAAAAATTACCAAAACCATAATTCTTATTGGAATAAACTGATTTTTAGTATGTTGGATAGTCATGTGTGCCAGTTTCTAATGTACAAAAAAATAGTATCAATAAGCGAATAGGCGGTGTATCGAGGAGATATGGCTAAAATACTACAACCCTGACTTTTGTGTTGAGGTGATCCGAACATGGCTTGTTCCTGAGGTTTCGATTTGAATCGGACTTGAACTTCAGTACCATCTTGAGAAAACTTAGAGAAAGATCAAGAAAGTCTTCATGCCCCTGATTACAACCAATCTAGCGTAAGATATACTCAATAGAATTCCCAACACCCCCCAAAACAGTAGTTAGCCCTCGTTGACGTACCCTACACTATGAAACAACGATATGTATGTGTCATTCAAGATGTCACACTCCTAATTTGGCAATAACAAAAGGAAAAGTACCATTGTAATTTTCGTATTTGGCATTGAACGGTTTTGAGAGGGATTTAGGAGGGGTGTCTTATGGACTCTCTATTTATATTTTATTTTGAGAGAAATATATCTGGCGGGCACTCTCCAGTCATCTGCTTCCGCATCCCCGTCCCGCAGCGTACTAGGCCAGGTACTCTCTCTCTCTCTGCATGTATGCATATGTGTATGTGTTTGTGCGTGCGCGTCCTCGTTTGGTTATATCTTGGTGAATGGTTCCGTCACTTAGTCGTCCGGCCAAAAGATGAAGTGGGTACTAATTAATGGCATCAAAGATGATCTGCTACTTTTTGTTTACATGTAAATAATAGAAGCAGCATTAGAGACCTTTGTTGTCAATTAGTACATTTCTATGCCTCTTTCGTGTTTGCTGAAATGCTGATAGATGCATTGGTTATGGTGTCCTGTGATGCAAATAGCAGAAGTTGGTGCCGCGTTAACCCATTGTCTAAGAAATTGCAAACTGGTTCTGTGCAACTTTCCTCTTTATTTGAAAAACAAGGTATATTTCGTCATTGCAGAAAATGGGAGCAATTCGAATCCTCAGATATTCGCTTGCATAGACGAATTGAATTCGTATGAAGATGCACTCATGGGGACGTCTTTGAATAAGAAGCAACTTTAGAGAAAATACACATCTTTAGCCTCACTTGCAAAAAGCTGTTCGATTTGCTGTGCTTTATGGTAATTGTAGTTACAAACATATTTCCCCTTTTATTACACGAACAGTTTGTGTTGTTGGAATGAATATGTTAAGGTGGATAGAACAGTAACGAAAGGTATTACAGTGCAGAAAGCATGGTTTGTAACAGCAAAAAAGAAGTGCAGAAGCATGGTAGCTTAATTGCATCATGGCCGAGAATGAACTTAAGAATGCAATAAATCTGGGTCTGATTTTCAAAAAGTTTCAATAGGAGGTATAGAAGTCTTGAAATAACATGAGAATGTGTAACAATCAGTAGCCTATTCTAAAAGCGTGCAAGTCAGCAACTTCGAACAACAAAACAACTACAAACAACAACTAAGTCAGCAACTTCGAACAATTAGTGTTAAATTTAACAATCCTCTAAATGGCTTACCTCATGATATATTCGTTGAGAGTCCACAACCATGTTGTCTACCTAAGTCACCAGAATCTGTAGCCAGATCTGAGAAACTAACCTACAAAATAAAGTGAAATGAAATTGCCTCACCTTCTCACTAAAGTAATCATGTACAACAGACAGAGTTTGACCCATTGCCCTGTGCAAAATGACAGGCACTGCACCATCAACCCCCTCGTCCGCAGCAGCAGCAGATTTTGCATGTTCAACAATATCCTTCTATGTAGACAGCAAAACATTAACGAAGGCATAGGCTTCAGGATGTCCAAATGAAGAGCTTGCCATGAGTGTGGATGGTGGCTGCCACCATCGTCGCCCACTAGAGAGAAAGAGAGAGAAGAGAGTGTGGTGGTGGCTTAAAGAAGGCAAAGGCTTCGGGACGTCCAAATGAAGAGCCTGCAGTGAGTGTGGATGGTTGTCACCATCGTCGCCCACTAGAGAGAAGAGAGAAAGGTGGAGAGAGAGAAGAGAAAGGGAGAGGGAGAATACCAACATGGGAGGAAGGTGGTGGTGCAGGTGGCCGTTGTCATGCGTGCGGATAGTGGCGAAGAGAGAGAGAATAGTCGAGAGGCGTGAGACAAAGGGTTTTAGGTTTTTATTTAATTTGGGTTGGGTCGATCGATTTGACCCAAAATGTGCTATACGCTATTAATGATATAGATATAGTGGTCTGCTATAGCCCAATTAGTAGTGCTAATTGCACCCAAGAAGGTTGCACGTTAACTTTTGCGCGCTATAGTGGTCCGAGGTCCACTAAAATGCTATAGCATGCTATTAATAACATAATGTAGAACAATTGTCAGTTGTTACAATCAACAACTTTCTATAACATTACAACAACAACAACAACTAAGCCTTTTCCCATACTAGACGGGGTCGGCTACATGGATTCTTTGTTTCCACAGATCCCTATCGTGTGCCATGTTAGCAGTTAACTCACAATAAGCTAGATCATTCTTTATTGTTTCTTTCCAACACTTTTGTGGTCGTCCTCTAGCTCTTTTAATACTTACCAAATTTAGTTTTTCATACCTTCTTTCAGGTTCTTCTTTTGATCTTCTTTCTATATGTCCAAACCATCTTAAACAATATTCTCTCGTTTTATCCTCTATTGGTGCCACTCCTAATTTGTTTTTAATAACCTCATTATGTATACAGTCTTTTCTTGTATGACCACTCATCCATCTCAACATCTTCATTTATGTTACAGACATCTTTTATACATGTTGATGATTAACTGCCCAACACTCAGAACCATAAAACATGGTAGGCATAATTGCTGCTCTATAATATTTACCTTTTAACTATAATGGTATCTTCTTATCACAAAGAATACCTGATGCTCCTCTCCATTTTAACCAGTGTTGTCTGACGCGTATCGTATCGTGTATCGCTGGGCTCCACGATACGAGCGTATCGTATCGTATCGTATCGTACTTTAATATTAAAATAATATAAAAATTAATTAAAAATCAATAAAAATTTAGAAAAAAAATCAGGAAAAATCAGGTAATTGCTTTAAATTCATATAATATAAGTTTAGTACAGATTGAGAATTCAACATTGAACAATTGCATCCAAATTTACATATTTTGAATCCAAAAAATAAAATACAGACACAATTTACAGTTACATACAATGTTACATTTTACAAATTGTAATTAGGATCATCAACTAAATAATCTTCATCTTCTCCTTGTTACAGATCCTCCTCATCATCATCAGCCATGCCCACACCTTCTTCTTCAAAATCAAATTCTTCATCTCCATAATGTTGTTGCGCTCCTTCCAAATTAATCCAGACAACGTCTTCTTCTGTTAGGAGGGCATTTTCTTTAGTGTCTTCCATAACCCAATCTTCTAATATATTAAAATTATCCAAACTTATTGGATCAAACTGACTTTCTTCTCTATTTACTTTTTTTAATTGCCTACGACACAAACAAAGATAAACAATTAGTAAGTAATATTAACAATTGAAAACTGAAGTTAAACAATATTGAATTGAAAATTTGAAAGTAATACAACATTACCTTTCACGAAAGCGCATGTTACAACGAATATAAACCAAATCATTAAGCCTTTTATATTCCAACTTGTTGCGCTTTTTTGTATGGATGTGTTAAAAAACACTCCAATTTCTTTCACAACCTGTTGCACTACAGGTTTGGCTTAAGACTCTGACTGCAAAATCTCTAAGGTTTGGACAATCACTTCCAAACCTGTTCCACCAAACATCTGTAAAAAAAGACAAACATTAGAGAAATAATAATCCACAGTAATATAAGATGTAACTTAAATATGAAAATAAACAATTTACCTGGACGCATCATAGTGCGGTTGCGAATTGTAACAGACAAACCCATCAAGTAAAGAGCATTATCATATATCTTCATCTCTCGATGTATCGCATCTGCTATGCTCTCATTAGGGACTAATCTGTCGATACAATCAATGATTCCTCGATTAACCTCACCGTCCCTTTTGAAGGTTCTTGAGTACTTGCATTATGGGTTTAGATAATATGTTGCTGCATGAATAGGCTGATGTAATTGTTTATTCCATCTATTATCAATTATTTTCCACATGGGCACATAATCTCTCTTTTTTCCATTAAAATTATTTTTTATGGCTTCTTTTGCCCTGTCCATGGCTTCATAAAGGTAGCCCATAGATGGTTTCTCCTCGCTATGAGCCAATCTCAAAACTTTCACTAAAGGACAAGTAATTTTCAATAATCTGACACATGCATTCCAAAATGAACTTCTAAAAACTATTTCTGCAATCTCATTCAACTTTGTAT
Organism: Brasenia schreberi; assembly: GCA_036023115.1. Taxonomy (NCBI): domain Eukaryota; kingdom Viridiplantae; phylum Streptophyta; class Magnoliopsida; order Nymphaeales; family Cabombaceae; genus Brasenia; species Brasenia schreberi. The sequence goes on from JAYKKT010000016.1 coordinate 4,160,816, forward strand.
TTCTTCTATTTTGAGACAACTTTGCAAATTATTGCCACTCATCTGAGGAGAATATTCTCTTCAAAGCTTGCTTCTGTCTCACAATACTCTGTACATATAAGAAGTTTGTTGCGAACAGAGTTAATGCTGTGCGAAGAAGCTCTGCACCTTCTGTATATCTCCTCATCATACACAAAATAAATGCATGGCTGTAAATGAATTTTGTAATATCTTGGCAACACTCAGTTGCTGCCTTTATTTCATCCATCTCACCATTGTCCTCGAGGATGAGATCTAAACAATGGGATGCACATGGTGTCCGATAGAAAGTCCCATAAATATCAGCTAACTCCTTCCCAACTGCTTTGTAGTTAGCTGCATTATCTGTAATCAATTGGACCACATTTTGTAGCCCAACCTCCTGTATAATCTTATCAAATTCTTCTCTATATGCCTCTCCTTTGACATGTTTAGAGATCTCAAAAACATGAGTCATTTAGGACAATATACAAGAAAGTTTAGCAATGTCCTTCCTCGTCTATCGGTCCATCGATCTACCATAATAGTGCATCCTGTTTCCTTCCACGACTGTCTCAAAGTCGAACAGTATTGTTGCACTTCAATGACGGTCTGATCTAATATCTTCCCTCTCAACTTCTGATAAGAGGGCATCTTGTGTCCTGGATCAATGTTTATAATTGCATCTGCCGTTGCTTGAAAATGAAAACTGTTTGCTGCATTAAATGGAATGCATGCATCATAAAATTATCTTCCCACTGCAAGGTCTGCCTGATCATGCAGTTGTTCTGAAGCCATAGCAGCACGAATTCCTGGTTGAGCACCAAGTGTAGTGGAAGGAGAAAAGAACGAATGTATGCTAGAAGAAGAAGCTCTTCCTCTACTCTTTCCTTAACTTCCTCTTCTGCCACCTCCAAAGTTTTCAGCTGCAACCCTCTTTCCTCTGGTAGGTGCTCGTGAATTGCTACTACCAATATCTGTTCTAGAATATGAAGGCAAACTATCAGTGAATCCAAATCCAGTGGTAGTAATATCATCAGCTTCTTCATACATCTGAAAATCATCCTTTTGTTGTCTCCGTTCTTGTATGCTCTCAATCATCTGCAAGCATTACCATTTGATACCTTCTGGCAAACTTCTAACTCTGCCTATGCATGGAGCAACTTCTTTCCTGGTTCTTGCTAGGTGGTGTTTCAACCTTGAAATTCTACCACTAACCACCTTTTCACAAAATAAGCATATAATTTTTCACCTTAAACCCTGGTATACCCCACTGCCATGCCGGATCATCAGACCGATAATGGGAGTCTCTACCACCCCTTCCTGTCATCTCAATCGAGTACTTTAATTCAAACAAAAACCGGATAATAAAAGCACTTCGTAAATCCCCCAATCTTCAAATAACACTCAAATCGAGTGCCTCCCACTTCATGAATGCAACAAAAATTGTATACACACACTTAATAACTTCATATTTTGTCATTAAAAAAAATAAAATAACACAAAAAGAAACAATAAATATAAAGGAAAAAAAAGAAAAAACATTAAAAATATACCAAAATCCGAGTTTGGAGGCTTGCACGGACACCGTAGGGTACGATTTTGGAGCTTTGAATACTAAGGAGGCGAAAACCGGCTCTTAGGGAGCTTGAGGAACCCAAGAGGAGAGAGGAAACCCGCGAAAAATCACGGGTTTCGGTCGGCTGGGGACCTAAGGTCCAAGGCGTATCTCCCGTATCATACGGGCGATACGGCCCGTATCGCACGATACGGTGCGATACACTACCATTTCCGATATACCCCCCCCGGTATCGTATCGTGATGGCCCACGATACGATACGTATTGCTATGGTGCGATATGGATAACACTGATTTTAACCAACCATCATTAATTTTATACGTAATATCTCCATCAATTCTTCTGTCACTCTAAAAAATTGATAGGTATTTAAAACTTTCCTTTTGGGGATGCAATGTGTGCCAATTTTAATTTTTATGTCCTCTGAAGTAACCAAATGATCAAACTTACATTCCATATATTTTGTCCTTGTTCTACTAAGTTGGAGGCCTTTGCTTTCTAATGTTTCTCTCCATAGTTCCAATTTTCTATTAAAATTTTCCTTAGCCTCCTCCACTAATACAATATGGACTTAAAGTTGATCCTTGATCTAACCCAATATTAACTTCAAAGAAGTCTATCATTCCTTCATGAGTCCTCACACATGTTTTTGCACCATCATACATGTCTCTTATAAGATTAATGTATGTCAATGGGATACCTCTTTTTTCAAAGTTTTCCAATCAAAAAATGTCTCTAACAAAACTTGAGAAAAAGCATTTGCCATTTATGCCTATATGGAGAAGGAACATACGCAAACTTGCAATGATTATATCATGAACAAGACATTGATAACATAAAATTCATAAATTAAACCACTATAATTTGCTTATGGTTTCACAAACCTCATTATTTGACTTTGTAACTCTCAATAATCATCTATGAAATGAGTTGTTATTGTTATGAATCCCTTTTTTTGGTTCTTGAAAGTCCACGTATATGATGTTATAGCAATATTTTCATTAACCCCTCCAAGAAGTCCCAATGTCTTCTCCTCCTCGTAATCATATATTCTAAGGATGTCTCATGTTATTGTACTTCAAGAAACATGTTGAAATAATGGTTGAAGTGCCACAATAAACCTTCATATTCAATGATTGGTAAAGGAAACTCATGTAAAACTGTCATTATGGCAAGCTCTCTTCTATACACTTTTAAATATATAGTTGCTCGTAGTCATTGTCCCATCATTCTTTTTTTGAGCATTTATCATAATTTGATGTGGATCTTGTTGCTTCTTCCATCATGCAAATTCTTGGTTTCTTCTCCAAGTTTATTTTCACAATAATTGCAAATAGCCTTCATGACACCTCTAACTTTTTGTGTCTTATAATGGTTCCAAACTAATGAGTTTAACTTTCATTTTTTCCGTTATCTTCCAATTCTTCTTCACCTTGTTGATCTTGTTCCCATGGACTTGAACAAAGAGTATGTTATTTACCGTCACCCATTTTCTCGTTTCCTTGCAAAATGTGCTAAAAACCTCAAGAATCTGTCCTTGTTGAAATGCAACTCCATTTTAGAACCAAGGAAATGTGCGGACTTCGATTCAAAATCCTCCTGCAATAAACTTGAAAGCCTGACCATCGGATGGTGCCAAGGTTTAGCAGATGCTTTCTTAAGGTGGATAGGAAGTGTTTCTTCAAATTTACATGAAATTGAGCTCATTGGTCTGGCAAATCTATCAGATGTAGGGGTTGCACGCCTTTTAATGGGCTCTAATGAGAGAATCAGAGCGCTTGATAGAGTGGCCTTCAATGGATGTACAGGTTTAACAGATTTGGCGGTTTTGTTACTTCTCGTTCATTTGGATCAGAATTGAAGTAATTGTGATGACAAGCCAGAGTTTGCAGATCATTGCTTTCTACTGCACCGAGCTGAGGGATTTAGACTTTTCGGGAAATGTAATTAAAGATGGAGACTTGGCCTATTTTAACAAGATGATCTGGTTGACGAGCTTGAATCTGAAGGGCTGCCGTGGCTTGAGAAAGAAGGCACTTGACTCCTTCAAAGAGAGCCATTTTGATTGTGATTTGGTTTATTAGCAAACACAAAGCTGAAGCTGAATGCTAGCTATACTTTTCCTTTTTGAAGTTCAGTACATTAAGCATCTTGTATAGCGTTTAGTGTACAGAAAACTGCCATTTAAATCATTGAATGACACTAGTCGAAATTCTTTTCATATATATTATTTGTCTTTCTGTAATCAGTTTTCTTTGATTTGTCTTATCTCTAATGCATTCCACTGCCTGTACCTCTTCTACTATCCCTCGTAGTCATCGGGCGAGCTGGGGCGCTTGCAATGAAAAAAGAACCAACTCTACTAGAATCTAAACTTTTCTCTTATGTCGCCTTGTCCTTATCTCCTTAGTTGTCTCCTCCTCCTCAGCCACACCATTTATTTTTTTCACCCTACATCTTGAGACATATCCCAACCACCTATTTGTGTTCTCTCTTTGTCGTAATTTTTTTCAACTTTGTAGCTTCCAAAACTTGTTGAATTTCACACTTATATCTTTTTTGGTTCCCGTAAGATGGTGTTTCATGTGAGAAATACCTCCATGCTTAACTTCGTTACAAAACATACACTTATTCACAAGCCTATTACCTTATACACTGGGGTGCAGTACTTTCATGCTAGATCAGACCAATCAGATGCCATTAGGCCGAGAAAAGATAAATGACAACAAGAAAAAGCTTTTGAATGGTGAGGAATCTAGGAATCTATGGAAACCCTAAAATTTTCAAGTAAAAAATCGGGTGAGAAAGGATTAAGAATGAAAGGAAGGGAGTATATCACGGATTTGATAAAAACCTTACGGATTTTCACTAGTTTGAGCGAAAAACATGTTATTTCTCCATGAAATCAAGCAAATAGAAGATAGAGAAAAGGTTTAGGAGCAAAGGCAGGCAAAAAGCTAGGGTATGAGAGTAGGCAGAACACACAAAAAACCCGTGGGTCTCGGGTTTATATATCCTGTGATTTCAACATCCGAGTCGATGATATGGCAGTTTGTCGTGCGACACGGACCAATAACTCATCTACTACTATACAAATAAGTGTGTTGTGTCGTCCTTGCAGCCGATACACAATAAAATCGTATCGTATTGTAGAATACTCCTACAAAACGATTTTAACAACATTGGTCCCAATCCATCCACATCCAATTTAGACTTAGCTGTGTCACAAGAGAGGGGCTTTAATCCAATATGATCATTTTATATCTCCTATATAAAGCATTTTAACTAGTCATTTTTTCCCCAGAACTAAAGTGAAAAAAGTCTTCTAGGTTAAGTGTAAAGCTGAATACTTACTGGCAGTGTCTTCTTTTTCACATGTGTACCAAGATAACGGATTCACCTGTCTTTTTGTATTTGTGCTTTCTGAGAGTAAGTTCAACGTGTTCTTCCTCTTGTGATTATTCTACTGTAGAAGATGTCTTCTGAAAGGCGACTGCAGTGTTTGTCTCAACACTTCCTTCATAGTGAAAAAGCTAATGCTATTGTTTTTCAGGTACTCTTCAGATAATTATATGTTGGTTTATCATGCTTCCATCTTGTATTCAAGCCTACTTGGTTGTGATGTTTTTCAATGTATGTGTATTCTCATATCATGTTTGTATTATTCTATTAGGGGTCACGTACAAGTGGTGTTAAGCAGAAAATTTCATTGTTGAATTCAGATTTACCTCCTGTGGTTATTGGAGGGATGATTCTTGATATTCATGCTAAGCCATCTTGTGCTGCCAGAGCTGGAACCACAACCCCAGGCAAGGTCAGCTTTTCAATTTTACTTTTCCTTGTGTTCACTGGTAACAGTTTCTTCTTGTTATTAGCATATCCATTGGCATATGTAGGTGTTTTTGTTTTCTGTCTTCCCTGAATATCTACTTTTGGATAAAGTTTTTTCTGTAGTTTATACTATTAATTTTAAAATATATTAGACCTGAATAGGTATTAAGATTTGTTTTGACATTGTTGTCATATTACTGGTTTCTGTTTCTATGACGCTTCAGGTGAGTTTCGCCAAAGGAGGGGTGGCAAGGAATGTTGCTGAATTTTTGCATGCAAAACTTGGAACCAGGCCTTTCATCATTAGTGTCATTGGAACTGATCCTGCAGGTGTTTTTCCTAATATTTTTGTCTCAATTCTATCAATTAAAAGTTTGAATCGGTTGATTGTGAATCTCGTTTTTCTACCCTCAAGGGGATATGCTGCTGGAGCACTGGAAATCTCTCGACCTCTACACTGAAGATGAATCTGTGCTTCCCAGAATCTCGAAGGTGATTATTTGGTTTTTCTGCTTTAGAGAGCACTTGTAAGTTTCTCTTTTGTTTCATCTCTTCTCCATGATAATTCTTTGTTCTTTATTTGTAAAAATGCAGGCATTCTCAGATGTGAAGGCATTTCAACACCCGTTGTGTCTAATGTATTTGTTGCTGATGGAGAAATAGCAGCAGCTGTTGCAGCAGTAGACACAGTTGTAAGATGGATTTTCACTATTATAAATATCATTTCTACTTAAACAGCAAAGTTAATTGGAATGTTTCTGTTGCAGCGTGGAAAAGTTGCAGTTTAAATAATTCCATTGTGAACAATATGAAATATCTTTGTGCAGGAAGTATCTTTGACACCAGAGTGGATCTCAAGATTCAAACAGGACATAACTCATGCACCTGTTGTGTTGATTGATGTAAATTTGAATCCTCTCACACTTAAATTTGCTTGTCAGTGTATGTATTGTGCTGTTAACTTTTATTTAGTGATTTACATTCCAAAACATAGCCGACCCCGTCTAGTATGGGAAAAGGCTTAGTTGTTGTTAGTTGTTGTACATTCCAAAACGTGTAACCGTCAAGCCTTAAAGGTAAATATGGTGCATGTTTGAGAGTATTCAATATTCTGAACCCTAATGCCTGTAGGCCACATTTGTCAGTTTATGTTTTACTTGCTGCTTTAAATCCAACTGAAAAAGCATAATAATTTGTGAAAAAGAACAAACGTAGTAATCTGCATATCTATTCATGAAAAAGACCCATATTTGAACTTTTTTGTCCTTACTAAGCTTCTGTTTCAGGTGCGAGGCATTTGATATTGTTGTGAACTTTTTTTTTCTAGCATAAGTTTTGAGCTGTCAGGTATCTCACATCTTTGTTATACTTTACCGCATTTATTAGTAGTGAGAGACCTAGGCTGGTAACATCAACACCTTCTCAATGTTATGTTTCCACGCAAAGCTAATGGTATGGCTGGTATAGGTATCTCATATTTGGATTGAGATTAAAGAGAAAATAATGTTTAGGTTGTAAAGTCTTGTCAGAGGAGAAAAGCTACATGCTACATAGTAAAGAATGCCATCTTATTCAGTAAAACCTCTAAAGAGAGGAATAAATATATGCAATAAATCTCCTTTTTGTTGAGGAAGATACATTGGAGAGATGTAGAGAGAAATTCATGGCCAGGCAACGACCAGTTGGATGTCCATCGAGGGTATCCAACCTGCTAGACCAAAACAAGTAGAAAAAGAATATATAAAATATTATAAAAAGTATTGTTATATTTTAGCATAGGTTGTGGCAAATTGTCATTAGCCTATTCATGGTTTTGAAGTTAGGTGTTTGGCCTTTTGATTTTGAAACTTACATTTAGCATCACCAGCACTTCTTAATATAGATGCCTAACCTTTCCAAATCCCAATTGATCTTAGGATTTTGAACCTTCGATACAGCTGCACATAACTTTGCCAAATTTGAGATGCCCTAACTATAAAATTCTGAACCAATCTTTCACCTGTACTTTTTTTCTTATGGGTATTATTCCAGTGGCAGCAGAATGCAATACTCCAGTATGGTTTGAACCTGTGTCTGTAACCAAATCCAAAAAAATTGAATATGTAATTGATTATGTAAGTGTTATATTTTGCAGTTCTTTTTCTTTCATGTTCTTAATAGTTAATATAGCATTCACATAAATGTGAGGCAATCTTTTGACAAAAACTATTTTTAGGTGCATTTTGTTTCACCCAATGAAGATGAGCTTATTTCTATGGCAAGCACTTTATCCTCTGGAGGAACATTACATTCTAAGGCAAGAGAGAATATCAAAAACAACCATTCAACTGAAGCTCTTCTTCAGATTCTCAGACCTACAATTTGTGCATTGCTAGAAAGAGGCATTAAAGTAATCCTTTTGACTCTTGGTCCCAAAGGCGTATTTCTTTGCTCCACGGACTTGCTAGATTACAATATAGGTCATACAAGTCATGTGAAGGATGCTGGTTTTATGCGGGTCCTGTTTGAAATTATGACTTCAATTTCTCCACTTGAATTTGAGGTTGCACCAAGGACAAGATGGACTAATTCAATTCATGTGATACATTTCCCTTCTGTTCCTGTGTCGGTTGTGAGGCTTACAGGTGCTGGTGATTGTTTGGTTGGTGGTATTCTAGCATCTCTTTGTGCTGGTTTAGATATCCTGAAGAGTACTGCCATCGGCATTGCAGCAGCTAAAGCAGCAATAATGACAGAATTAAATGTTCCTTGCAAGTTTTCTCTGTTGACTCTTAAAGGTGCTTCCATATATTAGTTGCCTTTGCCCCAAACTATTATGTTTTTGTATGTGCATGTTTGTGTGTGATTTGTTCTCCATGTAACTAGTACATGATCATTGCCATACTTATCGACTGATTGAGAATGGTATTTGATGACCTTATTGTATAGATGATGCGAAGACTACATTCCTTGCTGCAAAATGAATAAGCATTTCGTAGTTCAGAAGTGATTTTGCATGTATTCCGACTTGGCAGGGTTCTGGCAAGCTTCCAATTTGTACTGATGTTCTGTTCATAGAAATTCTACAGGTGGTTTCTTACATGCCTGAATTTTGGCCGATTTATGTGCTCTCATTTTGAACATTCACAAGCCAAGGATCAGTCGTATGAAAGTCCAGATACTGTTTAATTCCTAACTTTAAGTCCTTTGGGTGAAGAAAGGATGCTTGTCTTGGTGATTATAATTCCTCTTGTAAATAATCCTCAAATCTACTACCATGTCTTCTGAAGCGGTACTTGTGTCTTGTTAGTGCATAAATTGCCCGCACATGTTGCCTGTGCTGACTTATCAAACTCTTTAAATTCTGTTCTGTAAGCTTCTGGTTAGAGAATCTGATAGCTGGAAATTCAATCTAATGGTTATGATTGATTTAAGTGTAATAGAATTACTTGTTCTGCTGTTTTTTACCTCACGTTCGTTACTCATTGGAAAAAGTAGTTGAGGACAAAAAAGGGTAAGTTGAACATAGAATTACCCAATCGTGCCTTGGTTTTTGTTTTGGTCGGTGAAGGTTGTTTAGGCTAAGAGTGAACAGATTCAAACCAAGCAAGCTGCCAGAGCACTCCAATAGTCCAATGACCGATTGTGAATCACAATCTCAGCTTAACTGTTATTGCAGGGAATTTTGTGGCACAAAATGATGCCACTGGTTTTCTTTTGATTGCCAAGACGGGGTTAGACGGACCAGGTAAAACACATTACATGCACAGAATTTACAGTGGAGGCCATTACAGCAAAAGGATACCACTGAATTGAAAAAGCGCATACTACAGAGAAGATCAGATATTCATGAGTTGGCATATGAAAGAAATGACAGTGACACTAGATTGTTGAGGCAGGTGTGGGATCGCAAGGATAAACTGAATCCATAATGAGATTATTAGGGAAAATGCTGTTGTAAGACGATATAAATTATAAGACGAGAAGGGGCAATGTGGTTTCAACACTTGGTGAGGCAGTCAGATGGAGTTCTGATGAGAATACATGAGAAACTAGATGGGGAATATTTAAGGAGACAGAAAAAGGCGTCAAAAGGGTCCAAGGAAATATTAGTGCATGATTTTTCGATGTCAAATCTTAATATAACAGAAGATGGAGTGACTAAGAAATGCATATACCTGACCTCACTCTGGGATAAGGCCTTGGTTCTAATTTGGTATTTTCATTGGTATATTCTCTTTATCGCTCTTTTCCATTTTTTCCAGTTTTTCTAAATGCTGGCTTATACTCTTCGGAACAGTCTTAAAGGTTCTTTGGTGTAGAAGAAAGCTCAGAGAACCTGATAGTGGTCATCACTAAGATGAAGGGCAGCAAGAAGCCCATCAAATGATATAGAGTTGATCATTCATTTTGCAGCCATAGATGATTATCAGTGTATATCCAAAGAACTATAGGAAATCCGTTGACACTCATTTGAATATACTTAACCATGTGTTACTTTTCTCGACCGAGGACGCATCAATTAATGAAGACGCCTGTAGTGTGGCTCCTTCTCCTCGTACTTAGGACTGGTAAACGAGCCAGACCAGCTAAGGCTGTTCATTATCGTCTCATTTGTTCATATGAGACAGCAGCACTCATACTAGACCAGCTGCAACAAACTTGTGCTCAAGTTACTAACCTTGTTGCTTGATAAACTTAACCTTCTGATTTTGTGTAATTGCCATAATAATATGAAAGGGGTTTGGTTGTTGTTCTACCATCTTTTTATTTGTTGAAATCAAGAAATAGTTTTCGTTTTTTTCAAATGAACTTTATTATAATTAGAACTTTTGACCCATTGAACATTGAATGCACCCATCCAATTTATTTGGTTTGCATGTTTAAGATCTGCTTACAAATGTATGATGTGTTGTGCCGAAACGGGAAACATCACTCTCGTTACCATAAAAATACGAAATTGTGGAACTTGAGAAGTGGTTTTTGTGTCTTAAGGTGATCTTTACTTACCCTTCGCTGAGGGCATAAGAAGCATTAATTTCTCATTTTTGTACGCTCCGTGGGGTAAATATACATATGGACATTTGACTAATGCTCTCACAGGGCAATCATATCCTCAGAGGGATGTGAAAATGATTGAAAACCACTTTCGTCACTGGGAATGGCAAGAAGGTGCCATGGGTGGGCGGGTTCTCACCGTACCCGACCCTATATCGCTTTCGAAACTACTTTTCTAAAACTGCCCCATGGGTCTTAGGGCTTTCATCCCCAAACCTGATAGACCATGCCCCCCATAAGTTTTAAAAATACTTTTTCAGATGAAATTTTATTTAACATTAGGTATAATGTTATATAATATGTAATATAGTTTACTTAATATAATGTACAGTATAATGACCTATACTGAGCAATATGCTATGTAATGTATAATATATACTATGTTCTATTATTATGCTATGTAATGTATAATATATAATTTATATAATATATATATACATATATATATATATACATATATATATATATACATATATATATATATAGTTTCTCTTGATGATCCAAAGCAGTGATGTCAAGAATGCTATTTTATTTTTTATCTTTCTAGACCATGAGCGCTAAATAACTAACAATGGCCACAAAAATTTTAAGCCTTGTACTGTCAAGAATGTACTTGATGCATTTTTCTCATGCACGAGTACGATCTATACATTTCTTCGAAAAGATCGAATCTTGACCGCGAAATAATGTTCTTGAACGTGAGAGACTAATCTCCCAGGGTACAGTCAGACACCAGCGAAGGGGACCCCTCCCAATGGCATCGCTCCATATACTTGGTCTTGGGGCATCGAACCAAGATTACACACTTAAGGGGCCGAGTCCTTCCACTAGACCCAATGCTTGGTTGTTGAATGCAACTTAATATTATACAGATAAATACTTCTAAATGCAATTGATAAAGACCATAATTGAACTGCAACGGCCAAAATGCTTCTCATGGGCCACCTAATGCATTTGGGAATGTTCTTACGTGTGGCTGTCCATATTAAGTAATTTATTAACTACCTTCAAGTAGTTGGTCCTAAAGATGTCCGGAAATCTTACTTGTCCAACTCTTATAGTCTTGCCTTGTTCTGCTAGTCTGATCAATAAACCATGGCAACTCATCTACTGTGCCCAGATTGACCTACCAGCATCTGTTTGTAAATTCTGCATATAACTATGGCTGGTAAGCGAGATGAACAGACTCGAAACGTACTTCTTCGGCTCATTTCCTATACGAGTTGGTTCGTGTTCTTCTATTTATAAGAGTTTATCTTCGAACATGTTGGCAACATGCACACTGTTCATAATACACCGAGCTAGAACGTATTGACCTGAGTTATTGTTTGTAGTCATTCTAACTTGTTTCAACTCGTGTTTGAGCTTGTTCGAACTTGCATTTTAACTCATCTTCAAAACATCATCCTGCTATAGCCCAGAGGCCCCATACATCACATCTATAAATAACTTCAATAGTATTATGAATACTGAATAACCAAGAAGTAGGAAGAATGTTTGCATGAAATTATGAGCTTTGGACGAGACAAAGGAAACTGAGCACCGACAAATGAGAAGATCTACGAGCAGCTAGGTTCGTTCTTTTTCTAAAACGAGAAGCGTAAACCTGGTATGCATGCCTAGAAATTCGAACTTACAACCAACGTGTAAGTTGACAGCCCTACAGGACATGACAAGTTTTGGGTAGAACGGAACTGAGGGTTTCAAATCGCTGGTTCTGATTTGTATGGAACTAAGAATTGGAACTAAACCGACATTGAACCGCTTCCAGTTTAGAATCATCAATTTCAGTTTGTCCTAAATTGCTTTAAAAAATCAGAAAAAATATTAAAATAAGGGAATTGTCGTTTTGAAACTGATGGTTCCATTACATGAAAGATGGAACCGGAACTAAATTGGGTGGCGTTCAGTTCTAAGTCCACCTTTAGGCCCAGTTTAACTATCAGGATTCATACACACGTACATCCCTTTTACTTCCACACAATCATTTTTTCAGATTTTCCAAAATACCTCTAGTAATCTCCAGTAATTATTACAATACCCTTTTCATCTAAATAGACTCTTTCTCTCTTCTTGTGCAAACTACCATTCGTCATCCTCCTTTTGCTCATTTTTCTGCCCGTTCTTCGCTCTCCAGTCTACCCCATTCACCCATTGCTCGATCTACATCTATTTATAATAAAGAATCTCATCAAAATGGGTCGAAAAAGGAGGAAGAAAAAGAAAAAAGAACAGAAAGAGGAAAAGAAGAAATAGGAGGCCAATTCGAAGGAGATTCGGTGATTTGTCGAGGTATGTTGTTGATTTGGGTTTTGTTTTATCGTATTTTTTTGTTTTCATTATGTTTCAGTCATATTCTCACCGAAAAACCCATTAGGTCTCTCTTGGTGAGAGATGTCCACCATGTAGGAGAAACACACCTGGGCCACATCATCCTAGGTGTATCTCTCTTGTTTTGATTTGATTAACTAATTTTACTTTTTTTGTTATAGATATATGCCTTATGAGACATGAGCAAAATAGCATAACATCATCGGTTCATTTAAAAGCCGTAACACCATACTATACAGAAGATGACCTCACAAACGACAATAAGGATAAAGAAGACATTTTGGCATATATGAATGTTCCTGAAGCCAAACCTTCACATTATAAAAAAGATATATCAACCTCAAAGACTGAGATTGATATTGCAAAGAGTGAGGATGAGTGATTCCCTCATATGTCGAGATTATACCATAGTTTTGAAGGTTACATTGCTTATAAGATCTAGGAGGAACAAGCAATTTCTGACTTTAGTGAAATTATGTATTCAACACCAATGCTCATTATTCCAACTAACTATATAAACGTAAATATGCAGTCAATACGAAAGGTTGTAATAGCCCACACAAGTTATGTTGTTGGCAAAACATGGTTAGTAAAGCAAACAAATGTGAGGCCCGGTAGTTGGATTTAAATTGCATATGAAAGTAGGTTGATTGAGCAGGAATGTTTATTGCATAAAGCTATAGATCATGCGTTAATTACTTTTATCGAGCGTTGACAACCAAACACTAACAACAACTTTCACACGCCATAAGGTGAGATGACTATAACATTTCATGATATCTACGAGATACTTGGTCTTTCAATGGAGGGACAACTCATTGTCTTGACACAAGAAATGATGGCTAGAAGCAACAAAGGCATTTTGAGTGATATGTTGGGGATTAACATTGTTGTAGTACGAGAAATTAAGTTTGAAACCATTAGCTTATTATATTTGTTCTATTAGCAACAACAATGTTTCAAAGTAATTTTTTAAAAAGGAGAGTTTGTAAAGAAAATAAAGCTTTATTATATTTGTTATATTAGCTAGGTTGTACATTATATTAAGATAAGTCTAAAGATAGAGTATCAATAACAATCATGTATCTATTGATACATGATGTTTGGTAGGTTGACAATTATGTTTGGGTTGCAACAACATTAGCTTACAACTATAAAAGGTATCTCGGATAGAGGCACAACAACTTGCTGGGCATACTATTTCCTTGAAGTAAGAACTTATACTATTGTTGTTTACTATAATATCTTCTATATTGTCAATTTTTATAATTTAATAACTAAGTTATGTATTTTAATTATAGGCATAGATTTATAAGTATTTCTCACCTTTTAAAGTTAGCATGCAACCAAAATGACTAGATGGGGAACCACAAGAAGGCCGATGAATGATAAATGTTTATCACGGGCAATCTCCTATCGATCGACTTACTAAATACCGTAAGCAATTGGATTTGATGATGATATAACATATATTTTTTGAAAATACAACTATATTATTAATTTTTATATTAAACACAACCTTTGATGTTATACATTATTATCTTTTATTTTATGCAATATACATTGATTGATAATCGTATAGTTGGAAAAATGCATATAAGTATTCAGTGTGTAAACATTTGGAACCGTATACACATGTATTCAGTTTATAGATATTTGGAACCATATATTTCAGATCAAGTAGTTTGATAATTCAGTTATTGTCAAGGTATCCCAATTGTGCCAATAAGCCTTTTATTGCAAATACACCTACAAAACCCATGCATATAAGGTACAATATGAGTTATGTGATGCTACTTAGGAGGCACAATGCTCACACTATGCATAATATAAGTCATATGACACTACTTGGGAGACACAATGCTTACACTATTTTGATCTTTACCACTTTAGTGTTCCAACAATTTATCCTTATAAGTATGACGAGTTGTACATGGAGTGATATATTCCTCGAACACATCGATTTATTTGAAAAGATTTTATAAGTCAATTGTGTCCAACTTCTAACTAGGTAACATGATACATCATTCTTCATGAAAGTAAATGAATAATTATATATATATTAGTTTGGTCCTTAAAATTGTTTTGATTTTATTATAATAATAACTTTTTTTATAAATACTTTTTGATACCAGCATCTTACTTCAGTACGTGACACACTAACGCCAACTTTAGTACATTTAGAGCACATGCCATGGTCAATGTTGGGTGACCATGCGTTGTTGGAGTTCTTAGACATACGAAGAGTGCTACCACTGAAAATATTGATTGACTATATATAAGGATGATATTGAGGATGTGTGAGCTCGACATTGTAGATGATCCATGCATTGAGACGAACCATTATATATTGGGTTTACATCTTCTATTTGGGATGTTATTTTGTATTATTCATTACATGTATATGTAAATGATGTTTGTAATTAAAGAAATTTTGGTTTTCCACTATTTTCATTCAATATACATGATTTTTATAAAATAATACTTTCATTTGAATTGAAAAAATAATTATATGTAAAAACTACAAATAGTATCTAATCATCATCAATGTCATATACAATATCATCTCATGGTGCTCTCATTTGTATATACATCTCGATACGTTTATAAAAAATAATTTCAATGTGTATATAATATTTGTGAGCATCTAAATCATGTAGTAGTTGTAGAACACTTCAAGAACTCCTATTTTTCTTCTTAATTTTTATTTATGTATTATAAATATGCCTTGCCGTACTCACATTTGTCTCATCAACCCGTTTTAAATGTATCAAAATATGCTTCGATTTGTAATGATTTTTGTAAAGTTTTTTGACACATTGTTCTTAGATTCACTCAATCTTCCTACAAAAGCATGCCCTTCGAGATAAAAACCTAGAAGGTAGTTATGTGTCTCATTTACTAGATCTAACTCTAATAACCATCGATTGCACTCACTCCTCTCAATAAAAATTGACAGTCTTCCTTTTTAGTGCCCTGTTCATATACTATTTTCAACATCAATATTTTTATTCGCCATGTATTTGTCACTCATTTCAAACCCAAGCTATACGTTACTTGTTATGCATTTACTTTTCGAACGAAGAATAATAATAAAATATTATATTTACTCATACTCAATAAGTTCATTATGACTCCTAAACACATCTTAGGTCATAAATATGAATGAATAGTGAGGTCCATCACCCTTATAATCAACAAATTGTTTTCTACCTCATTGGCCAACCACTCAACAAATATATCATCGGATGCACTATAATAACTTTCATTCTCTTTAGCCTTAGTATAATAAGTTCTTTGATCAATCGTTGTCTTCTCCAAATTGATTACATCATAAATGTTTTTGTTTGAGTTTGTTATTCTGCAATACATAAAAGGATATAAGGTTAGAAATATAACACATAATAATACATTGTTCGGTGATTCAAAATATGGGGTGTGTGGATAATAAAAGTGGTGTGGATATTCAACCTTGAATATGTTGATTAAGAATATCTACTTCCAAACATATTCACCAAGTCTCTTGTTGTGCCAAGATTCAACCTTTTAATAGACAAACTTCTTGTATTACGCTCAAAAAGTTTGAAAGGGGTGTTAAATGTATAATAAATAAGATGTAATATTTGTTTATTTTTTATAATTTTTTTCTTATTATATTTCTTATCTCTATAAAGGGCAAACTTGTTCCTTTAGGACAACATAACCTAATCATTGGCAGCATTATTGCCAACAACTCTCTTGTCTCATACCTATAAAAAGGGTTGAGTATCAACTCTTCTATATTAAGTCTTAGTGTTTGATTAATAAAGATTATTTTTCTCAAGATTCATTTCTTTTATCCATACCAAGTGTTTGGTGTTTTGCTCGTGAATTTGTGCAAATGAGTTATGGTGGACTGTGGTAGCTACCGAAAGCTTGCAAGCTTGTTTCGTTACAATATGTAGATTATATAGTTATTACAAGGAGTGTTGATATAGGTGTATAACCGATCAAGCAAGAATTATACCGAGAGTTCGAAATAAAGGAACTTAGAGTCTTAGACTTGAGATACTTTCTTGGTATTAAGGTGACATGAACTAATGAGGGTATCTCTTATCTCAAACTAAGTCTGATAATGATGTGGTTGCTAGACCAAGCTTCACCGACAACAAGGTGGTTGAAACACTAGAGGTTCTTAATCAAAAGTTAAGGCTTGAAGGAGGACTTTTGAGTGATCTCGTGCCCAACCACTAAATGATAGTTGATCAACATTATCTTGCTATTACTCATCGTGACATTACTCATGTTGTTGACACATTCATCCAATCCCAATATGCACCCACTATATTGCATATGAGCGTTGATATGAAGATAGTAGGACATATCAAGGACACTAATGACATGGGAATCTTTTGACCTTCCTCTTTCTTGTTTAGCTTAACTACATACACTCGCGTGGATTGAAGTGATAATGTTAATATTAGCACTCCACACTAATTATTGTATATTTCTTAGTGATTCTCTCGTATTATAAATATGTAAAAGCAGCAGAAAAGTATCGCTTTCATCTACTAAAGTTAAATACACAACCATGATGAATATGTCAACAAAGCTAGTTTTGTTGAGGAGATTATTTCAAGGTGTTGATATCAACATTAGTTCCACAACCGTGATGTTTTGTGATAACAAAAGTGTAATGCATGGCACAAACAATAACACATTTCATGAAATGGATGAAGCACATTAAGATAGACTATCATTATCTTCGAGAATATCTTCAAGGTTGTCACAAACACAAGTGAATGGTCAAGTCCATCACCTTCAGGATTAACAAATTTTTCTTGTACCTCATTAGTCAACTGATCAACAAATACATCATTCGATGCACTATGATAACTTTCACTCTGCTTAGTATCGGTATAATAAGCACTTTGATCAGTTGTCATCTTCTCCGAATTGATTCCATCGTAACTATTTTTGCTCGAGTTGTTTGTGATTTTGCAATACATAGAGAGATATGGTTTCAAAGCATATATAAAATATAACACACGTCTCATTTGATTGAGATGGAGCCTAGTCACATCTCACCTTGGGAGGAGACATGCCTGAATCATGTGTCTCTTTCAGGAAGAGATACAAACCAACTATGTCTCCCCTTGAGGGAGAGACATTGTTTTGTAGCATCTCTCTTTCCAAGGAGAGACCCACCTAATTTGTGTCTCACCTTGGAGACATACATGCGTGTATCATGTTTCTAATAAAAAATCTAGCAAGTAAATTATTTGACCCAAAACTGTGAAACGTTAACCAAACGGAAAAAACAAAAACAACATAAACCTAGAAGATATTACTAATAATCAACCTCTCAAAACCTATAAAAATCCAAAATTAGTCAAATAAATCGTCTCTTTCTTTTTCCTTCTTTCTTCTTTCATAAATTTTGAGTGAACTTCATAAGATATAATCATGTATTCCTTAGTTATAAAGAAAACAACAATAGATCTAAACAAACTAAATGTCAGTTATCGGAGTAAAAAAAAGAATGCCAAAATTAGGTGTGGAGAGGAGAGAGAAATTGTTGTATGCCAAAAAAGAATGCCAAAATTACGTGTGGATAGTAAAAAGGATATGCAAATAGTAATCCTCTTAACTATTCTGGTTTTAGCTGTTCTTGCTTTGGTTCAATTCTCGTTGGAGCCATTGGTTCGGTTTGAAACCAGACTTGGTTACTGAGGCTAGGATCGTTTATGTGTCTTACCCATAACAAGCCCAAGTGTAATTAATACAAAACCACACTTTCAATAAATTTCATATTCTTGTAATTTGTAATGTTAAATGCCAATCAGGGGATTTTGATTGAGGCCATTTCATTTCTCATAGAATGGTCTAATTCAGAAACCAATTTTGACAAAAACCTTAACTTCCCTTACACTTGAAAACCAAACCCAATCTGAATTGTGTAGGTATCCTAACCAAACCAAATTATTTCAGTTTGATTCAATTCAGTTATATACACTGTATATATACAATCTCTCTATATCTGTATGTGTATGTAATTGTGCATATATATATATATACATATATACATTATATACACATATTTATATGTACATATATATATATATATATATTATATAGATATGTATATATATATATATATATATATATATATATATATATGTACATGCATGTATATATGCATATGTATTATATGTAAGTATTGTATGTATATATATTATATATTATATACATACATGTATATGGATACATACATATAAACATATACACCAACATAATTCCAAACATCTCCTTGAAGGACTTTCTATTTAAACCTTCTATGTCGCTTTTGAGGTTCCACCATTTAGTCCGAATAGCTCGATGCACTCTTTTCTTCTTTGTCCATTTTTTTTATTTGTAAATCCATAACTAAACGTCGATGTTCGGTGGTTAAGCTTTCTCCAAGAATTACCTTGCAATCTTTACAACACGCTCTATCTTTTTTTCTACAAATAAAGTAATCAATTTATGTTTATGATAAGCCACTCTTATAAGTAATTAAATGTTCATCTCGTTTTTTGAAGATTGTATTGACTATAAAGAGATCAAATGCCATAGCAAAATTTAAAATCTCCCTACCTTCCTCATTTATATCCCCAAAACCAAAGTTTCCATGAATCCCTTGATATCCTAATGCCTCTTTACCGACATGTCCATTTAAGTCTCCTCCTAAACAAATCATCTCCCTTTGTGGAATCTTTTGAATCACTTAATCTAACTCTTCCCAAAAAGTTGTCGTTATACTACCTTCTAGTCCTACTTGGGGTGCGTAAGCACAAACTATATTCAAAACCTCTGCTTCTAACACTAATTTCAACGTCATGATTAGGTCACCATATCGTTGTATGTCTACTACACTATCCTTTAAATCTTTATTTATGATAATACCAACTCCGTTTCGAGCGTTTTCCTTACCTGAGTACCATAATTTAAAATCTGTATCCTCTATCTCCTTTGCTTTTTCTCCAACCCATTTTGTCTCTTGTAAACATAGAATATGAATCTTTCTTCGAATCATAGTATCTACTACCTCCATTAACTTACCGGATAATGTTTCGATATTCGAAGAACCAATATGAATCTTATTATCTAGGACTAGCTTTCTTACCCCCCGCATCCATTTGTAAACACCACAAAATCAAACGAATTTCAAAAACAAACACCTGGTCTAAAAATCCATTTCAAAACCAGATTCTAGAATTTTCGAAAACCCAGGAGTTGTAAAAGCTCTAAACTCTTGTTTTAAACCCTGTACGAAATATGAATTTCTTGAATTCGGGCCAAGTCCCATTTTTGCAAAAATCCAAAAGCCAACAGGTGAAGCCTAACTAAAAGCAGCCTCAAAAGTAGGTTCAAAGCCCGGAAGTCAATCCAGCCTAATAGAAAGCAGGATCAAAAGGTGAAAGGAGAGCCCGGGCCAGGAGCAGACTTCAAGCCTAGAGCATCAAACATCAAGCCAAGAGCATCCACCAAATCAGCAGAAATCCAAGCCATAAATATAAAAAACCATGCAAAACGAAGTCCAGAAAGGTTAGGAGGAGTTCAGACGACAAAGTAGGGGAAAACCCAACACAAGACGGAGTGCTGATGAAGCTAGGGCTCGCACAAACCGTTCGTCTCTAAACGCCAAGAAGGACTAAAGAAAAAAAATGGATTGGATCTAGACCCAAATATCCAGATCTAGATCCAAATAGTGTTTGGATTGGATTTGGATCCCAAATATCAGAGATCTGAGATCCAAACCCAACTAAATATTTAGGTCAGATCTGGATCCTAAATATCCGAGATCCAGACCCAAATAGTGTTTGGATCAGATCTAGATTCCAAGATCCAAATCCAAGACCCACCTCATTTGCCTATAAGTAGAGGTGAGGGGGTCCCCAAAGGGGGGTTCACGTGAAATTCAAGAGAGGCTTGGGAAGAGAGAGAGTGAGTGGTGGGCTATAGCCATGTGGGCTTGATCAAGGGTGTGGGTTCAAGCTTGTATGAACCTAGACCTAGCCAAGGGCTGCACCAACGTGAAGGAGTGGCTGCAACAAGGCATGGAGGCATAGGCTACGCGCGGTGGACCGGCTCCAAGAGGTAGGTCTCCCTAACCCCATCCTAATCTAGCCTAAACCACCTAACCTGCCCCACTAAACCTCACTCTAAGCTAGCTTAAACCTAGCCACTTTCACCTAAACCAACTCAAAAACCACCTAACCTACCCACATCTAAGCCCAACCGAGTGCAGCTGCACTCGGTTTGAACCACACCCCCTAGACACTACCCGGTTGCGCCGTGCACGCCTGTCCCGCGCGCCCAGCGCGTCGACGCGCCCCGTTGAACCCCGCGGTGTCCCTAGCGCCCTGCTGCGCCCTAGTGCCTGTCCTGCGCGCCCAACGCGCCGACGTTCCCCTGTGGCACCCCGCGCGTCGTGTCATACCCGGTGCCTAGCACCTTACTGCGCCTTAGCCCAGTTGCACCCCTGTCCCTTAGGACCGATTAGGACCAGCCCCACTCCAGCCATGTCCTACCTTAGCCTACCCTAGCACGACCAAACCAAGCCCTTCCAAGGCCTAAACACCTGGTTTTCCCAATCACTATCTAAAGCCTAAACTCTCACGTCCAACCCCATCTAGGGAGACCTATCGATTGGCTGCCAGGGTGGATGGATTCAAGCACATCAAGAGGAGAAGACGACCACTTGTAAGTGTTTAAATTCGGTTTTTACCTTACTCCTTTAAATTTCAATTCAATTCGATCCGAGGTTGTAATAGTGGAGCGTGGTCTCCCCTCGAAATATAATATTGGTGCTTGATACACAAGCCACACACGCACACTTGAGCCTCTTTGCTCTTAAATGTACACAAGACACCCACGTGCACTTGAGCCTTTCTGCTCTTAATTGCACACTATTGCACACACATTGAGCTTTCGCTCTTACTCCAAAGACTTTAGTAAAAGCTGTGTGAGTTACAATTTAATTTGGGTTGTTACATTCAAGTTGTGTGAGTTTGTCATTTAAGCTTCCACACATACACACACAAGTACTCGAGCACTTGCTCCACACCCTCACGCACATTTTGAGTCTTTGTTACTCATAAGATATAACATATTTCTATATTTTCCAGCTGCATGGGTTTTACATTCAAGTCGTTTGAGTTTGTCATTTAAGCTTCCACACTTGCACACAAGAGTACTCGAGCACTTGCTCTACACTCTCATGCACATTTTGGGCCTTTGTTACTCATAAGATATAGTGTATCTATATACTTTCAAGCTGCGTGAGTTTTATATTCCAAGTTGTGTACGCAATTACATTTTCGGGTGGTTCAATTCCAGTTGTGTGAGTTGTCTTTCCATTTACACACCAAGAGCACTCACTCACATTGAGCCTTTCCGCTCTTATATACTTATATTTCAATTTCGACAAGTTCAATTCAAGTCGTGTGAGTTTGTCATTTCAATTCTACACTACACACACGCGTGCATTGAGCCTTTCCGCTCTTAAATATATAAGTATATTTCAATTCTGCAATTTACATTCAAGTCGTGTGAGTTGCTTTCAAGTTCGGGTATTTCCCTTCAGCTACGTGAGTTGCACTTTCATTCGGGTATTTACATTAAGTTGTGTGTGTGAGTTGCTTTCAATTCGAGCTTAGCTCACATCATATCAAACCCGAAGAGTATTTGTGCACCCATGCATTCACGTATTTTCAAAGAGAAAACCCTGAATCTATGCTTAAACTCGCTAAATCTAGGCCACTTAAAACACACACAGCCGGCCTAAAATAGCTAAAACTCGAGAGACTTGAAAACGTGCAACCCCCGTAATAAAAACTGCAATTTAGGCATACATCGAAACAATTTACTTTTCTTTCAAAAATATATGTTTTTTTGAAAAATTAAATGTTTTCTAAAGCGCTTAAACCAATCCTTGAGCACCAGTTCAAGAAGGTTTCAAGCGAAAATATCCCGCTTGCTCACAATCACCTTTCAAAATGTCAGATATCTTAAAAACTTCTCTAGCTTGAGTAAGCTAGCTGGCACGCCCTTAAAAGCAACGTAAACTCGAAAAGGTTCATTTTCGGCTTCAAAACTAGGAGTAAAAATGTTCATGCTTACAATTTGGCACGCCCGGTGGGACCCGGGTCTTGAGAAAATATCGATCAAACAAACAAAGCTCTTGAAAATTTTTTCAAGAAAAGTATTTAACTCTTTGCCTTTTTGCTTTTCATAGGTTGTTTTCAAAACAAAGCATGAGAGTCATGTCGAGTTCAGACTCCAATGAAGTGTCGAGCCGTCTCTCGCGCTCATCAAGTTCCCATTCAAAAAAACTTTCGAAAAATTTTAAAAACCGAAGAGAAGAGATTGAAGACTTGCAAAAAGACTTCGAAGCAAAAATCGTTGCACTTAGCCAAGAGGCAGAGGCAACTGATTCTTGTTCGTCTCATGGAGAACCAGCAAAATCTAAGAAGAAATTTGAAAAATCTCAAAAACTTAAGGAAACCTCTGCAATGGAGGGAAACCAATATCACGAGTCCTTCACTCACAAGGACCGAAAAGCCCTGCAACAGCTGCTAAAAGGGCAAAATAAAGAAAAGAGAATGTACGCCCTGTCTGATTTCCTTCCTTTGGATTACGAAACAGACAGTGATGACGAGATATCGAACTTTCATCGGTACGATGGCACGGGGAATCCTAGATCCCACTTGCAACTCTTTTCTCATCGAGCCCACAAAAAGAAAAAAGACTCGACAAAGTGGACTCTTTTCCCTCAAAGGTACTGCTTCAAAATGGCTTGCTTCCTACGATTTGAGTCAGTTCACAACTTTTGAAGAGTTAGTGAACTGCTTTATGCAAAGATTTTCACATAATGTAGAAGTAATGCCAACTTTAAATACTTTGAGGGATACAAAGCAAGCTGCAAACGAGGATGTACACGCATTCATCGTTGGTTGGAGGTCCCTCCTCAGGCAAGTAAGAGAGCCGATTTCCGAAGGATGCGCAGTAATGCTCATCCTCGATAATTTCAAAAATGAATTGAAAACTCTTCTCTCTTTGCACGAAATATTGACTTTTCATAAGTTTATTAAGAAAGCTTCACTCTTTGAAATAAATCTGAAAAAGGGAGTCTACGATCACCTATGGAAAGGGAATATTTTACAAAAATCACGTTTGGAAAAACCCGAAACTTATAGGTTACCCACTATGGACAAAGGGGCAAAACCCCAAAAAGTTACAAATGTCCAAGTGGATCCAAGCCCGGCGAGCACTTCAAAAGAGTTTAAACCAAAAAATAAAAAAAAGTTACAAAAAACTTTTGAAAAACGAGAGTATACCCCATTGAGGCAACCTTTCTCAGAGGTCCTTGACCTCCTTCTTGCCCAAGGGTTTATCACACTCCCCGAAATTCCTGAGGGAAACACCTGAAAAGGGAGGTTTTTGAATCATTTTTACAAGTATCATCGGCTCAAGAGCCATGATACAAACCAATGTTTCTCTCTTCTCAATAAAATCAAGAACTTGATAGAGCAGGGCCGGCTCCAGGTCACTGAGGAACCAGAGCCTGCCCAAGCTATATTCAAAGAACCCTTCCCCAATCATGCAAGCACTAGTGGGAAGGGAAAAGAGGTATGTGCTTTCTCGACTTTGAAAAGTTATTGCATCCATCACATTCTGGTTTTACTACTTGCGCATCATCTCTCATCATTTGTAAGAAAAACACTCAAGTAGTAATCAGGGGAGCGCTTAGAGTCCCACCCCCGGTTAGAGCTATTTTAGAAATTTGAGGTGCTCCAAAGCACTCAAATAGAGCCACAATAGGAACGAGCCTTAGGCAAAGTGTAGGGGAAGTGACCAGGTCCGGGAGGATCTATCAACCCCAACACTTAGAAAAAACTACTAAAAAAGTGGTCAGTATCCCTGGCCCTTCAAAAGCATGCATTCCTAAGGTTTTGCAAAAAGCGGACAAAGGTCAAATTGTTTTAACCACATATGATTTCGAAAATCATCTTTCTAAGATCCCAATAAACATGTCCATCCTAGAGCTGATACAAACCTCACCTAAGCATAGGATTGTTTTAGAAAAAATCTTAGAAAGAGCCAAGGTTAACTCAAACATAACTCCCGAGTCCTTGTCTTTTCAAGTGGCACCTATATGTGCAAAGACGCCAATCGTGTTCTCGAAAGATGAGATAGAAAGACCGTATGAAACCCATAACCAAGCTTTGCATATCGAGGTAGTATTGAATCACTATCCTCTCGACAAATGCTTAGTTGAT